>CM021765.1:153215456-153299356 GCA_011076525.1 Nettapus auritus
AATTAAAAAAAAAAAAAAAAAAAAAAAAAAAAAAAAAAAAAAGTAGTATTTAATTATTTTGGTTAACCTTTCAGATTTCCGAGATTTATGACCCAAATTCAATGCAGCAGTTCATTATTTTACTGTTTGTCTAGATGGTGCTTTTAAAATAAAGGTATAAAACACATTTTCTAGAAGTTCAGTTAAATCATTTTAAATTTATAAAACAATGAAGTAATTTTAGAAATTTATTCTAGTTATTCCACCTAGAACACCAGTTATTCTATTCTCTTTAAAGGAAATATAACATGTCTATTAGCTTAATCTGCCCAAACACTGTGCACATTAAACTGTGCTTATTTTTTTCAGAAATACTTGATACATATGGTATAGGTGCTTGTCATGATTTCCTCATCTTGTCTGCCAGATGTAGGAGTATAAACCCACCTGTTGCCATGCACTGGCATGTGCAAGATCCCCAAAGAGAAACAAGTCAAAGTCAGAGCGGTGAGTGATCTGTTCTATGATCTTTTTTTTTGCTTGCATCTTAAGCTTACATTTAGAATGACCCCAATGTGGGATCAGGTAAGTGCTCCCAAGAGGAATAAGGATCATGATATTTTAACCTGGAAAAAGACTTAATCTGTCAGAGAAACATAACATCATAAGGCACCCAGAAACATGGTGAGAAAAATATAATCTACTGCTGATTTCTGACCTGAACTCACATCAAAAACTGGACTGCCAACAAAAATGAAGTGTGGAACTGTAGAGAAGGTTGATACCCATATGTCCATACCCTCCATGTAAACAAAAACACTTTTTTCTGTTGTTGCTGGTTGGGTGATTTTTTGTTTTGTTTTGCTTTGCTTTGCTTTGCTTTTTCCTTTTAGAAAAGAATGCAAAACAGGGGTCTTCTTTAGTTACTAATTTCTCTTCCTTCCTGGGATAAATTTAGCTCAGCTAAATTTGTTGTTGGAAATTTACCTAAAGCACATGACTCAGTCTAATTCCCAGTGTCCTCTTAAAATTGTATTTTCTACTCAGATTATGAGGTCTAAAAAATACAATTTTTCATAGAAATTTTCATTTCAGAGACAGCCCTTTTTGGCAGAGTGGTTCATTTACTTTCAGATTAGATGAAAGCCTATGAAAAATATTCTGTATTTGCTGATGAATGTTGATCTGCATCCCTCAGTGTATTTAGTGTTATGAAATGTCATAGAAAGTCTTGTGTATCAGTACATCCCACGAGTATAAGATTTTTTAGCTGAAGGCACAAAACATGAGCATTTAAACATTGAAACACATCCGTTCTTGAAATTCAAGGATAACCACCAGCAAATCAAAGACTAAACCTGTTACCTGTAGCAGTGCTACCTCTAACTGGCAAAGCTGATCTTGCAGAATTCATATCAATAGGCAGGTTTCACAAAAATATATGGTTCTTATTCAGCAACATTCAAATAGTGGTGTTCTGGCTCCCAGACATCTGTACTTGAATACATCTGTTCTGCTCTTCACACCCCATAGCCTAAAGAAGCTGATCATCAACTTGATTAGCTTTTTGTGTGTGACTAGGGAAAAGTAGTTTCTAAGAAAACTTTATCTGGCTTCAGGCTTATAAGAGAGAAAAAAAATAATAAAGTAATATAATAAGAAGTCTCGGGATAACATGTAGGAAAAATAAAATAAAATAAAATAAAAAAGTTGAAGAAAAAGGTGATTTCCTTGTTTTCCAGGTGAGTGGTGTGGATATGAGGGAAACAAACAGAGAAACAAAAAGTATATTGTTTCAAGAGTTTGTTGGCTTGTTAAATTATATTATAATAAGTTATAATATAATAAGTTATATATTATAGGTTATATATTATATGTTGTATCTATTCCTTACTTCTAACTAAAGAGGAAAGCTCATCTAACTTAAATTTACAGTGAAACATCCAAAAAAAAAAAAAAAATCAAACAAAAATGAACTTCTATTTCTTTTTAATTAATATTTGATAATCTATGTATTTTTTCAAAGCAGCTTTTTACTCACAAGGTACCTCTTCATGAAGAACAGGAGTGTAGATAGATGAGAAACAGTTGAACTTTCACAGTTTGAGTTTTAGCTTGAAGATTTTAATACAAGTCAGTAAAAATTAAGTGAAAAATGAATGAGGGTTGAAAAGCAAAGAGAAGAGAAAAGATAAAGACCTCTATATGAACTATTTTTGGTGCTTGGGAGGCTCTAAAATTGCCATAAAGCCATTTCCAGTGGGGCATGATAAATTGAACTATAGTATTGTCAGTGAGAAGTCATGTGAAAATGTTAAAGAAAATATTTTTTCATGCATGGGTGACAGGATATATTGTGGAGTCATTTTGTATGCTTTCTTTTCATTTTAGGAATTCAAGCCCTTATCCTGACCATTTCCCGTCCTTTAAGCAAAACAAATGTTCTTCATGAATCTAAGTATTAAGAGATGAAGGCCACCAGTCTCCTGTTGAAGCATCAGCAATTTTTTAAGTAACAATAGGAGAACAGGAGATGGTAACAGAATGATTTTAGCAGATAAAAACTTTTAGAAGACAAAGAAGCATTATGGTAAATATTGGACTCAGATTCCAAAGGCAGCACGGCAGAGCAAGCTTTACAAGAAGCTTATACGCAAGAGTTTATGAAAGTATACCTGACAAAAAAGAACAATAATTCACATCCCTACTCTTTGTACATGTTTCCTAGAGCCTTCTTAAGTTAAGGTGTTGAGGTGCCTAGCTCCTCCTAGAGCTGACGTATTGGACATTAGTAGAAAGGGAAATGAATTTCCAGTGTATTCGAGCCTGGATATGAAACAGTTTCAAACATATGATACCTCTCAGAGCCCTGAAACTATTCTTGTCCTCAAAAATTAGTGTAGGTCAATTGCAAGGAACTTTCAAAGATCAAGTCCACCTGTCTGACCTTTTCAGGGCTAACTGAAAGTCAAAGCATATGACATTATCCAAATACCTCTTGAACACTGATAGTCATGGGACATGAACTACCTCAACAGGGAGTCTGTTCCAGTGTTTGGCCACTGATGAGACAGTTTTCATTAAATTATTTTTTCCTTATATCCAGTCTGAACCTCCTCTGGCAAAGTTTTGTGGCATTAACGTGTCATAGAATTACAGAATCACAGAATGGCTTGGACTTTAAAGATCATCTAGTTCTAACCTTCATGAACAATGATGCCACCCACAAGATCAGGTTGCCCAGGCTCTCATCCAACTAGAACATACATCTAGAACACTTCCAAGAATGGAGAATCCACAACTTCTCTGGGCAACCTGTTCCAGTGCTTCACCAACTTCTGCATGAAGAATTTCCTCCTAACAACTAATCTAAATGTCCCCTCTTATAGTTTAAAAACACTCCCCCTTGTCCTGCCGTTATCAGCCTGAGTAAAATGTTGCTCTCTATCTGTTTTATAAGGCACTTTAAGTATAGAAAAGCTGCAGTAAGGTCACCCCTAAGCCTTCTCTTGTTCAGGTTGAAGATGTCCAGTTCTCTCAGCCTTTCTTCAAAGGAGAGGTGCTCCAGCCCCGCCCCCTGACCATCTTTGTGGTCCTCCTCTGGACTCTCTTTAACACATCTACCTCCTTGCGCTGGGGGCCCCAGATCTGGATGCAGCACTCCCAGTGGAGCCTCACAAGGGCAGAGCACAGGGAAACAATCACCTCCCTTGACCTGCCAGCCATGCCTCTTTTGGTGCAGCCCGGGATACAGTCTGCCTGCTGGGCTGCAATTGTGCAATGCTGGCTCACGTCAAACTTTTCCTCCACCAGAACTCCCAAGTCCTTCTCTGCAGGGCTGCTCTCAATCAGTTCTTCTCCCAGTCTGTTTTCCTGTCTGTGATTGCCCCAGCCTAGGTGCAGCACCTTGCACTTGGACTTGAACCTCAGTAGATTCACATGGACCCACATATCTAGCTTGTCCAGGTGCCTTTAGATATGATCCCTTCCTTGTGTTGTATTGACTGCACCACTCAGCTTGGTGTCATCTGCAAACTTGCTGAGGGTGCACTCAGTCCCAATATCTATTTTGTTGATAAAGATATTAAACAACACCAGTCCCAAGATGAAACCCTGAAGGACATCACTCATCCCCAGCCTTCACCTGGACATAGAGTTATTGACCACAGCTCTCTGTGTGCAGCTTTCAAGCCAATTCCTTATCCACTTAATGATCCACCATTCAAATCCATATCTCTGTACTGGGTCTGGCTGGGATGTTAACTTTCCCTGCAGCAGCCCATACAGTGTCACGCTCTGCACTTGTAGCAGTGTTATCACACTAGTGTTGTGTCTGCTGCTGAGAAGTGCTGGCACAGTATCAGGATTTTCTCTAACCCTCCTGGGGGGTGGGCAAAAAAGTGAGAAAGAAACATCACCAGGGCAGCTGACCTAAACCAACCAAAGAGATATTCCATACCATATGATGTCACACTCAGCAATAAAAGGTGGAAGAAAGAGGAAGAGGGGAGGGGTGGGCTTTC
Organism: Nettapus auritus; assembly: GCA_011076525.1. Taxonomy (NCBI): domain Eukaryota; kingdom Metazoa; phylum Chordata; class Aves; order Anseriformes; family Anatidae; genus Nettapus; species Nettapus auritus. Next base: position 153,219,959 of record CM021765.1, read on the forward strand.
GTTGCAAAAACGTCTGTCCTCCTCGCGAACACCAGCTGTTGAGGCCCTGCTTCAAGGACGTGGTCAGACATCACTCATTTGTGGGAAGTAGAGAATAATTTATTTCCTCTGCACTTCCACATAGCCTTTACTTGTTTTGTTTTTGCTGTTCCCTTTCCCCCTCCCTTTCCCTTTCCCCTTTTTCCCTTTAGTTGAATTGTTAATTAATAATATTTCCTTAATATATATATTTTTTTCTCTTTAATTAAATTATCGTTATCTCAGCCCGTGAGTTGTTCTTTCCTTTACTTCTTCCCCTCCTCATCTGAGGAGGGAGAGTGAGAGAGCGGTTGTGGTGTTCAGCTGCCCTGCATGGTAAAACCACCACAATCTCTCCAATTTGGAGCTCAGGACGTTATGTAGGACTGTGTCAAAGGCCTTACAGAAATCCCTGTAGATGAGACTGTCAGTCATCCCTTGTCAACTGATGCAGTCAATTCATCATAGAAGGACACCAGATTGGTCAAGGAATTACTAAGGGATATTTCAGGCACTGTCGGGTATCCTGCTTAGCTACTTATTATCACACTAGAAGAATGGGTGCTTCATGTTAAGATTTGTGTTTTAATTATCAGTCTCATGTTTCAGATACCCTTGCCTTTGACAGCCTTGGATGGTACTAGGCACCTATAAAAATATGTACAGAAGAATCCCACTCTAACTTTCTTCCACTCTGAAGTTAACAAAAGTTGGTGTGATTTGGCTTCATGACAATGTTTGTATTTAACATTTTTCTTCATGGTTCATCTCTGGTTACCTCTGTTTAAGTGGATCATAGATATTCCTGCTTTTGAAATTATGAGCTTAAAATTTGTCTCTTTCTTTGCTTGTGGACAAAACAATTTCATTAAATGACTATTCAGTTGCAATGAACAGATGTCTTATCCAGATAAATATCCAAAGGAACATTTATTAGAAACAAAATGTTTCTAAATTTTTTCCAAGTCTTATAATTAGATCCAGATATCACAGGTGCCTGTGAGAATGTGCAGTTCTGCTGATTATCTGACTGTTGCCCTACATTTTCAGAAATGGAATGATGGTAGATGTTGATGATGCACACACAAAGTTGTGACAGAAAATAATACACTGGTTGTCTGAAAGAGTTAAGGCAAATTCCTGTTTTTATTCACCTCACACACTCTGCATGATCATTTGAAGATAGTCACTTTCATCCATATGGAATTGTGTGCAAGTGGACCTAATTTCTAACGTTTCATGTAAAATTAAACTATTCACTCATATCTTCATACATTTTTTCCCCTGTATTGCTAAATATTTGTACATTATTATTTTATTTTCCTGTGCTTATAGTTTGTGATCAAATAACACATCACATGGTTACTGTTATGAACGTTTAAGTTTGGATAAAGCACTGATGTTAGACATTGAGGTTTTGTTGCTTCTTCCTAAGTGGTGTGTGTTGATGAAAAGAAAAATGATATTCTGATGTATACATTACTGACAACTGGATTTTATCCCAACACCTGTAACTTGTTAAGTACATTTTTTTTTCTTTCCAGACAACCATATTTCCAGACAACTATTCAGTTAACATGAGGGCATGTGTTTAGGCAGAATAATCAAGAAATGGCAGATCCTCCTGTCTGTAATTGTAGCTAACCTTACCCAAAAGGTCTGAAAAGAATGAGATAGGCAAAATGAGTCCTTTCCTTTTGTGTTAATCAAAATAAAATTCTATAAGACACAATTAGCACTGTTTCTATTAAAAGAAAAAATAAAATAAAATAAAAAAAACTGTGGAGACCTGTATCTTGGTCATACTGACCTTCGTTCAAAGTGACTTTCAGAAGAAGGGACCTGGAAAATGGTTGTTTATGCCTCAATCCAGTATTACAACTGATATAGCACCTTAATGCTACATTCACACCCTTCTGCAAGTTCTTTCAGAACACAAAACAAAAACAAAACAAAACATTTATTCTACAGGTGCTTTCAATTTCCTTGTATTCATGAAAACATCTCTAGTGTTATATACATTGCTATCTTATGAAAGTTCAGAACACACGTTGCAACAAGGCTGTGCTCTCTAATCTACACTTCTTGTTATTTGATATCTTTATAATCCTTTCAAATTCTATACCTGCACAAGAAAAATATTTATTTATTTATTTATTTTTAAAAAGTACATTGTGATTCATGTGTTACAGTAACTGATTTATTTCTTGCTTGCTCCCTCTCCAGCACATGGAAAAATATTTTTTAAATCAAGAAGAGTTGATAGTAGGAATGTGAAGGGAAAAATGAGAGTCTCATTTAAGAGCCTCATTTCTGCTCCAATTGCTTCCACATACAGGTCCAAACACAGATTATAATATTTTCTTCAATATTTCCTATCAATTTAATCTCTGCAGGGCATAAAATTTAGTACATTTCCCAATGTCTTCCACGTTGTGTTTTTTTTTTGTTTGTTTGTTTGTTTTCTAGAATCATTTTCTAAATCAGAAAATTCTGATTATAAGTGTATAAAACACCTCAAGTTCGACAGAACTCCTTTATTGAGATATCAAATTTCACATAGCTATTAAAATGGAATAAAAGTAACTATCTTTCCTGAATAGATATCAAAAATAATATCCTGAATAATTCTGGATAGTAATATATATTTCGAAAGGAGCTTAATATTGTCTGCCATCAGATGATCACTGGTATTGGCAATATCCCCTTTAATTAAGGCTTTCTGAACTTTCCATTAATGATGAGTAGCTTTATTCTTGCCAAAAAATTAATTATTTAAACACAAAAAAATATGTGCATATTGTTTGTAGAATTAATTTCAATTCTATTTTTTATTTGGAAATGCTCAGTCATAATGATTAAAGTGTATCTGATTGTCAAGAGATTGAAGGAAAATATACATCAAATCCTAATTTTTTTCATCTTTGGCAGACTTTTCTCTTGTGGGATCATCAATCAGATTTTTGTATGAAAGGGTTTCAGTGGCTGAGAGATTATGCATTTAGTGACTTGTAAAATTTTTTTTATTCATCTGCAAATCAATAGCTATGCCTAATTACGTATGTTTGAGTACACATGTATTAGAAAGTTGATTTTGTCACTTAAATGTCTGAAGAAACCATTCTTTTCAGATTCATGTTGTTGTGACAAAACTTTTCCTGCTTCATTACAGTTACATAATGACCATGCTTCCTGTGTAACATGGTGAAAGTTCAAAACTTCTCTCTAGATTTTTTCCAAATTTACTATTTGATGTCCTTAGCTGAGCTGGAATTCATACCACAGTCTGAGCACTGTCAAATTAAAAAAGGTGGTCTTCTCTCTGTATCATTCATGGCATCAGACAACACAGGTTAGTGGGGTGGTCAGGAAATAATCTGACCTATATGTAATGGAAACAAACGTCTCATTGAGAAGGGAATTCATTGGCTAAAGGCACTAATTGATACTAAGACTATGAAACTGGGGAAGGAGAGGAAGGATGTGGAGTCTGCAGGAAAAGATGGGAACACTGGAAAACATTTGGCTGGAAAAGGGCATTCAGTTCAATAGAAGAAAGTGAACAGGGAGGTGGTGAGACGGACAGGAAAATTACATTTGTGAAAGAGGAAAGTAGCTAAGCAAAAAACAATAGAGCAGAATGATGAAAAGAAGATCAGCTGGTGAGGCAAATAGACTTTGACATGAAGCTAGAGAAGAAAAGGTGAAGGAGGGAACAAAATAGAAGCCTAAAGCACATGAAAAGCGTTAGTTTGTGAAGCCATGCAGAAATGACTGAAAAGACAGATTAAACAAAATAAATTACCATTGGGTTAAATGAGCGCCAAAGACAACACTAGAAAGGAGGATTATCATTTACATTTGGAAGGACAGTCGAATTGCCTAACTGCTGATATGGCATATTTTTTGTTTTGCTTCTGATGTTGTTATGCTATTTTAGTTCAACCAGCAGAGTTTTTGCAGTGGATCTGAAACTTCAAGTCCCACTGACAGTCACATAAGTAGTTATATAATAAATAAATAAATAAAAACCTTATGCTTTTTTTTTTTTTCTTTTGAGTCAATTTCTTTACAGTTTGCTTTTTTAGACTAAAAAATAAAAAAGAAAAAGAAAAAGAAAAAAATCTTATGACCAAAAAATTTTCAGAGAATTATTATATGACTAAAAAGTTGTCCAGTTAAAATCATGAAAAGTAAGAATTAAAATTACTTCCACATAATTGATATGGATCTTTTAGTAGATATTTATTACTAGATTAGACAGAGTTAGGGAGTGTTCTGTTCTGAGAGTACAATTTGCAATTTTATATTGTTAGAATAACCCCTAGCAATTTTTGTCCTGAGCTGACCCAAACTCTCCAAATCCACTTCCATTCACAGGCTGGAAAGCAGTATGAAACAGATATCATTGTTAATAGTCTTTTTGGATGTGGCCACCCTGTTTTGGCAGATAAGAGGATTTAAATTATCCATACCACTTGGCTTCAGTGTTATAAAACTCTCCTATATACTTTTAGTTTACTGGTATAGACAAAGCCATATTATCCAGCCAAATAGTTTTTTAATTTCAGATTCTCGTAGTACTTTTTTTTTTTTTCATGTCTGCTTAAATTCCAAGTTATAAATGACAACTGCTCCATGTGATGATAAGTGTTATTACCTGTCCTGCATAAGTAGTCAGTTGCCTATTAAGTTTACCATGAAAATGATTCTAGAGTTTTCATTGTTAACAAAATAATTCAATTTTACTTTTACTAAAAAAGCATGCTCAGACAACAAAACAAACAAACAAACAATGAACAACAAGGAAGAGTATATTTGCTTGTACAGTCTGTCAGATGTGTAAGATGAGTATGAAGAGTCCTAAAGACAGAAGAGATTTGGGATTCAGAATTTCCTTTATAGCACTTAGAATAAGCCTACTCTGTTATGTGTCTTTTGTAACAGTCTGATGTAAGCTTTTACAAGGTAACTACTGGTGATACTGATCTGCTTGGAAAAATTCTACTCAGTTTGAATACCTCTGTAATAGTAATAGAAAGCATGGACTGGACATTCTGTGCAAACCACAGAGACTGGACAAGAACCTTCCTCAAAAACCAGCAAGGACTAATTTCTTAGAGCTATTCAAATGAGTCACTTACTGTAGAAGAAAAAAAAATCTAATAATAGGTTTAAAAATGCAAACAAAACCTCCCCCACTAATGTAACAGAGTTTAGGCACCTAAATGCCTTTAAAAATCTAGCTACACATTCAAGGTGGAATAAAAAAAAATAAAATTAAAATTAAAATTAAAAGCTCTACAACCAGAATCTTCTCATTATAATAATAATCATCACCATCGTCATCATCATCCATGTTTACCATTGTTTTCTTAGTGTAGCATGAAAGAAATATGAAGTCTTCCCTTCCCCCCCCCCCAAAAAAAAAAAAAAAAGTAGCAAAAGCATAAATCTCAGACAGAATCATAGGCCCACAGACCTCATAGAATCATAGATTCATAGAATCATAGAATCATAGAATGGTTTGTGTTGGAAGAGACCTTAAAGATCATCCTGTTCCTATCCCCCTGACATGACAATGGACACCTTCCTGGTCCACTAGACCAGGTTGTTCAAAGCCCCATCTAACCTGGCTTTAAACACTTCCAGGGATGGGGCATTCACAGCTTCTCAGGGCAACTTGTTCCAGTGCCTCACCACCCTCTGAGTAAAGAATTTCTTCCTGAAGACTAATCTAAATCTACCCTCTTTTAGGTTAAAATAATTCCCCCTTGTCCCATCACTATACTCCCTGATAAATAGCCCATCCCTATCTTTCCTGTAGGCTTTCTTTAGATACTGGAAAATTGCTATAAAGTCTCCCTGGAACCTTCTCTTCTCCAGGTTGAACAACCCCACCTCTCTCAGGCTGTCTTCATGAGAGAGTTGCTCCAGCCCCTTGATCATCTTTGCGGCCCTTTTTGGTGGGGTTTCACAAGAGCAGAGTGGAGAGGGAGAATCATCTCCCTCAACCTTCTGCTGGTCACTCTTCTTTTGATACAGCCCAGGATACAACTGTCTTTCTGGGCTGCAAGAACACATTGCCAGCTCATATTCAGTTTTGTCTACCAGTACCCCCAAGTTCTTTTCCACAGGACTGCTCTCTAGCCACTTCTTGCCCAGACTGAATTTATGTTTGGGATTGCCCTGGCCCAGGTACAGGCCATTGCACAGACCCTTGAGTGACACCACTAATTGCTGGTCTCTACCTGGATACAGTTAACCTCTTTGAATGCGACCATCTAGTCAATCCCTTAGTCACCGAGTTGTCCATCTGTCATATCTGTCACTCCATTTTATGGACAAGAATGTTTTGCCAGGCAGTATCAAATGTATTGCATGAGTTCAGGTAGATGATATCAGTTGTGTCATGTATAGGTGAATAGACTACTTGAAAAGAGGGAAACCCAAGTTCAAATATCTGCCCAAAGTACAACAGGGACTTGCATCTGCATTCATCAGCCCATACAAAGCCCCAGTCTGTAGGTTATTGGATTTTTGTTTGTTTGTTTTGTTTTGTTTGTTTGTTTGTTTGTTTGTTCCTCCAAATTTCTTTCTTCCAACATAGCATGAATCTATCATCAGTAATACAGTTTCTATCATGGTTTCACTTACAATAGCCTTTCCCATGAAAAATAGCTTTATCATAACCAAAACAACACAGAAAATCTTAAATCACTTTTCTTAGGAAGTAATAGGTATGGTAGGACTCAATCTCTTATTAGTTTATCACTGACAATAGGTCTTTATAAAAAAATCACCTTGTTTCTGGTACTCATTACAACTTGAGAAATACTTCAATAAATAATTAAATAAAGATATTTTGAAGTGTGTATCTCAGAAAATGAAGGAATGGTCTTCATGCCCATTTTAATTGTTGTACTGTTTTTGTTGTTTTTTTTTTTTTTTTTTAGTTGTCTTAAAAAGGTATGTTGTGACACCTGTATTAATACAGAAAAAAAAAAAAAGTAACAACATGTGTGCAAACTACCGTTTCCTCTGTCACACTGAACAGTACTGTTCCATAGTGAGAAGTAAAAATGTTCATCTTCCTAACTAGTCAGCAGACCTGTCCTGTAAGCAAGTCACTAGTTGACATATAAGCATGTATGGAAGAAGCTAGATTACTAGTGCATTTCGCACAGGGTTATTAGTGTCACAGTGGTAAAACAGATAACATGAGATATACTGTTGTAGCTAAACCCTACTAAATGGCATATTACAATGACCATGACATTCTTAAAATCATAAGGAGTTTATAGGGAATGATCCTCATGATTTTGGAGAAGGCTGATAGTCTAAAAAATTCAAGTAGAAATTAACAACTGTTAAACCAAGCAGATACTAAATGACTTAATCTAAAAGAGAGTAGATTTAGATTAGGCATCAGGAAGAAATTCTTTACTCAGAGGGTGGTGAGGCACTGGAACAAGTTGCCCAGTGAAGTTATGGATGGCCCCATCCCTGGAAGTATTTAAAGTCAGGTTAGATGGGGCTTTGAGCAACCTGTTCTAGTGGACCAGGAAGGTGTCCATTGTCATGTCAGGGGGATAGGAACAGGATGATCTTTAAGGTCTATTCCAACATAAACTATTCTAAGATTCTATGAAAAAAAAAAAAAAAAAAAAAAAAAAAAAATTTTTTTAAAAGGGGAACAAAAAAAAAAAAAAAAAAATCCGCACAAAACTTCTTTATGCGCTAGTCTATGACCTCGGACCAGTAAGAATAAGTATTTAAAATTCATGCAGTTTGATGCATTGATCTCAATAAAATAACTTTATGTCTGGTGAGAATGAAGGGTACACACCATTTCACTTTCATTAAAAAACAAACAAACTACAACTACAACAAACACCACATTAAGAGGATTTCATTAAGATCGTGTGGGTTTTCTTGTTGTTTTTTTTTTATTATTATTATTCAGGACACAAAATGGGAAGATACAAGCAACTGGAAGAACTCCTAATTTAAGTATTTTATGTACTCTGTGGCTAGAATACTTAGTCAGTGTTTTGGAAAAGAACATCCTTTTCTGAATCAATTTTTTCTCTGAAAAATTTTGGAGCAAAATGCTAAGTAGCATAGATCTCTAAGGAATTATGGGTAGTTGCTTTCTCTAAGGAATTTTGGATAGTTGCTTTCTGCCTTTTCATTGTACACACTAATACTGCCCACCTACCTATGTACCTACCTTACTACCTGTATGTATTGATGTATATATGCATATATACATGTACGTGTTTATGTGTATATATATGTATATATATGCCACTTACTTGGTATGTTTCATTTGGTTATGACTTTAAACAACACATCATTTCTGAAATTTGTAAAGCAGGCTTCATCTGAAAAAACACTTTACTCATAATATTATACATTTCTGTAATTCTTTCTTAAATAAAAAAAAAAAGTGTACAAGAATTTCAATGCAATGACACTGTTCTCATTGCAACATTTCACATAATCAGTCAGGCTGAAACAAAATGTAAAATATAAATGATGGTTTATGGAGTTTGAACCAGAGGCATCCAAAGGACAAAAAGCATAGTAGACCTGTGCAAAACCTGGCAAGTGCTATTTTCTGAGTTTTAAACCTTTTTTTTTCCCTCTTACTTATATGGTTTTAAAGATCAGCAATAACTTTAAGTTTTTGAACTATCTGAAAGAAGTTTTTTACCAGTTTCATGAGACTATGTACCTGGGTTCATTTCATTTAGATTTACAGGCCAGATTTTTTGTTTATCTGTTGTTTTGGAGTATTTTGTTTGTTTGTTTGTTTGCTTGTTTTAGGAAATTCAATGTTTTGTTTTCAAAACATGTGCTTCTTTAAAGAGGCTGAAATAATATTTTTCAGAGTTTGAGTTTTTACAGAAGATCCACAGGCTCCAAAAAATTACATTATGCATAATAGTAAGGCCATATGTTAACCAAAATTGAGTTTTAGATGATTTCCAGTTTAATTTCAAATATTTTTCTATCTTTAATATGTGTGATTATAATGATGATTTTCTTGAGATAAATAATCTAGTAGAATAAAAATATATATAAAAAAATATATAAAAGCAAAGCAGGATTGTAGAGAAGACCAGCAGTTTGGGCATCATTTCAGAAAAGCACTTAAAAGAAAAGTAACTTCATCAAGAGAGACAGTAGACTACATGAGACACTGTACAAGACTGTCTCAAAAGGTAAACGATCCCAAGAGAGTTAGAATTTGGCAGGAGTATAAAGCCTCAAAAATCAAGTGAATGGAAATTGGCCAGGAATGAACGAACATTTTGAGGCAACTAAGTTGTTTGGAAGGCTGTGATTGAAACTGAAAGACGTGCTTCAAACTTTACCAAAACTTATCTCCGTGATATTGTATATCTGGTCATTAGTAGCTGGAGAGGACACTAGATAGTAAGACTAGTAAGTTTACAAAATCATGATTAATTGAATAAAAAATGATTTTTCATTCTTCTTGTTAATAAAATAATAAAAGACAAAAAAAAAAAAGTTAACAATAGTTAGATGTGAGACAGTGAGACAAAACAAGTAAGATGAAACAAACAAACAAACAAAAAGGGAAGTATGTTTTCACAAAACATACATGAGCTGTATGGAACTCCTTGCTACAGGATGTTGTAGACTTGATATTGTGTTATTGGAGTTCAAGAAACAGGTAAAGCTGCTGCAGGAAACCCCAGCCAGAACTAATAAATAAAAAAAGTTCAAATTATTTACTTAAACATTTGGTGTTTATAACTTTTTTTTTTTTTTTTTTTTTAATTTAAGCATTTAATGATATTTCTGATACCTTAGAAACCTGCAAGTGACCAGTAAACCTGAAAGTGACAAAAAAAATCCTTCCTTTCTTGATCAGAATCAGTGAGATAAACTTGAGTACTTCAGATGAGAATAAGCATTTGTGCTTAAGCATCTGAACACAAGATGTTTATTTTAGCATGAATTGGGTCTCCCTTGAGGTTCCATTGACAGTCTTGACTAGACACTTCATTAACTACATGCAAGTCCATTAACTATAATTAAAGCTTAGACATCTATCTCACATCTAAACAGTTGCATGGAGACATCTAAATGATATTATATTAATGTTTCACTAAATATCAAAAGCAACTACTTCTAGCTTAAGAAATGGGTGAGTTGCTGACCTACCAGAACTGGGAAAATATGCCAGGAAATGATCAATAATCATTGTGTTCTTGCTGTATTTGTAAATAACTAACTACATCTCTAGATCTCCATTTATAACAAAAATTTGCACAAACCAAGAGCAATAGGTTTTATCAGTAGCATCTTGGTAATGGTTAGTTCTGGCATGGTTTTAATACACTTCTCAAGAGAGAGCCATTTGACAAAGAGAACGCACCATGGGCAGAGTATATAACACCTTTTTGCCTTTGAGAGGAGGAGTCCAGCCGTATGACTTTAAAGTGTCCTAACATTCATCATGTTTTATTTACCAACACAGATGTAACTGAATTTTGCTGTTTGTTGTTGTTGTTTTTCCCCAGAAATTATTTAACCCACTTCTCAAGCAGTTCCAAGATACCCTGGGGAACCAAAACATATTGCAGATGTATTATTCTTTTCTCTCTTTTCCGTTATCTTTGCACTTTCTATGTGCTTATTCTCACATTAATGTTTTAAGTAACCTCTATATCTGATCCTGCCATGAGCTTCAGGTGTTTAGGTCAATTTCAGTGCTCATATAAAAGCTCGCTGTGTTTTCTGTGAAGCAGCTAGTTCAAATGTAGATACTATGATTTCTGTTACAGTAATACTCTCTCCCCACAAGGAGAGATGGTTTTTAATAACAGATACATCATAATGCAGTACAAAGACAAGGTACTTCCAGTAAATAATGTATGGAATTTCATAAAAGTGTGCACCAAGAAAAGTTATATCTTTAACTGTAGAAGTAAAACAAACAAATTATTTAGGAAAAAATAATAATAATAATAATTAAAAAAAAAAAATTATTCTTTTCTCATAAATCGCCTAACCCACTGACGTCCACTGGAATGGAGATGAAACTAGTCGATGCAGTTACTGGATTGCAATGTCATTATTTACACTGGGTTCCAGGTACTAGTATGCATGTCACAGTAATAAATCTGAACATTACTCTGTTGAGAAGACTGAGATTTTCCTTCCATATTTGACAGTAATAAAGAAAGCTTTGTTTTTCTAAAAAGTTTTAAAGGACAAAGAATGAATTAAAATCTTTAAAAAATGCCATAATAGAACTAACTTCTCAGACTGCTACTAAGAACACAGTCATAAGCCACAGGTTGTTCACTCCAGAAACTTAGGAATTTATGATAGTAAGATGTATTTAGTAAGTGTGTATTTAAATTCACACTAAGGGACCTATAATGTAATCATTTCATTTCTGTATAAACTGTTTTTCAAAAGTTCCCAGCTATATATCTAATAGCTCCCGTTGCCTTCTGAGTCTTAAAGGAGAAGTGTTAACAGGGTCTGTGACTGACCCTGCACAATAAGTGATTTGAACTGTATCTTATATGATTGAATGTAGCAAACATTTCAGAAAGTACTGTGCACTAAGCAAACCACAATCATTTTTTGTTCTATTTTTTTCCAATACTTATTTAAACTAGATGTACTTTTTAATCCATCAAAGTCTACAAGCACTTGTTATAAAAATAATGCAAAATACAGCAAAGCAAAACAAAACAAAACAACCTTCCCAAGTAGATATGACTGTGAAATAATAGGATAGAAAGTTGTGGTGGTTTTACCTCGCTGGGCAGCTGAACTCCACCAAAACTGCTTTCTCACTCCCCCTCCTTAGAAGAAGAGGGGAAGAAGAAAGTATGCTGGAAAGAAAAACAAATAAACAAATGAACAAAAAACCTCACGGGTTGAGATAAGTATAATTTAATTAAAGATAAAAGAAAGAGGGAAAACAAACAGAATCACAGAATCACAGAATTTCTAGGTTGGAAGAGACCTCAAGATCATCAAGTCCGACCTCTGACCTAACACTAACAGTCCCCACTAAACCATATCCCTAAGCTCTACATCTAAACGTCTTTTAAAGACATCCAGGGATGGTGACTCAAGCACTTCCCTGGGCAGCCCGTTCTAATGTCTAACAACCCTTTCGGTAAAGAAGTTCTTCCTAATATCCAACCTAAAATTCCCCTGGTGCAACTTAAGCCCATTCCCCCTCGTCCTGTCACCAGGCACGTGGGAGAACAGACCAACCCCCACCTCGCTACAGCCTCCTTTCAGGTACCTGTAGAGAGCAATAAGGTCACCCCTGAGCCTCCTCTTCTCCAGGCTGAACAATCCCAGCTCCCTCAGCCTCTCCTCGTAGGACTTGTTCTCCAGGCCCCTCACCAAGCTTTGTTGCCCTTCTCTGGACTCGCTCAAGCACCTCCATGTCCTTCTTGTAGTGAGGGGCCCAAAACTGGACACAGTATTCAAGGTGCGGTCTCACCAGAGCCGAGTACAGGGGGACGATCACCTCCCTAGCCCTGCTGGTCACACTGTTTCGTATACAGGCCAGGATGCTGTTGGCCTTCATGGCCACCTGAGCATACTGCTGGCTCATATTCAGCCGACTGTCAACCAAAACTCCCAGGTCCTTCTCTGCCTGGCAGCTCTCCAACCACTCATCTCCCAGCATGTAGCTCTGCTTGGGATTATTGCGCCCCAGGTGGAGGACCCAGCACTTGGCCTTGTTGAACTTCATGCAGTTGACCTCAGCCCATTGGTGCAGCCTATCCAGATCCTCCTGCAGAGCCTTCCTACCCTCGAGCAGATCGACACACGCAACTAACTTGGTGTCATCTGCAGACTTACTGAGGGTGTACTCAATGCCCTTGTCCAGATCATCGATGAAGATATTAAAGAGGACCGGCCCCAGCACCGGGGTGAATTAAGTCTCTGAGAAAATTAATGTGAAAAATCAATTTATTTACACATTTTGTAGGAAAAAAAAAAAAAAAAAATCTTCCTCTGCTAGAATACCTTGATTCAAGTCAAAAGACTTTGATTTTGACTGCACTAATTTAATTAATTTAACTATAATTCCTCTGTGATTTACCTTAACATATTTGAAGACTGTTACTACAGCATTCTCCAGGCTTTTATTTTCCAACTCTGCAGCTCAATTTTTTTTTCTTTTTTCTTTTTTCTTTTTTCTTTTTTCTTTTTTCTTTTTTTTTTTTTTTTTTTTTTTTTTTTTTTTTTTTTTTTTTTTTTTCTCATAGGACATGTTTTCCAGAGCTTGTTTCTTCCTTTTGGACAATATTAAATACATCCATACCTTGTCTGGCCCATGCCCATTCCTAAAATCTCACCAAATTTGCCTTAGAATAGTGGACGATCATACAGATAAAAAGCTACCTGAATGACTAGACTCAGAATATAGTGGCTGATGAGTCATGCTCTACCTGAAGGCCAATAACAAGTGTAGTGTTGCAGAGACCTTGCTTTGAGCAGGAGATTCAGCTATAGATCCGTTCCAGTCTGAGTTATCCTCTGTTTCTTTGGCTCAGTGCTCAAAGAAAAAAATTAGAAAGGAAGAAGGAAAGAGGTGAAAACTCTTACATGTCTTTGTGGTTTGTATGTCCCAACAGAGAAACTGTTCCTTCACAATACTGTAATAAATGTAGGCAAACGTTTATTCAGCAGCCTATAATAACTCTGAGGTCCTTTTCTGCAGAATCTGTTTTTTCCTGTTTTGCATCTGTAGCATAGTTTGTTCCCTCCTGAGCATAATCCTTTCTTTTGATTTAGTTATATTTTACTTATATTACTACAATGAATCTTTATTATTATAATTATTAATAATTGTAATCATTATTAATATTAATGTATAAATACATTATAAACATAAAATATATCATATGAATATATGATATTATATAATATATATTGATATTATATAATATTTAAATAATAATAGTAATAATAGTAACAATAATAATAATTTTATCTTATCTTCCAAACTATTTGCAGACCTAGAGTTTCATAACATTTGAAAGTTTAACAAAAATGTTTTTTATTCCACTATCATGAGTGAAAAATGCTACCAAGGCTTGGATATACTTCTGCGATATCACAAAATGAATGCTTTTTCAGTCTGAAAAGAAGCCGCAGTTAATTCTTTCCTAAAATACTTTTGAAACAGTTTTAATCCATGTTGCAATTGTTTAATCTGGACAGTATTTCTTTTGATGTTTTGACTGCCATGTGATAACTTCCAAACCTTTCTCAAATACAGTTATAACAACAGTATAAAAATATAAAAACAAAAATAAAGTTATAACACTACTGTCCCTTCACCTACACCTTTTATTAAAATGTATGGATGTTTACTTGAAGACTTCTATTTGCTTCCCATAATGTTGCCAATTACACAGTAACAGTGTTCAGTATTTCTGGAAATTCATATTTCCTGGAGGTATTTAATAGAACTTAAATTTCACCATTATTTGATAAAATAAAAATTAAATGAAAGTGTCTGACTCTGAATTAAAAGAAATTTAGTAGTATGGACTGCTGAAACCAGTTTAATTTGCTTCATATATTCAGTTTGCAACTAACTGGATTTTTCTCTGTAAAATACTCTCAATTTAACATTATATTGTGTGAATCTGTGCTGAGATGTAATTCAAAGTACCACATGCTTTTGCTATATTGTGTGCTTTTCTCTGCAGTGAAAAAGTTTGGTTTTGCAGAATACTGAGAGTAATTTGCATTGACACTAGGTTGATATTAACATCCTAAGGACAAATTACCATTTATATTAAAGACACTCTATGGAAAACAAAAATACAAAAGGCAGACTGCCCATAAACTCATTTCACTTCATCATCTTGGCTAAAGGCCCCCCAAAAACTTCCTTCTATTACTGTAAATTGTGAATTATTTTATTCTGCAGTACAATGTCATGTTCTATCAATGATATGATCCTATGTATAATTTTTTCCAGCTACATTAATATTCCTGAAGGTTCAAAGACATCGCGTCATAACACTTGATGTTCATTTACACGATAAGTTTCAATGACATTTTGTGCTGAAAAGCAGCTAGAAGGAAGAGTAGAAGTTTGCCTTCTGTCTTTTACTTAATTATTCACACAACACTGCAGGTATTATTAGTAAGAACATAAAAAGGGAAGCCAGCTGCAACTCATAGCAAAATCTTGCCGAAGCAAATTCATAATCTTTAAAGAAGAACAAAAAAGATACTGGAAAGCTAGGTAGTCAGTATAAGAGCCATGGGTAAACTGCATCATCACTGATGCAGCTGTGTTTCAAAGACACTTTTCTAAGGTTTTTGTTTGTTTCTATCTTTCTTTCTTTCTTTATAGAAATGGGAATTTAATGCTTTCAAAAAGACTTTATGAGGAAGATCACCACCATAGAAAGAACAGAATGAAGATACAGTTGTGGCTAGTGATACCCTACCTTGTCTGATAACACAGGACTTCCCAGATTTGGTATGGGGATTAGACTTTTCAGTAATGGAAAAAAAAATGAGAAGCCTCACCCTAGCATAAGCTTTTTTTAGAGTAATGGTAGGGGTACAAAATGCTGCTGGTACAAATACCAAAAACAATGGCTTGTTTGGGAAGAATGTTAAAAAATATGGAAAGAA
This sequence comes from Nettapus auritus, assembly GCA_011076525.1. NCBI lineage: Eukaryota > Metazoa > Chordata > Aves > Anseriformes > Anatidae > Nettapus > Nettapus auritus. Next base: position 153,235,661 of record CM021765.1, read on the forward strand.
GAGTTTAATTTTTCTTCTTCTATTCTATCTGTTTCTATTTTAGAGTTGGCAAACATAGAACTACAAGGTTTTTGTTTGTTTGTTTTTGGTTTTGTTTTTTGATTATTTGTTTTTTGATTCAAAGAATGTAAATGCTTCTGTGTTTGGTTCCTGCTAAAAAAAAGTGACACCACAAGTAAGGAAAAATATGTTCTTTTCAAATTCTTTTCAATGAATGGATATGATATGCTCTGCTAGAGAGAGAATTATAGAATCATAGAATGCCCTGAGCTGGAAAGGATCCATAAGGATCCATAAGTCCATCTCCTGGCTCCACACGGGTCTATCCAACAATCCAGACCATATGACTAAGAGCATAGTCCAAACACTTCTTAAATTCAGACAGGCTTGGTGCAGTGACTACGTCCCTTGGGAGCCTGTTCCAGTGCATGACAACCCTTTTAGTGAAGAATCTCTTCCTGACATCCAGCCTGAACCTCCTCTGTCTCAGCTTGACACCATTCCCTCAGGTCCTATCACTGGTCACTAAAGAGAATAGATTGGTGACTGCCCCTCCACTCCCCCTCATGAGGAAGCTGTAGACTGCAATGAGGTCTCCCCTCAGCCTCCTCTTTTCCAGGCTGAACAGACCTAGTAACCTCAGCCGCTCCTCATACATCTTCCCCTTTAAGTCCTTCACTATCTTAGTAGCCCTAGGTTGAGACGTTAATGCCTGTCCCAGGGAGTGCAGTCTCACCATGCAGGAAACATGAATCTGAACACAGTGGGTAACAAGGGCACAGGTACCTGTCAGAGTGCATTTTTTCTGGCATCTGTGGGCATTTTTCATTTTGCAGCTCATAGAATGATAGAATATCCTGAGTAGGAAGGGACCTGCAAGGATCATCGAGTCCAATTCCTGACTCCTCACAGGAACACCCAAAACCCAAATGATTTCTCTGACAGCATCATCCAAACACTTCTGGAACTCCAACAGTCTTGATGCTGTGACCACTTTTCTGAGGAACCTGTTCCAGTGCCCAACCAATCTCTCAGTGAAGTACCTTTTCCTCAGTATTCACAAATCACAGGGTGCTGATACCAATAGAAATTCATTTAATGATAGGTGTTTTTAAAAATCTCACTGGTAGAGACGATATACTCAATAAACAAAGGGAGAATTACCATTAAAACTCTGTTCTCATTTAAAGTAAAACAAGAAAAAGAAAAACAAACAAACAAACAAAGAGCTAGAGATACAAATCCATTTTATACTGTTGTCTCCTTATTAAAAAGAAAAGAGAAAAAAAAAAAAAAAAAAAAAAAAAAAAAAAAAAAGAGAGAGAGAATGCTGTCATATTATCTTTGTTAGGACCAGCTGCAACAGGTGTAAGAATTTGATAGAGTAACTTGGAGATAATCAGTCAGGACCGTTTAAACATTTCTGTATTTCTGATGAACTGGAAACCCTCTTAAATCTGTGTCAAGACCATAAACCAGATCCATCCACCCAGTGGTCAGGCACTTCCATGCATTTCTTTCTGTAGGAGCCTCATTCACATTTAAGGTTCACCAGCAGATGCAGATCTGCAAGATCTTGGCCCATAGGACGGGGAAAGCAAGTTTCATGGTAGAAAAACATTAATGTTGTGACACTATGTGTAGCTCACATCATACAGAGCTTTCAGTAGCTGCTTTTAAGTTCAGGTTTGAGTTTTCAGAGTCAGCAAGTGCAATACACTTCTGTCCAGACAACATTTAAAGACAGAGCACTAGCTGGTCCACTGCATACCTCAATGTACCTTGTCAAAAGGCAATTGACTCACAGCTGATGTGCAACTGACCCAAAAGTTAAGTTTGATTTGAGCTTAAGTAAATCACAGAATCACAGAATTGTAGGGGTTGGAAGGAACCTCAAGAGATCATTGGGTCCAACCCCCCTGCCAAAGAAGGTTCCCTAGAGCAAATTGCACAGGTAGGCATCCAGACGGATCTTGAGTATCTCCAGAGAAGGAGACTCCACAACCTCCCTGAGCAGCCTGTTCCAGTGCTTTGTCACTCTCACCGTGAAGAAGTTCTTTCACATATTGGTGCAGAATTTCCTGTGCTCCATTTTGTGGTCACTGTCCCTCGTCCTTTCCCCACAAACCACTGAAAAGAGGTTGGCCATATCCTTTTATCTCCCACACTTCAGGTATTTGTAAACATTGATAAGGTCCCCTTTCAGTCTTCTTTTCTCAAGTCTGAACAGACCCAGGTCTCTCAGCTTTTCCTCACAGGGGAGATGCTGCAGGCCCCGTATCATCTTTGCAACCCTCCACAGGACTCTTTCCCAGAGATCCCTATTTTTTTTTTTTTTTTTTTTTTTTGCACTGGGGAGCCCAGAACTGGACACAGAATTCCAGGTGAGGCCTGACCAGGGCAGAGCAGAGGGGGAGGATCACCTCCCTTGGCCTGCTGGCCACACTCTTTTAACACACTCCAGGATCCCATTGGCCTTTTTGGCCATGAGGGCACACTGCTGGCTGGCTCATGGCCAACCTGTCATCCACCACAATCTCCAGGTCCTTCTTGGCAGAGTTCCTCTCCAGCGGGTAATATGATAGGTAAAGCTAATATGATATCATAAACATCCTCCAAGAATACAATAAAAAATAAACATTTATTGAATATTTTTCTGGAATGGAATATTGAAATATTTTTTCCTGGATGCCAGTTAAAGAAGGGAGAAATACGTGCAGATCTGACTCTTTTTCCATTAGTCACTGGATAAAATGCTAATATTGCAATGGAAGCAGGAATGTCTACTCATAGTAGTTTTGTCCTTACATATAAATAGACTAATCCCAGACTTCTCCATCTGCTTCTCTGAGTCATTTTTCTCTGTGCGTTCTTATACGGTTTCAGTAGACAAATGGTAAAAAATTATGAGAACATGTATTTTTAACTTCCACAATTGTCAGAGGAAATGGCTTGGACTCATGGATTCCTGGACTCATCCCTCCCAGTTAGTATATAAAGGGGCTTCTACTAATGTTTTTTAACACCCTGCCATCACCCACTAAAAGGCAGGTTATTAAGAAGAGCCCTCAGTTCACTTTCAGCTGAATAGAAAGTGTTTAAGTATAAACTGTGAACATAGTCAAAGACACACAGGGAAGCATCCATTAATGGCACATTATGTAAGTTTCATGAATCAGCCCATAGCTCCATCTTGATTTCTGCTATAATCAATGGTTCATCAGTTTAGTCTGAGATTACTAATTCTAGAAGACAAAAGGTATGTGAGTTGAATCCCTTATTACTGTCATAGAGTAAACTCTTCTTTGTGAACCTCACGCTAAATATTTAATGCTTTAACCTGACAGTTAAACATGATTGAGATCATTTTCTTTTTCCATTTTTATAATGTCTCTTTGAAAATCTGGATTTTTTTTAATTTTTGTTTGAAGACATGTTTAACATTGTTGGCATGTACACAAAACACAGATACAAATGTAGAAATACAGCTGTATCCCATTACCCCTCCAGAAACTCCTTACTTCTGGAGCTATGCTACATGCATCCATATCATTTTAAGCTCACAGGAAATAAACAGTTTTGAAACAACATCTGGTATTCACCTAAGAAAGAACCATAAAGTTACAGAGTTTGCAGGTGATGGTTTATGGGGAAAGGCTGAAAAATCTAAAGGGCATTCATTAAAAAATAAAAAAAATAAAAAATAAATAAATAAAAATAAAATAAATTAAATTAATAAAAAATAACATAAAATGAATAAAATAAAATAAAATAAAATAAAATAAAAAGCTAATCTGGTGCCTGCTCCTTCTTCCACCGGGCATAGACTCTCTTTTTCTCCTGGATACTCAGCAAAATTACCCTGTTCAGCCACGCCAGTTTTCTTTCCCTCTGGCTCATCTTCTGGCACATGGGGACAGCCTGCTCCTGCACCTTTAAGACTTCCTTCTTGAGGAGCATCTGGCCTTCCTGGACCCTTCTGCCCTTCAGGACTGACTCTCAAGGGACCCTCCTGAACAGTGTCCTGAACAGTTCAAAGTCTGCCCTCTGGAAGTGCAAGGTAGCAGTTTGACTGACAGCCCTGCTGACTTCACCAAGAGTAGAGAACTCTACCATGTCATGGTCACTCTGCCGAAGACAACTCCCTACCGCTATATTTCCCACCAGTCCTTCCCTGTTCACGAACAGCAGGTCTTGCAGGGTACCCCCGCTGGTAGGTTCAGTAACCAGCTGAGTAACGAAGCTGTCTTCCAGGCATTCCAGAAACCTCCTAGGCTGCTTCCTCAGGACTGTATTGTGTTTTCAGCATATGTCTGGGAAATGAAAGTCGTCCATGAGAACAAGCTGTGGCGATTGCACAACTTCCACCAGCTGCTTGTAGTAAGTCTCATTCCTAGTTCAATTTAAAAAATATATGGTTTGGGTGTGGAGGCACTGCTCAAGGACAGGTTGGTCATTGGTCAATGGGTGGTGAGCAATCATATTGTGCATCACTTGCTTTCTATATTCTTTTACAATGCTTATTATTATTATTATCCTTTCATTTTCTGTCCTATTAAACTGTCTTTATCTCAACCTATGAGATTTTTTTTTCTGATTCTCTCCCTCATTCTACTGTAAGTCTGGGGGGGGGGGGGTGGAGCAAACAGACCTGATACTTAGCTGCCTGTTAGTTTAAACCACAACAGTCTGCTTACATTTTTTTTTAATAAAAAAAAAAAAAAAAAAAAAAGATCATTTGGAAAATATGATATCCCTGAATGAAACTCGTATTTATCATTTAAACTCGTATTTATCATTTAACAGTCAAATTGCATCTGAAATGGGTTACAAAGAACTTTAACCTGTCTACCCAAGTTATTTAAAAATTATATATTTTGCTCAGATGATTCTTTTTTTTTTTTGAAAACAAACAAACAAACAAACAAAAACAACCAACAACCAACCAAAAATTGTCTGCTATTCCTGTGTCTAGTCTGCTGAAAAATGCCTATTTTAAACGAAACCTTGAAGCTATTACTCAGGATTCAGATCAATTAATTTCAAAGCCAGTGCAAAGCTTATTTCAGCACTGTGAGACAAAAATGGGTTTTGCTGTCCCAAAATGAAGGCAAAATAGGATTTTTTCTCCTCTTCTTGAAAGCAAAGCACAAATCTATGGCAGCAGAGTGGGCATAGAGTTGAAGGGGGTGAGCAATTGTGAAGGATGGCTGAATAGAATCAGGTAGATTTCTAGAGGTGTTTGACCAGGCTAGAAAGCTGCTGTGAAGAATGAGGATGTCACTGAAATTGTTCATGGTAGGGAAAGAGGGTGTTCAGTCCCTGAGGGCAGCAATGGGTCTTACGGGTCTTGAGCAGCCTCCCATGAGACCTCTGCCCATTGCTGTGGTCTTCCTTCAAGGTCTGTTCAGGCCCCTGATCCTTCTATCCTTCTAGTCCTAGAAGACACCCACCAAGATACTCAGGAATTGCCCAATTGCCCATAGTAACAGAAAAAAAAAAAAAAAAAAAGGACTGTGCTGATGAGAAATAGAGAGCAGGTCTTTAGGCACTGTGCACTGCTAAAATGTCTTATACCCAAAAGTTCTGCCGAACTGCCTTTGGGCAACGCTAGCTTTCAGTCATGCTTCGCTATTATTGACAACCTGTATGTCTCAGTATCAGTTAAATGAATGCAACTAGGGGAAAGTCAACAGATGCAAAAGATTTTTGTTTCAAATATGCATATTTAAAATACAAGTTGGCAGCAAGAAAGAGTGGACAGAGAAATTAAAAAATAAAATAAAATAAAATAAAATAAAATAAATATATAGCAATGGTTGATTTAACTGATGGTAGGAAACTTATATGTATTCTCTCTGTTTTCTTGAGAAGCTTCTTTAAAGGTCGATTTATACTCCTGTTCCCAGTAACCAGTGTTTTCCTAATCAACCTCTTCTTATGCTGCTGCTGGTAATATTTTCTTTGCATGGGACTTGAAGATTTGTCTTTGCTATTTATATTTACTGACCACTAAGGATAGCGCTAAAAGGTTAAACCATGAAATCACTTGCCAGTTGCTGCTGGCTTCTCCTCTGAAAGTTTCTTCCAGTTCCTTCCTGACTACAGTTGTGAAGGAGACCTCTGTTGCAAATTGTGCTTCTGCATTGCTCAGTGTCTTCTATCAATGCAGGCTGTATGCCCTCTCTAAATGTGTAACTTTTTCCCAGTACAACTTAAATAAAAAATAACCATACTAAACATTTATTTGCATGTTCAGGCACATTCTGCATCATTTTTATATATATTTTGCTTCTTCAGATATCGATCTGAAGTTAGTTGCATCATTTCAATACTTGCTTTGGCACTGCAGTGTTCACTGGATAAATTCCCTCTTGTGACACTTTCATCCTACTGCTCTGGTTTCTGTCTTATCCTCTAGCACTTGTCAAAACCTTGTATGACCCTTTATATTAATTTGCTAGACTATTTGCTTTTGATGCTCCCAAAATATGATGCTTTAAATTTGTCATATCCTCAGAAATCTCAACATATGCTACCCGTTTCATTTATTTGACAAAAAATGTGTGTCCTTCTCCCAGTCTAAATCTAGGAGACCATTTTGATCTGATTCATTCCACCTATTTCTGGGCACATAACAGAGAAACCTAAGGCAAAAATGTAGACACTTAGGGCTCTTTATAGTCCATGGGAGACAGTAAATTTGCTTTCCAGAGAAAATTAGAATGCTGTAAGAAAGTATTTTAGGCAATAGTTAATTTCTTTCTCCATTGTCTGTCTTAAGACTTAACATGACTGCAGTCCTAAATTAAATCCCTATAGTAAAGTGGCATGAATGCACCAGTTGTTGTTTCTTTTTTTCTTCTGATTTGTCTTCATATCATGAGGAAAGACCTTTACATTTACAGAGCTAAGTTATATACATGAGGGAGGACCATGTTTATTTGGTTATCAGGGATTTTCTTTACTGATGTCATCCCATATGAAAAAAAAAAAAAAAAAAAAAGGAAGTGTATCATGCCCTGTCTGAGCCAAGGAGATTTCTACAATACACACTGAAAAATCACCAGTATGTGAATAATAAGAACACAGTAAAACATGTAAAATAGTATTAAAATAGATATTACTTGTTCCTAAGTTAGTTTTATTAGTATTAGCATTTGTATTCTTATTTGTCTCAGCATTAAAAATTTTAAAAATGCAAATAAAACCACGGGATTTTTGTATTGCTACATAATGGGAAGAAAACAAGCATCAATTATGGATTTATGTTATATTTTTGCACTGTAAATGTCCTTTAGAAGAAGCTGATTTTATCTAAAGTATAACATTTTCAGGTACATTAATGCCAGATATGAAAGTCATAGTAGTTTATACAATATTGCTAGTAGAGTTTTTGTTGAAGCTATATCTTCTTTAACGCTCCTGGAAGAATTTTCCTGATTATAAATTTCCTGAAACAGTCTCAATATATTACTATACTTTAATCATGTGTGAATTTACTCAGACACTTAAGTGTGTGATATATATAACAATATGTATTGTCATTGCTTCTCTAAACAGAGAAGCTGGACAAATAGATGAGGGAAATTAGTTCTCTGGTTTACATCTAGAGAAAGATTTTATGTAATCTACACAAACTTATGAATAAATGCAAAGGGATATGCGTTGTTTCATTTCTTCCTTTTCTTTGTCTTTTTAATTCTGTTTATGAATTTATATTTCATTTTGTTAAAAGTAAGACAGCTGCCACAAACTGCAAGGCTAAATGCATGCAAAGTGTGATTGGGCAGCTGCTTTGTTTCACTGTCTCCCTGAATGACAGTTTGTGTTGAAGCCCATCCTCTCTTATCCAAAGCACTAATTTATATTGAGGAAATATAGGAATCATCTTTGACTGTTAGAATTATGAACATAGCTGTTCCTGTTCCTTTTTTTTTTTTTTTTAATAGATTTTTTTTTTCTTTTTAAGTTATAAGCCTCCTACAAATATCACTTTAATAGAAAATAGTTGGCAAATGTAAGTTCATATAGCCAGAATATAACTAATGTGGTTCAGTGAAAATGAAATGGTCATAAAAAAAATAATAAATCCAGAAAAATATGGAGCATTACCAGTTCCTTTTGAATTCAGTAGTAATGAAGTTACTCAAAAGATCATTAGAAATATTCAACATTATAGGTAAAGCCCAAATGCACTGGAATTTTTACTGGTACTGCAGACCCATTTAACTTTTAAGATTGTTTGTTTCTCAGTACCCCTCAAATGAGCATCCAAAAAAAAAAAAAAAAAAAAAAAAAAAAAAAAAAGAGAGAACAATCCCAGTTTAATTAGTAAGTCAGCACTAAAGAGTAGTAAGCGTTTTCAAAAAACTTGTAAAATGATTACTTCTGATCCTTTTCCAATCTATTAATCCTCCAATTAAAATAAATAAATAAATAAAATGTCAGGGTGATACTTCATTAAGGCTTAAAAGCAGTAGAGAAAAAAAAAAAAAAAAAAAAGCCTTGAAAATCAAAGAGAAAACATTAAAGTAGTTTTGCAAAATAACATTAATGTTCATGAAATATTCTTGAAGTAGAAATTGTTTTGGGAATTTGGGAAATGTTCACATAGTGATATATGTTACCACAAGATGCAAAACACAACAATGGGTCATGAGTACAGTTAAAGAAAATCCAATATTAAAAGAGTAAAAAATTAAAATAAATAAATAAATAAATAAATAAAGACTAAAAAGTCCTGAAATTAATTTATTCAGTAACTGCATTTTTTTCCCACTTTCAGTAATACTTTTGATTACCAGCCTTTTTAAACTTTTTCAAAACAAACAATTAACAAAAGATTTGTTTAAATCTAGGATTACCTTTATTAGGCTTATTTCAAGGCACGTGTTTACTGCTTTGTTTATTTTGGGAAGGACAGTAGGGTTTTCAAAATAAAGAATATAATTTTAAAACCTCTTTTGGGCAAGGAAATTTCTTTGGATATTTTTGCTTGTGCATTTGTTATAATAACTTTAGATTGATTTAATGGACCAGTGACATCATTTGCATGTCAAGATTCATTAGGATTCTAAGAAATAGTTAAAACCTATTGATTATGGGCAGATTCTATGGTTTTGGTATTTTTTTTTTCAAATATAGCAGCTGGCAAAATAATAGATATTACCCCTACAGCCTTTCTTGCATTTATGTTTGTATTATCACAGCTAAAAGAACACTACTATTAGAAAATATTGTTGTGCCAAGGGAGTTATTCAGACTCTCCCTGTTGTGTGCTATTTAGGCAGAGGAAAACAACAGGCATTGGTGTAATCTCACCAACTGAGCTTCTTTTAGCTGCCAATGCCTTGGGAAAAATGGGTTGTCAGGCTCCACCAGGGCCAGTCCTGCCTGTGCCTTGATTTCTACCTCATGCCTGCACCCAATTTACCAGCCCCTAAAAAGCTGCATTAGCTGCATCATTTCTCTGACAGAGATGCTGGAGACATTGGTGTGAGGGCACATGACTTGACCTGTCAGACATGTTGCAGGGTGCTGTAACAGGGTGCTGCTTTTTTGAAGCAGACACCCTTCTACTCCTGCAGGCCTGCAGTCCTGCAGTCCTGCTTTCTCAGCAGGGACAAATAGGCCCAGGTCCTGTTCTTCCTACCTGTACTGCCCTCTGCAGAGAACAGAACCAGCACCTAGACTTCTTTATGGGAGTGATATCATTCATAGCCATCATTATTTACTAGTAAATTGTTAATTACAGGTAAATTATAAACTACTGATCATCCATTAATTTTTGGTAAATTCCCTGCCATAGTGTTGGCCAAGGAACCTGGCTATCCTTCAGGAATGACTAGACACAAAGACAGCACAACTCAGTTGTTCCTGATGGCAGTTTGAGTGCAGCCATCTTCTTCCATTGAAGAGCTATATGGGATGTACACAATGACAATTCAGATAACATCCTGATGTAGCCTAGGTACAGCCAAAGCAAGGATGTGTCCAGCTAGGACTACAGCTAGGTGAAGAATCCAGGTTTCCATGGCAAGAATAAGAAAACAAACAAACAAACAAACAAACCATGTTTCACTCCAGAAAATCCATGTAGAATTAATACATGTTTTTATAGAATAATGATATCTCTCATAAGAATATAGCCCACATTACACTGTGCAATTTCTGAAATGTATTTGTAGACAGCTACACTGTGCCACCTGGAGTTTTAATAAACCAAAATAAATTATTTTCTCTCCATCTCCAATCATTTCATTTAAGGATAAAGTATTCAGATTTTGAGCAAGAGTTTAATCCCATGAACTATGGACACAGAAGTCATTAATAGATTTGCAATGTTGTGAGGAAAAGAAAAAGCACTATTAACTGTGTAATTTGTCAATATGTTTTGAATGCTACAAAAAGGAGGAAAAATGAGGTAGAGATTGGTGTAAAAGCATTGCAGAAATGATTGTTCCCAAATATTTTAGATACTGATATTGTGGATAAGAATCATGAGAATGACCACTGCAGAGAAATCTACAATAACGACACATGGCACAAGTGACACTAAAAGTTCAGTTACTTTGATCCTTTTCTTTACTCTCACTTCTACCAGCCTGAACAGCTATTTCGGCTATTGCACAGCTTTAGGTTTGTGTCTGGCTCAAATACACTTACTTAAATAGATTGGTCTGAGATTGAGGTATTGCTAAGCTGCTCCTTGTGCAATCGCCCCTCTTTAGGAAATGCTTACTCTTGTTTGTTGTGCCTTTTTATCTAGGAAAGCCACTAGCTGAGAGAAGAATTCCGTAGTGAAAATATTCTGTAGATTTTTTTTTTTAATTTATTTTTATTTTTTTTTCCCAAAAGAACAAATGGTTGCAGCTCTTTTGTCAGTTAAAATATTTGTACTTTTATGGCATAGAAATGTAGCAAATACCAAAATGTCAATATAAATCAAATTCATTTCCTTAATAACAAACACAATATTGCCATTTTAGTCACTTGAAGACAGATTCCTACTTTAGCAATATGAACAGCTCTCAAAATTGATAAAGGCTGTCCAAGACAAGAAAGTTTCCAGCTGAACCTGGAAGAAATCCATCTATTCAGAAAATGAGTATGACTTTCAGCTCTGCCTATCTAGTAAACAAAGAAAAAGAACTACACAATCTGAAGGGGAACTGCAAGTATAAAAAGGTATATTCTTGCCAATGCTGTGAGAATCAAAATCTCTCACATGAACTGCCAGTTTCTACATTCTATTCCTTTTTTCACTTGTGAAAGTCAAATTACTGCTTGTATCAGGAGTTTCAGAAGAAACTTCAAAAACCCAAACTTGGAATGATTTCCATTTTTCCCACTAAAATAGTACATTAATTTAAGTGAAAGTAAAAGGGTTCAAAACTCACACAGAAAAAAAATATTTTTAAATACAGAACTGTTTTGAAGTAGAGCTACCATTAAACAGTCTAGCCAAACCTTTTACTACTGCATGTAGCTTTGAGCACCAATACCTGCTTACAATATGGTTTAGCATTAAACAAGAACAGCGAGTCAGCTCTGCGGTTTGCCATATGGAGTCTCACCTGTTTTCTTTTCTACACAAAGCCTTGATTTGAGCTACTCTTTTTGTTTAATATGTTAGTGTCTGGCCACAAGTCTACCTCCTCCTTCTCGGTCTGTCATCCAGAAGGAGTTGTAATAGTGAGGCAAAAGTATCTGATGAAAAAAATGTGTCCTGTCACTGGTCAGAAACAACCCAGGTATTGAGGTAGGAGCACCAGTTTCTTCTATCGGCAACCATAGCCTGTTTTCCTGATGGAAATCAGGAAATTGACATCACATAACTGGACTTGTGGAAAGTGACACTGTCCCCCCATGATATCTGTCTCTAAATTAGAGAGACATGGCTTTAATGGATGGACTACTCAGTGGGTAAGGAACTGGCTAGATGGTCATACTCAAAGAGTGTGGGTGGTCAAATGTCCAGGTGGAGATCAGAGATGAGTGGCACTCCTGAGGGGTCAGTATTGGGATCAGCACTGTTTAACATATTTGTTGGTGACATGGACAGTGAAATTGAGTGCACCCTCAGCAAGTTTGCCAATGACACCAAGCTATGTGGTGCAGTCAACACACTGGAGGGAAGGGATGCCATCCAGAGGCACCCAGAGAGGCTTGAGAGGTGGGCTTGTGCAAACCTCATGAAGTTCAACAAGGCCAAGTGCAAGGCCCTGAACCTGGGTAGGGGCAATCCCATTCACAAATACTGGCTGGGTGGAAAAGATTGGATCTTAATGGATTGAAGGCAACTGTGATGAGAAGAACCTGGGGTTGTTGGTTGATGAGAAGCTCAGCATGAGCTGGCAATTTTATTTGTAGCCCAGAAAGATAAACTTATTCTGGGCTACATCAAAAGGAAGGTGGCCAGCAGGTTGAGGGAGATGATTCTCCCCCTTCACTCTGCTCTTCTAAGACCCTACCTGGAGTATCATGTTCAGTTCTGGAACCTCCAGCACAAGAAGGACATGGACCAATTAGAACAAGTCCAGAGGAGGGCCACAAAGATGATCAAGGGTCACCTACAAAGACAGGTTGAAGGAATTGGGGTTGTTCAGCCTGGAGAAGAGAAGGCTCTGGAGAGACCTTATAGCAACCTTCTAGTATATAATGAAAGCCTACAGGAAAGCTGGGGAGGGACTGTTTATCAGAGAATACTGTGATAAAACAAAGGGGAATTACTTTAACCTAAAAGAGGGTAGATTTAGATTAGACATCAGGAAGAAAACTTTTACTCAGAGGGTGATGAGGCACTGGAACAGGTTGCACAGAGAAGCTGTGGATACCCCAACCCTGGAAGCTCTTAAGGCAAGGTTGTATGGGGCAACTTGGGTTTCTCCTCTTATCCATTGATGCCTGAATCCTGCTGAACTACCCAGCATGGTGGGTAGAGAGAGTTGGTGGGGAGGACCTCACCTGAGACCACCTGTGCTGATGACGCCACTGCCCAAGGCAGCTGTCTCTGCAAAGACCCAGTCCTAGTGAAGCTTAATGAGCCTGATTTAGGCACTCCTGCCGCTATTTTCTAACAGTACTCCATAAAATAGTCTCAGGGTTTCCAAGAAAATATATGCAATTTTAAAATGTCCACCTATAGATACAAAAGTGTAGAGAAAACAACTTAATGGTTAGATGTCACAGGTATTCATTTAAATATTTTAGTTTAAAAAAATAATAACAATAAAAAAATCAAATACACTTATCAGAAAAAAAAAAAAATGACAATAGGCCAAGTGATATATTTTCATCTTTATTTTAAAGACCAGATATTACCCATAGAGGTTAATGATTTCAAACATAAAATCAGAAATACTGTTTCAGTTCTCATTGCCTCCTCATGCTCATTTCATGTTCTCTGGCACAACTTTGACAAACTGTTTTGCAATCAGTAAAATAAAAATTCTTGTAGGCACTTTAAGGAGTAAAAGCAAATTTACAAATGTGAAAACATAAGTCTCATATATATTTTGTTAATGACTGTTAATATAGCTTTTTTAGGAGTTTTACCAATGAAAATATGCAAATGCCATTATTTTTAAAAGCACAAAAATAAGTTGATTACATTAATCAAAAAATGATTAAAATCTTACTGAAAATAACAGGCAACTCACTGGGGCATCACTGACCTATTCCTTTCTCACTTATTAAATGAATCTGAGGACTGTTTCTGTATTGTATTGATTGTGTTTTAAAAATGACAGGTGACCTCCAGATCAGTTCACATACCAGTGTCTCCTACTGGAGCACAGAAATGCTTGTCAGTAGTGCCCTCAGAATTGAAATAGATGTTGATGGACAAGACCTTCAACTGGCTATTGAAAATATGTATATTTCCCCAATTAAACTGATCTTTTGTTGTTGCTGTTGTTTTTTTTTTTTTTTTTTTTTTAATGAGCTTTTATTGATTAGATTTTTACTGCTACAGTATATTAAAGCAATGTTCACAACACCATAGTTAAGAATAAATATGTAATCACTATCATTATAAAACAAAGTTTTGTCACAGGTTTATAAACATGTTGATGTTATTAGCTATAAATAAATATCTTTCTAGTGCAGTACAAAGTGTACAAACTTGACATTTTTCTATTTTGATTAAAAAAAAGGTATGAAATTTCTATTAGTAAAACAGGGAGATGCATAAAAATCTATTGAGTATTTTGTTATTTCTCACAAAATGTAGCAAGATTACTTCTAGAGTCAATATAGTCATTGTACCTCAGAATTTGCTAAGAGTTTTTAGTGTTGAAAGGTGAAAACAAACAATCGTTCTTTTAAGCAACACCTATGATACTGTTACATGTAAATGCTATTTTTTATTTTTCCTACAGAGCAACAGTGCAAATCAAATAGTAGTTTTAGAAATTGTGGGTATTACACGCATTTTCAAAGTGCCTGCTTTTGCTGCTGTGACATTCATTTTCTACACAGTATTTCACTATGAAGTGCTGTAAAAAAGAGAGACCTTGATCATAACTGCAGCAAAAGTTTATTAAATATAAGGAAAAAAATATATATATATATTTATAATCACTCATTGTTTCCTGAGTTACTCCACGCCTTTCCTGTTTTTGTTTTCATTGAGAGAAATAAGTGTTATAGAATTATGATTGAATCTAGGCTGAAGCACATTAACAATTCCTCCAGCTTACTGTGATAATACTTTTTTTAGAAGTACTATCAATCATTAAAAGCATTTGCTTCAAAAGTATTTGCATTTTCTCTCAGCTTTTTCCTCTTTGAATTAGATTACCTCCTTTGTAAGGAGAGCTGGTAATGAAAATAGCACTGGACCTAGAGTGGGCTCATGTATGAGGTTATAACACACCACTTTCCAGCTTGACAGTTTTTAGGTAACAATAATTCTCTGTGTGATTCTGGCTTATGTCAATTACACATACCTTTTTAACACTGTAGGTATATCTGAAGTATTTCTGTAGTTATTTTTCTTCCCATTTTGCATTTCAACTCTTATGACTTTGGATTGAAATTCTTCACATCATTTGATATGAATCCCATTTATTCCATCCAAAATCCAATATTTTTAAGAGTTGAAGTGAGGTAATGGATATAATATATTAATCCCAATAAAGACAAGAATTTCATTCCAAAACTCCTGGGGTGACATTTAGACTATCTTACTCCATCCAAGACTGGTACAGACTCTGGACTCATTTGTCTTGGCTACATGAGTTAGGATGGACACAAAGTTCTCTCTCTGCAGTTTGAACTGAACGACCATGGACCAGTCCAGAAATCATGAAATTGCATTTATCTTTCCCCTGTGCTAATATATCTTGCTTCTCAGTAAAGAATATCCACTCTGTTACAACATACTGGTAATGTGTGTGGAGCACAAACCAGACTCAGTTTAAGTCTAGCCAGCTCAGAAAATAGACAAAGTAAATTCAGAGTTGCAGAAGGCAATTCAGTCTATTTATTTTTCAAGTGCCACCATTAAAAATATCTAAATCAGTTATTGCTCACAAGTGAAGGTGGGCACTGTAAAAATGGAAAATCTGGGCTTTGCTCAACTTCTTTTAACTTAAGAGAACTGGTATTTTCAGTAACTGAGAATATACTGAACCACAGACTTTCCTTTTCTTATTCCAGACAGATATCATTTCATCCCAGGATTGGTGAGTGATAATAAATAAGGAACTATATTGTGTCACCTGATGATTAAGACATGTTAAATAGAGGAGGGCAGTATCAGATCCTGGTACTTGCTCCAGGTACTGTTGTGCATTTTCCATTGTCATTAGTATGTAAAAGAGATTTTGAACAGGAATGAGAAACATGATATCCACTCTCCTCACTCAGGTACAAAATGCGATCATTTCTGAGTGAGATGAGAAGATTACTTCTTGCTTAAGTGAAAGAAACAAAATTGCAAGAGGATCAGAAAAAAAAGGACACTGAAAATGCAATGACCTTAACATTTGTGATGCATTGTTGCATCTTCAGCAATCTATAAATTTCTTGGTAATCCCATAATGAAAGCACAGCAGCAAATTTTGGATGTTGGAAGGTGGCCTGACATCCAAAGTGCTCACAGGTTCAGTAACATTATAAAAGAAAAACATGCAGGAAATCCCCAGAATCCTTTAAATAATATCACAGTTTTGGAAAACAATTCTGTGTCAACAGCTGAAATGCTATCCTCTAACAGTGTTTTTTAAAAACTGTGTATTTTTTTAAGTCCTTCCAGTTATGAGAAAACAATACTTTAAAGATTATAGGTAGGTGAATAAATTTGTTGACAGAATTATTTTGGTTATTTTTCAATGCTTGGAATAGTTTGACAATCTGAAAAAAAAAAAAAAAAAAAAAAAAAAAAAAAAAATTATATTTAATTTTTTTATTTATATATATATTTTTTTTAAAAAAAAAAAAAAAAAGATTACCATTTAGTGGCTAGGTGTATTTTCCTTACATTTCTATAGAGAGTGTTTATTTTTTTGTGTTTATTTATGTGTTTATTTATTGTGTTTATTTTTTACTTTGAATTTATAATCACCATCCCTGAATGTATTTCATCATCCCCGAAGGTCTTTTCACTGTCCCTCAAAAGGGTTGTTAGGCATTGGAATGGGCTGACCAGGCTTCCCTGGTCACCATCCCTGGAGGTCTTTAAAAGATATTTAGATGTAGACCTTAGAGATTTGGTTTAGTGGAGGACTTGTCAGTGTTAGGTCAGAGGTTGGACTAGGTGATCCTGGAGGTCTCTTCCAACCTAGATGATTCTTTTATTCTGTGATTTTGCTCTTTCTAAAGCAAACAGCTTCTTTCAAGATCTTGGCAGAGGCTGAGGAAAATGTTATATTCTGCTTCATTTCAGACGAAGACCAAAGAGTAAAAACACTTAATTTTAACATAAAATGGGAAATTCATAAAGAAAAATTGTACATAAATTAATTGAAACAGTTACTTAATGATTGCTAATCACATTATTTCCATATCAATTTTATACCTCTCAATGGGATTCAAATTGTATTTTTATGTACCTTGGAGTTCTGTCAGTTTAATTATACTTTTAGCATTTAAAATTAAAGCCATCATTTTGGCATATAGTTGTTTTTATGAGTTTTAAGTGTTAATGAAAAGTTACTGTGTCTAGTGACATAGCCACTTCATTCTAGTTAATCTCTGTGGGTGAAGAGATGCTATCTACTGAAATGTTAACATGTTTAGGAAAAGTAAGGATTCAGAAAAGTCCTTGTCAAAACACTAATGCTATCCAAATATGTATTAGATGCATTTAAAAGCTTGCAATGGGGAGAAGACAAAGTTTCCACTTGGGACATAACTTGATCTGTACACAAGGCACAGATTCAAAACTAATTATTCAAGTAAGATTGCTGGATACTGTTCACAGTCACACAGTCATGCAGTCTGTAACCAACTGGGAAAAAGGGCCTGGCTATTATGAACACTCAGACTTGCAAAAGCCTGGATCTCTGTGATTCCCTTTCTCTCTCTCTTTTTTTTTTTTTTTTTTTTTTTTTTCTCATAATAAAAGAAGTTAATGATTAATTTAAAATGTATATTCTAGTTGCTTTAATTCTGTGCCTGTGAATAAAATTTTAAAAGGCTCACTACTAGGGCTATAGTAAATACACCAGGAACTGGAGCAATATGCATTCCAAGGCAAAGGCAAATTTCTGGTGGGTTACCATGGCTTCACTAGGTAACTGGACAAAAATAATAAATATTAAACTAAGGTGAAAATAATTTATTCAGGTCTGAGTTTTAAACGAAAATGCATTGAAATATCCCTTTCCTTAGACTGTTTCTTAATACAAACAAGTATCTATGAAAAATAAATAAATCAAACAAACAACAACAAAAAAAGAGGCTGACCAAAACTTGTAGCTTGTAGAGGCAACATCCTCTTCATAAGATAAAGTATCAACATTGTTGTAACTGTTAGAGTTGTCCTTCTGATTGCAATCCTCATATTTATTAATCTGATGCACACTTGTAATGGAAATGTATTTCATAAATAAAATGAACTGTTCATTATCCTCATTGGTTCATTTCCCAAAGCAAAATTTTTGGCATGAAATCCTGCCCCTATATATCCTCCACTAAAATTTTCATTAATCCTAAAGCAGCTAGTGTTTCACCCTTTCTTATTGACCTTTAAAAGTGTCATATTATGAAAGCATAATGAGAAGCTGATATACCTGCGCCATTAGTAATATAAGACTGTATCAGAGCTTTATGCTAATACAAAGCTTTGTGGTGACTTCACTCCTGAGGTTTCCTCACATTTCAAGAAATAGAAAATTCGCTGATAATAATATAACACATCCTAATTAGGACGGTGGAAAATGAAACATGATTCTGTTATTTCAAGGACCCAAGAACCTTTGAATTATTCTATAAATACAGCAGGCACATAATTTAAACAGAATCTGACTGTATAACAGGGTGTGCTAAGCCTTTACGTACCACTTTCCATCTTCAAAGTGTTGAAAAAACACTGACTAAGTACACTAGGTATGCTGATAAATTTGCATTAAGTGAAGGAATAGCTTTTCTGGCAAGGACTAGGAAGGCTAATGTGAGCTATATAGAAGTCAGAAATAGAGGCTCTAAAAAGTAAGATGGGGAAGTTAACTATAGAAGAGTAAAGAAAAACATTTCCAGATAAGAGGACTACACTTTTCAGCTAGAATACAGTTTGTGACTTCAAACAGTGAAAAATGAGTGGAGATGCAGTGAGAGACGTAGTTTGTGCAAACAGGAGCAAGAAGTCTTATTTAGATTTTGACTCTTCTGTTCATAACAAAATCTGCTATACATCTGAGTGCATTAGCTTCCATTTCCCCTGCTATGTTTACACTCCTAGTTTCTAACATATTTTATTTGTTTTATTTTTATTTGACATGGAAAATGGTTCGAGTCTCATCAGGAAAATCTTTAATCACAGCTTTATCATTGCTTCATATTGACAACATAAAGCACTCAAAAGCAATGAATCTAATGAGAAAAAAAATAAATTAGCTCAAAAAAAAAAAAAAAAAAAGACAAGAAATTAATAAACTTGAGGGCTCCATCTAGGCTGCCATTTCGTTTCTGAGCTGTTATATTACACTTGCTTTATATATTAGGCTTTTATTTTTCCAAAATCATAAGAAATCGAAGTACATTTGAATAATAAATGAGATTCTCAGGTGATTATATAAACAGCTAGGGTTTAAGGAAAAATAGCTAATCTTATTAACACATTAAAATGGTGAATGTGGATACTACAGCTTACTGAAAACATTATGTTTACTCCTGTACAGTTTTTTGTTTTGTTTTGATTTTTTTAAAGATCTAGCAATATGTGAAGACTATGCCTAACAGCTGGCCAAGCGTGTTGATTTGAAAGGAACTAGATGAACAGATACTGATAAAAGTATCTTCTCCTGAAGTATGTCTATGTGTAATTAAATTCCAGTAATTACTGAATATTAATAGTGTTCTTGAAACTTACATTAAAAGATTGATTATTTTAGAAAGAAATGCTAAAACAATATCTATGTTATTGCACTTTCTAACTACCTCTTCCAGAATACAAAATAATTAGAACAAGCTGTTATGACTGATTTATTGATTTTCCCAATGTTTTAGTGCATTTTCTTAATGCAGCTAGACATTGCAAAAAAAAATCATTTTTTTTTTTTTTTCCTTGTTTAAAAGCACTGGAAATGTTGAGCTCTTAAAGAAGATCAGAAGCCACCATGCAGTCCCAGTTATAACATTTCCTCATCCATTTACATTTTACATAATTTAATAAAATTGGTTGTAAGCTGTAAAACAAGAGTCCTGAATCCTTTTGTGCTGAAATCTGTGTGGTCAGTGAATGGCATAACATTGATCAATATTAAGCATCTAATTACTTATTCAATTAGCTACACAGATTCTGGCAACTGGTTCCACAACCAGGTAAGTGGCTATGAAGTGGTGACACTGAAGCAGGCTAGCAGACATCTGCATTCCACCTGCAGTCATCACTGGACAGTGATTCAACTCAGCAGAGTTGAAATTTTTGATTTTGCTCTGTAAATTCCGGAGTGAACTGGCACTTGCTATTTCAGAACTTGTTTCTTTGTACTTGCTCCTTTTGCCAGAGATGGATTGAGCAATTGCAGTCAACCTTGTTTCTACTTGCTATGTGGGCATACTATCGTAGAATCATAGAATCATTAAGGTTGGAAGAGATCTTCAAGATCATCTGGTCCAAATATCACCTTACTACCAATATCACCCCACTAAACCATGTCATTAAGCATCAGGTCCAACTTTTCCTTGAACACCCCCCAGGACAGCGACACCACCACTTTCCTGGACAGCCTGTTTCAGTGTCTGACTGCTCTTTCTGAGAAGAAATGTCTCCTAATTTCTAACCTAAACCTCCCCTGGTGCAACCTGAGGACATTCCTTCAGGTCTTATCACTAGTTACCTGCAAGAAGAGGCCGACAGCCAGCTACAACTACCTGAAAGAGAGCCATAAGGTCTCCCCTGAGCCTTCTATTCTCCAGACTAAAAAACCCCAGTTCCATGAGCTGCTCCTCCTAGGACCTGTGTTCCATGCCCTTTTATGTAAAGGACTGCTCCATTTGATACATTCTTTTACCAGGGGCTGTAATTGTTTTATGACCAAAACCAAAAACAACTTTTGAATTTGAGAGAGTACAAGCAACTAGCTGAATGTGGGAATTTCTGTTTACCATGGAAATACAAAAGACAACTATAAACTATGCTCAAATTCTTAATGGAAAGATCAGTAAAGTAAATGTTCATTTTTAATACACCTAAATTTTATGTTTTTCCATGCTAAATTTACCAAATGTTCCTGGTAGCACTGTGGCAGCATACCTTAAAATTTATCTGAAGCCAGAAATTTTGATACATGTGTACAGTTTATAAGAATATATATTTTTGAAATTATACCTTAACTTACATGGTTTATATCTTATGTCAGATAGGAAGTAAATCACTAATTCTGCACAATATCACATATATTCACCTCTAGTAAAACCATTTTAACATTAACTGCAGGAGAACATTCCTCTATAATATGCTTCTATTGTAGCCATTCTTTGTAGTACTATATGGTTATTCAATTTAACAGCCCAGAAGGCAACTACTGTAAACACTGCAATCTATTTAAGAAAAGTGAAAAAAAATTCACAGAATTTTTGATCCAAGAAAAAAAGTTGTGAGTGACCAAATGGAACTGTAGACTAAGGCTTAGCTACTATAGATCATTCTGTGTTAAAGATTTACTGAAACCAAAGGAAAAAAAAAAAAAAAAAAGGGGGGGGGGGGGGAATGAAATAATAATAAGTTGTTTAAATACAAGTTACTGGTTGCCTCATATGTGCTGCCTGACAGGAAATTTGTCTGGGGAAGCTGAACACTTTCACAGTTAAGCTATATGGGCATTAGTCCTATCTTTTGAAATAAATCATCTATAGGAGTTGCAGAAAAAAATCTGTACAGTGATTAAAATGTAATTGCTCACTGGGAACTTGTTGCATAATTCAGTATCTGTCTCTATAATGGGAACAAACTGTATGGTTTGAACATGCTTTTAGATGCAGATTGAGCTCTTTTCTATCTCCAAGATGAAAAGCAGCCTTGGACTTGCCTGATAACTGCATTTGATTTTAGAATGAAAGTAGACAGACAAACTGGGAAAGTAAAATTTCAGGATCAAAGCTCCATCACAGAATCTTTTACAACCCTGAGAAACAGAATACAATAGTTAGGGTGCTTTTATTCAAAGGTGTATCAAAAGTGCATACTTGATTTTAGAGACAGATTGGCTTTATCTTTGGGCTAGCACAGATAGAGCAGAAAAATAACCATGCTCAGAAAAATATTTTGCTTGCCCATTCCTGAGGGTGTTCCTGATGTAAACTTCAAAGGAAGGTATTTATATGCCTTATATTTTAATATATTATTGTCTTTGTAATCTGTTTGCCAAGGTCGTTAGGAGGCAAGAGCTAGAAACACTCAAAGAACTCTCATTAAACATACATAAATATATATACACACACACATATGTATTAGGCTCAGTTTCAGTCTACTATCTTTACTTCTTTATTTTCTATTCTGAGGCTTTAGAAAAGTTGAAAAAAAAAAAAAAAAAAAGAGGAAAGGGAAAGGTAAGGGAGCTCCAATAAGCCCTTTTCACCTAACCGATCCATATCAAGATTAAATCAGTGTTTAGATAAGCCAAACCGCTCACCTTTACTGCTATTGTTTCCTTCCTAGGTAGTTCTAGTGAACATGAAAAACACAATTTATTTTGCTCATATAAAAATAAAATTGGGAAATAAATTTTCAGAAAAGGCAATGCTCCAGTTACCAGATATATAAATGCCATACATTTATGCAGATCACAGCCTATTGGACCCTGTGCTCTTGCAAAATTCCTAGGTTCTCAGAAAGGTTGTCAAGAATCAACAATATAGAGATTCAAACACACAACTGTACATGCACAAAGACAAATTTTGTCTCCTAAGGTCTATCCATGATCCATCACAGTAATCTCCCACCCTCACCGCCCCCGCCCGGGCCTGGAGAACAAGTCCTGAGAGGAGCAGCTGAGGGAGCTGGGATTGTTCAGCCTGGAGAAAAGGAGGCTGAGGGGTGACCTTATCGCTCTCTACAGGTACTTCAAAGGAGGCTGTAGCGAGGTGGGGGTTGGTCTGTTCTCCCACGTGCCTGGTGACAGGACGAGGGGGAATGGGCTTAAGTTGCGCCAGGGGAGGTTTAGGTTGGATCTTAGGAAGAACTTCTTTACCGAAAGGGTTGTTAGACATTGGAACGGGCTGCCCAGGGAAGTGGTGGAGTCACCATCCCTGGAGGTCTTTAAAAGATGTTTAGATGTAGAGCTTAGGGATATGGTTTAGTGGGGACTGTTAGTGTTAGGTCAAAGGTCGGACTCGATGATCTTGAGGTCTCTTCCAACCTAGAAATTCTGTGTGATTCTGTGATCAATCAATCAAACAAACAAAAAACCACCAACCTAGTTCCTCAGAGGCAGTGTATCTCCTAGAGACATACCTAGGTATATCCCCTAGGCAGAGTGTGGTGGTTTTACTTGGCTGGGCAGCCGAGCTCCACCACAACTGCTCTCTCACCCCCCCTCCTCAAAGAGGAACAGGGACAAGATATGATGAAAAGGGCTCAAGGGTTGAGATAAGGACAGGGAGATCGCACAGTAATTATCATGACGGGCAAAACAGACTCAGCATAGGGAGATAGTAAGATTTTTTGCTTATTACTAACAAACTAGAGAAGTGAGAAACAAAGGAAAGAAACCAAAAGCACCTCCCCCCACCCCACACCCCCACCCATCCACCCTCTTCCACCTCCTCCAGCCTGAGAGGCGCAGGGGAACGAGGGAATGGGAGTTATGGTCAGTCTATAGCGCTTCTTCTCTGCCGCTCCTTCTCAGTCACTCTTGTCCCCTGTGCTGTGGGGTCCCTCCCACGGGATGCAGTCCTTGCTGAACTGATCCAGCGTGGGCTGTCCACAGGCAGCAGCTCTTCAAGAACTGCTCCAGATATGGGTCTGTACCACGGGGTCCATCCCTCAGGAGCAAACTGCTCCAACCTGGGTCCCCCACAGGCAGCAGCTCCTGCCGGGTCACCTGCTCCTGCGTGGGCTCCTCTCCACAGCCTACGGGCCCGGCCCAGAATCTGCTCCAGCAGGGATCTTCCACAGGCGGCAGTCTCTGTTGGTGCAGGTCGACCTGCTCCACCATGGTCTCCTCCATGGGCTGCAGCATGGAACCCTGCTCCACCATGGTACTCCATGGGCTGCAGGGGGACATCCTGCTTCAATATGGTCCTTACCACAGGCCACAGGGGACTTCTGCTCCGGCGCCTGGAGCACCTCTCCCCCTCCTTCTTCACTGACCTTGGTGCCTGCAAGGCTGTTCCTCACTCCTTTCACTCTCCCAGCTGCTGTGTGGTGCAGCATTTTGTTTGTTTGTTTGTTTGTTTGTTTTGTTTTTTCCTGTCTTAAATATACTCTCACAGAGATGCAAACAACATCACTTATTGGCTCAGTTCTGATCAGCAGTGGGGCCCTTACCAAACATGGGGCAGCTTCTAGATCCTTCTCAGAGAAGCCACCCCTATGGCCCCCTGCTACCAAAACCTTGCCATGTAAACCCACTACACATAGGTAACCTAACTCACCTTCCACCATAATTCAATATTTTGAGAAAGCAAAGATAGATGAAAGAATTAGGTGTGTTTGCAGCTGCCATGTTGTTTAGTAAGAGGATTTGCCATAAATTTTGAAGCAGGTGGAGTTTCCTATAGGATGATTGTTTCATACCCAGGTATGTTGCATTGTCTTAGCTCAAATGATAAAACATATATCTGAGAGCAGGTCTGCTAGCCTTTGAGCAAGTGGATGCACTGGTGGTTTTGTAAATGCTGATGTCTCAGAGAAATCCAGAAGCCACCCCTCTAATTAACTGTGGTCATGAAGCATCCAGCTGTATCGGCAAACATGTCAAAGTGTTTTCTGCACTTGACATAACCTCTGTCCTGTTTGCCTTCGGTATTAGTTCTTGACTTTTTCATCTGGAAGATGATCTCTGCTAAGAAATGGTTTATTTTAGTTATTTTGGTTTTGTTTGGTCTGGACAAAGACATGACAGTGCTGGAGCCCATAGCGATTCTCAAGCTCATATACAGATTATGTTATATACAGCAAGACCTACTCTTTGCCCAGCAATGTTTTCTGCTGCCAGTCCGTGTGTGCTCATGTTTGTGACCATAAACTTATGCAGGAATCTTTAAGAATGAAGAATCCCTGCTGCCTCTTCCACAGAAAATATTTGAATTTCAGCTTCCAAAGGGGAATCCTTAGGCATATATAACGGGCCAGGAAGGAAGAAAATAGAGAAATCCCTTAACCTCCATGATCTGAGATGGAGTCAAAACAGCCCAAGGGTAAGGAAAAAGAAGAGAAATATAGAACAATGTTGATCAGCTTCTTCTCTAAAAAGCTATTTGTTAGTTCTACTACATGTTTTTCCAAGACAACTAATGGTTAGTTACTCAGGCCACCTACAGTTAATTTTTTAAATCTCTGTAAAAATTGATGATATAATTATTCTGTGACTTTGCAAGTGTTGGTTATGTTAAGGAACTGATGAGGTTAGCAGCATGTCAGAGAACTAATCTTGGTTAATTTTGGCTTAATATAATGACAATTTATTTAATCAAGCAGAAAAGTTATTTAGACAATATGGAGGATGTGCCAAACAATATAAGAAATCACAATTGTTTTTTCATGTTGTTTTTGTTTTCTCTTTTTGTTTTCCTAAAGCCAAACTTCTATTACTTTTTTTTTTTTTTTTAACTCAATTTCAGTTTGAAGTGTGCCATTTACCCATATATCTCCTATTCTCTTAGTTTTACTCCTTTCCATGTAACAGTAATGATTTGAGTCACAGCTGTTTCACTGGAAAAACATACTCTATTTCAATGCAAAAAAAAAAAAAAAAAAAAAAAAAGCAAATATGTTTTAAGCAGCTTCAGTAGTAGATTAAACTAATCTATTTCACTTTCAACAGAAATGGACTGGAAATTAACATGATCAGTTATGGCATCTCAGCTGTGAGTCTGGTAACAAGCAGCTGTGAGGGATATAAACTATTTCAGCTAAAGGCATAAGAGCATTTCTGCTTGTGTACTGACATATTGAGAAGTCCTGTAAACTCAGTTTGTGGGCTAGTTGCAGGGCAAATTAATTTATTTATGTCTATATATAATTAATAAGCAAATCACTGCAAACCTATTGTGAAAGCAGATCACACTTTGCAAATTATTATGCTATTTGGGTAGTTAAGGAGAGATTCTGCAATAAAACGCATCTGCCCACATATGTAGATCAAGTCAGGAAAGCAGAGGTATAAGTGGCAGAGCATGACTTTTTTTGTGTGTGTGTAAAAGACACAAAAGCACTTCCAACAAGACAAAAACAGTTAGAACAAGGAACGTGATGGTGCGAAGCAAGACAAGTAAAAATTGGTGAGTGGTAAGCTATAAGACGTTTGCTGCTTACAAAGTTTATGGTAAAATAAAGACCTGAAGGGCATGCCTCAGTTATGTTCAGATAACTGATGTGTAATCACAGATTTCTAAGTGTTTGAAATTCTCTAAGATATCCTCTTTGTCTTCTCAGGGGCTGCTCCCAAAGGGTTCAGAATTCCCATGGAATATGTGTCATTTTTGCCATCCTTGTGTAGATAACTTAGAAATGTTATGACATCTAAAATGTTACATGGTATATACATTTAGGCAATTGAATTTAGATATCTGAATCTAGAGCTGAATTCCAACCAAAAGCCTCAGCCAGGGAGAAATACTCTGTGAAACTAGTAGAAAGAAATGCAAATTAAAAAACTTCTGGACTCCTAACTGTGGCAAGGATTTAACTTTGGTAAGTGTTTTAGTTTCTTTCTTTCAGTCCTCAGCAAAAGGATCTGATCCAGCTTTGGATTGTCTTGTCTGTGGAAACAATCTAAAAATCTACTTTATGTTATCGCAAGCAAATACTGCAAAACACACACACAAAAAATGAACCTATGAATTTCCAGCTGTGTGATAAAACACTTATTTGGTTTGCTTAATACATTAATACATGCACAGAACAAAGTTGGTAAATGTTTGGTGTATGCAGTTGAAAAAAAAAAAAAAAAAACAAAAAACAAACCTTTATGACAAATAAAAGATCGAATGTAATCACAGCTATCTTACAGATAAAGAAACAGTGACATTAAAATGGTCCCTAATAATCTGCTAATAAATTGATAATTTTAACTTTACCATCAAGAATAGAGCTCAGTTGTAGTGAGTAAAAGTTATATTAGAATGAGAAAAAATATGAGTTGTCAGGAAACAGAAGTAACCTTATAGTCCACCCCCCTCTCCCCAGTGTAGGCTCAGTTGCACATAATTCCTGACAGACTTGCCTAGCCTGCTCCCAGATGATGGAGGCTACACAATGTCCCCAGCTACTTAATTCACTACTTCACTAAGCTTGCAATTCACAGAATTGCTTGATTGTTTTCTCTAATGCATCTTCCTCTTTTCTGTTTGATTTGCCGGTTATACACAATGTTCCCTTCCTGATGAGTTTATCAGGCAAAGGCTATCATTAACTCAAAACAGAACTACATTCTGACTGTGTGTACACAAACCCAGTTTTATCTTCACTTCAGACATGATCACATTCCACCACTGAAGGATATTACACAACTAAAACAGGTACAGAGAAATTTAAGAGTGAAACTTTTATAGGGTTCAAGTCTATCTATACCTATGTATGCCTGGACTGTTATTCAGGTTTCCCAAACCTGACCTCTGACATTCAGGTTCCTCAAATCTGATATCTACATTTGCTCAGCTGACCAGGTAATATTGCCTGTATTAACTAGACAACCATTAACTACAAGGGAATTTACATATTTACAGCTATAATCCTATGACGTCCATGGGCTGCAGCTCCAGCCTGGGGCCTGCTCCTGCAGGGTGCTCTCCATGGGCCTCAGCCTCCTCCAGGCCACATCCACCTGCTCCATGGGGGGCTCCTCCACGGGCTGCAGCATGGAGATGTGCTCCATGTGGGACCCATGGGCTGCAGGGGGACAGCCTGCTCCACCAGGGGCCTCTCCATAGGCTGCAGGGGAACTGTTCCAGCACCTGGAGCACCTCCTGCCCTCCTTCTGCACTGACCTTGGTGTCTACAGGGCTGGTTCTCACTTCTCTCTTGGAGTCAGCTGGAACTGGCCCTTCTCTGACATAGGGCAGCTCATGGTCTCTTTTTACAGAGGCAGCCACTGCAGACCCCCTGCTACCAAGACCTTGCCATGTAAACCCAATACAACCATATAATGGTTTGGGTTGGAAGATCACCTTTATGATCATCTTGTTCCAACCCCCGTGGCATGAGCAGGGACACCTTCCACTTGACCAGGTTACTCAAAGCCCCATCTAACCTGGCCTTTAACACTTACAGGGATAGGGTATCCACAGCTTCTCTGGGCAACCTGTTCCAGTGCCTTATTACCCTTAAACATTTTTTCTCATATCTAATCTAAATCTATTCTCTTTAAGCTTAAAGCCATTGCCCCTGGTCCTGTCAGTATGTTCCCTGATAAAGAATCCTTCCCCAGCTTTCCTGTAGGCCCTCTCTAAGTACTGGCAGGCCACTATAATGCCTCCTTAGAGCCTTCTATTTTCCAGGCTGAACAACCCCAATTCTCCCAGCCTGCCTTCTTAAGAGAGGTGCTCCAGCCTTCCAACCATCTTCATGGCCCTCTTCTGGACACACTCTATTAGGTTCATGTCTTTCTCAGGTTGGTGACCCCAGAGCTGAACACATTACTGCAGGTGGGGTCTCATGAGAGCATAGTAGAAGGGTCTTGTTGAACTTCATGAGTCCATCTCTCAGGCCTGTCCGGGTCTCTCTGGATGCCATCCATTCCACCAAGTCTGTTGACTGCTCCACGCAGCTCAGTGTCATTGGTAAAATTCCTGAAGATGTACTCAGTGCCACTATGTCACCAACAAAAATGTTAAACAGCACTGGTCCTCATATTGACCCCCTGAGGGTCCCTGAGAAACGCCACTGATCACTGGTCTCCACCTGGACACTGAGCCGTTGACTACAACTCTGAGTGTGACCATTGAGACAGTTCCTTATCCACCGAGTAGTCCATCCATCAAATCCATGTCTCTCCAATTGAGAGACAAGGATGTTGAGTGGGACAATGTCAAACACTTTGCAGAAGTCCAGGTAAATGTTATCAGTTGCTTTTTTCCCCTATCCACCAATGCTGTAACTCCAATGCAGAAGGCCACCAGATTTGTCAGGCACAACCTGCCCTTAGTGAAGCCACCAAACTGTCACCAATCACCTTATCTTCCATGTGCCTAAGTATAATTTCATCAACTAGGAGCATCAAGGCTACATGATCTTGCTGGACACAGCAAAAGTGGGACTGACTGGCCTGTAGTTCCCCAGGTCATCCTTTTTTCCCTTTTTAAAAATGGGGGTTATGTTTCCCCTTTTCCAGGCAGTGATAACTTCACTGGACTGTCCTGACTTCTCAAATGTGATGTATAGTGGCTTACCAACTTCAACTCCTGGTTCCCTCATGACCTGTTGATGATGCATCTCATCCAGTCCCATTGGCTTGTGCCCCTTTAGGTTCCTTAGATGGTCTCTTTTGAAGCATTTACATAAAGAACATGAAAAACAGGAGGTGGGATCTGAAGATCCAATGGGTGATTAAGACATAAAAGTAATTCTCTGAGAAAACCAGGAGCTAGCTTAGAAGCTAAGTAAATACATTCATAGATGTTCACCATGAGAGAAATAAAGCATTTCTCTCTTTTTGTATGAGGAAAGACAGAAGTTGGACAAACTGGAGAATCAGGAGGAAAAAAAAAAAAAAAAAAAAAAGGAAAATTTGACAAAATGAATACAAACAAAAAAGCCAGGACCTCAGAATGTTAATCCAATTGTTGATTACAGTATGCAACCTAACAGTTTAGATGATTATTGGGATTAGAAAAACGGAAGGTGATAAATATAACCAGAGATGATTCATTTATAAATGAGTAAATCTAAATCAGTAAAGGTAAATCTCCTAGCATACTCATGAAAATCACAGTAAAAACTAGGTGTGAAGAGGGGCAAGTCAACAAACTTCTTCTATAAAGATGAGATCTTGCATAAAAATTACACAGTCAAAAGTGTTCTGATTGGCATATTTCAGATTACCAAGCAGACATTTTAAAGTCTCCTTTAAGAGGCTATTTAAAACAAACAAACAAACAAAACAAAACAAAACAAAACAAGAACTACAAAAATAATAGACTTACTGTATCAGTCAAAGCAGATAAAAAAATAGGAAAACAAAAACAAACAAAAAATAAACAACAAAATAAGCACTTTTTTTTTTTTTTTTTTTTTTTATTGCCAGCAGAATGCATTCAAATTAGGTCCCTCTTTCTCATAGTATGCATTGTTCAGCATAATCATTAATTATCTGAAGATGGTAAGTAGAATAACATTTGCTGATAATCTTAAGTTATTCAGGGTAATAAAAGTAAAAGATGACTATAAAGATGTGCATGTGCACAAGGATGTCAAAATATTGACGGAGTAGGCAATAAAGTGGCAAATGAAATTCAGTGTTGATTAGTGCAAATTAGTACACAGAGGAAAAAAAGACAAACTATACACAATGACTGATTTTAAACAGCTTTTTCCACAGAGGTAAGAGAACTTGGACTTACTAAATACAGTTTTATCACCAGTTTGATTCAATGTTCATCATTAAAAAAAAAAAAAAAAAAAAAAAGCTAATTTCAAGAACTGTAAGAAAATGATCAGGAAAAACAAATGCATCCTTATATCTTGATGTGCTGAATCATCTTGAATATATGGACTTCTGATTCCCCTTTGTGAAAAGTACAGTTGAAGAGGAATGGAGAAAGTAAAGAAGTTTTATAAAGGTTTCTAAATAATGATGTGTGCAGAAAAATAAATAAATAAATAAATAAATAAATAAATAAATAAATAAATAAATAAATAAAAGCCTTTTTAGGTATGGAGAAATTGAACACACCAGAAGTCATTGAAAGAGAGAGATGAAGAAGAACGTGAAAAAGAATCACCTGTATAAGAAATGGAATTGGAAATGCTTATTCACCCAATAGTAGTGCAAAAATTGAGGTCAACATTTTATTTTTTGGGGTAGTGGGCATCAAAAAAAAAAAGTGTACACAAACTCATGAAAGAAAAATATATCAGCTGCTATTAAACATAAAGATACAACGTTTGACTCAGTTGCAGATCTCTAGAAATGAGGAGTGGCTTGTACAGGCTAGTATCACTGTGTCCTTCTGCTCTTTTACTTCTCCCCAGACATTACATATGTGACCCTCTTTAGAAATGTGTTATTGGATTGGATGATCAGGTTACAAACTCAGTGGAACTGATGTAGAAGCTCTTATATTCTTATATCTGCATTCAGAAAATAATTTGATGATGGCAATAGTATGGAGTACTTGTTTTGCCTAGAGCAGAGTTAATGTCCTTTAGAATATTTCACATGATTACATGTTTTGGATTTGTGACCAAAACGGTGTTGATAACACAGCAATGCTTAGCTCATACTGATTAGTGCTTACATTGAATCAAGGTTGTTTCTGCTTCTCGTGCTGTCCTTCCAGCAAGGAGACTGAGGGTGCACAAGAAGCTGGGAGGGGACACAGCCAGGACAGCTGGCCCAGACTGGCCAAAGTGATATTCCATGCCATGTGATGTCACGCTCAGCAATAAAAGCTGGGGTAATGAAGGAAGAGAGTCATGGCATTTGTCTTCCCAAGTACCCATTAAATAGATGAACATCTGCCTAATGAATGAATTCTTGATTTTGCTTTGCTTCTGTGCACAGCTTTTCCTTTATTAAACCATTTTTATCTCAACCCATGACTTTTCTCACTTTTTACGTTTTTGATTCTCTTCCATATTCCACTGGGGGGAGGCGGGACGGGGAGTAGGCAAGTGGCTGTGTGGGGCTTAGTTACCTACCGTGGTTAACCCACAATACAGGGTTAGACCAAGGACCCATCCACCACAGCATCCTGTGAAGAATAAGCCTCAGGGGAGGGGGGGCATGCTGGTGATAAATTGGCCACTTTTGGTTCATGTGTTAGGTGAGACCCAGCACCCTGGAGGCCTTAGGGGACTGAAGGGCACTGATAAGGGCAGCTCTCCTTCATCACCGGTAGGAGGGCTGGCTGGGCCTCCTTCCCACTGCTCAGCAAGTTGAATTTCTGACTACAGCAGATGAAATAGCTTCTGTTTTCTTTCCACCACACTACACTCTCCACATTCCCCAGATGAAAAAGCAGAAGACGTTAGCAGAAAATAGATGCCTAAGGAAGAATCAAATAACAAGGAAAGCATTTAGGGGATACAATTTCCCTGGAAAACTCCTTCAGCCTTAAGCAATCTGGGTTTTCAGTACTTCTGAGCAAAAGTAATGCCTTTCCACTCAATAGCCCTGATAGATTTCACATCTATAAATATATCCATGCCCCAGATCAAATCAGATCTGCACTCAGAAGAAGGAAATGAGTGCACAAGTGACTTTAAGCTGCTTTCATATCCCAGTGCCCTGATCTAAAAGCATATTTAACACATCTGAGGACAGCTGTGGAGCATTAGGATGTCCTCCAATATCCATGCCAGCGTTGTGGCTTGGAATATTGTGCAGTGTCACATTGCTGACCATGTGTTATGGGATCAGATACATCATTAGAGGACTTCAGTAGCCCATTTTATAAATACAAAAAAGAAGAAAAAAATGTTCTTTGTCTACCATATTTCCCTCTTTTTAGGAAAGATATCAGAACCGATGATAGAGATTGGATGTAATAACTTTTTTTTTTTTTTTTTTTTCTTTCCCTCTGTAGAGTATGAGAGGATTTTGCAGAGAGCAGTCAATAACAGCCTGCCCAGTGGAAGCAACCCAAATTATGGGAGCAATGATTTTGAGGCAAACACAACAGAAAGCAGATTGTAAACACAGTGAGAAGCTGCTTGTAGTTGCAGCGTTGGTTCTTTTAATTAAAAGTCAGTTACCTTTCAGAAAGAGTGAGCCTTCTCGCTTTATTAGCCTGGAGGTGGTACATGCAATAACACTATAGCCCAGGAACTGGGAGACAAGAACAGTTTTTCTTGCTTCATAAGAACAAGTGGTGGCCTCCTTCTGCCTTCCTTTCTGTCTAAATTTAAACTGAATAAATAAATAAATAAATAAATCTTAATTCAAGATTGCTTTAACTGAACTTATTACAGGCAGAAACCAGAGCAGGAAGCCTTACTTTTGCCTATGTTTTAAATCTACCAATTAATTCCTCTGTTTCACTGACTCAATTTTCGTTATGTGTATTATACAAATGCTGTTTTACTTCAACATTAATGTTGTTCCATTTTCTTACTTTTCCATTTACATTTTTCTTTTCTCAACACATTTGATAGTTGAAATAAATACATGGTTATGTAAGATTAAAAATCAAAGCAAATGAAGCTCCAGATAGTGAAGCCGTGCTCATATTAACTGCTCTGTTCTACTTTGGAGTATTTCTGCAGTAGAGGGTTGGCCAAACATGAATCTTGGTTGTGCTGAATTTGGAAAATAAATACTTTTACTTGTTGATTTCAAAGATGGAAATTGCCATCTAAAAAATCTCTCTCTTTGAGCTACATATACTTTGATAGATGAAAATATCTGCTGCAATTCAGGATCTACTCTCTTTCAGGACACTGGAATTTGTATCAGTTTGGACCAGTCTGTTTGTAGGCTTACTGAGAAAAAGATGAGAAAGACATCCCAGACTGGAAGTATACAGCCGCATATATAAAACCTAAACTGTTGCTATGTGAAACAGCTATCATCCAAATATAAGCTGTGACTGCACCGTACTCACTAATATGGTAGTAGTCTGGTGTAATGTCCAGGAAAAGATGAAAGAAGAATATTTGCTAGGGTGCAGTAATAGGGTGCATTTAAAGTGCACACTGTTAAGTCTACCTGGTTTAACACTGTTACTTCGGCTGTTAGTGTACTGCACTTTATTATGCAGTGTAACCACGTTAATGTCTTTTCCTAGCAAACAAGAACTACTTGTTTTTAAAATAAAAGGTACTGTACTTTCACATCTTTCTTTGCAGTAACTTGCATTTACATTTCTGTTCCTATTTTACGTACCCATAAACCCTATTTGTGTTGTGAACCATTTTTATTCAACACTTTCCTTGTTTATACATCACACATGATGCCCATGTAATAGAGGAGGATTTTACTTTTTCTATTTTTTAAATGTTCCAATATAAAATTGAGACAGTCAGGTATTCTGTATTTAATATACTATTAGTTCATCTATGCATGCAGTATTTCTGTAATTGAATTTCCTGTGCTGATATCTCAGTAGCAAACCACAAACACTCAATAGAATATAACACCAGAATACTGTGTCAAATGGACATTTCACAGAAATATTTACATGATGTCATAAACAGAAACAGACATTTAAATATTAAGAGGGAAATCAATACAGCTTCCATATTAAAAACTAATTGTTAAAGGAAAGCAATACTTTACACAGTTAATCCTTTATCCCCATTTTTCTATGTTGTTACATTTGTTTGGACAATAGCACAGATTCATGTCATAAAATGAAGCCTGGGGACATGCAAAACCTCTTATCTTTTATACCTCATATTTCACAAATACTTTCAATCTGAAATGAGAAAGCTGATACACCCGAAGTAAGAAAGAAGAACATGATCACATACAACCCTTCTAGGCATAGCAGCATTATATACGAATATCAAGAGGCAGACATTTGCTGTTAGCTTCAGATCCCATCATCACATGAAAATATTACCTTTTGCTTTGTGTGGCACAACGTCTCCAGTATCAGAGGGATTTTTTACTGAAAGTTTTTTTCATTCTAATTTTTTTGAGAACTTAATTCATGATTCATTGAGAACCTAGTTTATCAACAGTCCTGGCTATCGGGGGAGGTCCCACTTGACTGGCAGATAGCAAACGTTGCGCCCATCTACAAGAAGGGCCGGAGGGTAGACCCAGGGAACTACAGGCTGTTAGTTTAACATCAGTGCCAGGGAAGCTCATGGAGCAGATTATCTTGGGTGTCATCATGCGGCACTTGCAGGGCAAGCAGGCGATCAGGCCTAGTCAACATGGGTTTATGAAGGGCAGGTCCTGAATGACAAACCTGATCTCCTTCTATGACAAGGTAACACAGTGGATGAGGGAAAGGCTGTGGACGTGGTCTACCTTGACTTCAGTAAGGCATCTGACACCGTTCCCCACAGCATTCTTCTCAGGAAACTGGCTGCTCGTGGCTTGGACTGGCGCATGCTTCACTGGGGTAAGAGCTGGCTGGATGGCTGGGCCCAGAGAGTTGTGGTGAATGGAGTCAAATCCAGCTGGAGGCCGGTGACTAGTGGAGTCCCACAGGGCTCGGTACTAGAGCCAGTCCTTTTTAACATCTTCATCGATGATCTGGATGAGGGGATCTAGTGCACCCTCAGTAAGTTTGCAGACAACACCAAGTTAGGTGCGTGTGTCGACCTGCCCGAGGGTAGGAAGGCTCTGCAAGATGATCTGGATAGGCTGGACCAGTGGGCCAAGGCCAACGGTATGAAGTTCAACAAGGCCAAGTGCCGGGTCATGCACCTGGGACACAACAACCCCAAACAGAGCTACAGGCTGGGAGATGTGTGGTTGGAAAGCTGCCAGGCAGAGAAGGACCTGGGAGTATTGGTTGACAGTCAGCTGAATATGAGCCAGCAGTGTGCTCAGGAGGCCAAGAAGGCCAACAGCATCCTGGCTTGCATAAGAAACAGCGTGGCCAGCTGGTCCAAGGAAGTGATTGTCCCCTGGACTCGGCTCTGGTGAGGCCGCACCTCGAGTAGTGTTCAGTTCTTGGCCCCTCACTACAGGAAGGACATGGAGGTACTTGAGCGAGTCCAGAGAAGGGCTACAAAGCTGGTGAAGGGTCTGGAGAACAAGTCTTACGAGGAGCGGCTGAGGGAGCTGGGACTATTTAGCCTGGAGAAGAGGAGGCTCAGGGGCGACCTTATTGCACTCTACAGGTACCTGAAAGGAGGCTGTAGCGAGGCGGCAGTTGGTCTATTCTCCCATATGCCTGGTGACAGGACGAGGGGGAATGGGCTAAAGTTGCGCCGGGGAGGTTTAGGTTGGATATTAGGAAGAACTTCTTTACTGAAAGGGTTGTTAGTCACTGGAATAGGGTGCCCAGGGAAGTGGTTGAGTCACCATCCCTGGAGGTCTTTAAAAGACGTTTAGATGTAGAGCTTAGGGATAT
This sequence comes from Nettapus auritus, assembly GCA_011076525.1. Taxonomy (NCBI): domain Eukaryota; kingdom Metazoa; phylum Chordata; class Aves; order Anseriformes; family Anatidae; genus Nettapus; species Nettapus auritus. Next base: position 153,271,688 of record CM021765.1, read on the forward strand.
GGTTTAGTGGAAGATTTGTTAGCGTTAGGTCAGGGGTTGGACTCGGTGATCTTGTAGGTCTCTTCCAACCTAAACTATTCTGTGATTCTGTGATTCTATGATGATTGCATTCTTTCAGGTTAGCAATTATTATATTTTCCTATTGTTCTCCAGTGTTTTGGGGTTTTTTTGATTGCTTGTTTGTCATTTGTCTTTAGGGATAAAGGCTTACACTGTGTTTTAATTTGAATATGATTTCCTGCACCTTTGGAAGCCAAACTTCATCTCAAGAGAATTCTTACAGCTGAATTGCTTTTAAAGCTTTCAAATTATATATTTTTAGTAGAAATAGAACGGTATACTCATAGCAAAACATGCAATAAATAGATTATTTAAATTAATAAATTAGAAAACTTCTATTAAATGAGCTGTTTTTCCCACAAAATGGCAGATATTCCAGTGATTTATAAAACTCTTGAATAGAGAGACAAGTATTAATTGAAACCTAGCAAGAAAAAGAATAATATATTCTTCATGTAAAAGAGATTAAAAAATAGATTGGACATTTTCTGCCAAAAATACACTAAAACTGAGACACTGATGTTGCTGCTATTACTTGTTTTAACATGTCTTTCCATCAAATATTGAATAGGCAGCATATGTCTATGACTTGTCAAGTTCAATAACAAAGTTTTTCAAGAATTAAAACCAGATATCTGTAGTGATATCTGTAGTGATACCTGGAAAGTAGAATTTTTAGAAAACAAGTTTAACTTTATTTTCAATTAAAATCTCAGCAGCTTCAGTAATGAAAATTATTCTTAGAATTTCAAATAAAATTTAAATATCAGAAAATAAGCTAAACAAAAAAAAAATCTAGAAAATATTTGTGAACTTGAAAATACACTTCCACTTTTCCACCATCATATGTTGTCAGCCTGCTGTAACAAAAAGAGTTGCATCAAAATAAATGAATAAATAAAATCAGGTTATTTATTTATTTATTTATTTAAGGAAAATGTGAATGTGTAAAGCTGTTCCCTCTTATAAGCGTGTGACAGCATGCAGTGGTACACTATAATTGCCCAATAAAAGCTAGTGGAGTGTGAATAAAAATACCAATAAGCTTTGTGCCTAATCCTCTTTCAAAGACAGCTGCACCTCCTTTTAAGGAGCAACTAGTGAATTCTATATTCCAGTCTTTTTTTTTTTTTCTTTCTTTTTTTCCTTTTTTTTTTTTTTTTCCTTTTTTTTTAGGATTTTCAATGCTTTTTATTTATGATGAACATTTATTTACTGAGAAACAGAACGTTGCTTTCCTCCGTGACTGTCTTACTTCTAGCTGTCTGTGAACTATTAAAATGTGCTTATCAGAGTTTTATGGAGAATAGCCCTGGAGGTTAACTGCATACAATGCTTCTGATAAACCCTGAAAAGATGGAATTTGAGCTTGTCTTTCAACCAAGATTTAAGTAAGATGGCATTAGTAAAAAGGATTTAAACAGAGCTATGCCCAAGTCTGACTCATCACTGACCTTACCCATATATGAGCAGGAGAAGGTGAGTAAACATGATTATATCCTCCCACTCTGGTTATACTGCAGATATTTCGAATGGCAGTAACTCAGTGCAGTATATTATGGCTTGTTTGCTGAAAGAAAAGGAGATTCTATAAAAAGAGGTAAAGAGAAGAGGAAATTGGCTCATGACCTAGTATTTTTCTCTCACCCACAGTAGAGTCACAAAAGGGTGTCAGGCTTCTCTGCAGGATGAATTTTCCTTCCCAGTGCTCAAGAAGTTCCAGCAGAGAGCGTGGCACACTGACCTGGAAGAACTTGCTCTTGTAATCTTTATTTCCTCAATCACAGTGAGGTGCTTGACTGTTTTACTACTGTTAAACTGTGACACAATCACTTTCCCTTATTTCTCAGTGTGATAAAACGTTTTCATAATGCACCACATAGTGTTAGTGCAGTCCCTACCACTGTGTTCTGTATTTTGCATCCTAAAATGGACTCTGGAAAATGTAAACAAAGCAAACAAGCAAACAAAACCTCCTTTTATCCTCTGGCCTTTTTCTTTCACTGGAACATAAATGCCACATTTATTCAAGAAAATACATAAACAACATTGTCACAAATGGATGGTGTTTGTAGTAAAGCTCATGATGTTTTGAGGTAAGTGAAAAGACAATTAAAGCCAATAAAGTATTAAAGGAAACCATAGGGAAATTTAACATGAAAGTGAAAAGTAATGCAGAATCCTACATATCAGATTGCACAGAACAGTGACACAATGAACAGAAGTTTCTCTCTGCAAAAATACATTGCAAGAGTCTGATTGGGTACATGGGAAAAAAAAATTAAAAAAATCACTGCAACAACAGAAAAATGTTTAAACTTACAAGACCTGTAAGAAACTGGTAGAAACTGTGCAGGGGAAGACTGCAAAGCAAAACCCAAATTTCATTCTGACAAATGCAAAAAGGAGGTCCCTTACCATCATGGAGATATTGCAGTCTCAGTTGCATTGTCAAAGCAAAGATGGCTAGTTACATTTGGGCTGCCCTAGTTTTTACTTCCTGACTATGGGCTGTAGCCTCTTATATGGTATCTGCTGCCCTTCTGTAGGGTCCTGGATACATTAGGCCATGTCAACACTGAATTACTGTGTGTGTTGACACTTTCATAGTTTGGTGTATATTTTAATATATGAAGATTAATTTTGTATTTAGTGTATTTCACCATAGAAAACCTGAATGCAGTCTTCCTGGGCCTGCTTAATATATATATATATATTTTCTACACACTGATTGTACCTTCTTAATTAAAAAATAAAGGAACAGAGGCCTGAAAGCAGAGCAAATCACACAGCAGAACAACATGAGTGAAGTAGGTCTGACCAAATTTCATGTTCTGTGGGACCTTCTGTCTAATAATGACTTGTAGCTGATATTTAGGGAAAAGTTTGTAAAGTGTGATACTTTTCAGGCTATTTTCTCAGCTTTAAACAATCTACAGTTCAGGCATAAGTCGTATGTTTGTTTTTTTAGATTTTTCTTAAACAGCTATCAGAGGCCAAACAATCATTCATTCCAAGTGAGTGATGTGACTATTTTTTAGGAGTTTGTTGACCAAAAAAATAAATAAATAAATAAATGTAGTTATTATGGATAAAATATATGTACCTTCAAAAAAAAAAAAAAAAAAAAAAAAAAAAAAGAAATTGTATGTTTCTAAACTTAATAGGTTTACATGTCTTGAATTGGAATGTGTAATTTCAAATTTCCCAATGCAACGGTGACAAAATGTGCTTTATGTTGGTTTTATTACTCAAAGCAGTATGCATTACAATTTATCAGAAAGGACACTAATGTCAGCAAGATGAATGAAAGGTATGGCCCAACAGAGAAAAAATATCATAAAGGAATTTGAAAAGGCTACACAATTCAGTTGAAAGGTAAGTTGCTATTGACAGACAACTTATTTTTTACATAATGTCAAAATAAACTTGCCCAACTATTAAGAAAATACACACCAAAAGAGGTTTTGAATTCAGGATTGGTTTTGTCCCACAGAGCACATCAATAATTTTGAACTCTTATGGAAATAAAATAGTATTTTCTCTCTGTTTACATACACTTTACAGAACAATTTAACAAAATCATATGATAATCTTTTCAGTTCTTTTTTTTTTTTTTTTCATAAACTATTGGCTTTGCTAATGACTATACACATTTTTAAACTGAGAATCTTAAATCTATAAGATTGTGTGCTATAAAAATTCTAAGACATTGCATTTAAACATCAATATTTTAGTGCCATGTAAGTCAGGAAAAAAAAATAAAAAATAAAAAAAAATTAGTTGATTTTAGATGAAACTACTTTTCATTAAAAAAATCTCAATTTTCTACTTCTTTCCCCAAGGAGGAGCCTAAAACATAGCTCTTAATCTCACCCTCATTAAAGCTGAAAGAAAGAATAAGAGGAAGAAAGTACACTGTGCTTTTCCATAATTATCAACTAGCATATTGTTTCATCCATATGGTTTACAGCCTTATCTCACGAACATATACAGTAGTTTGACCTCTGAATGACCCAAGAATAAACTGTTTTAGGAGTAGAGAGGAACAAGGGAGAGCTTAAAATTAACATGCTCCATGCAGGAAGATAAGGAGCTTGGTAACACATGCAGTGGAAATAATCAGGCTAGTAAGCCTCTCAGGGAACAAACTGACTGTATCTTTCCCTCCCCTTACAACAAGCCACATAATCTTCCATCATTTGCTTGTAAGCAAACAAGCTCCTGAAATGTTTTAGGGTTTTTATTGATAGAAATGTTGTAAGATAGTTACCCAGAGCATACACTCTGTGTATTAAAAGCAATCTAACACAGTACCAGCATGGGATTCGCTACCAGCCCTTGCTTCCAGTGGTAAGTAAGAAGACGGGACAACTTCTAGAAAGTCTTACCAAAGAACTACAATTACATTTCAGGATCTCGGTGCTTGAAATACATGTCATGGAATGAAAACCTTGAGAAGAATATTTTTGCTCTTGGATTTTAGTGTATAACAAATCTTGTAACAGTACAATTTGGTGAGCAATAGTGGTGTCTGAGTGTCTAGATGTACATCAGAGATATAGCTTAAGACAAGTACGAAAGCTTGCTTGTTGGTTGTGTTTTCCTCCTTCTCTTTTAAAATTAAATATATTCAAAATTTGAATTATTTATTTATCTATTTATTTTGGATATTTTCAACTCTATTTTCTTTTTGTCTTTCTTCCTCCTAGATTCCTACTTTCCTTCTTACATATCTTCTTTTTCTTTTTGCCATTGGGAAAAAAAAAAAATAAATGGTGCTGGTAGAGAGAAACAGGAAAAAAAACAAAACAAAACAAAACAAAAAAACCACCATTTTATATTTAAAAAAACATTATTATTATTATTTTAATGTGCTATTGACAGTAATTTTTATCTCTTGTATATATTTTACTTTTGCAACAAATTGTACATCAAGAATGGGATTGCTAGCCAGTCAAGGGAAAAGATTGTCTTGCTGTATTCTGTGCTGGTGCGGCCTCACCTTGTGACACTTCACTGTGTCCAGGTTTGGACACTACAGTATAAGAAAGACATGAAGCTGTTAGAGTGACCAAAGGAGGGCAACAAAGATGGTAAAGGGTCTGTAGGGGAAAACATATGAGGAGTGGCTGATGTCACCTGGATTGTTCAGCCTTGAGAAGAGGAGACTAAGGGGAGGCTTCACTGTGGTCTGCAACTCTTCCTCACGAGGGGAGAGGAGAGGCAAGTGCTGATCTTTGCTCTCTGGTGATGAGCAATAGTGCCCAAGGGAATGGCTTGAATATGTGGCAGGGGTGGTTCAGGATGGATATCAAGAAAGGGTTCTTCACCAAGAGGGTGGTCGGGCACTGGAACAGGCTCCGCAGGGCAGTGGTCATGGCATCAAGCCTGCCAGAGTTCAAGAAGCATTTGGACAGCACTCTCAGACATGGTCTGCTTTTTTTAGCAGTCCTTTGGGGACTTGTAGTTGGATTTGATGAACCCTGTGGGTCCCTTCCAACTCAGATATTCTGTGTTTCTATGATACTTTTTCCATCTCATATAGTGTGGAATTTGTACCATGCTAGAATGTCTTTAGAAAGATAAAATGCTCTTAAGTCTGTATCTTTCAAAAAAAAAAGTAAATGTATACATGGATAATCTGAAGTTATGACTGCTGTATATTATATATTAGACTGAAGACTTATGTAGTTCAGGATCAGCTTCTTCTTCTGTTCTATTATGAGGATGGCATGGAAGATGGGAGGGAGAGTGTGAAGGGTGTTGAGCCAACACTCCCTATCTGAAATACAGACTTGAATCATTAAGTGAAGTGCTGGCATCATGGAAAATAATGGAAAAGCTCTTTCTTAATTCATCAGAGTGTGAATTTAATCACTAGTTTAATGAGACAGCTAATGTGCAATGCATTAAACACATCTTTTGCTCTTTACAGATGCAGGCTTCAGACTCGCATTTACCTATCAATATTTAACTTATTTTATCATCTCACAGTATGTTTCACTAAAACTAGCACCTAAAAGGAGTCTAAAATACTGGATGAATCATAAAAGCAAATGCCAGAGAGAAAAGTAATATTTTTATATGCATATTAATTTATTAAACCTAATGCTATTCATACCTCTTTATTCCACCTCTGGTCATAATAGCATACATTGTATTACCCTGTTTCCTAAGTAGTAGTAAATAATCGTGAGTGACTGTGAATATAAAGAACACTATTCTATGCCACTGATTTTCATCTTACAGCAGCAACGGGACCCTAGTAACTCATAAATATAATTTTCCTTTTATTAATTTTTTTAAGTACATATGAACAGTGTTGTCAGCTCTCATGCTGTTGTCATGTCTATTAATAGAAAATGTTTTACATCAATATCTAGCTCTTGAAAGAGACAAAAAAAGTATAAAAAATAGAAAGAGAAAAAAAACGTATATTTCATTAAAGAGAAAAAAAAAAAAAAAAAAAAAAAAGTATAACCTTAACAGCTCTAAACACCTAAGTAGGCCCCACCTCAGAAGAAAGAATTAGAGCCTTTTGCTCTCTCTCAAATGTCATCATTTTTAGACATTTGGGCACAGGAATTATGAATCTTTGGGCACTTTTCCCCTATACCACCAGGTCTATTGGAGTAGGAACTCTGACTTAATTATTCTTTATTGGATGCCTTCTTTATCTGTCAGTTACTTCCACAGATTTATTCATCTCCCATTCACACAGGTGTTATTTGTATGTCTCATGTCATGTGAGATGGCAATGCAGAGAAAATGAAAACACCCAAACAACTTTTCTTTCTCCACTGTCTTTTTATTAGCTTATTGGTACTCCAGCTCCGTTGAAGCTGGAAGATTTTTATTTTATTTTTATTTTTTTAATTCACAGGATGTCTTGTACTTTGAAAGCCCTTAAAGCTGCTGTGACTAATAAGCTAGTAAGTTGTCTTCTGGTCTTTTAAATTTATTACAGTAGACTTTATTCCCTCTAGAAACTTATCTGAAACTTACATGGCAAATTTTAAAGATGAATAGGTAACTTTATTTTAGAACTTAAGACTTATATTTTATAATAGTAAAAAGTTTAACAAATTGTACTGGTTCTGGCTGGGATGTTAACTTTTCCTGCAGCAGCCCATACAGTGCCATGCTCTGCACTTGTAGCTAGAACAGCAGTGTTATCACACTAGTGTTGTGTCTGCTGCTGAGAAGTGCTGGCACAGTATCAGGACTTTCTCTAACCCTCCTGGGGGGTGGGCAAAAAGTGAGAAAGAAACATCACCAGGGCAGCTGACCTAAACCAACCAAAGAGATATTCCATACCATATGATGTCACACTCAGCAATAAAAGGTGGGAAAAGGAGGAAGAGGGGAGGGGTGGGCTTTCGTTGCGAAAACGTCTGTCCTCCTCACGAACACCGGCTACGTGCGTTGAGGCCCTGCTTCAAGGATGTGGTCAGGCATCGCTCATTTGCGGGAAGTAGAGAATAATTTCTTTCCTCTGCGTTTCCACATAGCCTTTACTTGTTTTGTTTTTGCTGTTCCCTTTCCCCCTCCCTTTCCCCTTTCCCTTTTTCCCTTTTTCCCTTTAGTTGAATTGTTAATTAATAATATTTCCTTAATATATATATATATATTTCCCTTTAATTAAATTATCCTTATCTCAACCCGTGAGTTGTTCTTTCCTTTACTTCTTCCCTTCCTCATCTGAGGAGGGGGAGTGAGAGAGTGGTTGTGGTGTTCAGCTGCCCAGTATGGTAAAACTACCATACAAATTAAGAAAAAAAGTACATGGTACTCTATTCTTGGATTCATTTGTATATAAATCGACAGAAAGAAGAAAACAATTCAGTAGCAGGGAATTTTCAATACACAGTATTAGAATTGAATCATCTTACTATAGATTGTTATTCACAATAAAAAGGGAATAAAACTCAATAAAAGGGAAAGTATGATAAAAAAATAAAATTTTATAAGTATTTTTTCTGTGCTATCTTATCCAGTAGCATTAAAATTTTTATTTTTAGACAACTAGAATGACTAAGGAAAACTTCATTTTCTCATGGATCAATCCTTTCTTTAATAACATAATTGTCATTTTATATGAAATTTTCTAACCATTTTATTAGATACAATAGCCAGATTGTCCTGTAGAAAGGACATCTCCTTTGTCAAGTAATATATTTAAACAATCAAAGTAACAATATTTCATTTTTTCCTTTTTTATTATTGTAAACGCATGCATATATGCATATGAATGCATATATACATACGTGCATATATGTGTATGCACACAGATGATCTTTCCATGACATCTCAAGGCATTGCTATAGGAAGATTGTTTTCTTTACCCTTGACTTATGTTAAGTATTCCACTCAGGTTAGGGAAGATGGTTGTCTGATTGCCTGCCCTATTTTTCTTTGCCAGAGCAGAGTACGCTTATCTATTAAAAGCACTCCAGAGCTACATCAAGCTTGGACACCTGTGGAGCTTGTCAGCACAGGTTCTCAGGCAGGTCACTGGTTGCTGGGGCAGCTTCAAGAACAGAATAGCAAGAACTATTTGATATGGGAAACACATTTTTATTTTTTTATTTTTTAATCAGCATACTTATTAAAAATTCCTTTGGATAATGAAATGTAAAAGCTCTCTAGACAAACTTGGCCTTTGTGTTCAATTCTGTTTTTTTTTTTTTTTTGTCATCTTTGAAACAATTATTTTTATTCTTGAATCACAGAAAAAATTAAATCTTTGTAGTGATTAGGATACCTATGTATCACCTGCAATTCTTCTTGGAGAGATCTCTTTGATTTCATGCTGTGACTGAAAAAAGAACATGCAGGCAGCCTTTCCTGTAGCTTTCATTTTTAGCCAGAGTTTAGAAAAGAAAGCTCATAGACACAGATAAAGAACTGACCGTCTGTGAAAAAGGGGGATTGGAATATGAGTCATAAGAGAGGATTTGTCATGAAGTCATACTATGACTACAGGTTTTTAGGGGTTTCATTCAGTTTTGCAGTCATAGTTTCCTGGTGACATTTGGATACCTAAGACAGCTACATGTCAAGAGCCATAGGAAAGTTATGGTTTTCTAGAATGGAACTAGGCAGAAGAACTCTCAAAATCTAAAAATATATGAGACATTTATGTTCAGGAAACTTAAATGGACCTCACTAAGTTTTACTTTTCATTACTGTACTGCTATGTAATGGACATAATCCTGCGCTCAATTTGGGTGCTCATGTAGAGGTGTTCGTAAAAGTTGAGATTCTCAGTGACATCCTGCCTGGCGCTAGAGGGTCCTCTGGTGGTGGTGTCTCCAACAAATCAGTGTGTCAAAGCTGACACACTTACACAATTGTCTCAGCTTCTCTAGCACATCTCAGATAATACTAGATGCTTTGGCATGGACAGCTGCATCAAGCTGCTGAGTATAGACTGGTAATAGACTGTCTGCTGTAAAGAAAGTAAAAATTGTGAGGATACAGCTATATTTTTTCAATATTTTATATGAAGATACTCTTTACCATTCTGAGTAACTTCTGCATAATAGTAGATGCAGGATATTGCAGTCATTTCCTATAATTCTGGAACTTTCAAATTATTTCTTAACTGAATGATTTTATTAGCTTTTTGCACAAAAAGGTTACCAGGACAATCAGAATTTCCATATTATCATGTAAAGATCAGTGTCTAAGTATTCCTATTTTCAGGATATACTTGAAATGCTTAAAGTTCTTGTTTCACATATGTCTGCTGTTTTAAACCCTGGATATTTTAAAGAAACAAACAAACAAAAAACTGTAAGTTTACTCAATATATTTTCTGGCAATTTCCAATTAACATAAAACTCTTATTTGACACTGTTCAAATTTCTTTGTAACAGACTTTAGTTGTAGATAAACATTTATCCCTACAGATATAAACCACAGCAGATTTGTTATTAGTCTACACTGCATAATCCTGGTCTCATACAATCACCTAAAATAGATTCACTAACTTGCCAGCAAACATCATGCAGTTTCTGGCTGTCATCTATATGACATTTCCTTGTTTTATGCATCTGCTCCTTGATTCATTCATTTCAGGAAGCTTTTCATAAAATACAATTCCATTAAGTACACAGTGGAAAAATTATGATATAATAGAAATGAATTCTCATTATCACCATTATTTTGAACTTACTAATTTTGTTATGTAATTTTAAAAACGTTTTATTGAGACACCGAGACAGTTTGACCATTTCCTTTTACCTTACAAACTGTTTCTTTAAAGCATGGGCACTACTGATGAATTTTGAGTATAAATATATAAATTGTAAGGATGTTCTATCTTGTTTTAGGCACTGAATCTGTCCCATTTGTTGTAGGCAATAAATATATATAATATATATCTCCTAACCACAGATTTATCTTCAGGTAAGATTCTTCAGCAAACGAATGTATTTCCTTTTATAAGTGCTTGTCTCTAAGGGAGCTAAGAGTTATACAGCAAGTACAGTCAAACATCTTCTGCAAGTTTCCTGCTTGAATTTACTGTGGCAGTATTGGTGCTTACATCCATGATAAAGCCGAAGTTGTGACAATTCTTATTTAATAAATAATTAAATAATGTGTAATTTCTTTGTATATGCCTCATCTATACCTCCCTAGAAATTAAAAATAATAATAATAATAAAAATGTTTGGAATAGCTGATTGTTGATCTTTTTGAAGAAAGTTGTAATTTCAGGGACCTCCTGCATTCATGTCTACTCCTAACTATCATGAAATTATTAGTTAAAATTTAGGGTTTGCTATAAAGTTTCAAAGTATTAAGCAGTGATAACTGCTTATGATGATAGTTTTTCTTTCCAGCTAGCAGACTTGAAGTTCAGCTGGAGGCTAGTCACTTTCTAAACAGTACTTAAGCAGCTTCCATGGAACAGTTTTACTACAACGAATTAAGGATATCTAATGGTTTTCCTATTTTATTGGTTTTACCTGGCAATCTTTTGGTAGAGGGGGATCTGCAGGGCTAGCCTCTCTGAGAAGAGACCATGATATATCCCGTGTCAGATCAGAGTCAGGCTCCAGAGCTCTAGCCAGCTCCAAAAGGGACCCACTGCCGGCCAGAGCTGAGCCAGTGAGTGATGCTGGTTGGGCCTCTGGGACCGAAGATTTAAGAAAGGGAAAAAGCTGCTGTGCAACAGCACCTGAAAGGGTGAGCAGTGAGAAACAGCCCTGAAGACACCAAGGTCAGTGCAGAAGGAGGGCAGGAGGTACTCCAGGTGCAGAGCACAAGTTCACCTGCGGCCTATGGAGAGGCCCCTGGCAGAGCAAGCTGTCCCCCTGCAGCCCATGGGTCCCACACGGAGCAGATCTCCACGCTGCAGCCCGTGGAGGAGCCCCCCATGGAGCGGGTGGATGTGGCCTGGAGGAGGCTGCGGCCCATGGAGAGCCCCCACTGGAGCAGGCCCCGGGCCAGAGCTACAACCCGTGGAGAGGATCCCATGCATGAGCTGGGGGTCTGGGGGGAGCTGCCACCCATGGTGGACCCATGCTGGAGCAGTTTGCTCCTGATGGATGGACCCCGTGGTACGGAGCCATGTGGGAGCAGTTCTTGAAGAGCTGCTGCCTGTGGGAAGCAGGCTGAGTTTGGGAAGGACGGCATCCCGTGGGACGGACCCTGCGTGGAGCAGGGGCAGAGAGTGACTGTGGAGGAGCAGGGGACACAAAGCATTGGGGACTGACCACAGCCCCCATTCCCCCATTCCTCTGCGCTGCCCCGGGGGAGGAGGTGGAAGAGGGTGGATTGGGGGAGGTGTTTTTAATTTTCTTTTAGTTTCTCACTGCTCTAGCTTATTAATGACAGGTAATAAATCATATAAATATATATATATATATTATAAAACAATATATATATTATAAAACAATAAAATTGTTTTGCCCACAACAATAATTGTTGAGTGATCTCCCCGTCCTTCTTGTAACAAGTGAGGCCTTTTCATCGTATTTTCTCTCCCTTTTCCTTTGAGGAGGGGGAGTGAGAGAGCAGTTGTGGCGGAGTTCAGCTGCATAGCAGCTTAAAACCACCACACCTATATATGAGTAATATACATTAATTTAGTACACATTAATTCATATTAAATGCAAATATTCACATAAGGTAGAGGTAGTCTTTTAAAGGGCACAGATAAAACAGGCCACCAAATACATTAATTCTGAAAACACAATTGAAAAAATCACAGGGAGAGTTGAGAGCCATTATATATAAGGAGATAAATAACATTATTTTTAACAGTCTTGATCTCTTTTGAATGGATCTGTTCTGAAATATGTAATGCAAATAGTTATATGACCCTATTAAAAAGTCTGTCTTTATTTAAAAAGTCTGTCTTTTAGTTGCATGTTTGTTTTTGCCCCTGAAGAATATCTCTTTGATTCTTTGGGATTTGTAGTTTATAAATGTCAGGTCATAGTTCCTCATATTCTGTTGTGAGAAATGTATTCACCTTCTATGACACTACACAGAAGTGTTTAGCACTCAACTAAAAAAGTGTTCATATTGAATTGGAGATGATGCATAATTCATACCGTCCAATTTAGCATTTTTTCTGGGCATTAGATGATAATTTAGAATAGGGCATAATTAATGGTTTCTGAGATACTGACATTCAAGGTTGTACACGGTAATATTTAGAAAATGTATAAAACTATGCTTTCATAGATAATTTAATGCAGTGGGTACTCTGTGTCAGTCTTATGGTATATTAAATTGTACAGCATGTGTTTATGCTTTCCCCAGATACTTAGAAGACACTCAGCAATTCTAGCATGGAAAAATAAGATGAAATATTTGTTAATATCCCATCAGTAGGTTTTGACAACCTTGGCATTTCCACCTTGCCTGTGAGAGAAATTCCAGACTGGTAAATTTATTTTATGCTTTTTTCCTTTTGTTTTTTACTACCTTTTCCTTTTTGCCTAATGATTTTACATATTATGTCATATACAGTCTAAAATCAAGGCTCAGGAGAGAAGTAAAGGAAATCTACCATGAAATACTACTAGCAATCCTATTAAAAGCCTTTTAGCTTTGGCATTTTTAAAATAAGTCAAGATTTAATTCCTGTGTTCTGTCTTAGATTCTGTCATAAATTTTGTATGTGACTTTGGGAAAGCAGTTTGGGGTCAGTCTTTTCATATTGGGTATATGTCTATTGTTCTTGTTTTTCTCGGGTAAAATGGTTATAAGTCCTTGTACCAGAAAGAAGGGTAAGATTTTGCGTGTTTGATATTCATTGACATCACATTGAACTGGGGCATCAGAAATGATCACTCTGAGGCATGGTGGTTCCTCTTCTGGAAGTAGGAAATCCTGTAGCAAGGATAAAACCTGGTACAAGTTTATGTATGCTGCTGTGACAACATGTTTTCATGTGCTGTTCGTTTGACCCCGTCTCAAGGGCAAGTCAGTGTGTAAGCAGCTTAGGTAGTAAGTGCTGCAGCTGGCCTAACATATAATGAAGCTGAATGTATGTTGACTAGACTGTATTATTGTTTTTAGTGAACAAAAAATTGTACTCTCTTCCACGTTTCTTGAGATACTAAGAACAGATTTAAGCAGTACCTATTTGGAAACATCAGATTAAAGTTCTTGTAGAATAACTACCGTTAGCAAGTTCGGACAACCTTTACAGCTCAAGACAGCTTTACTCTAATTCTACAATTTTAAACCCATTTCAGGTAACTGCTTTTCGTGTTGCTGCTAATGAATCCTACTGGCAGAGTTAAGAATTGTGTCCTAAAATATACTTTATTGTTATTCTCTATGGCTTTCTACTCTGGGATGGGGCAGGGGACAGAAAATTTTCTTCAAGAACAAAGCCTGTTGTGCTTCATAGGTCAGGCAATCACATTGGTGTAGGGAGTGTCACTGATGCTCATTTTTCTTTCTGGAGACTCATTTATCTTCTAGGAGTCAACCCCTTTCTGAACTAGAGTCAACCCATTAGTGATTGTCATCAGAATGCTGCTTGGATCTCCTATCTTCTTGTTTTACCAGCTGTGATGAATGAAATGTATTTTGTGACAGTAAGTCTAACAATTAAGAGCTATAACTGCTTTCCAGAAGAATTTACTTGCAAGTTGACATACACTATTATAAACCGTAGAATCTCAAATTTATTTGATGACAAATGCTGCAGTCTTTATTCTACTCTCAAGCAAAATACGGAAATATAGTGTTTTTTTTTTACTTCTCACATTGCATGAAAAAGATGGTTAACTGGAACATAATCATATATATCGGTATGGATGCTGAGAAGTAGGCAGCTTAGAAACCTTGTTGTAGGCAATAAATGAAAAGCAAAGGTGATATTCAGGAAATCATAATTTGTAGCACTGTACTTGGTATAGCAACACTTTCTTTCAAAGGAAAGTTGAAAATACAGAAAATAAACATATTACTCCGTCATAGATTTCTGTGTTTTGTTACATTTTGCATTATTTATTAATTATGATCTTTCCTCCAGTTTGAGAAATTTCTTGTTGTGCCTTACTGCTCAGAAAAACAGAAAATTGTAAAAGTCACATGTGACAAAAGCATTTTTGGAGACTCAAATAAACATAGGACTGGGTGGGGAATAGAAAAATGAACTTTAAAATTTGTACAATGCAATTTTATTTATTTATTTATTTATTTTTGCATCTAAGATCCAAACCAGTAGCGTAACATAGGACCAGGATTCTTTTTGTCCATCTGCAGCCTCACTAAAACTTGGGTTTTAAGAACAATGCCTGGTTTTGCAAGAGTCAGTTTCCATATCCCAAAGTGTTCCTACTCAGCTCTTGACTATGGGAATTTAATGAACGTACCTGATTGAGTAGTGCAGTTGCTCTAAGATTCCTGTATTGTTGCAGGAGACAGGAAATTGAGTGATTTAGAACTTATTTATATTATTTCTCTCCATTGGCTGCAGAAGGAGATATTATTACTTCTAGTTGAAGAAATAGCACTGAATAAAGTGTTTATGTGTACTCAAGAACTATGTTAATACACAGATTATATATATGTAATATATATAATACATTTGCTATAGACAAATACATTTAAACTTGTATAACTACAGAGAAATAAAACCTGGATGATTAAAGGATGGGATTTCTGAACAAGAAGCATCTTTGAATGGACTAAGGGAATTTGGTTCATTTAGACTAACAGAAAAATAATATGGGAGATATTCTGTAAATATTTTTGAATGTAAAACATGCAAACACCTCAGATAAAAAGAATTTACTTTGTCAGAATAACATAAGGAAAACTGAGCCATTGATAAGATATATTTAAACCAGAAAAAAAAAAAAAAAAAAGAAAAAAAAGAAAAAAAAGAAAAAAAAACTTTTTAACCACCAAAAGTACTGTGACTGTGCTACAACTTTCTAGTAAAACTTGAAGCAACATTCATTCAGAGAAGTTAATGTAACTGTATTTGAACCTACATATGCACTGGGGCATAACTTCAGTACTGTCTTTGCTACAATTCAGCAATCTATAACATTGTGTTAAACTGTATATTTAACAACAACAACAACAAATCCAATGATAAATTAGTTCATGATTTACGAGGATATATAGAATATAGAGAGTGAATACTTTGGACTGGAAGGGACCTTAAAGTTGGCCTAGTTCAACCCCATCCCCGTCCAACCCCTCCACCTCCCATGATGCACAAGGACATCTCTCAATAGATCAGATAGCTCAAAGACACATCCAACCTGACCTTGAACGCTTCCAGGGATGGGGCATCCACAGCTTCTCTGGGCAACCTGTTTCAGTATCTAACCACCCTCACAGTGGTTTTCCTCCTTCTACCCTCTTTTAGTTTAAAGCCATTACTCTTTGATAATGGCTTTAGTAGGTTTTGGGTTTTCATGTACTGGGTTTGCATGACAAGACTTTGATAGAGGGGAAGTGCAAGGGTGGCCTCTGTGAGAAGAATACTGAAACTGTCACATCAGATCAGAGCCAGTTTCAGCTGTCTCCAAAAGGGACCCACTGCTGGCCAGAGCTGACCCAATAAGCAGTGGTGGTTGTACTTCTGTGAGAGCTAATTTTTAAAAGGGAAAAAAAACTGCTGTGCAACAGCAGCTGGGAGAGCAAGGAGTGAAAACCAGCCTGGTAGACACCAAGGTCAGTGCAGAAGGAGAGCAGGAGGTGCTCCAGGCACGCAGCAGCTGTTCCCCTGTGGCCTGTGGAGAGGCCCCTGGCAGAGCAGGCTGTCCCCCTGCAGCCCATGGGTCCCACACGGAGCAGATCTCCACGCTGCAGCCCGTGGAGAAGCCCCCGGTGGATGTGGCAGGTGGATGTGGCCTCCTGGGGATGTGGCCTGCTGGGGATGTGGCCTCCAGGTGGAGTGTGCTCCTGGGGGATGGACCCCGTGGTACGGAGCCATGTGGGAGCAGTTCTTGAAGAGCTGCTGCCTGTGGGCAGCCCGCGCCAGATCAGTTTGGGAAGGACGGCATCCCGTGGGAGGGACCCCACGTGGAGCAGGGGCAGAGAGTGACTGTGGAGGAGCAGGGGACACAAAGCCTTAGGGACTGACCGCAGCCCCCATTCCCCCATTCCTCTGCGCTGCCCCGGGGGAGGAGGTGGAAGAGGATGGATTGGGGGAAGGTGTTTTTAATTTTCTTTTAGTTTCTCACTGCTCTGTCATGGTATTAATAGGCAATAAATGTTATTAATCTCTCTATTCTGGGTCTCTTTTGTCTGTTTAGCCCATGACTATAATTGTTGAGTGATTTCCCTGTCCTTATCTCAACCCTTGAGCCCTTTCCATCGTGCATTCTCCCCGTTTTTCTTTGAGGAGTGGGAGTGAGAGAGAGGTTATGGTGGAACTCAGCTGCCCAGCTGGGTAAAACCACCTCAGTCTTATCATTACATGGCCTTGTACAAAGTCTCTCTCCTTCTTTCTTATAAACCTCTGTTGAGAGGCTGCAATAATTTCTCCCTGGAGCATTCTTCTTTTCAGGGTAAACAACCACAACTCTCTCAGCCTTTCATGGTAGGAGAGGTGTTCCAGCCCTGTGATCTTATATTTGTATTAATTAAAAATTACATTTTATACTGTATCTTTATAATATTATTATATACAATAAATATACATATGTTTTTGAGGACAAATGTTTATTTTTCTGAAATTTTAGAAAATATACTCCAGATTTTTTGAAGATACCGCATGTACGCATACACATACGCTTACACATATATGTATATAGGCACAGACATGTAGACATTTTTTGCATAACCTCACAGACTTTCTGATTTCAGATTCCTCACTTTTAGACCATGCCACCAACACAATAAATAAATAAATAAATAAATGTTTCTTTCCCTGTTGTTCCAGCTCTTATGTTGCCTACTAAACTATACTACAGCAGCTAGAAAAAAAAAAAAAAAAAAAAAAAAAAAAAAAAAAAAGAAAGAAAAGAAAAAAAACAGGAGAGAAAGCTGATAATTGGAGAATAAAAGATACTAGGGAGAGGAGATCCAGTTCAATGTAAAGGGACTATTTTTTTTTTTTTTTTTTTTTTTTTTTTATGAACTATCTGGAAGTTGTAATCTCTGAGCAACCAATGGCAGGGTGAAGTTTATAATGCAGGTAATCAAGGTAGGAGTTCAGATGAAGTAACATAATTTGTCAAAAGCAACTAATAATTAATTAAACGAATAAATTGACTAATTTACTATCAGTAGTGGAAGTGTTTGAAGAAGTTATTAATTTGTGTCTCATGTTACTTGCTAGATCTTCAACCACATTTATAAATCTCACTTTTGACTTGACCCAACTTTGTTCCCATTTAAGTGGTAAGGAGTGTCAGTGTCAGTCTTCTAACTGCAGAGGAAATGACTGGGGAGGGGGGATTGATAAAAAAAATGGATCTTGTTTAGCAATACAAATCAGAGCTTATGTAGACATTCAGTACATTAAAAAGCACCAAGTAGAACTGAGTTGACTTACACAACTGAACAGAGAAGATAATTGCTGTTTGTTTTGATGACTTACTCATAAAGCATATAGTAATTTCCTAAGATCCAGGTCAGAAATATAGTCAGGGTACACTTTTGAAGTTTTGATCATATCATCTCCATTTACTTTCAAGGGAGTTGTGAGTGAGATCCCAACAGACCTCCACAGTGTTAAGATTTGGACTACTAAGAGAAATTCCAAAATCCTTTGTAACATCTCTGCCTCTTGTATTTTAACTGAAAGTGGAATCACATAACTGAAATGTATCGGTGGGTATTACGAAGAACATTTCACACGCTGGTGAGTCTAATGGAAAGTACAAGAGAGGAGAAAATGTATTATAGATTAGGAAGTTTGATCAGAATAGGAGTGACAGGTTCATTTTTGTGAAGCATACTCTGTGTCTAGTGAAGACAATATTTTGAGTTATTCTATACATTAAAAATTATAAAATACTTTTTACTACTCTTTTCTATGTAGCAAAGAATAAAAATGCTCTGTGTAGCCACCAAAGAGGCTATTCTGCTGTCCTGGGCAAGTTCCCAATATAATTTTTATATTTTATTTTTTTTCCAGTTGGGAGGAAAAAAGTCCAGGCACAAATACAACAAAGCTTCTTGAAGACATGGCTCATAACAGTATAGATTGGCAGTGAGAAAGGAAAATGATGCAAAAGAAATTACCAGTCCATTAGAAATCTTCCTTAGCAGCCTTCTGTATTAGAATATAAGCAGTGAAAATACGAACAATGAAGTCTGCCTAAAATTAACTCTGATGTAACAACAAGAGAAATGAATTGTAGAAATCTATGGCTTTGCTCTAAGGAAAATGTATCACCAGTCTCATGACATTTAAATTAAATATAGAGGCTGTCAGTTTAAATGTCCCAGCTGATGTCAACTACTGATATAAAGCAAAAAGACAGAAGAGGTCTCTAAGATACTTAGAAGTCAAGCATTAAAAGGTTTTATGGGCAGAATACAGTACCTTGAAATGTACTTGGAAAAGAATGGGAAAACAGAGAAAATGTTTTAGGACTGGTGCGATGCTTTCTTGCCTGTAAAACAATACTAGAAGGGGAACAAGTATATATATGTATATATATATTTTTTTTTTTCAAAAATATCCTTTTCCTGTGGTTTTCAGGTGCAGATTTAGCTCAGTTCAGTTGTATGCATCTGTAAGTGGTCCACAAGTGGGTCAAGTAGCATTTGATAAAGAAAAAGAACAACACATATTTGCAACCAGACTACATTCATTCTGATAAAAGCTCTTTCAAACACTGAAGTATTTCAAGTACTAAGACAAATTGAAAATAATTATTTCAATGCACTTCTGAAAATATGTTTTCTTATTGTTATGTAATTAGGCTATGACTACTTTTTGTTTGCATCCACAGCTTCTCTGGACAACCTGTTACAGTGCCTCACCACCCTCTGAGTAAAGAATTTTGTCTTCCTTATATCTAATCTAAATCTACCCTCTTTTAGTTTAAAGGCATTACCCCTTGTCCTATCACTACACTCCCCGATAGAATCCCTCCCCAGCTTTCCTGTAAGCCCCCTTTAGGGTCTGAAAAGTTGTTATATGGTCTCCCTGGAGCTTTCTTCTACAGGCTCAACAACCCTAACTCTCTCAGCCTGTCTTCATATGAGAGGCACTCCAACCCTCTGATCATCTTTGTGGCCCTCTGTCCTTCTTGTGCTGGGGCCCCCAGTAGAACACATTACTCCAGGTGGGGTCTCATGAGAGTGGAGTAGAGGGGGAGAATCATCTCCTTTGACCTGTCTGTCAAGCTTCTTTTGATGCAGCCCACTATATAGTTGGCTTTCTGGGCTGCAAGTGCACATTAATATCTCATGTGGAGTTTTTCATCAACCAACACCCCCAAGTCCTTCTCCTCAGGGCTTCTCTCAATCCTTTCTCCACCCAGCCTGTATTGCATAAAATCATAGACTTGACCCTGACTTGAAAGAGACCCACAAGTATTACTGAGTCAAAATCCTGGCTCCACACAGGACCACCCAAATATCAAACTTTATTTCATATTTCTCTGGACCCTTCACCATCTTCACAACCCTCTTTTGGACACTAACTGATAGTTTTCTGTTCTTCTGATATTGTGGTGCCCAAAAATATATACAGTACTCAAGGTGAGGCCACATCAGTGCAGAGTAAAGCACTTCCCTTGACTGGCTAACAATTACATGCTTGATGCACCCCGGGATATGGTTAGCCCTTCCGGCTGCCAGGGCACACTGTTGACTCACATTCAATGTGCCATTAACTATAACCCCAAGATACCTTTCTGTGGGGATGTTCTCCAGCCTGCCATCCCATAGTCTGAATGTATATCAGAAGTATATCTGTAAGTATATCCAGGGTTGCAACATTCCCAGGTGCAGAATCCGGCACTTTCTCTTGTTAAACTTTGTGTTTAGCAAGTTAATTTATTATTTTTTTTTTTTTTTTTGGGGGGGGGGATTGCCCCAACCCAGGTGCTGGACTTTGCACTTGGCCTTGTTGAACTTAATGAGGTTCACACAGGTCCACCAGTTTTCTCAGGATCCATGGATGCATTTCATCTAGTCCCATGGACTTGTGCACCTTCAGGTTCCTTAGGTGGTCTCAAAACTGATCTTCTCCTACAGTGGGTGGTCCATCATTCTCACAGTCCCTTCCTTTGCCTTCTGGGACTTGGGCTGTATGGCTAGAGCACTTGCTCTAGGTAGATGAGCAAGATGAAGGTAGAGGCAAAAAAGTCACTGAGTACCTCAGCCTTCTCTATATCCCATAGCCACTTCTCCCATTTCCTTCTGGAGAGGGCCTACATTTTCCCTACTCTTCTTTTATCACCAATTTACCTATAGAAGCCTTTATTGCTGTCCTTGATATCCCTTGCCAGATTGGCTTTAGCTTTCTTAACCTGATCCCTGGCTGCTTGGACACTTTCTCTGTGTTCCTCCCAGGCTACCCATCCTTGCTTCCACCTTTTGTAGGACTTCTTTTTCTCCTTGAGTTTAGCTAGGAGCTCCCTTTTCATCCATGCAGGCCTCCTGGAATTTTTGCCTGACTTCCTCTATATTGGGATGCAGCACTCCCGAGCTTGGATATTAACCAACTTTCTTGGGCCCCTCTTCCCTTCAGGGCTTTTCCCCACTGCACTCTGCTAATTAGCTCCCTGAAGAAGTCAGAATCTGCTCTCCTGAAGTCTGGGGTAGTAAGCTTGCTGCCCTCAGGATCCTAAACTCCACCATTTTATGGTCACTGCAGGCAAGGTTGCCCTTAAGTTTCAAATTCCCCACCAGCCCTTCCTTATTGGTGAGAGCGAGGTCCAGCATAGTTCCTCTCTCTGTTGTCTCCTCTATCACTTGAAGAAGGATGTTATCAACAACACATTTCAGGAACCTTCTGGATTGCTTACACCCCACTGTGTTGTCCCTTCAACAGATATGGAGGCGACTGAAGTCCCCCATGAAGACCAGGGCTTGTGAACATGAAGCTGCTTCTGTCTGTAGAAGGCCTCATCCACTCAATCTTCCTGGTTGGGTGGCCTGTAGCAGACACCCTCTACAATGTCACCTTTCCCTGCCCTCTCTTTAATCTTCACCCATAAACTCTCAGTCAGTTCCTCATCCAAGGCAGAGTTCCATGCACTCTAGCTGGTCGTTGACATAGGGGGTGACACTCCCTCTATATCTGGCTTTAGTCCTTTTTTTAAGTGCTAAAAAGTTATCATTTTTCCCATATGTATAGCATTGTCCATTGGTATGTTAATAAAACTGCTTATGAATTAACATCTCCATTTTCCAGATGAGAAACCTAAAACACAAATAAAATCCCACATATATTTTGATTTCTATATGAAAAAATAATCAAACAAAAACAAAACAAACAAACAAACAAACAAAAAACAGAACTCTATTTCTCCGTTGCAATTACATTGTTGAATAGATATCTGAAATGAAATGAAAAATCTCTTCAAATCTCCATACCCTGATATATCTACATGAGAAGCAATTCAGGTTTAAACAATGTTAAAATATATTTCAATTCCCTAATCTGTGAATTAGGGAGTCTTGGTTGTTAATTATCTCTGTTCATTTTATTTAGATGACTAGAGGTCACCGAAACATTTCTTTCCTCAAAAAAATGGTGTTGTCTCCATAGAATAATTCATGGTCACGTGTCCTTTCAATCAATTAATTAAATTAATGAGACTTCACTGCTTTCACCCATGCACCCTTAATTAAAAAGGCAGAGGAGACAGGAACAAAGAAATAACATATGGCACTACTAGTGTTGTGCCCAAGAGATCTATTTAATAACAGCTCAAACTAATTTATTGTTAATAAAACCTAGTCATTCTCTCAAACTGCATAGGGTCGTATGGGTAACCTGTGAACTTTATAAAGTTTGTTAACTATTCTCTGCATCAGTCTCGATTAATAAACATTCTATCTTCAGTAGCAGTAACGTGAAATATTCAAAAGCCACAATGACAAACCTGGATTTAATCGTATCAGCACATATCTTGAACAGAAGTCACAATATCTTGCCAATCTTCATTGCTGCTGATGAGTTTTGGGTAGCTAAAATTGTGCAGATTGAGCAAAGCATGTATTCTTCAGGGAGATACACTCACTGAAGTGTATCGAAGAAAAAATTTACTCAACATGTAATATAGTTTGTTTCTCACTGAATCATTTTCTGAGGTTGTTGGTGTAACCTAAACAAAATAATAAATCTTAGAGACCAAAGGAAAGAGCTAAAAATGAAATATATATATATATATATATATATGTTTCTTCTTCTTCTTTTTCTTCTTCTGCTTCTTATCATGTGAACAATAAGCAAGGATCTGGAATAAAACAAATGATACCTGGAGTGTTTGAGAAAGTCATATGAGTGACTTCTCTTAAATTATTGTATTTTCACCTCCTAATTTCCTGACTCTTAAGAGAAATGAGGGTTCTGAAAAAACACTACTGCACTCTGTCATATGCACATACCACCATCCTGAATAAATCCTGTAGGGAATCTACTGGGAGACTGGTTTTAAGCCCTCAACAAGATCCTTCAAGACACCTAGTGCACAACAGCAGAGAGAAGTCAGTGGTGGCATGTGGCATAACCCTGAAGGCACACATAAGTATGAACAGAAAAAAAGCAGTTAGAAATGGCAAGTATTTTATTTACAAATATCTAAATTATCTGACCGTGCCAGTGGTTCTGTGCATGCAATTGTATCTAAAGAAATGCTCAAATTTCATTAACAATAAAAGAAATATTAATTCTTGCTATCTCAAAGCTTTATAATAGAGTAAGTTCTTCCTTTTAAGAACAGAATAATCTATCATTTCTTGGTCATTTTCATTCACATGAGAATCATCCAACTTCCTGTTGGTAGAATTTCCCAATTTTCTCCCAAGGAACTAAATTAATGATTTGCAGATGGATTTTAGTGGCTGTATTTCAATCTGTTTGTGTTCATTGGCAATATATTATATCAGTATACATTCAGAATAATTTCATTCAGTTCCATGACTAGTTTTCATTGAATGCTTTAAATACGCAGTGTTGTATTATGTTTCTGCTAATATGAAAAAGGTGCAAGCCATTCACAAGAAATAAATATATCCATGCATGGAACTGCATAGACTTACTTTAATTAAATGAATCTCTATACCAAGGCAAATAAAAACAGACACAATAATTAATAATCAATAAAGCTGTATCTGTAGTGGATATAAAGCAGGAAATTCTCTATGCTTCCCACCCCCCATCTTGCCAGTCCTCCCAGCTTTTTATTTATTTATTTTTCTTTATTACTAACAAAAGTTAATTTTAATAACATTTTTTTAGAAATGAATGATAGAGCACCTCTTTTCACTTTAACTCCTACACCAATTATCTAATGGTGGGAAATATCTAAATCATGCTTACTATTTTTGTTATTTTCCAGTAACAAATGTCAATAAAAATGGAGAGAAAGACGATTTTTATTCAAAACCAGTGCAGAATTTTTCTCTATATCATTTTTAGAGTTTAGTTTAATGTATCTCAGATAAGGAAACTTCCTGAAGATAATCTGCATTATTACTTAATTCTAGGTGTTTTAAAATTAAAACTAAACCATAGTTTATTTCATTATATTGTCCTATATCTTCTCTCATCCCAATACTCTTTATATTGTTCTAGTCTTTCTGAGTATGTTCCTTTACCATCCACAAAAATTTGCTTTCTTCTGGTTTAGATTTCTGAAATAACCACAAGGACAGAAAAGTGTCAGTTACTACAAAGAAGAAATCAGAAATGTCCAGACAAGTGTATAAGCGAAGAATTAATTGAAGTAGCACCGCTGTAGATCAGCTTAAACTGTTGTAGAACTGTACTGTCCATTGTTTCAAATACCTGTATTATACTTATTCTATATCTGTTCTTAACTAGCATTTGGAGAAGCTAGACATATCAAGCCATTTTCTTTGTTCTACTTTCATTTCTTTTAATCCCTTAAACAAGTTGTGGTTCTTCTTGAAATTTCATTTTATTTCTTCTAAGCAAATATTACATCCATCCATCGGAAACATTCATAACTGGGAAATTTACAAAAAGTTATTAACACATCTCCAACTCCTGTCTAATTTGTATGACATTAATAACAGGCCACCTCACCACTTGTGGTTGTGGTGAATTCTTTGAATTATGTTAAGAAAGCAAAAGAGAGAGTGAGAATCTTAACTGAATTGTTTGGGATTCAGATAGTGGATCAAATTATTCCCACAAATTTACTGATTTATTTATCTGATCACTTTCCTGGCACAAAGGATTTTAGTTACACATCTTTTAACTTCCCCTTTTCAAACATCTGTGTTGAAATAATATTTTTCGTCAACACACACACACAAAAGTAAAAATAATAGTAATAGTGAGAGTCCACCAACAAAAACTTTGAATGAAATGGCACCACCTGCTTTGGAGACCTAAGACAGTTATTTTAGGAAAGAAATCATGCTGCACTCTGAAAACCCAGAAAAATTTTTCTGACAAACATACACAGTTAAATGTTCATGCTATGCGATACATGGGTAAGACAGCAGCCATTTCTAGCAAACACCTTGAGCTATTCAATTGAACAGTACCAGAATTAACTCCTGCTTTACTATGGAATGAAGACAAGATCCTGCTACTTGGCTACCTCCCTTTGCTCACTTATAAAACACACGCAAACACTCAGCAGTTTGCTGTCACCAGTACTTCCACTAACATATTTGCCAAGTAAATTGGATGATTCCATCAAAATTCTAATATCGTGAAACCTTGTCTGTTTTCATTTAGCTAGAGACGTTATACTTGTCTCATGTGTCTCTTATAGTACACTGTAAAAAGGGGAAAAAAGAGAAAAAAGGAAAAAAAATTAAAAAATAAAAAGACCAAGAGGCCACTTGCAAAGAGACAACACAGTGAGCTATAAAGAATATAAAGACAAAGAGATTAAACAACGGGTTTTATATTTTCTACTGGTAGTTGTGTGCAAAATCTTGGTTAAGTTCTGTATGTCTCTAAAAGTAAAAACATTTCAAACTGGTTTTCAACACCTGCTTCAATAAAGTCATTCAAGTTACACAATACCTGGCCTGAGTAGTCAGGCCAGTATTTGACTGGCCTGAGTAGTGTATATCACTAAAGACAGGTCTCTAAGATTCCTTATGAATTATTTAAGAGGCATAATCAATGCATCTGAGGAGAAGAAACATGTTTAGAGCTAGTCTACAAATGGTGAAACCTGTGCTCCATGTCTTTCTCATCTTTCTCACCTTCATGCATATTTGGTGGGACCAAATATATTTGGTGGGACCAAATATAGGCCAAGATGAAGAGTCAAGTGAAATCATTCTTATGTCTTTCACTAAAGCTGGATGACTGTGCAGAAATAAATGCAATGTACACAAATCCAGGGATGTTATAAGTGAGTGCAAATTTGTTTCTATGTCCGAGTTAATAATCTGTTTTCTGGTCTACATTCCAAAACTTCTCTGATTTGTTTGATAGCAAAGGCTAAACACATAATCTGTCAAGGACAGATCAAAAGTTTATTGATGTCAAAAGCTTATTGATGTAAAGTAATCTTTTTTCAACTTATTTTTTTCATCCTGAGATTTTGAGTGTGACCCCCCCAAAATGATACAGATTCTAGGTGTTTATTATCTCAGATATTGCATGATTATTTGTCAGTATTCAGATCACGAAATAGTGCTAGATAGGTAGAAAAAATGGGTAAGTTCGATATTCAAAATATATAAATGAATCACTTTATGCTCTTTTTCCCAGTGCTGGCCTTAGACTGAGACATTTATTCACTTGAGCTTTTATAAGGAGCTGTTCTGTTCTCAATTTCTTCAGGTATTAATTTTGTATTTAAAATATAATTATGATATTCCTAATCCCAAGTGCATTATTTTCTCTTAGTTGAGGATCATAAAATGGGAAGAGTAGGGGACAGAAGAATTCTATTTTTTAAATTAAAAACTTGGCAAGTCACCTTTTAATAGATTTAGATATGCACAGGGATTTATATATATGCAGTAAAGACATAAAAGTGGAAACAGCAATTAAGAATTATCCTGTGGGATATTATTATGTGAAGCCATCCTTTCCCCATTTGTAAAAAAGCTGTGTTTCCTATCAGATGTCAAACAGCCTAAGCACCACTGTCAATAGGCATTAAAGGAACAATCACTCTGAAAGTCATGGACAGCTCTATGAAGGATTGGATCCTAGATACAATAAATAATGTTCTCAGATTTCAAATTATGCTCAGCATCATAAAAAAAAAGATGAAAACTAAGATGAAAATAAAGTTATTGTTCTTCTACAAGTGGGCAAAAGACAGAAGTGTTTTTAAGGTGATGAAAATTCAGCCCTGGAACATCCCTATCCAGGGAACTGAGTGGAAGGGGAGAACTCATCAAAAATGTATTTGATGAAGCTAGCTAGCCTAGGATAAATTATTCAGTGAAAGAATATGTTCAAAATACCAAATGCTTTTGTTTCTTAAAAGATAACTGGATGACTGTAAAATGTTGAATAAAAACTGCAAAGTGCCTAGGATAGGGGATGGGAATCACATTTTATGTTTGAACAGATGACCAACTTGTAAATTTAGGCTATGTGAGGCAAAACATAACTCAAGAAGGCAGAACAGAATTCTACTTTGAAAATATTTTTAGATTTTTAAATAAGTATTTAATTAGCCCTTTGTAAGCATTCTATGTGATATGTCAGAAAGGTAAAAGCAACCAGTGACGTTTGCGACAATAATAATTTCAGGAATTGTAAGTGAAGAGAAAATATCTAGTAAAGCATTAGTATAATGTTGATGCTCTTACGCTGAGAATTGCTCTGACTTTTATGAAGATTACCATGGCCAAGCCTTCAGTCTTGTAATTACAGGAACAGTTGAAGAATTGGCCTTATGACAAAACTCATAATTCCTTTAATCACTAGTCTTCAAAAATCAATAGCTTTCTTTGGGTTTACAAAGGAATAAGAATGAATAAGAATAAGAATAAGAATAAGAATAAGAATAAGAATAAGAATAA
>CM021765.1:153299366-153332296 GCA_011076525.1 Nettapus auritus
AATAAGAATAAGAATAAGAATAAGAATAAGAATAAGAATAAGAATAAAAGAATTGAAGTGCATGCATATAATTAAAATGCTAGTAAATTCAAAATGGGGGCAATAATAAATATATACATGTTATTTTTATTTCTTTTAGGAGCCAGCCTCATTCTTTATTTCGGAATGCTTAAATGCTTGGTTTGAGTGGTTTATATCTCTATATCAATATATTTGATGCCTCTTCTTTCTTTAAGAAAATATATTTGATGCCTCTTCTTTCCCACCTAGAGATGAGGCTTGCTAAAGAGATAAAGGATAATAAGAAGGGTTTTTTCAAGTATGTAAACAGCAAAAGGAAGACTAGGGATAATTCAGCACCCCCCCTTGCTGAATGAGGGGGGTGTCATGGTCACAGAAGACGCCGAGAAGGCAGAGGTACTGAATGCTTTCTTTGCTTCAGTCTTTGCTTCAAGGACACTCCCTGGGGACTCCTCTCCCCTGGCAATAGGACAAAGGGTCTGGGAAATGGAGGGTTCCCCCCTGGTGGACGAGAGAGTGGCTCAGGAGTGTCTGAGTGGACTCAACGCACACAAATCCATGGGTCCCGATGGGATGCATCCGTGTGTGCTAAGGGAGCTGGCAGATGTAATCGCCGAACCGCTCTCTATCATCTTTGAAAGGTCCTGGAGAATGGGTGAGGTGCCTGAAGACTGGAGGATAGCCAATGTCACTCTGGTCTTCAAGAAGGGCAAGAAGGAGGATGCAAGAAACTACAGGCCAGTCAGTCTCAACTCTGTCCCTGGAAAGGTATTGGAGCAGCTTGTTCTGGATGCCCTCTCCAAGCAATTGGAATAAAAGAATGTTATGAGGAGTAGTCAGCACGGATTCACCAAGGGGAAGTCGTGCTCGACCAACCTCGTTGCCTTCTGTGATGGCATCACCAGCTGGGTAGATGGGAGGAGAGCGGTGGATGTCATCTACCTTGACTTTAGCAAGGCTTTTGATACTGTTTCCCATGACATCCTCCTAGGAAAGCTGAGAAAGTGTGGGATAGAGGAGTGGATGGTGAGGTGGGTTGAGAACTGGCTGACTGGCCAAGCTCCGAGGGTGATCATCAGCGGAGCAGAGTCTGGCTGGAAGCCTGTGACTAGCAGTGTTCCCCAGGGGTGGGTGTTGGGTCCGGTTTTGTTCAACATCTTCATCGACGACCTTGATGAGGGAATAGTCTGCCCTCAGCAAGTACGCCGATGACACAAAGCTGGGAGGAGTGGCTGACACACCAAAAGGCTG
Source organism: Nettapus auritus (assembly GCA_011076525.1). Classification (NCBI taxonomy): domain Eukaryota; kingdom Metazoa; phylum Chordata; class Aves; order Anseriformes; family Anatidae; genus Nettapus; species Nettapus auritus. Next base: position 153,300,639 of record CM021765.1, read on the forward strand.
TGCTGCCATTCAGCAAGACCTGGACTGGCTGGAGAGATGTATAGGAAGAAACCAAATGAGATTTAACACAAGCAAATGTAGAGTCCTGCATCTGGGAAGGAACAACCGGAAGTATCAGTACAGGCTGGGGGACGACCTGCTGGAGACGAGCTCTGAGGAGAAGGACCTGGGGGTCCTGGTGGACGACAGGTTGACCATGAGCTAGCAGTGTGCCTTGGTGGCCAAGAGGGCCAACGGGATCCTGGCGTGCATTAAAAGGAGCGTGGCCAGCAGGTCAAGGGAGGTGATCCTCCCCTTCTACTCTGCCCTGGTCAGGCTTCACCTGGAGTACTGTGTCCAATCCTGGGCTCCCCGGTACAAAAAAAGACAGGGATCTCCTAGAAAGAGTGCAGCGGAGGGCCACAAAGATGATACGGGACCTGGAGCATCTTTCTTATGAGGAAAGGCTGAGAGACCTGGGTCTGTTCAGCCTGGAGAAGACTGAGAGGGGATCTTATCAATGTGTATAAATATCTGAGGGGTGAGAGACAGAAGGATCAATCTAACCTCTTCTCAGTCATTTGTGGGGATAGGACAAGGGGTAATGGCCGCAAGATAGAGCACAGGAAGTTCCGCACCAACATGCGAAAGACCTTCTTCACGGTGAGGGTGACGGAGCACTGGAACAGGCTGCCTAGAGAGGTTGTGGAGTCTCCTTTTCTGGAGATATTCAAGGCCTGTCTGGATGCCTACCTGGGCAGCCTGCTCTGAGGAACCTGCTTTGGCAGGGGGGTTGGACCTGATGATCTTTCAAGGTCCCTTCCAACCCCTACAGTTCTGTGGTTCTGTGATTTAAAGTGCCTTATAAAAATGACAACTTTCTTTGACTTTTTTTTTTTTTTTTCATACAGCCAGGAGACTTCAGAAAGCCACCTGTAGTGATTCTGAACAGTAAATAGTTGTACAGGGAGTTAAATTGTGAAGTGTGGTACAGATGTAATAAAAGATAATATCACAACAGATAAAAAGCACAGCAATGCTTTTTTCCCTGGGATTTTGAAAAGGACTTGACTTCATTTACAGTCTTAGGTACTTTAATCTTCATTCTTTATTCATTGTAATAAATAAATCAGTAACAAATTTACTGAGTTAACTGATGAGAAATATTCATTATTTTAGACTATATTAACTCCCAAACTTCTCTAGGGATAGATCAGTTGTGTCAAACTTGAGGTCATTTCTAAGATATTTAGTAACACAAAAAAACACATATGCTTACAAATGGAATAATATCTGCTTATTCTTGTTACATGGAGAACAAAAGACCTTTTGCTCAAGATTTTTTTTTTTTTTTTGGAATCCGTTGTTTCTAAATATTTATTATTTTTTTTTAGAGATGTTTTCTGGACACATTCAGAAAGTGCTGCAGGAAGTTGTATTGCCATGGGCTGAAATCTTGCTTTTCAGGATAGGCTGCAGAGAACCTTTGTCTCATTTTCAGCATTGTATGTGCAACCAGACCTTTGTGATTTTGTCCCTGATTGCTCAGACAGTGGAGTTTCAGCGAAGTTTTGAAAAGCCTGAGAATGAGCAGACCATGTATCATTAATGTATCTTGAGGGTTGCACTGCTTTCTGGATCTATTCAGAATGAGGTCTTTCAGTGTGATAGAAGATGATTTGGGTGACAGTTCTTCTCCCCTCACAAAGTTCTCCTGGTAGAGTCACATCCAGACCAGTGCTATAAATGTGGTGTATACATATGGCTACCACAAGGCATGGAAGGACAGGTAAGTAACTACTCTTGAGAAAAAAATGAGGATATCCACTACATGCACTGCAATCAGTGATATCAGCTGGTCACATGTATTCAATTGATGAAAGCTAATTTATTAAAAGATACATAAAATCAAGCTCTTAAAATAGTATCCTAGACATAAAGGCAGATTTACTTCTAACCTCACACTTATCCCGTCTTGTGGGACTGAGTTTTGTCTCCTTCTGTTTCACCTATGAATCACAGAATCATAGAATATCCCTAATTGGAAGGGACATACGAGGATCATCCAGTACAACTCCTGGCACCACACAGGTCTACCCAACAATTGAGACCATATGACCGAAAATATGGTCCAAATGCTTCTTAAACTCCAACAGGAGTGCTGTGACTGTGTCCCTGGGGAGCCTGTCCCAGTGTGCAACCATCCTCTCAGTGAAGAATGTTTTCCTGATATCCAGCCTGAACCTCCCACTTCACAGCTTGAATCCATTCCCTTGGGTCCTACTGAAATTTTACTGAAATCCAAAAAGATTACATCAACTGGCTTCCCTTGATTGACTAAATGGATGATCTTATAATAAAAGGACCTTTGCTGGTCACCATAATTAAAAAAAAAAAAAAAAAAAAAAAAAAATCTTTATCTACAATTCATATAAGAAACAAATGTAGTTGCAAAACAAAATGACTCATTATAATCCCATGATTCTTGCTTACCAAGACTATTACCTTGGAACTGTTTTGTGATTCTCATCCTAGGGCATTAATTTAAGGATGGAAAGGTTCTGGAATGGAAGCCACACCTATGGGATTCTGCCCACTATGTTCACTTATTCCTCTTTTTAAAGGGAAAAAAAACAAAACAAACAAAAAACTGTCCAGGTATGCATTTAATTTGCTGCCAATTCTCCTTGTTATCAGAAATAGTGTCTCTGTTTAGTAAGAACACCAAAATATGCAGTCATTGGGCTCTTGGCTGTAGCTGACTTGCGGAACAGGACACCATTTGTCCTTCACACCTTTGAAAAATTTCTTCTACCTATTGAACAGTTTCATTAACATCTCGGGAAGCACAGCATCTCAGCTGGCTGATCAGCCTTACCTTTACAGGGTTTTCTTTCCTTGCTGAGTATTCATATTACTTTTTTTTTTTTTTTTTTCTCAAGAATATTTTTAAATGGAAAAAATGTCAGCTATTTTTAAATTGCCACCTGTTTCATTGCCTGCACTATTTTATCCTTTTAATAGATCCATTTCTCCCCATTAATTCATTTGCCACTGATGTATTTGTATAATATTTTCTCTTTCACATTGACCTCTATGGTTAACCTAAACACATTTTGATTTTTGCTCCCTGTATTCTATCCTGAACACCAATAATATGCATAACATTACCTGGAAATCCAGATAGCATTAATACCATTGCAAGTCAATGAATGTTTTCACCTTAGATAATAGTTTTTGCTGGGGAGTAAATTCAAAGACAAGTGTGTTAAGAATGCATAAATGATTTTGCTTGAAGCCTCAGCAGGTACTGAGTCACAACCCATTAATCTTTTCATATACTCCTCAACACGAACAATTAGTATCTCACTATAATGAGTCTATTAAAAGAACTCATGATGTTAAATATTAAAATTTAAACAACCACACAAACAAAACTTTAGAGAGTATTAAGTGAGTATTAATTATTGCTAACCAGAACCAATACTGATTCAACTGACCAATACTGATCAGTTCAGCAGAGGCTTACCTTTACAAGAGATAATACACTTTCAGCTCTGAATACTGTCCCATAAGATTTAAATTACAAATGTGGTCATAATTCATGGTGATAAGCCAGATTTATACTGATGTAATTTCACTGACAGCAGTAAGGATACATCTGCATAAATGCAGAGTAATATATTATGTTGTTTATTTTAGTAGCAAAGGACTTAGCTAGCTATATAGCTATTGGTTCCGTCTTAGAAAACAACAATGGTAGAATCATATGAAGAAAGAGGATTTAATGTTATAAAACATAATGACTACTATGTAAAATCTCATGGAAGGCATTTCTGCACTGTTCATAAAATCAAAACAGAATTCTAGTCCAGTTTGGGTCGAGACCCTGTTCCATAAAATATTGTTGGATAATTTGGGTTAACTACTATTTAAAAAATAAAGTTATATACTGTAAAATGGCTGTAGATTTACAAAACTTAGTGTTTTTTGTTGTTGTTGTTGTTTTGTTTTGTTTTGTTTTGTTTTGTTTATTATTATTATTATGTCTATAAGAAGTCAGGCTCTGCCACTATTCCAAACTGGAACATAAATCTCTGTACAGTGGGAATGCTACAGCTGGAAAACATGCTCTGGAATTAAAGGTTGCCATTTACCCTTATAGTCTTGCAATATGTTAAACTTTTGGAAAACAGGAAATTGGGTCTTGTCTTATCTAATTTTGTCTCTTAATTGAACTTGTAATAAATAGATATAGTATCAGCATAAACAAGGAATTCCAACTGCTTGAAGGCTGATTTGTTTCAATATAGGTTATTTCAGAAACTGTAAGATGTTCAGTAGTGATAGTACTCAGTGTTCAAAGGCAGATGCAGATTCTTGAAGAAAAGTTCCATCCTTTTTCCATGAGAAAGAGTCAATCTCCTACAATTACTTTTTAATGTTCATTATTTTTTCAATTAAGTAGAAAAAGTTAAAAGTGGGACTAAACACTAATAACGTCAAACAATGTTTTTAGTTAAGACAAATTTATACTTTAGGCCCTTTATTGTCTCTTGTAAATTCTTTTCCTGTGCAGGAAAATGGAAGCTGAGTTTCAACTCAATGAGTTTTCTTCCATTATGTCTGGATCGTCATCAAACTCATGTTAAAAGATTCAAGTTAGCATCATAAAGCTTTAGATTAGGTCTCTATTAAGGTGTGAAAGACTGCTTTCTTCTTTCTCCTATATAGTTTCCTGAATTTCGTTCTCTCTTATGATTTAGGAATGCATGCAGCCTTTGGATGATACATTTTTCTGTCTCCCTAGCACTCAAATGATACAGCTTCTGTTTAAGCTTTATGAAAACCATGCCGCAGGAGCTCTACTGAAAACTGACCTTACACCTGAATGTAGATAAACTCTCCTAGAAGAGTAGGCAAGGTGGGAAAATAAGATGATCATGTCTCTTATGGAGATTGGGAAAGGAAAGCAGAATGGATATTATCCATTCTACTGTTGCCTTTTCAAACAACTAAGACCATATTAAGCCATTCTGCCAAACACAGAAAAGGCCTTTCATGGGTTTCTCAGGATGCAGTTATACTGTAACTGAGATTCAAATTTAACTCAGATGTTAGATATCTGAGTTAGATATCTGAGTTAATCACTCTAGGCTCTTAGAGGTTTTAGCTCAATGTAAAGAAGTTTCTACCAAGACAATTCATCTTGTATGCATAAGAAGTATGCACAAGAAAGATACTTTGGAATCACCCTTTCCATTGACTGTAGAAGCTTAAGGTGACCAATTCAGACATCTCAATTTAGGTGAAATAAGTTGCAACACAGATTGACAAACTCTGGAAATATATAAAATTTTATTCTTCAAAGCAAAATATGCTTACAGAAAAAAAAAAAAAAATAGCAATAGATTGTATTAAAAATGTCTGGTTTACAAGGTTTCCTTTTCCTAACAATAAGGATCTTGTTTTAGCAGACTGGGAACATATGACTTTAATTAAATGGTGTATTAAGTTAGGACAGATGAATCATTCCCAAAACATATCCAGCAAATGTCACTATTTTGGTACATGAATCATCTGTAATTTCTAAAGGTATAAATTATCAGAAATCATTACCCAATGAACATAGAATATAATTCTTGCTCAGTCATTTATGGGAATTTCAGTAAGTTTCTAAGTTATTTTGGATTGCATAAGTAGGCCTCATGGAAGATTTCTGTCCTCTGATTAGATGAATATAAATCCTGAGATCTGGTGTGTTAACATATTTGAATGTGAGTTGGAAACTCACTTCTTGCATGATTTATATTAAATATGTAATTGACAAAAACACGTGTGAAAATGTGTGTTAAAACAGAGACAAGAATATGCTTTTGAATTTGCTTCAGTGAAGTGGACATAAGCTATTTTTCATTACACGCTTCACAAAAAAATAAAAAATAGCAGAAAGCAAAATAATCTATGGTCCAGAGTAGACATATAACAAGAAGAAACACAGCTTCTTAGGTTCTGCATAATAAATACAGTCTGTATTTATTTCTCCTTTTGCCTCAATGTCTTTTGAATTTTTTTGTTGCATGCAACTCAACTGCTGCCTGAGCAGCAGTTGCAGCATCCCTCTGAGGGATTCAAAAGTCCAGTCTCTTCTTCCTAAATCAATGCTTTCAACACAATATTTTCGAATGATGAGAGGTTTTCACTCCTGGTTCCATCAGATAAGCTGAAGCATGGCTTTTAGCACCAAGGGCTGCAGATATTTAGTAGCAAGCAGCATGAAGACCCTAGGCCACACATGCTCCAGTTCTTACTGTTTCTTAGTTATGTGACTCATGGTGACAATATACAAGTGAACAGCTTTTTAGGAGTGACTATTTCATCTTCATTAATCATACTGTGGTAAGTTTTCCATCCCTATACTGGCCTATATCCTGCTATTTATGGGGGCTACAGTGCTTGACAAGTTACCTCAGCAATCTGATTACAGCTGTATGACTGCATTAACAGTTTCAGGGTTGAATTTTTTTCCAGTCCCACAATTTAATATATCACTTGGAAGCCACACCCTGAGTAAATCTTGAATAAACAAAACAAAACTAAACTAAATAAAGGAAAGGTGTACATAAACCAAAAACACATACAGAAGAGAGATTTGTTATCAACATTTTGGACACCCACTATGCCCCAGCATTTTCTTTCTTTCAGTTACAGAAAGCCAACCCTTTTCATCTGTGCCAGTCAATTACCATTAATTTCAATGGAATATCTTCTGTGTTTTGGAGGTCAAACTTTTGAGTCACGTAGATACTTTTTTTTTTTTTTTTTTTTTTTTTTTCCTAACAGATCATAATCCAGTTTAAAACTAAGTTATATTTTGAGATTAGGAAAAAAAAATAAAAAAAAAAAGATTTTTGTGTTAATACAAAATGACATATACAGAAATAAGTAGGAGTGTAACTAATCAGTTTCATAAACCGGGTTTAAATTTTCTAACTTTGTAAAGTACATAATTAACTGGAAATAGTTAATTTATTTTTAAAATGATTTATACTAATTTAGCTTCTGCCTATTCATCTACATTGCAGCCATATTTTCCACAATAGAAGAATCTAGAAGAATCATTCATCTTCAGGCAGAATTAAAATCCATATTGGGGTTAATTAATGACTAAACACATAGCATAATCCTCATGAGGAGAGCATACAAAAATAATTCAAGGCATAAACAAAAACTTTTCTAGATGAAATCATGTATGTCGTGTTACTAATTGAACACACTGTTCCTTTTCAATGCTATAGTTAATGATAATAACATCTTCATTGTTCTGTTGCTTTAAACTGTCTTATTAGTCTTAAATTAAATGAAGAAAACAAATAATGATCATGAAACACCAACAATCCCTTCCTAGAATTTGGTTTGGCCTTTTAAAACAACTAACATGAAACTTGCTATGCACAAACATGCTTGTTTCAATATTCCTGTATTTTCACCAGCCATTCAAATGGTAGCTGAGCAGAAATAAGTTGATTTTCTAGTTTCTCACTTTTAGATAAATAAACACCGAGATTAATAATTTAAACTTTGTGTTATATATACTGACTCATCCCAAGAAACAGAATATTGGTAATTTATACCACAGCTTATGATATTCGGGACTTTTTAATTTTTATTCATTTATTTATTTATTTTGCCCAGTAAAAAGTGAAAATATTTGTTTGTTTTGGGTTTGGTTTGGTTTTTGTTTTACTGTGATCTGTCACAGAATTGTTCTAAGTGTTTGCATAAGTCACTTGACCTTGCTCTTCTCATACAAAACACAAGTGATCACTAGGTGCACAATTTTAATACCCATAGGCAAGAATTGTTAAGCAGGTGCTAAAAGTGCACAGTAGTAACAGTTATTACAGTCCTCATTAATGCTCTGTGCATATTACTTCATTGTTGTCAATGTTGTTTGGAGCAGAGATTGTTACTGAACTTCTAGAAAGCAGGTAAAGGCAGAAATAGAAAGAAAATTAGCAGGCCTGTCTGCCATTGTACAAAGAATTTTTGATAGCTGCAGGGAAATCTCCCTCCATGAGTGGGCCAATTGTCTGAACAAGGTAGGGAGAAAGCATGGTGCTCTGCCAGGACCAGACAAGCCCAGGGAAGCAAGGGACAGAAATAAATGCAGAAATCCTACTCACCTCACATACTCTGTGAAATGGCTCTGATTAATGTAGACGATGAGAAAAGGGAGAGAAGTGTTTTAGGAAGGTGGAAAGAATTTTCAGTCATACTCACTCAGCTATTTACAATTGTACTAAAACCTTCTGCTCATCTTCATCTTGCTCAGGATCCCTCAGATTTTTTCAAGACGACAATTTGTCCTCCCAAACACTGCTTACTTGCTCACCTGGTTTCTCAGGAAGTGGCATAGCATTCCTACCAGTTTGCCCAAAGTTTCTGGCTTCCTCAAATGCAGAATCACGACACAGGTGCTCTTTTTCCCTGTGTTGTTTTCCCCACTAGTCTGTTCACTTGTATGTTCATTCAGCTCCAAGTAGCATCAAACCACTAATATATTTTTTTCTCAGCTGAGTCTCCATAGCAGCAAATTACAGCCTTTTCAATCAGCCGGCACTGCTCCAAGTGCTCCTGGCCCTGAGCTAACAAACATGGACAGGTTAGCCTTGGGATGGGCAGGGTATATGCCAGTGAAACAGGAACGATAGTACAGAGACAAGGTGTAGAAGAAAACAAGCAAGAACATGCATTGTGAGCAAAATGTTTAAAGAAAAATATCTCCTTTGCATAAAAGGAGAGAAAACGGAAAGAGATTAATTACTATTTCCCTGTGACATAGGAACAAGGTTTGGGCCTAAGTTTAGATCTTCTGAATCACTGTCCACTGGTCACACTATATTGCACTGGCGATGGTGAAGAAAAGAGCCAAATACTAATTGATGCTTAACTGGAATTTACCCCCAGGAACTACTTTCACTATCTTTAAACTAAGGGTAATAATAACTGCTGTTCAGTTCTGACATATGTAAAAACATTACACTTAACAGAGATCCATTTGGCTGGTGTTATTGTGTTAAATGGTGTTTAGCCACTGGTAAACAGATGTAAAATTTTCATCCTTTCAGTTGGAAAATGAAAATGAGAAAATAAAGATGAGGTTAAGTGAATAGGATCTTTACTCCTGTGCCCTTATTTCTGAAGTGATGTAAATGCAAGATATATTTAAATTTTGCAAGCAGAACAATCTGTTCATTCGAAAAAAAAACAAAGCCACCATGAGGAATCCATCGCATAATGGTATAAAATTTAATACCAGGCAGTATTTATAACACCAATACACTCTCAGTAATAATACGCTCTCAGTAACAAAAAAAAAGGGGGGGGGGGCCGGGGGGAAGGGGGGGCAAATGTCAACAGACTTTTGAATATTGTAAAAATAAGTCGACAGTGGACTAAAGCAATGATAAAAGTATTTATTTATTTATTTATTTATTTATTTATTTATTCCAAGTGATATTTGCACTAATTTCTAAGCACAGTGAGAAGCCAGGAATTTTAAATCCTGATTTTACCCTTTTTATGGAGATACTTTGACCTGAAATGCAAAGGTTGATCACAAGGATGATCATAGGGCTGGAGTACCTCTCCTATGAAGACAGGCTGAGAGCATTGGGGTTGTTCAGCCTGGAGAAGAAAAGGCACAGGGGAGACCTTATTGTGGCCTTTCAGTATCTAAAGGGGGCCTACAGGAAAACTGGGGTAGGACTTTTTGTCAGGGAGTGGAGTGATAGGACAAGGGGTAATGACTTTAAACTAAAAGAGGTTCAGGTTTAAACTATTGGGAAGAAACCCTTTACTCTGAGTGTGGTGAGGCAGTGGAACAGGTTGCCCAGAGAAGTTATAGATGCCCCATCCCTGGAAGTGTTCAAGGCCAGGTTGAATGGGGACTTTGAGCAGCCGGGTCTAGTGGGAGGTGTCGCTGTCTGTGGCAGGGGGCTTGTGGTGGTTTTACCCAGATGGGCAGCTGATCTCCACCACAACCGCTCTCTCACTCCCACTCCTCAAAGTAAAAGGGGTAGAAAATATGATGGAAAGGGCTTAAGGGTTGAGATACAGACAAGGAGATCACTCAACAATTATCATCATGGGCAAAACATACAGAATAGGGAGATTAATAAAATTTATTACCTATTACTAACAAGCTAGAGCACTGAGAAACAAAGCAAACAAACAAAACACACATACACAAATAAAAACCCCTTGCCCTTCATCCACACCCTTCTAGCTCCTCCCCCAAGTAGTGCATCAGAACAGGGAATGGGGGCTGTGGTCAGTCCCTAATGCTGCTTCGACTCTGCTTCTTCTTCATGGTCACTCTCTGCCCCTGTTCTAGTATGGGGTCCATCCCACAGGATGCTGTCCTTCCCAAACTGATCCTGTGGGGTCTGCCCACAGGCAGCAGCTCTTCAAGAACTGCTCCCACAAGGCTCTGTACCACAGGGTCCATCCCCCAGGAGAAAACTGCGCCAGCACGGGTCCCCCACGGGCGGCAGCTCCCCCCAGACCCCCTGCTCCTGCGTGGGCTCCTCTCCACGGGCTGCAGCTCTGACATGGGGCCTGCTCCTGCGGGGGCTCTCCATGAGCCGCAGCCTCCTCCAGGCCACCTCCACCTGCTCCACCGGGGGCTCCTCCACGGGCTGCAGCATGGAGATCTGCTCCATGTGGGACCCATGGGCTGCAGGGGGACAGCCTGCTCCACCAGGGGCCTCTCCACAGGCCGCAGGGAACTTCTGCTGCATGCCTGGAGCACCTCCTGCCCTCCTGCTACACTGACCTTGGTGTCTGCAGGGCTGGTTCTCACTCCTCCATCTCCCAGAAGCTGTTGTGAGTAGGTTTTTATTATTCTTATTGTATTTATTTATTTATTTTCCTCTTTTTTTAATCTGCTCTCACAGAGGTGCAAACAACATTGCTTAGTTGCTTGGCTCTGGGTAGCAGTGGGTCCCTTTGGAGATAGCTGAAACTGACTCCTATCCAACAAGGGGCAGCTGCTGGGATCTACTCACAGAGGCAACCTCTGCAGCACCCTGCTACCAAGGCTTTGCCACAAACCCAGTACAGGGCTGGAATGAGATGATCTTTGAGATACCTTCGAATCACAGAATCATCGAGGTTGGAAGAGACCTCCAAGATCACCAAGCCCAACCTCTGGCCTAACACTAACAAGTCCTCCCCATTCACTGATTCCATAATTGTACAGCCAAAAATTGTCCAACAGAGGCAAAAGCTGAAAACTTGAAGTTCCCATAGAATAAGGGCTGCAATTTTAAAAAACCTTTGTTGAAAGAAGGATCATGTTAATTCACCAAATTACACTTGAAATGCTTTGACTTTGTGGCATTGTTTTTCTCCAGTAGAAACATTCTCATCAAAGAAGAAACAAGTATATCCAGCATATGGAGTTCAGATGCTGGAACTTATATATAGCCAATATCAGCTTTTTTTCATGACAGAAAATGACAGCAGAACAAGACTTTTTATGTGGTATTGTTAGAACAATTGAATACAAGCAGGCACTGGGAGGCCTCTTTGAGGGTTTAGTAGAGTTTAATCAGTTGTACCTCGTTTCCAGTTTTTCAACACACATATGTGAATATGTTTCAGTATATGCAGAGGCATGCAAAGTATATATACTTATTTATGGACCAGTATAATATGTAAAAAGAATAGCCTTTACTATGATTACATTAGTAGCCTCTATCAAGTATTGAACTTATATTCCCCCTTCAAAAAACTCTTCATTCTTTGGATGAATTGAGATATTTTCAGATTATAATTCCAATTCTTCTAAGTGAGGGGAAAAAAAAAAAAAAAAGTTAAATGAAGGAAGATACTAAGCATTTTATCCATACTAAGCATTTTTGTTGAAATATACAACCACTCTATTTCATAAAGCAGAAGCAGTGAAGGTTGTATTCAAAAAAATATTTATTTTTTCTGACCCCGTCTTCATTGGTCCCATAAAGTAGTCTCTGAGCAAAATGAAAATAAACAGTAAGAAAACAAGTTAAATTTAACTAAAAAAAACTGCATGAAAAAGTTATGTCTTCTATTGAAAATATTGTGCTATGCTGTCTTGATGGGTTAAAAGGAAAAAAAAAAAAGCTATTATTTGTTAATTATATAATACCAAAAACCAAAATGTTCTAGGCAGCTAAAAAGTGTACTCCAAAGACCTTCCAAATTAAAATTAATATCATGACCTCACTAATCAAGGAAAAAATACATTCTGTGCTGTTGGCTTATACTCTAAGCAGCTGCACAGTCTGTGGGTTGCACAGGCTCTGATAAAGATTTTGTATATACAGTATATAGTTTATCTACTTAAAAAGCTTTGTATGTCTCCTCTAGCCCAAAATAAACTTAATTTGTAGTGAAAAAGTCAAATGAACAGCCCCGCTCTTAAAAAAAATATGGTGTGTTTGTGAAGTAATTAAATACCTTTACTGCAGTGTTTATTATGGTATTTTTAGAAAACAATATTGGCTGTAGAGCTTGTTACAAAATTTCCTTATAACCAGATGCTCTTTTGAGACCAAAGTCCTGCTGACTGGCACAAGAAGCATCTGGCCAGCTGTCAGGATTGATTTGGCTCAGTAGAAACAGGCAGTAAGAATAGAATGGAGGAAGGCTGCAATTACATTTGGCAGTAACCCCTCCAATTCCAATAGGTATGAACTAACCTGACACCTGATAAAGAAAAAAAAAAAAAAAAAAGGTGATACTTGCATTAGCTAAGAAAAGATTTCATATAGTTCCACTGGCACTTAATCAGCAGCACCCTACAACAATCCTGCAGGAGGAAGAAATGGCAACTGGAGAAGAAAAAGTACGAGAAAAAAAAAAAAAAGCTGTACTTCCTCCTCTTTTTCACTAGCTACTTTATGCATAAGCTTTTTATGTGTTATATTCTGTGTCTGTTAATAACTCACATTTGCAGTGTCCTCATAAGTACATTCTTGTCAAATGTTTTGGGCTTTGTTATGTGTATGTGAATCCTCCCATGACTGAAAACTCTGACTAAAGAGCATTGTGGTTTAACTCCAGCAGGCAGCTAAGTACTACGCAGTCACTTGCTCACTCTCCCCAGGTGAGATGGGGAAGAGAAGCATAATGATCGAAGTAAGAGAATTTGTAAGATAAAGACAGTTCACTAGGTAAAGAAAAAAACATGCATGCAAGTAAAGCAGAAAAAGGAATTCATTTGCTACTACCCATCAGCAGGTAGGTGTTCAGCTACTTCCAGGAAAGCAGGGCTCATCACATATAACAGTTTCTTGGGAAGGTAAACTCCATCACTCCCAACATGTCCTCCCTTCCTACTTCTTTACCTTTCTCTTTTATTGTTGAGCATGACATCATATGGTATGGGATATCTTTTTGGTCAGTCTGGGGCAGCTGTGCCGGCTGTCCCAACTTCCTGTGCACTCCCAGCCTCCCTCTCTGGCAGGGCAGCATCACATTCTATAAGCACTGCTCTGCAACCACTGAAAACATTGTTGTGTTATTACCACTATTGTCATCACAAATCCAAAACACAGTAAACATCATACAAGCCTCTATTAAGAAAATTAACTGTATCCCAGACAAAACCATGACAATAGAAAAAGGCAGGCAGGAATCTCTCTGCCGTCTGCAGTGAGAGCTGGAATGATCTGCAGTTAGCTGGCACATGACAGATTCTGTGACAGTTTGTGTATGTCACTTTTGTATTGTCAGCTTTCACTGACATTAAGCAGACTGCAAGGCAAGAAGGTGGAAAGGAAGGAAAAAAAAGGAACATATCTGTGATACTTCTGTCTGTCATCTGATTTTCTTCTGCCTGTATTCACAGGCCATTATATACTCTGGTATTAGAAACACCTCTATAAATATATGTCTATTTCATCTGTAGGAATATAACATGTTGAGAGGATTTTAAAGAACAAACAGACATGCATGCAGCAGGAATGTAAAATAGAACCAAATTATCCTTCAGAAATCTAGCTTCACCACCCAGCCCAAATGGACTGTTTCATGCTTATCCAGGTTTCAGTCTGTCACAGAGTCAACAGCATTACAATAGCTTCAACAAGAGTATGTGCTGAAGTGCAAGAGACTGCAAATTTCTTCTTGTCCTACAGGAAGAGAGTACTACTGTTTCAGTAGATAAACTTTTTTTTTTTTTTTCCTGAGCAGTATAACCTGGTGGATATTAAGTTCCTTATAGAACAAACAAAATTCTAAAACTCCTGGAAAACTTTCCCCCCTCTACACAGCAAGTCTTTGAAAAACATATAAACAAAAACATATATTTCAATCTATAAATGTTTAATAGTAGAACTGTTTCCGTACTTCTATGTATGCAAAGTTTTAACTTTAAGAGATGTATCTCTTAAAGCATACGCCAAAAATAAATAAATAAATAAATAAATAACTGAATTTGTATGTAGTGCAGTAGTATTTTTCTTTGCTGCTACTGAAAATTGGATTTTATTAGAACAGCCTGGTCTGTTCTAAAATTCTTCCCTTACATATATAAATTTATCACTCTTTGATAGTCATCAAAAGTGGAACAAGTGCTTAAAGAAATCCTAAACAAAGGAGATGAACCAGTCTGCATCCCTCAGGTCAGACTAATGGAGGCAGTACGCTTTGCTGGTACCACTGCCACTGTTGCAAGGAGTTTGTACTTTCCATGGCTAGACTGCAAGTGCTTAGATACTGCTCAAAACTCCATTACTTATATTTAATGGTATTAAAAACTCAAAGAAAAATTACCTCTGTCTTGTTTACTGCCACCTCTTGCTATACTTGTTTATTTCAGCTACTAAAATGCCCATGGTAGGAAGCTATCGTTCACTTTTCTTCTAGGGCAGTATGCACTATTCGTTCAGACTGACATTGCTGTGTATCATAACTCATGAATATCCATTAAAGGCTTTCCCAGTCTTATAAAAATCATTATTATCTTGCTGGAATGGGATCTCTGAGCTTCTTCAGGGAAGTAATTAGAGTCACAGAATGTTGCAGTTAGAAGGGACCTCTGGAGGTCATCTAGTCCAATCCACTGCTCAGGCGGGGCCACCTGAAGCAGGTTGCCCATGGACGTGGTTGACCATGTCCAGGCAACTTTTGAAGATCTCCAAGGAGGAAAACTCCATAACCTGTCTGGACGATCTGTGCCTGTGCTCGATTGTCCTCAGAGTAAAGAAACATTTCCTGATGTTCAGAGGCAACCTCCTGTCATTCAGTTGAGTCTGTTGCCTTTTGTCCTGTTAGTGGGAACCAAAGAGTCTGCCTCCAACTTCTTTGCACCCTCCCTCCAAGTATGCATTGATAAAATCCCTTCTGAACCTTCTTTTCTCCAGTTTGAACAGTGTCAGCTCTCTCAGCCTTTCCTCAGATGCTCCAGACCGTTTATGGACCTTTATGGACCTTTTCGGGTCTCTTTCTAGTAAGCCTGTCTCCCTTGTATCAGGAAGCCCATAAATGGGCATAGAACTCCATATGTTGTCTCACCAGTGCTGACTAGAGGGGAATAATCACCTCCCTCAACCTGCTGGCAACACTTTGCCTACACAGTCCAAGGCACCATTAGCCTTTGTTATTCCAAAGGCACAAACTATTGCCGAAAATTGTCAGGAGCCCCAGGTCTTTATTTTGCCAAGCTGCTTTACAGCTGGGTGGCCCCCAGCATGTACTGGAGCCTGAGGTTGTCCCTCCTCATGTGTAGGACATTGCAATTCTCCTCGTTGAACTTCATGAAGTCCATATTGGCTTATTTGTCCGTGCTGCTCAGGTCCCTCTGGATGACCTGGTGTATCAGCCACTCCTCCCAGTTTTGTGTCATCTTCAAAGTTGCTGAGGATATACTCTGCTCCATCATCCAGATCATTATATTTAATGAACATGCTATGTATTTGAAAATCACTGCAATAGGATTACTGTGGATGTTATCACTGTTGCATTATTGGCTGAAAACCTAAATGCAAAGGTAGCCTATATGAAATGTTCATTGGGTTTTGAATATGAAGTAATATTTAGAATATTAAAATTACTACAAAATTGAAACATCTAAATATTAAAAATTGAAGAAATAACTTAAAAATTGACAGGCACACAAACAAGTATGTCAACCAAAACTACACAGCATCTAGATGGAGATGTTCTGTAATATGCTATCGGTCTAAGGTATCACGGGATAAAATAAAGGTGTAGAAGAGGACAACACTATGACCTATCTTTTCTATGGTGGATTTTATTAAGCAAAGAATAATGTGTCTGTTCACACTCTCTTAATGGATTTAAACCATTGGATCAATAGTAAAGGATAAAACTAAACCACTTAAGAAGGTATTGCATTAATAAAATCCCTCTCACCTGTCTCTTTAAAGGAGGATAAACAGAGCAGAGTTTCAGGGGGTGATTAAGAGAGCATCAGGTTGCAGTGAAAGGCTTAAAGGAGACAAATTAGACTTTGCTGTACATGGAGATAAGGCAAAGGGCTGCGAGGCTGAGCAACATATTACAAGCTTTTACAGACAGATTAAAGAGAGTGGTTATTTGTTTATTTGTTTGTTTGTTTTGTTTGTTTTAAGATATTATGGGGATACCATATGACAAAATATCTTGAGGCTGTTTATGTAACTAATAAAAAGATGGTAAACTGCTGTGCTAGAGCTACCCTCAGGGCTCCTTGTTGATCTTATTTTTTGCAGCCAGAATTATACTTGATTCTTAGTTGTTCTTGTATTCATTTTGTAGAATGCCCACTGGGACATTTGGGGAAAAATGTGGAGATTCAGTATGATTTCATTGCATTTTAATAATAAAATGTATTAGATGTAATAGTTTTATGAGCTTGTTAGTTTATAAATACGATCCTCCCTTCCTCAAGCTTCAGCGATTGAATCCCTTATACCCGTGTCTTTGAGCATTTTTTTTTTTTTTTTTTTTTTTTTCTCTCAGATGGCAGCTGTCTTCAGAGTTTCACAGATCTCTGGGTCAGGGAGGCTCTTATTTCTTGGAGGTGGATAACCACTCAGTTGTACTTCTATCCTACCATGACTGAATAACTTTCTGGAGCATTAAAGAAGATTTGGTTGACTAGGCCTATCACCAAAGCTTATTAGGTAAATTATAGAGTAAAAGGTCTTTATATGTATTTAGAGGTGATTAAAAAGAGAATCAGAAAGTGACAGTAAATGGCCACTCTTCACTGTGAATGGAGTTCAGTAATGAAGTTCCTTAAGAATTTGTGCTGGGACCCACATCATTCACCATAAATTCATAAATGACCTAAAAAAGAGGGTAAGAGTGACCTAAGGAAGACATGTATATATGTATATTGCTGAAGATACCAAGCCATCTGACGTAGCAAAGACCTGGCCAAATCTGAGGACTCTGCCCAAGGATCTTGTGGGATCTGGGAGGAAAACAGTCAAAGAAATGAGATGTAGATAAATATATGTTCATGGGAAACAATTATCTTTCATTTTAAGCTCTGAGTTAACCACTATCAATCAGAGGAAAGATCTTGAAACTATAACAAAAATATGAAGATATTAGGTGAATCTCAGTAGCAACAACTACTGAGTTATTAGAAATGAAACAGAATTATAACAGAATGTCATTACACAGCTGTACAAATACCTTTGCTTCCTACATGTACTCTATGTGCCCAGAAAACAAGGGTGTAGAGGAACTGTGTATGGTCAAGAGTAATGCAACAAATCATAGAATCATAGAATATCCCGAGCTGGAAGGGACCCATAAGGATCATTGAGTCCAACTCCTGGCTCTACACAGGTCTACCAAAAATTCAGATCACATGACTAAGAGCATAGTCCAAATGCTTCTTAAACTACGACAGGCTTGGTGTCGTGACTGTGTCCCTGGGGAGCTTGTTCCAGTGCAGGACCACTGTCTTGGTGAAGAACCTTTTCCTGATATCCAGCCTGAACCTCCCCTGTCGCAGCTTGACTCCATTCCCTCAGGTCCTATCGCTGGTCACTAAAGAGAATAGATTGGTGACTGCCCCTCCACTCCCCCTCATGATGAAGCTGTAGACCACAATGAGGTCTCCCTTCAGCCTCCTGTTTTCAAGGCTGAACAAACCAAATGACCTCAGCCACTCCTCGTTATGTCTTCCACTCTAGACCCATCACCATCTCAGTAGCACTTCTCCGGACACTCTCCAATAGTTTCATGTCTTTTCTGTATTGTGGTGCCCAAAACTTCACACAGTACTCGAGGTGAGGCCACACCAGTGCAGAGCAGAGTGGGACAATCACTTCCCTCGAACGACTAGCGATGCCATGCTTGATGCACCCCAGGATACGGTTGGCCCTCCTGGCTGCCAGGGCACACTGCTTGCTCATATTCAGCTTGCTATCAACCAAAAGCCCCAGATCCCTCTCTGAGGGGCTTCTCTCCAGTGTCTCATCCCCCAGTCTGTATGTATAGCCAGGGTTGCCCCTTCCCAGGTGCAGGACCTGTCACTTGCTCTTGTGCGGCTTTAGCCATACACATTTTCTCCCTACAAATGCAAACAGCATCCCTGTAGTCCTTCCATGTTGCCCAGCTCTGCTTCCAGCAGCCATACACTTTCTTTTTATGCCTAAGCTCCAGAAGAAGATCCCTGGTCAGCCAAGCCAACCTTCTGCCCTGCCTGCTTGACTTCCAATATTTTGGAATTGTCTGATTCTGTGCTTTCAGGAGGCAATGCTTAAAAATTGACCAGCACTGATGGATGGCAATGCCTTCAAAAACAGTTAATAAGAATATGAAAACTATGAAACAGTTTCTCTACAAGGAGTAAGTAGGCTAGAACTCTTCAGCTTGGAAAAGAAATGACTGAGGGGGGAATGATAGAGCGTGTAGAGAACTGATCTGTTGTTCTCTGTCCCTTGACAGCAAAATAACTAGCAAGCATCAAATGAAGATGTCAGCTGTCAGGTTCAAAACACAGTTACGGACAGACTGTGCATCTCCTTGACACAGAGTGTTGTGGATGATAAAAATGTAAATGGGCTCAAAAGAAGACTATAAAAATTCCTGTTGGAAAAATCTATACAAACCATTTCTGCCTCAGGTAGTCTTGTAGCCTAGAAGTATTACAATATGCTGTTGTGTTTTTTTTTTTGTTTGTTTTTGTTTTTGTTTTTGTTTTTTCCTCTGGACTTTTACTTACAGTTGCTGTTGGAAACCAGCTCGTGTGCTAGCTTAACCTTTGGTTAATCTTGTTTGATGTCTTAGTATCAATTACCCCAGTGATGCCAAAATCTACAAAATCTAACAAGACATCTACCAACAAAGAATGAAGAAGACAATGAAAGCTTTTATCAAGAACAAACAATATTCCTCTTTTTTCTCCCCTCTGAGCTGCCTTGGGTAAAGCGTTTCAGCTAAAGTTATCTTCAACTCACTTTAATCCTATGAAGATGAAAATCTGTGGTCTAATGCAGGTAACTTACTTTTTTTTTTTTTAAGTAATTTATATTGCTTTATAGGAACTTGATAGATTAATGATAACAGCGTCCATGGAGAAAGAAATCAGGCATCTTATAACTTTAACTGTAGATGACATAAAAGAGTAGAATCCTAGAAAATTGGCTCATTGGCCAGCAGTGGGCATGATGTTCAGGCTGACCTCATACTAAAAGTGCAGATATTTACATGTGAGCTATAGGTGTCTAAATTGTGGTCAACAAAGAACCTCTGAATTCATCCTTGAGGAGTTAGGGAATGATTCCACCAACAGGAGCTTTTCTATACCTAAACAAAAGCATCTCATGTCATTTGAAGTACTCAGTAGCATTTTCCTGGGGATGGCAGAGATGCAATCTGCACCTGGACCTGCAACAGATCTGCATTCTTCTGGAATACCAGCTGGAGGCTTGGCATCATGCATGAAAGCATCTCAAATGTTTAACCAACTTCATGACATCCTGTGTGCCTACTTAAGGATGAGGTGATCATTTTTTACACTCCATTGACATTATCAACTACATTTTCATTTATGAGAATCAGATTTTACGCATCTACTGCATACGTATATACCAACATTATTGTACCCCAAATAAAGTTATTCTAAATCCCATCCTGAACTTTTAAAAGAAATTCACAGAAAGAGCAAATTTACCTAGTAACATAACCTCTTCTATTTTGTGATTCTAGACCCCTCTCATTGGGTCATTGCTGTGCATCAACTATGATGTATTCAGAAAAATCTTCCTTCCAGCAGGCTTTTTGGAAAATCAGATATAGATAGATAGATAGATACATACATACATACATACATACATAGAGGAAATATTTCCAAATAAATATAAAAATAAGCAAAACCTTAAAAACTATAATTCTAAATATATATAGTACACTTGTCTGACACAAATTTCACTGTGATAACATATAATGTATTTTCATATTTCACAATTCATTACAAATAGCTTTAATATATTTTAAACCTGTGTGTAGTGAAAATGTAATTTTTCTGAAAATGAAGTAAGGAGAGTTGTAGTTGTTTCTGGTAGGTTAGAATAAGCCATAACACATTCAAAATGAAATAAAGACAGATATAAAAGCCAGCTAATGATTCTGTAAGCCATTTGTAATGAAATATACATTTCTTAACTTAAGAGAATGCATTAGCATATGTTAATATGTTAAAATTAATATTTTTTTGAAAGTCTTATGCCTGTTTATAAACTTTTCATAAGTTACTGACAGACAACCATTTAAGTCACTTCCAGAAAAGTGTTTCAGATATATGTCTATTATATTCTATAGTTACAGCAAAATTGTTTATCATACAATTTTTGTAAATGATATAATTATTTGGAACAAATACTCCTTATTTTAAGATGTACATAGGAAACAGTATAGCTAAAAAAAAAAAATTGTAACAATTAAGTTAATACAGTTGTAATTTGAAAGCAAATTTTTTTTCTGTTGCAAGTTTCATGTTATGAATCCAATTTTCCACTTCTGAAGGATACAAGGAATGATGATAAATTTTAAGATTCTGATCCCAAGAAACTCTGGAATATCTCCTTCTGATTACGTATAAAAATGCAGTATTTTTGTAACATTCTTTACTTGGACATACCATGCCAAAGTAATAAAAACACAATTGTAAAGCTGTGGAGAACAATGGAAAATGATGATATAGAAGTCTGGAAGGTGTCACATTTTATTAGGTGACTTTGCTGAATATACACCGAAGTTCCTGTTCTCTTTTTATGGTACATCATAATTTATAACTTTTACACTTCTTTACTATAGATATTGTATATTAGTAGGACTAGATAAGTGTTTTATGGATTACAGTGTATGCAGAATTTCAGAAATTGGATGCTGTGCAAATGCTTCAGGAATATATTTATTTGATATGGTTGCCTGTCATAGGAGATAGCTCTTTTGTTCTGACGAAGCCCTTAAAATGTCAAAATGTGGTTTGCAAGGCCACACTTACGAGACTCTGCAAAATAAATAAATAAATAAATAAATAAATAAATAAAGGTTTACCTGACAGCAGCCTGCTTCTAACCAACACAAGTATCCTGAAAATAAGACTGAGGAACTTGCAGATAGTTTCTAAGAACCATTATATGTTATGCTACCAAAAGGTACCATACCTTATGCTTGTTGCATATAAGATTTAATACTACCTAGTGAGTTGCTTTTGGTTGTCATTTTCTATTTTCCACTTTCTTTCCAGAGTCCTTTTTATGCTTGTTTAAGGGACTCTGTTATAAAAGCCTTGGTTCTAACGCAAGGCAAAGAAGACTGAAGTGAGGTTTGTATATTTTGAGAAGGATGTTTCTTTTTTATAGAACAATAGTCACAATTAAAAACAAACAAACAAACAAAAAACATTTCCACCAGGGTTATTACACAAGTGCAAAATATATTTTTTTCCATGGCACTGGAAGCTGTGGAAGCCCTGTTACTGTTAGCCCTACACGTTGTTAAAAATGGCTGGGCTAGTTTTGCATATTTCAGTCATTTTTAATAACAATGATTTACTCACTGTAGCATGAGAACTCTCCATATTCTCCACTTCTAGTTCCCTTTAATAAATTGCACCTCTGATCTTGCTCTCAATATATTCCATCAAAATTATGTCTTCCTAATTTCCCACTTCCTATCTCACATGGCCACTGAAAGAAAAAAAAAAAAAAGTAGGGGATTCTTACATTTTCTGTTGCCCTCTGAAAAATGCATAGAAACTGACACTAGTACCTATCTTCTGTAGGATATAGAACATAGTATATAACTTACTTTTCAGCCCTCTCTCAGTACAAGACTGCAAATTAAATGATATCAAAGGGATACCCAAGAATTTTATTACCAGTTTCACCAATACTTTTTTTGCATTAGGATTTCTTTTTCATTTGTACTATGACAGCAGTTCGGAAAAATAACTCCGTATTTTTGCATCTCTTTAGACAGCTTGGACTGTCTATATATCTCTGAGTTATGAATAATGGGTTTTTTACTTACATTGCTCTTTCCAATGGGAAGATATAAAAAATGCCAAAAATAAACATATGTCTTAGCTAAGTCTGTAGCTACTCGAATCCTAGAGAAGTGTGGAATCAATGTAAATTTGTAGGGTCTTAATTATGGCATAATTTCATGCTCAACTTCTATAGCATCTGGCATTGCTGTGACTACATTACAGCCCTTTTATTATGCCTGCATGGCAGAAGGTGTTAAAAAATAATAATCAGGTATTTCTTTTATTTGAAGTGATTCCTTTTTTAAAGAAGAACGTACATGAAAAGAGCTCAGATTGACTCAGCTCCTTTTTAATGCAGATGATCAGGAATTATTTGAAGCATACACAGGGTGTTCATCTCTAAGGACTGTATGTACCATACTGGGACTTAAGAGTATAAACGGAGAAGCCAGGAAAACAGTGAGGGATGGAATTCATCTCATCTACCCTCAGAATATATATAGTAGACATGATATACATCATCGACATCTGCATAACAATTAGCTGTTCAGATTTCATCTATTTTCAATGAAAAAGCACTTCTCATCACAATTCATGTCATGCTAAGATAAAAGTGTAATAAAGCTCAGCTAAAAATTTTGCTCTAGGAGTGTTTCTTCTCTTTATTGGCAGCTAAAGAGAGGCTAGTCTCTCAGTATCTCAAGCCAAATGAGGTGGTTAATATTCAACCCATCTCGTTAAAAATTTTAGTGGTCAATGCATCTAGTTAAAGCAATGCATCTAGACAAATCAATGTGTAGCATAAGTAAAAAAGTAAATAAGATACTGGCCATCCTATGGTCTTGAGGCAAATGCATCTATACCCTCACTTAAGTTCTTCTTCCCCAGAAGATCATTAAAATTGCTTTCAGGAGTAGTCCCTACACATCACGCCTAAGCATGTGTAGGAGTGTGCAAGCTAGCATGGGCCAAAACTGCTGGGGAACAGGCAAACATACGTGTTACAGCCAGTCACTGGACAATGCTTGAGGACATTCACTGACCCTGACCTTATATGCATGGCTAAAGATTTCTCCAGACTAGAGTTAGACTCTGTAGCATATACAAATATACTAATTGATAGAACAAGAAATTTTGAAGTTAGGACACTGGATGGATGTTTCTACTGAAACCTTCTTTCTCTGAATGCAACATACTAAAGTTTATACCTGTGTGGAGTAACCTGTGTAGTTAGTATCTCCAGAGTACGGATGGTTACCAAAGTCCATACTGAAATCCTTTTACAATGGCCCATTATTTATTTATTTATTTATTTATTTATTTTTCACAGTGCTTTGTGCAGAATTAGAGTTTAAAAGATTCCCATGCACACACATTATGGATTAACTGTTCTTGATTTTCTGAGTTACATATAATTGTGACTATAGACGAATGTCAGGGAAAAATAGAATTGCACAATACAGGCAGATTCAGCCTTGCCCTGTCTGCCATCTCCCAGATGGACTTACAAGGAATAACACCCTCGGGAAACATTATGTGGTTTCTTAACCCAACGAAGAAGGACATATGGCACTACATTGCCTGTCTCAAATGCGCACTGTAGAGGAAAAAAAAAAATCATTTCATGATGTATACATGCCAATGGCTCCTTTTTGAGAGCTGGACTCTCTGACTGATAGTGAAGTCCATTTCTAAAAAGAAATGGACACAGGCTGAACCCAGATATTTGAATAACATGGTTTTAGCTCATTTATTTGGATACATATGATACAAAGATGTTTCATTCTATTCCACTGACCTTATTTTGTGACTTACCTCCCATACATATGCAGTCTCATTAAAAAGAAACCAGAAATGTATTTGGAAAAATGTTAATGACTAAACGATATTTCTATTTGCTCAATTCTGAAAAGTAGATAAGGAAGAAACAGTGCTAGAGATAATTACCAAATTTCAATATTTATAGAAATCAGGCACTTGTGTAGATAATAAGACAATTCTCAGTGTGCTTTGATGATGATGAAGTGCCAGTTTTCTGTAAATATTGAAATAAGGTAATTATCACTTGAACTATTCATTATTTATCTGATTTCAAATCTCAGTGAATACAGTTAAATTGCCATTTTTTCATAGGAATGTGGATCTAAAAATAAGTATTGTATTAACCTTTTATGTACTCTTTTCTTGGAAGTAGCTTGAAAAGAGTTTTTAAAAATGTAATGAGAAAATCTCTACATCCACAAGTAAAGACATTCATCAGTTTATTCTTGAAGTTAAGAAAGAAGATTTTCTATAAAATGAACTATCCAACTGCTTTTTAATCTGTGATCCTGCAAACTCTGACATTCACAGATAGATCTATTGGCCATGTACATGCATAAGTCTAAGTACATTAGATGTGAGGACATATACAGAGTCACTGAGTTTGTACTTGTAACAACTGTGCCATGGTAAAATAAAGCTGAAAAGCATCTAGACCCTTTTTAAAACTGACTGTCTTCATTGACTCTGGTAGTGTGTAGATGGACTAGTTTTGCTTGGAATATAGTTTACTTTCATCATAGTAGCTCATAGTGCTGTGTTTTGGATTTGTGACAAAAACAGTATTGGTAATACACTGATGTTTCAGCTATTGCTGACCAGGGCTTACACTAAACTGAGATCTTTTCCTTATTCTGCCCTTTTAGCGAGGAGGCTAGGAGTACACAACAAGCTAGGAGTGGTGAATTGGGCAGCAAGGGCTTGGTATCAGGGGGGCTGCAGGGGTGGCCTCTGTGAGAGAAGCCCAGCAGCTGCCCCATGTTAGGTAAGAGACAGATACAGATGGCTCCAAAGGGGACCTACCACTGGCCAGAGCCAAGCCAGGAAGCAATGTTGGGTGTGCCTCTGGGAGAGCAAATTTAAGAAATGGAAAAAAACTGCTGTGCAACAGCAACTGGGAGAGTGAGGGGTGAGAACCAGTTCTGCAGACACCAAGGTCAGTGCAGAAGATGGGCAGGAGGTGCTCCAGGTACCACAGCTGAAGTTTCCCTGCAGGCTGTGGAGAGGCCCCTGGTGGAGCAGGCTGTCCCCCTGCAGCCCATGGGTCCCACATGGAGCAGATCTCCACGCTGCAGCCCGTGGAGGAGCCCCCCATGGAGCAGGGGGATGTGGCCTGGAGGAGGCTGCGGCCCATGGAGAGCCCCCGCAGGAGCAGGCCCCGGGCCGGAGCTGCAGCCCGTGGCGAGGAGCCCACGCAGGAGCAGGAGGTCTGGGGGGAGCTGCTGCCCGTGGGGGACCTGTGTTGGGGCAGTTTGCAGTGAGAAGTGGCTATGTCAGAGTTCAGCTGCTCAGCAGGGTAAAACCACCCTGAGGGGATTTAGCCAGAACAGCTGACCCCAACTGACCAAAGGGATATTCCATACCACATGGCATCATGCTCAGCAATAAAAACTGAGGGAAAGAAGCAGTGGGGGGAGCATTCAGATTGATAGTGCATGTATTTCTAAATAACTGTTACAGGTGATGAGCCCCGCTTTCCTGGAAGTGGCTGAACATCTGCCTGTTGATGTGAAGTAGTGAATGAATTCCTTGTTTTTCCTTATTGGCATGCACAGTTTTTGCTTTACCTTTTAATCTGTCTTTATCTCAGCTCATGAGTTTTCACACTTTTACCCTTCCAATTCTTTTTCCTATCTCACTAGGAGGGAGTCAGCAAGCAGCTGTGTGGGACTTTGCTGCCTGGAAGTGTTAGACCACAACACATGACAATGCTGTTTCAAACCTACTTGCTCAAAATGGAATCTTCAAATTTACCATTAAAATTAATCCTGAGTAGTTGATAAACATTTATTCTTATGTTAGTATTGCTAAGCATACATGAAAACATTTTCAAGAAAAATTCTTGGCTTGTGCAAGCACTATATATTTGCTCTGTTCTTTATTTCATTTTAGACACAGAAATACTTAAATGCACTATTATTTTTGTAGATACTAAGACACTATATCACTCTCTTAGTGCATTTATTTTTAGGATTTCTGATAAGGCATCAAGTTACACACTGAATTGCTTGCAAGAGAAGTCTGATAATAATTTGGAAACATAGATACATTGGAATGCAAATTAGCATGCCAAACAAAGATTTACCTTATCATGAATTGATGCCTATAAAACATTAAGCTCTGTAGTATTTTAGTGCCTGAGTGTACTACACTCAGAATTATATTTTATTTTTTAAAGCCACAATGAACACATATTTATTTAGCACCTGTATATTTTTAAGCAAGTAACAGGAACGGTCTGCTATAATACCAGATACATTGACAAAATAAAAGATTATTTGATTTTTCACCTTCCATTTGAAAATTAAATATACTCCATGTTTTTTAAAACTATACGATCACAATCCGTTAAAATATTCAGAGCTACATTTGCAGAAGACGTTTTGCTGGCATGGAACCTAGTTTTAGGAGTGTTGGCTCTGCAGGGGAAGACTTTGTGGATTTCCCTGTGTTCAAAAATTTTCCCTTTTTCTCAACAAGACGCTGCCTCTTCTCTGCTTCTCAGACAAACCTGTGTGGGATTCTTGTCTTGCTATTGATGAGACCCTTGAAAATGTTGTATGGATTGGATGTGGCTATACATGGGCACAACTCCGATTAGGTATTTTATTAAAACAAAGATGAGTTACTGTTAGTCTTATGCACCTAAAAAAGACTTGAGATGAAAATATTCTTATGTTTCATTTCCTTGGAAGCACTAAAGCTCTCTGTGTAAGAGAATCTATCATAAATTGGGAAAGATAAAATGTTTGGATAAAACCTTGCAAGACATTATGACATTTCATTGAAGAACACTTAAAACAAAATAAAATATGCCTGCAAGCTCATGGTCATAATCTTAGTTCCTTTTGAAGAAAACTATTTATTACTATTTATAAGAGAACAAACTGGGGAACATTACAGTGAAATTCTTTGGGGACAAGCTCTTAGTTTCTGGCTAAATAGCTTGACAGATCTGGCCATTGTTGTGGTTCAACCTGGCAGGTAGCTAAATACCACACGGTTGTTCAGCCCCCAACCCCTCCCCCCAGTAGGATGGAGGAGACAACTGAAAAGTGCAAGAGCTCAGGGGTTGAGATAAAGGCAGTTTAATAAGAAAGAAAATAAAGAAAATAATAATTAAAACAAACAAAAAAGCAAGCAAACAAGCAAAACAAGCAAAAGGCAAGGCAAGGAAAATAAATAAAAAATATACATAAATAACAACAACAAAAAGAATAAACAAAGCAAGTGATGCACAATGCAATTGCTCACCACCAGCTGACCAATGCCCAGCCAGTCCCTGAGCAATGGCACCCCCAAACCCAGACAACTACTTTCAGCTTTTATTGTTCAGCATGATGTCATATGGCATGGAATATCCCTTTGGCCAGTTTGGGTCAACTGTCTTGGTTCTGTCTCTTCACAGCTTCCTGTGCACCCCTAGTCCCCTCACTGGCAGGGCAGTATGAGAACTTGAAAAGTACTTGACTTAGTGCGAGTATTGCTCAGCAACAATTAAAATATCAGTGTGTTATCAACATTGCTTTCATCCTAAATCCAAAACACAACACAACTACTAGGAATAAAATTAATTCTATCCCAGATGAAATCAGGGCACCACAAAGGGGATTTATGCATCTAAACACAGGTAGTTCACCCCATGTACCTAAAACACCTGCCCAAAACTGGCAGATATCTAGCAGGTGTTATGTCAGGGCCACACTCTGTAGCTAGAGACCTATCCCACAGACTCTAAAAACAGCACTAGATGAATGAATTTAATCAACTGAATCTAAATCAGATAGATATCATCTGCCATTGACATCTATGTCTCTAAATGCGTGCAAACTTCAGGCTGCAATGAGCAGGATGTTCTGCTTTTTGGTCTGTTGTAGTTATATGATATAGAAATAAAATCCTATGGTTATTATGCAAGTGGTTGCAGCTTTCTTATAAAAAAATAAAATAAAATGCAAGAAACAGAGCAGAAGAATACATTACCACATCTTAAGCATTAAAAAAAAAAAAAAAAAAAAAAAAAAAAAAAGAGAGAGCTTCAAGCTAACAATCCTAAGGGTTACTATTTTATTTCATGCAGACAATAATTGCCATTTTTTTCTAAATATATTGGAAAGCAAAAATGAGTAGTGAAGCATTCTGTGGGATGGTCTGCAAAATTACATCTACAGAATAATTTCCATTTTGCTTCTGTGGTCTCATACACGACAGCCTTTCTAAGGATGTTTGGCTTCTTTACATTTTTTCCAGTCTATTGTAAATATACATGCTTTGGCTCATAGGCACTCTTGTATTTGCATGTGTTTGTGAGGGAGTGCATATCTATGTACAGTTGCATGGGAGAAAAATATATATATATTGGTGGACAGAGGTGGCATAACAATGCTGCAAGCACATGTAATAGAAATCCAGAAATGAACACAAAAGGAGTGTGACTCAGTATGGATGAAGATGGAGTGAGTACTCACATGAAGGTCAATTGTGTATCAGTATTACAGTATTAACTCCACAATGCTACAAATAGGAGAGAATTCTTACTCCCGTTTAAATAGTTAAATTCTTGTTTCCACATGCACTGCCTGCAGCAGGGATTTGTGCCAGGTCCTACTGACTTCAGACAAGGATCATAACCATTGATGGTGTATTCATAGCACTATAGTTTGTTCCAGTCTGTGTATTATTAAAGCACACATAAAGCATGCCACGTGTCCACCACGCTCAGAATCATTACTTTAACAGCACATTGTTTTTAAGCATAGTATGATGATAGGTCTAATTAACTGCATTAAAACAGATAGGCAACACTGTGGTTTGCTCTTACCTGAATTCACACAGGTTACAACAGTGTGTCCTGTAAAACTATTAGAGAGCATCCACAGGAGGGCTATAAAGATGGTGAAGAGTCTACATAGCAAGACTTAAGAGGAACAGCTGAAGTCCCTCGGTTTGTTTAGCCTAAAGAAGAGGAGGCTGAGGGAAGGTTTCATGGAGGCCTGCAGCTTCTTCACAAGGGGCAGGTGCTGAGCTCTGCTCTCTGGGGGCAACAACAGAACCTGAGGGAACGGCATGGAGCTGGGACAGGGGAGGGTCTGCCTGGGTGTTAGGAAAAGGTTCTTCACTGAGAGGGTAGTTGGGCACTGGGACAGGGTCCCCAGGGAAGCAGTTACAGCACCGAGCCTGCTGGAGTCCAGACATACAATTAAATTTTTGGGTTGGACTCAATCCTTGTGGGTTCCTTGCAACTCAGATATTCTATGATTCTATAATTCCATTTCTTTTGTTTTGTTTTGTTTTTCTGTTATTAAACCAAAGTTGATTTCAGAATATCTTTCCAATTCAGAATACCTCAGTCCTTATAGGTGCTTATCAGCTTTTATAGCTCAGAAAATACAAAGCTTAAGACTCTGTAGAATAGTACCATATGTTGACTTGGGAGTTTGCATAATACTAAGAAAAAAATATATATTTTTTCAGAGTATCCCCAAGATACACATTATTTAGATGGATACAAGCTGCAAAATTTACATCATTGCTATTTTCCAGACACATACTTGACCTTTTGGGTTTGTCCATGTGCATATGCACATTCAAAAATATATATATTTTTAAGTATGTATCAGAGACAAGAGTCATAAGCTGTGTTTCATGGGCTCCAAAGAAAGTTTCTGGCTCAGTTCCATCCATTCCACATTAACTAATTTAGATACCACCAGACAGAGTGTCCTAAGAAGTGAAAAGGTCCATCTCTCTTTGTTTCTACATGAGGAACAATGCAACATAAAGCAGGTTCATTGAGCATCATTTGATGGAGATGGCTGAGCATGTAGTCTACCTTGCTACAGGTAGACTTCAGAAGAGATATGAACATGATTTGTAAATTAAATTGCTTTAAGAAGTGTTTTTGTCTCTAGAGTAACATCTATCTATGAAAATCAAAGCATAAATAACTATAGACAATCAAAACTTTTTTTTTTTTAATCTAATTTATTGCTACAGAAATATTGCAGGGTTTTATCTTATATTTTTAATATAAAACAAATTATACCAATTGATTTCTCAAATTTATTTTTAATGTAATGCTTATTTGTACCTATGCTAGAGAAACAGACTTTTTTCTTATTACTTACTTCTTTGAAGACACAAAGTTGAATGGCTTGTGCCTTAGCTTGATATCTTGTCCTGACTGGCTGAATCAACAAGCATGCATATGTCTTCACTGAGAAATACACTCAGTTCCACTGAATCAGCTGATTTATTCTTCCTGTCTTTCCTTTTAGTCTATGCCTAGTGTGACAATCAGAGGTCATAATACCTTTTTATCTATACAGGCCATGCTATCTAAATACATTCAAAGGGTAGTACAATTGTTTCTGAAATAGTTACAAGTATTTTGAAGGGCTGCTCTACTCTCTAACTAAACTTCAAACTTCAAGCTGACTTTCAAAATTGGTTAGTAACAGTAGAAAGGTAATTTGTGGATTTTTACAGGTAAAGATCCATAGCTAACAATCTAAAACAAACAAACAAATAAACAAAAAAACAGGTTGTTCAGCACTTGTTGAGAAAGCTGGAAAAACTAAGTTAAGGTGGAAATATGAATGGTATGGTAAAGAATTCAGGGAGCAAAAGCATTTCTGCTGGTAATATAAAATGAAAAATGGTCAAATTCTGTGTAATTTGACAGCTCTCATTTTATTACAAGGCCAAAGGCAACCAAAATCTGGTTTGGAAAGTTACATGGCTAAGAGGTAAAAATCATTTGCCTTGGAAAAGGCATGTACATGAAAAAGGATCAATAGAGAAGTATAGCTCATTTTCTGAACTGATGCTTGCTTTAGTCATTTTGGCACCTCCTATAAAATTTTAATTGGAATAAAATGAATAGAAGAGTGGTTCAGTTGCCTAAGAAAAGGTTTTGAGTGCCCTTTTAGACGCCCTGGGGTGTCCACATGGCCTCCAGCTGTCTCTCTGGAAAGAAATCAAAGGAAAAATTATAGACACCACAGGGACCATTAAAATGAAAATTGCCTATTTTTAAGCTTATATAGCATTATTTAATGTTTAAAAAAGGAAACAAAAAAAGAAAAGAAAAGAAAAGAAAAGAAAAGAAAAGAAAAGAAAAGAA
>CM021765.1:153332306-153369042 GCA_011076525.1 Nettapus auritus
AAAAGAAAAGAAAAGAAAAGAAAAGAAAAGAAAAGAAAAGAAAAGAAAAGAAGATTATTAAGATTATTGAATTCTTGAATACATACAGACGTATCATTTTTACTTTGTGTGAAGCATATTCTATGTCTACGCATCTAACTTGGAATTATAAAATGTTGAAATCATCAAACCCAAATCTTAGGCAATGCCTTGTAACTTGTGACACCTTTTGCTCAGAACTGTCCTAGGAATCACTGTTCTAGTGACAATATAGTGTTCTTGAAACACGATATTAAAAAGAAAATAAATCACCATTTCCTTGAACTTTAGTCTGGTAATTATGATGGATGAATTAGCAGAAGGTGTAAAAGTGGCCCTTTGTGCATTTGCTTCCCCTAAAACATTAGTGGAAAACCTACCTGTCTCACATAATTGTTAATGCAAAGTTAAATTAATTTGTTAAATACCATAATGAGATATGTGATACTGTTTTTACATTATTATTTACAGATGTATTGAGGCCACTTCAGAGAAGTTGAAAAAAATATGTAAAAGGTGTTCCTTAGAGTCCCTGAGGAAAGACAGACATTTCTAGAGCTTCAGAACAGACGCCTATTCTAAGAGCTTTGAACTCTTTTTTAATCAGAGGAGGAATCTGGGTAATAATCTGCTTGAGACTAGCTCTAGCCCTGTTGATCACGTCTATACTAACACATGATAACGTGATAGGTATTAAAAGGTACGTACTCTAGGTAGTTTTTTTTACCGACTCCAGTCATACTGGATAAAAGAGGAAGTAGCAACCTAAACCAGAGATTGCCCATGCTGACCTTCTTGCAGCAAATGGCCTTTCTGGTTTACATGCTGTCTGGCAAGTTGAAGGGATAGTACTTAGAAGAAGTTATTCTCCATGGACAGCTTTGGAGCTTTGGGCAAGACTGCTCCAGTCTGGGATCTGCCACCCTTCCCAGTACTCCAACATTATTCTAGAAGGTTTTGTACCTTAGGTGTTCCAGCCTGCTGCATGCCAAGTCCAGAACATTTTGCATATGTCTTCCCTCAGTTTCATGTTGTGCAAATATCAATGTCATGACCTACAATGAGCTATGACAGTCCTTATACTACATTAAACATTGTGAAATTACAATATGCACAAATGATATTAACCCTTTCTTATGGCCAGAGTTGATTCAGGGTTAGATTCTATGAAGGGGGAACTGTTTTTTCTTCAAATTCAGG
This sequence comes from Nettapus auritus, assembly GCA_011076525.1. NCBI lineage: Eukaryota > Metazoa > Chordata > Aves > Anseriformes > Anatidae > Nettapus > Nettapus auritus. The sequence goes on from CM021765.1 coordinate 153,333,525, forward strand.
GCCAGAATAGAGCCCATGGGCCTTACCTATTAACAGTATGATCAAGCACTGTTGATGCTCTTTTTTAGCTTCCTGTCTGCTCTGTTCTTGACAAAGCCTCATCATTTGTTTTACGCCTGTGCCACCCTGTTTATAATGTGATTTAAAAACTTGTGCTGCACTGATTTCAAATCTTGTGAAGATGTTTCTAGGGCCATGTCCAAAAATAATGTTGTCAATTATTCCTAAATAATTCACCTGAAGCTGCTGTCCTCTAAAGGGTTGATTTGGTCCCCGAACTATTTCAAACATAAAGCTGTAGTCATGCATATTCACAATATCTCTTAGGTTTCTGTTTTGAGAATAAATGTATAGGTATCTATTAGAAATCATTAACAGAAGTAGTATAATTTATCAATATTATTTTAAAAGACTCAACAGACATGCACTTCCATTTTTTTCTTCACAATATCTCTTTTCCTATGTATAAATAATAAAATATAAAATAACAAAATAATATAAAATAATAAATATATAAATAATATAAATGCATATGTATTTTTGCATGTATATGTATATATATGTATGTGTATGTGTGTGTGTAATCACAATGGATCTACCAGGAGACAACATTACCACCTTTTCTTACTGGATTTATATGAAATAAATAAGCATACCACTCTGAAAAATGACAAGACACAAGTTGCACCTTGTAATTCTTCCAAAACAGTGAGTTTCCCTAGTTTCCTCTGAAATCTTCTCTTCACAGCTTGAGCAACCATTATTGATAATCCTGTTAAGCTGCATATACTTCATGCACGACAATCTCTTCAGCGTTTCCCTTCCATCTGGGATTTCTTAATTTGGATTTATCTGAAACTCAGTGTCAGCTTGTAGCTCAAGAGGATGCGTCATCTTTAACATCCTTCACCTGATACCTAACATGACTCTTCTCCTTGACATTTGTTGTTTTTCTTTTGTAAGACTTTAAGACAGATGAAAAAATGATTGTTTTTTAAACTGAATTGCAGTGTGTTTACTAAATTTCAAAGATAGAACTGTAAAGGCTTTATGCATGCAAATGCATGTTAAATGACAAAGAGTTATTTTTTACTAACTTCTAATAGAGTAAAATCATGTTTATCCTTATTGGAGATAAAAAGTGAAGATAGGACAAAGAGATATGCTAGCCACTTTTCTTTGCTGATCACAACTCAGATAAGACATAATTTCTTCTTTGGAAGTTTTGTGCATTTTGAAAGGTAGTTTTTGCTACATTCTTTTATTGTCACAATGGTACAGTTTTACAAAACTTTACAGTTAGAGATCCAACTGCTCATTTGTTTTGCAAGCCTTTCTGATAAGAAAATAGTTCTGCAGGATAAGTAACAGCAGGGATTGTATTTTTATTACTTGTGAAGTACCAGTGCCTTGCCAGAACAGACTGAACTTCAAAGCCTGACTAAAAACACTATACATAGTTTATTTGTTTGGAAGATACAAAAATAAAAGCCAGAGCTGGGGTTGCTACAATGGTATTTCAAAAAAGCTATTGTGACAGCCAAGTATTTGTCAAGGGCTGAATAAGCTTTTCATCACCAAACTATTCTTCTGTTCCTGAAGTTAGTAATTGATCGCTGACTTAACTGCTTTATTGCTGCTCAAACTGTCATACTGTATACAAAGCACAGCAAAAAAAAATTCATATTTATGAATCTATTCCATCCTTTTATTTTCTTTAATAAGCAAGGTTTCTAATAGTTGCCTAATCTTAAATTCCTGTCAGGCTCTTTTAATTGTTTTTTGACCTACATACTATTATGGGCCTGATTAAGAATTCCCCAGTCAAAGTTGCAAAACATTCTTCTTTGTGTTCAATAATTTAGAGATCCATGTGGGAGATGTATTGTTGTTCGTGGTCTCAATGTGAATTTAGTTCATTCTGTGCATGTATTCTTGAGATTCATTTGAGACAAAGTAATTTCAAATTAAAAGAAAAAAAAAAAAAAAAAGGAAAAAATTGCTTCTAATACATACCCAAAGAATGCAATGAGTCTGTAAATTGTATTTCGCTTTCACTGTTAGAGAAAACTACAAATTCATTTGTCAGGTATGTTGATAATTAGCAAAATGACATGTTTGTTCTACCAGAAGCATTTAGGACTAAATATTAGAACAATTACTTTGAACCATGTAGTCAGAGTGCTTTATGCTATTGAGTTGTAACGGGCAGTCTTGAGAAGAGCATTCCGATTCATGAAGAAGTAACAGAAGATGACATAACCTTTACTTCCCTCTTTCTCTACTGCCAGGAATAAAGGAGCAAAGTAAGGAAAAGCATCCTGGACACAAAATACTGAAGTGTTGTGTTTAGAGGTTTTTAAGGCCAAAGGTCTCCCCAAGCTTAATTGGCCTGTAAATCACTGAGAAAAAGAGAGCAATGCATGCAGCTTAAAGTCCACTCAACATTTTCCCATGGGAACAAATGCCCTTTTTGAAAGACTATAACCTAGCAAGTCATTGGTCTTACAGGAAGATACCTTAATGACTTCAGCCCTAGTGTCTACTTCTTGACTCTTCCTAAATCAGAGACCCTGCCATAGCAAGAGCCTTCTGCTTTCCTGAAAGCATTTTCCTTTCCCTTTAATCCACACAGAAAATTGCTGGCTTGGATTCAGATGTGTTTTAAATGTAGGGAATGCTTTCAGATCGTGCCTCAATTTCTTTGCAGTTTATGCCCTCTTAAATATAAACACGGGCAAATATTATATATATGATCACTGTCCTCTTATGCGATTCCAGTGATTGATTCATACAGTTGGACAATTTCTTTCACAATTAGTTGGAAAGGAACCAAGAGTGCTGTAGCCGAAACTGCTCCCAAGTACACTGGCATATGAAGAATCTGGAGAAACACATGTTACTGTGGACAGTTTTCCTCAAAAAATGCATACACAAAGTTTAAGTCAAGGTGTTTCAGCTAGTTTGCTGATGACCTTAGTTAGCTGTTTGGCAACTTAAAACAGTAGCTTTAAAATTACTTAATGAACACCCTAAGACTGAAGATGAGGGAACAAGTTCACTGATAAACCTGCGACCTGTTCTTTACAGCCAGGGAAATTTATGTCTCAGAGCAGACTTTTTAAAGAATAAATGCACATTCAGCCAGATGTCTGATGCTTTGCAAGTCAGTTTTCCTTCAGGGAACTATGTTGAAATCCATTATAAATATTCCTCCTCAGACATGTCTGCAGATAAATTAACAAAATCCAATAGGTAATTACTTTTTTGCAAGAACCATATGAACTATTTTCATCACCAAGAAGACAAGAAAACACTTATAAAATATATTCCTTGTGAATAGTGTGTGAGCAGCAAAAATTGGCTGAAAAGTTCTTTTAAACAATTTCTACGGCATAACATGAAAGCTGAAGAGTGTTTGTTTCATACATTGTTTTATATTCTTAATTTTCTTCAGTATTTAAAAGTGTAATGTGTATCTTTTATTGTTTACTCTTGTACAATCTACATTTATGAAAATGCATTTGGTCCTTAGCATTGTTCCCCTACATTGTGACAGAATCAAATTTGCCACATTTTAAACAAAAATTCACATCTAGCATGGCCACAGGGACTCTAATGCTATTTATGGAATCTAAGAGGACACAAAATAAATAAGATATAAACTTCAGAGTCAATTTTAAACTCAGCAGAAAGATTATATTCATAAAATTTAGACCCTATCAGATAGGCATTATCAATACAAAGGTTATCAAGATGCTGTTTGAATGTTTATACTAAAAGCCTCAAACAGAATGCAAATGATAGAAACTGTTAGAGAAAATGAGTGAAAAACTCAGCAAGCTATGTACTTTTATGTCAAGGTTATAAAAGCTCTCCCATTTATGTACTATATTCACTATGTATCTGCAATAAATTATATGCAATATAATTTAATCTAAAACACACATTATAATTTCTGAAGCTAATGAAGGATCTGGGGAAAAAACTTCAGAGAGCACAGAAATTGGCAAGAAAGCACTAGGGGTCTTAAACTACTTAAGAAAGTGAACTGTAATTGCTAAAGATTTATCTAAATGTTTAGTCAAGGTAAATGATGAAGACGACAAGCTCAAAGGACTTTCCTACCTATTAGGTTTAAAGGAGGTTTTGGATCATGACAGCGTTGGACAAGATCACTTTGGAATAGTCACAGTAATAATGCATTTTATTCAGTTACATACTAAGAAAATACTTAGTTCCACAAGTTTCAAGTTTCAGTTGATGTTTTGCACAAAACCAGAAATGTTATTGAGCCCTTCACAGTATTACTTTTCATGGGAGACAATATAAAAAATTTCAGACTATATAAAGTGTATCTGATTTACATGGCAAGTGCCTGGTTGCAGGGGGAGCTGCAAGGGTGGCCTCTCTGAGAAGAAGCTGCCCCAAGTTAGATAAGGGCCAGTTTCAGCCGGCTCCAAAGGGACCTACCACTGGCCAGAGCTGACCCAATAAATGATGCTGGTGGTGACTCTGTGAGCGTAGAATTTAAGAAAGGGAACAAACTGCGGTGCAACAGCAGCTGGGAGAGCAAGGAGTGAGAAGCAGCCCTGCAGACACCAAGGTCAGTGCAGGAGGGCAGGAGGTACTTCAGGCACAGCACAAGTTCCCCTGCGGCCTGTGGAGAGGCCCCTGGCAGAGCAGGCTGTCCCCCTGCAGCCCATGGGTCCCACATGGAGCAGATCTCCATGCTGCAGCCCGTGGAGGAGCCCTGGTTGGAGCAGGTGGAGGTGGCCTGGAGGAGGCTGCGGCCCATGGAGAGCCCCCGCAGGAGCAGGCCCCGGGCCGGAGCTGCAGCCCGTGGAGAGGAGCCCACGCAGGAGCAGCGGGTCTGGGGGGAGCTGCCGCCCGTGGGGAACCCGTGCTGGAGCAGTTTGCTCCTGGGGGATGGACCCTGTGGTACGGAGCCATGTGGGAGCAGGTCTTGAAGAGCTGCTGCCTGTGGGCAGCCCCCGCAGGCTCAGTTTGGGAAGGACAGCATCCCGTGGGAGGGACCCCACGTGGAGCAGGGGCAGAGAGTGACTGTGGAGAAGCAGGGGACACAAAGCGTTAGGGACTGACCGCAGCCCTCATTCCTGTGGGAGTGTTGCCATGGGGGTCGGCAACCCCCATGGTGATAACATCGGACTCTTAACGATCAGACCATCAGGAATGTGAAGAGTTTAAAGGGAACAAAGAAGGGTGATTCAGGAGACGTCTTGCTGTCTGGGACTGCTTGTTCTCCGGCCTTTAAGACATGGAAGTTGCTGGGTATTTGCTGTTGCCGGGCAAAGTTGTTTGATCAATGAATAATTAGTGGAAAAGTACTGCTGCAGAGCTAATGGTATAAGAAGGGAGCCTGTCCTTAACAAGTAGATGAAGTTATGCCCTCAATATGTGGAGGAGTTGAAGTTATGTCATCAATAAAGTAGTAGAAGTTACTGATCCTGAAAGAAGTCTGGTGTCCGTGTGGTTGTACGCCACACATTCCCTGTTCCCCTACACTGCTCGGGGGGAGGAGGTAGAATAGGGTGGATGGGGGTAAAGATGTTTTTATTCTGATTGTAGTTTTTCACTGTTCTAGTGTGCTTGGTTAAGGATAAAAAAATGCATTTATAAATATATTAATGGCAAGAGGAGGTTCAAAGAGAATCTCCCTCCTTTATTGGATGCAGGAGGGAACATGGCTACTAAGGATAAGGAGAAGGCTAAGATTCCTAATGCCTTTTTTGCATTTATTTTTACTAGCCAGGCCAGTTTTCCTTGGGGTACTCAGCCTCCCGACCTGGAAGTCTGGGATGAGGAGCAGAAGAATTCCCCCACATTTCAGGTGGGAACAGTTAGAGACCTGCTGCTCCACCTAAACTGTCCCATGTCCATGGGGCCAGATGGAATCCACCCAAGGGTGCTGAGGGAGTTGGCGGACATGATTGCTGGACTATTTTCCATCATCTGTATCAGGGAACACGGTCATCCAGGGAGGTCCCAGAGATCTGGAGACTTGGTAACATGATGCCCATCTTGAAGGGTCATAAAGAGGACCCAGGGAACTACAGGCCTGTCAGCCTGACCTCGGTGCCAGGAAAGGTGATGGAACAGGTCATCTTGAATGCAATAACACAGCAAGTGTGGGAAAACATGGGGTTCATGCTCAGTCAGCATGGGTTCATGAAAGGCAAATCCTGCCTGAGCAACCTCATCTCCTTCTATGACCAGGTAACCCACCTGGTGGATGAGGAAAAGGCTGTAGACGTGGTCTACCTAGACTTCAGTAAGGGCTATGACACAGTCACCTATAGTACTCTCTTGGAGAAGCTAGCACCCCCTGGCTTGGACAGGTACACTCTTTGCTGGGTTAAAAAGTGGCCGGCTGGCCGGGCCCAGAGAGTGGTGGTGAATGGAGTGAAATCCAGCTGGCGACTGGTCACCAGTGATGTTCCCCAGGGGTCAGCGTTGGGGCCCATCCTCTTTAATATCTTTATTGGTGACTTGGATGAGGAACTTGAATATCCTCAGTAAGTTTGCAGATGACACCAAGTTGGGGGGAAGTGTCAATCTGCTGGAGGGTAGGAATGCCCTGCAGAGGGACTTGGACAGGTTGGGTCGCTGGGCAGAGGCCAATGGGATGAGGTTCAAAATGGCTAAGTGCTGGGTCTTGCACTTTGGCCACAACAACCCCATGCAGCACTACAAGCTTGGGGGAGAGTGGCTGGAAAGCTGTGCAGGGGAAAAGGTTCTGGTGGTTTTGGTCGATGATCATCTGAACATGGGACAGCAGCGTTCCCAGGTGGCCAAGAAGGCCAACAGCATCCTGTCTTGTATCAGGGACAGTGTAGCCAGCAGGGCCAGAGAGTTGATCGGTCCCGTGTACTCTGCTCTGGTGAGGCTCCTCGAGTGAGAGGCTAAAGGGAGAGTGAGAGAGCGATTGTGGTGGAGTTCAGCGGCTCAGCGGGAAAATAAATAAATAAATAAATAAATAAAAGCATAGAATGGAATTTAAAATATTAATTGAACAGAAAGTTGAACATCTGAATTAAAACCATGACTTTATGAGATAAAATGTTGATTAAATGTTGAACAGGCTTTCAGAAACAAACAAACCAGAAAATACTTATTTAAAAATATTTTGTTAGAGATAAAAAAATAATAAAACAAACAAAAAAAACCCTTCCCATTTCCTTACACATTTTTTCCAAGAGAATCTACATAACAAAGCATTCATAATTTTGAATTCTGCTGCTTAGAAAGAATACACTATGTAGAAAACACATAACTTCATCCATATTAAAAAGCATTCTCTGTTGCCCTGTGAACTTTACATTTCCTGTGAATATTTTTACAGTGACTGTACATTTTTACAGTTGGAATGGGTGGTCAACTATTCCTGAGGCTATTTTTAGAATACAACTCTCTTTATAGATGGAGAGATAAGAGAAGAGAAAAAAAAAAAAAAAAAAAAAAAAAAAAGAGTGAGATGTGAGATAAGGTAGATAAAACGTAACATAGATCAGTGTATCTTTAGGGATAACAGCCAGCTTCAACCATGATGGAATTACACTTGTCAAAACAGGTGGTATTAGTAGTGATCAATGTTGAAATTGTAGAGGTATTTAACTGAGTTTTCCAAGAACAGTATCTAATATTTTTCCTCTGTTATTAACTGACAAAGAGTGGACTTTGCAGGTAACCAGATCCTTGGTAGTAGCTACATTAGAAATGGTTTAACCTCATTTAAAACTAAGTGATGTTTCCAGGCACAACTAGTTAAAGCCATCAGCACCAGAGCTCCAGAAAACGAGCATCTGAGAATTCACTTTTGGTAACACAGCTACTGTTGTCCAATACTACTGTTTGAAACAGGACCCTATAAGATGACATCCTAAATTGCCATGCTCCATCTCCTTCCAGAGAATGGACCATTTTATGGTATAAGTGTGCCTTTCATTTTATTTCTCTTTGAAAACCTTATTGACCTCGACAGGTTGGAGAATTGGGTGGGGAAAAAGTTAATGAAATATAACGAGGGCAAATGTAGAGTCCTGCATCTGGGCAAGAACAACCCCAGATACCAGTATAAGCTGGGGACTGCCCTGCTGGTAAGCAGTGAAGGGGAGAGGGATCTGAGGGTCCTGGTGGACAGCTGGATGACCATGAACCAGCACCATGACCTTTTGGCCAAGAAGGCCAATGGCAATGGCATCCTGGGGTATATCAGAAGAGGTGTACTTAGTAGGTCAAAAGAGGTTCTCCTCCCCCTCTACTGTGCCCTAGTGAGACCACATCTAGAATATTGTGTCCAGTTCTGGGTGCCTCAGTTCAAGAAGGACAGGGAACTGCTTGAGAGAGTCCAGTGCTAAAAAAAAGCATGCATTATAAATGTTAATTCTTTAAACATAAGTAAAAATAAATAAATAAATGAACAAAATTTTCAATTTCTTATTTTATTGATACTTGACCACCAAGTGCATTTTGCAGCTGGAGTATTAAAGAACTGGGCACAAATCTCATTGTGATATGCAACAGTATCTTCTCTAATACTTTCCATAACAAAAAGAGCTCTGCAGAAAGCTTTTTATTCATTGAGTGTTTCATAGACAGACTTATTTACAACAAATCTATGTATTGAGAGAATTGTCAATAGTTTGGGGACAGAAGGCACAGAGGGAATAAAATGCATAAAAAGACACATATATTTGTCACAAGAGAAAGAGAAGTATAAAAACATCTTCAAAATTCTTCAGAAAGAAAATAATCTCCTGTTTCCCCTTCCATCTAGCTTTACACCTCAGACCTCTTAGTGGAGTGAAATGTTGTAATAGTTAGCATGAGTCTGGCCTAGTTAACAGAACTGTTAGCATAAGCCCCTGAAATTTAACCAACTTTTTGCTGTAGTAGATTTAAACAAAATATGATCAACAATCTTCTCCAAACAACAGAGTATTGGTTTTGTGTGCTCAAGGAAATACATAGCCAAACTACAAAAAACAACCAGTTGATCATCGTGAAGTGCAATCATATCCAGGAAAGTCCAAAACAACAAGACTGTGAACACCAACAGTAATAACAAATCAGGTAACAACAGTGCAATTTGATTAGACTAACCATCAAGGAGATACCTTTTACCCAATCCTGCAGATGAGGACATAAGAATACCCACAGTAATTGAGAAAAGACCCCCCTCCACAGGGGACCCAGAAAAAGGAGAACCTGTGAGACTCTGAGGGGACCCATGGTTCAGAATGCACCAGGACCTGTATTATCTCTTCAAAACCAGAACAGACCATGTGACCCTAAAACTGCACACACCAGACCACTTCACTAACCTCCCTGACTTATCTTCTGACTGCATCCTCTCTCCCATGAACAGGGACACAGTGTAATTTGTAAAACCGTGTATGCCTGTGATTTAAGTGTTTTGGCATTCAACTCCATTTAGCATTCACACTGTGATTTGCTTTAGACCACAAGAATTAGGTTTCTGTTGATTTTTTTCTTCCTACGCAAGCAAGAAAACAAGAAGAGAGTTTTTAAATTTAAAGTTCAAGTTTTGGTCCCCTGCTACATCACAAAACATATCCATGAAGTTCCTGAGAGTCTCTGTTTTTATAATCCACTTGAAAGAATGAAAAACCAAGACTGAGCAAGGACACGGGATGCAGGTCTGTATGTTCACTAGAACAGTCCTCTGGATAACCACACCTGCTTCTGCATCTTACCCATGCTACATCGTAGATGTCAGAATGCAAGCCTAAACGTGCAGAAGGGAGCTTATCACACTGCTCAGGGCTAGACACATTAAAGCAGTCCAGGCATTTTTCTATTGCCTAGAACTTCTCCTGGATCTCTTGTGGGACCAAGATGTAATAATTATTTCATGTATTTTTCTAAATGGTCTGGGAGCAGTGTGCTGAAGCCTAACAAGATGAGTTATACAGCATGAAACAGAGGACAAGTATGATATTATGGAAATATGGCATGAAGAAATTGTGTATTTTTTAAGGTCTAGAGGTACTTATGGAAACTAGTATTGTCTCATTTGTATTGACTGTAAAAGCCACTCAGGAACAAATTATCCTAAAATTCATTTGGTGCTTTGTATCAGCGAGAAAATTAGAGGCTCTACTCCAAAAATTATTCCAGGTACCCAGTTATCTGGCACATCTGATTTTACCAGAACGGTCTGGAACTGAGTAGATATATGGGTAGTTTATACATCATTAACAATCCTAGAGATTTTGCCCATGCAGACATAGCATATAATTTCATTGTGCTTGAAAGGTACAGCCAATCTCACTCCCATGGAACAATGTCTTACCCACATCTGCCACACTATTTAAATCTGGTATGCTTGGTGCCCTCAGACTACGACGTCTAGAAATCCTGCATAACTACTAGGTTAAGATGTTAAATAATTATCTTTCCATCTGAAAATAGTGTTAGACATTCAAGGCCACATTCATACTATCACTACCTACGTCATTTTGTATTCCATAGAATCATAGAATCATTTAGGTTGGAAAAGACCTTCAACATCATCAAGTGCAACTGCCAATCAGACCCACTGAGTACCATCACTAAGACATGTCTCTTTGTGCCACATCCATGCATTTCTTAAGTACCTCGAGGGATGAAGTCTGGATTTGAAAAGTAACCATATAGATTAAATCAATTTACAGAAGCACTTAAGAAGCAATTTGAAAATACCAACATGCTTATTAAAGCCTAATAAAGAAAATATGAAGAGGCAAACCATGTTTATCATATTTTCCAAATCTATAAGCATTTAACAGTTTGGCTATATGGAAGAAAATATTATTCAGTGAACTGAAGCATCACAAACATCCAAACACACTGGAAACTTAACAGTGAAACTAATGTAACGAGTAAATTCTCCAACAGATGTGACATTTTAAAAGATGAAATTAATTATTTAAATAGCCATTGGAAATGGAAGATGTTAGTAACACACTAACTGCACTCAGTAACACACTGAAGTTTCTGAAATTACTAGAGTTAGTTGTAATCACACTTTTAGATGAAATGTTTCTCAATTTGAGTACAAAGTAAAGAAACTGATACTTCTGAAATTATATCCCGTGGATGTATTTATATATTTGATATCAATTTATTACATAATTATGAAGTAAGATAAGAAAATGTGCATTTACTTTATCTGTAACTTCACTGACATGCACAGAGCTATACTAAGGAGTTTGGATAGGTAGCAAGAATATAAATGCTGGGACAGAAATATTGGAGTGGTGCAAGTTTATTCTTTATTTTTCTTGCTTGGTGGTTAAATAGAAAGTTTACTTTATGAAAAAAGCGTAAGCCATAGAAATCTTCTGATCCACAGTCTGATCTGTACTTAAATGCAAAACTCCTCAGTAATGAGAGAACAAAGGTATGTCACCAAAATATGAAATTTGTTCTCTGAAGACCTCAACGTTCCTTTATGTTAATTCCTTGAAAGCTGAAAATGCACATGTAGAGTTCTTTTGACCAGAAATATTTTGATCTGATTAGACAAGTTAATGCTGCATCTGTTTAACAAAATCCTGCTTAACAAATTTAATTTCCCTTTATGATAAGATCACCGCCATCTAGTCAACCAAGGGAAGCCAGTTGATGTAATCTTTTTGGATTTCAGTAAAGCTTTTGATACGGTTTCTCACAGGATCCTACTGGACAAAATGTCCAGCATAAAGCTAGATAAAACATCATACAAGTGGTGAACGGCTTACGGGTAGGGCTCAAAGGCTTGTGGTAAATGGGGTTAAATCAGGTTGGCAACCCATCACCAGTGAGGTCCCCAGGGCTCCATTTTAGGGCCAATCCTTTTATATGTTTTCATAAATGGTTTGGATGTAGGTCTAGAAGGTGTTTTGAGTAAGTTTGCTGATGTTACCTAACTGGGAGGAGCTATTGACTCTGCCAGGGGTGGAAAGGCCTTGCAGAGAGATCTGGACAGATTGGAGAGCTGGACAATTGCCAACCATAGGAAGTTTAACAAGAGCAAGTGGCAGGTCCTGCACCTGGGAAGGGGCAACCCTGGCTATACGTACAGGCTGGGAGACGAGATGCTGGAAAGCCCCATAAAGAGGAATCTGGGGAAATCTGGTAATGGAAGTGACTTCATTTTTTTTTTTTCTTCTGTCTTCCTTTCTCCTTTTCCCATCTATTTATCCAACAATAACAGCAAAATAATAATAATAATATAAAACTGTCAGCTTAGCTTGGATAATGGGAACACTACACAGTGTCCCAGTAAAAATGCAAGCTAAAGCTTATGCTGACTGTGCAAAGACCTACTCTTCTTGTTATTAAGTTATTATGAGAACTTGGTGCGTGAACTGGAGCTTGGTACCAGGTGTCTCTTGGTATGATGTAGATTTTAAGTAAGAGAAAATAGAAATTGCCTTGAAAATATTGTTGATAATAGAGGACCAAGACCTATAAACAAGCCACAGATGGTCAATTAATTACTGGTCACTGAAGAAATATAATTTTCACAGTGGGGAAAAGACTGCTTTCAGCATATGAAAGAAAACAAGCTGGTAAGTAAGAAAAAACAGTACCTGTCTGTTAAAGTAATGTCTTCTTTGTGGAGTGCATATTCCTGGGTGCAGAGGCTAAAGGCTAAAACTGCCTAGAAGCTCAAACATCCTCTAAAATGACAGGATTTGGAATTGGGTGGGATGGTGTGGGTAGTGTTAGGGGATGCAGAGCAGGGTGCAGAAAAGATAAAATAATTATTACAGGAACTGTTCTGCACAACCAATATAAGATTTCTGGAGTTCCAAGGGTGCTGTCTGTTTTCCGTGCCTGGTCCAAGAGTAGAAGTTCACCCTCCCTCTGGCTGCTTGCCTGCTCCAGAAGCTTTTCACTCCTTAAAATAATCTTTTGACCTGCTAAGGCAACTGCGCAGAACTGTGCATGGAAGTGTGTGTATTTCCGTCTTTCCCTGCCAAATGTTACGTATATCTCCTCTGTAACACTCTAAACCCTTATTATACATAAACGCAAATAAGACATTTTGTTTCCTCGTTTCCTCTTTATTTGGCTCTATGTCACTCAGTTCACATACCCTTGTATTACACAGTTTGACACTGACTAGGCTATTTTACATCCCTGAAAACACATTTTGGTGACTCTTAACACCAGTCCAAATATTCAACATATTATATGCAAGGAATTCATTAAGAATGGATGGCTATCTATATCTGTCAGTCAGTTTAGTATTTTGTAGTCAATGGTCTAGTAATGAGTTTAACCATTATTACTTCATGGCTGTCCCTGATCAACTTATTTGAATCAGCTATCTTCATAAATGCTTCTTTGCAAGTGAGGGGTAAGTCAGAAGACAGAACTTGTTCTGTTGCTGATGAAAGGTCCCAGTTGACTGGCGGGATTGGGACTGACATTGACTGACTGTTGCTGATTGGGAGGTGCCAGTTGGCTGGCAGCTAGCAAATGTGACAAGAAGGGCTGGAGGCCCATCTACAAGAAGGGCCGGAGGGTAGACCCGGGGAACTACAGGCCTGTTAGTTTGACTTCAGTGCCGGGGAAGCTCATGGAGCAGATTATCTTGGGCGTCATCACGTGGCACTTACAGGGCAACCAGGCGATCAACCCCAGTCAGCATGGGTTTATGAAGGGCAGGTCCTGCTTGATGAACCTGATCTCCTATGACAAAGTGACATGCTTAGTGGATGAGCGAAAGGCTGTGGATATGGTCTACCTTGATTTCAGTAAGGCGTTTGACACCGTTCCCCACAGCATTCTCCTCAAGAAACTGGCTGTTCATGGCTTGGACTGGCGCATGCTTCATTGGGTTAAAAACTGCCTGGATAGCTGGGCCCAAAGAGTTGTGAATCTGGATAGTCTGGACTGACGGGACGAGGCCAACTCTATGAAGTTCAACAAGGCCAAGCGCCGGATCCTGCACCTGGGGCACAACAACCCCAAGCAGAGCTACAGACTGGGAGATGAGTGGTTGGAAAGCTGCCTGGCAGAGAAGGACCTGGGAGTGATGGTTGACAGTCGGCTGAATATGAGCCAGCAGTGTGCTCAGGTGGCCAAGAAGGCCAACAGCATCCTAGCTTGCATAAGAAACAGCGTGGCCAGCAGGTCCAGGGAAGTGATTGTCCCCCTGTGCTCGGCTCTGGTGAGGCCGCGCCTCGAGTACTTTGTTCAGTTTTGGGCCCCTCACTACAAGAAGGACATGAGTGAGTGAGTCCAGAGAAGGGCAACGAAGCTGGTGAAGGGTCTGGAGAACAAGTCTTATGAGGAGCGGCTGAGGGAGCTGGGACTATTTAGCCTGGAGAAGAGGAGGCTCAGGGGTGACCTTATTGCACTCTACAGGTACCTGAAAGGAGGCTGTAGCGAGGTGGCGGTTGGTCTATTCTCCCATATGCCTGGTGACAGGACGAGGGGGAATGGGCTAAAGTTGCGCCGGGGAGGTTTAGGTTGGGTCTTAGGAAGAACTTCTTGACTGAAAGGGTTGTTAGTCACTGGAATAGACTGCACAGGGAAGTGGTTGAGTCACCATCCCTGGAGGCTTTAAAAGACGTTTAGATGTAAAGCTTGCGGATATGGTGTAGTGGAGGACTTAGTGTTAGGTCAGAGGTTGGACTCTGTGATCTTGGAGGTCTCTTCCAACCTAGACGATTCTGTGATTCTGAGATTCTGTGAAGCTTTTCCTCTCTTTAAACACTGAAGAGGATAATGTCTTTGTAAGGTTAAGTGATCTTGATAAAAACAAATTTCTTTGTTTTAAATCTTTTTTTCCTGTATTTAATAAATCTGACTTAAGAAATTTGACTCTTAACATGGATATTTCAGCAGTTCATTTCCAAGGGCAAAACAATATTGAAACTACAAAGTAGAAATGTGAAATAAGTGCTAAATGACACAGTCAAAGGGCATGGGTAGAATTTGTTTTTACCTCAAGGAAGTGTTATGAAAAATGCAAGAGCAGATTTCGCTCTATAGGCAATGACAACAGCATCATTGAGCTGTTAAGAGAAGTAAAATACTTGGTTTATAGAAAATTCTCCTGCTATCTTCTAGTCAATAAATATTTTTGCTTTTACTATGTTTTCCCTTTTTCCTGTTTCTGAGGTGAAATATCTTCCCAAGATCGAATAGGGTAAAAATTCCCAGTAGTGAAATCTATTACATGGTGACATAATTTCAGAAGGGAAGTAGTAGAAGCTTTATTGCTAGGTACATTTAAATCTAGATGAGACAAAGCACTGGAAAATACACTTTAGGGAACAATCAACTGAGTACATGAAATAGAAGACCAAATAGGTATTTTCAACTCTAATTTCTACCATTAACATCCATGTTATGGTATGAATTGAAGGTTATTCAGAGATTAATGAGTTACAGTGCTGCTAGATGAGACATTCATTATGTAAAAAATCTGTATTTCACAACATTGTGCTCATTATTATAGATTCTAGGGTTAGTAATTTAACCACACTTAAAAGGATGCATACATTAATAAGGATTGAGCCGCAGCCAAAAATATCCACCTGATTCTAAGTGGTTGCTTTTCACATAGCAACTAGAAAATCACATTACTAATCTGGCCTTTCTTCATAATCATAGATGTTGCCAAGGAATAGCAATTCAAATAGCACGTCAATGAATAAATCTCCTCGTGTTTTAATAGTTTGAAAATGGATAACAGAGACAGAAACAAGAAGACAGCAAATTTCTGGCTGACAAATACCTATGTAGTAAAGGGTTGGTATTTATTTATTTACTTATTTATAAGAGTTGTAGAACTGGAATGCTTATATTGCTACAGGCTACAATTAAGCAATGTAAAGGGGGGATACGGTATAGATTTTATTCTTCTTTAGGTTTCTTTTCTCAAATATAGCCAATTTAGATACAAGTGAGCACTCCTGACACAACTGAAGGAATTTCACAATCACTCTACTAAATAAGAGGCCTATCTTCCTATTCTTGGCACTTAGAACAGAGTGAAATGGATATAAGCCTTACATTTCAGTTTCAGATCCAGAAACTAACTTCCCCTATGTCTAGAAGACACTTTATTTTGTTGCTTTATTTGTGGCTAAGAGTGATGGGCATTTGGAATCTTTGCTTTTGAGTGTGTTTTGGCACTAGACTTTCCTTTTGATCCTTCTGCACATAAAAGATATAACCCTATATACGAAAAGTGGCAACCAAGAAAATCAGTCTTGCCTTTTTGGTGAAGTGTACTCAGAATTATTATAGCTTAGGTGAGTAGTAATTCTTGAGCATGTTACATGAGGAGACAGATGGGTAAAAATCAGTGCGATGCAGTACCTTTATAATGGCTCTGGCAGTGAGAGTGTGAAACCATAGAAACAGCCACCTATAGCCTTCCTAACATTAGAGAAGATCCATAGCATGTAAAACCTCCTCTAAATCATGTAGGAAAGCTTTAATGTTTAACGTAGAACACTGCTGGCAGAATGTCGAAGATAGGACTAGAAAAGATGTGGCCACATGCCAGCTTCAGTGACAACATGAAAAGTAATACAGACCATAGATACAGCATGGAGGAGGAAAAGACAAGAGGAAGTAAGGAAAGGATTAAGCTAATTTTTCCCATAGGTTGCTGTCTTCTTGGCATCTAAAAGGAGGTCAACAGTGCAGAAAGAATGTGCTGTTCTTATAGGACAGAGAAGACGAAAAACTTTGGATGGACTTGAATTAGTGCTTTGAGGCTTTCAGGCATATGTTGACCTGCCCTTGGTCCCATGTTAGCTTTGCTGCTGCATAGATCATTAGGCAGGCCAGCTAATATCTTTGCCTTTAGATTTTGCACACATCTCTTTTCCCTTACCATTCCCCTGCAGCCAACATCCATATAGTAAAGAAAACAAAACAAAACAACAACAACAAAAAACACCTTCAAGCAGAAAGAAATGCAGCTTATACTGTAGCTTACCAAACTATCTAATTCATGTTGCTTAAAACACAGCTGGTGAGGGAAGAACAGTTTATTAAAATATATCAAGCAATCAAATTATTTAAACTAGAATGAAACTTTATGTTTCACTTACCATCATTTTTCTTACAGAGTGAGTTTTATTCATTTTTAATGCCTAATTTGCAGTTTTTAACTTCAAAGAAAATATAAAAGGAATATTCTGCACCTTTTGTATAAAACTATTTCAGTAGTTCTGAAGTTTCCACATATTCACGTATTGTAAAACTGTCCATTTACAGGCTGTATATGACTCTCACAGGAAGCAACCAAAAATCTTTCTATTTAAATAAGGTTCTTACTGACAGCTAAACCTAAAAGTGCCCTAATGAAAAATAGGCTCTGTTATCATTCTCTCTGTCCCTGGATGGCATTTGCTTTCAAATAAAATATGCTGATTTACCAATCTAATCCTTTACTGGCAGAAATACAATGTTATTCTGTATTTACTGCTGGGATGGTGTTGTATGGACCTGGAAAAAGCACTGTCAGAAAATACACAGATCTCATCCAGAGGGGTCAACATTTAAAATTTACATTACAACAGGGACTTTACCCTTTTTACTGTTAGGATTTTTTTATTATTATTATTTCTATTGTGATTTCCAGCTGTATTTGAGACTGGGGCTGAAATTACTGTTGTGATTCATGTACACTAAGGCTACGCTACACATAGTAAATGGAAAATTGAGGGAACTTAATGCTAGAAGTTTGTCAGCTTTAATGTGTACAAGTAAAAACATGTGGTAGGTAGACCTTAACCAGCTGCCAGATTCCCACCCAGCTGCTCTCACTTCCCTTCCTCAAAAGCACAGTGGAGAAAATAGGATGAGAATCCTCATGAGTTGAGATAAGGACAGGGAGATCACTTAGCAGTTACCATCATGGGCAAAACAGACTTGACTTGAGGAAAATCAGTAGAATTTATTACCAATTAAAATAGATTTAGATAGTGAGAAACAGAGACAACATTCAAAACAACACCTTCCCCTCACCTTTTGCCCAGAGGCTCAACTTTACTCCTTCATTCTCAAATATTTTACGTCTCCCTGCCTTGAGTGTTGCAGAAGGGATGGGGAATGGGGGATTGCACTAAGTTCTTAACATCTCCTCTCTTCTGCTCCTTTCTCCTCAAACTTTTCCCCTGTTCCTGTGTGGGCTTTCCACAGGCTGTAGTCCTTCAGGAAATATCCATGTGCTCCAGCATAAGACCCTCTACCCACTGCAGTATCAGCTCCAAGATTTTCTATTCCACGGTCTGCAGGAAAATGCCTGTTCCAACATCTGCAGCACCTCCTCCGCCTCCTCCTCTGACCTCAGCATTCTTTCTTCTCTTTCTCACTTTTTTTTTTTTTTTTTTTTTTTTTTCCTCACACAGCTCTGTCTGGCATTTTTTGCCTTTTCTAATTATGTTTTCTTGGAGGCACCACCACCCTGGCTGCAGGGCCCAGCTGTGCCCTGTGGTGGGGTGATTAGAGCTTGCTGGAACCAGATGTGTCCATGGCCTGCCTCATAGAGGCTGCCCAGTAACCTCCTGATACCAAACTCTGCCATCAATACCCAACACAAAACTATAGGAAGTGGAATAGCCATCCTGTCATTCTAGGCAAGTATTAATTTCAAAGATCTAGCTAGACCAGTTCCTTTCAGGTCAGATTCTACAGGTCAGAGGAAGTCACCTTGTAAAGCCCATCCTTTCCAAAAGGATACCACAGTGTTATCAGGTCTGTTGGCTTCTCAGATCATAGAATTATAGAATGGCTTGGATTGGAAGGGATCTTAAAGATCATCTTGTTCATCTTGTAAAGACCAACTGCCCTGCCATGGGCAGAGACACCTCCCACTAGACCAGGTTGCTCAAAGCCCCATTCAAACTGGCCTTGAACACTTCCAGAAATGGGGCAACCACTTCTCTGTGCAACCTGTTCCAGTGACTCACCAACCTCACAGTAAAGAATTTCTTCTTTATATCTCATCTAAATCTACCCTCTTTTAGTTTAAAGTCATAAGTCTTTGTCCTATCACTACACTCCCTGATAAAAAATCCCTATCCTGCATTCTTGTAGGCCCCTTTTAGGTTGGAAGGCTGCAATGAGGTCTCCTCAGAGTCTTTTCTTCTCCATGCTGAACAGCTACAACTCTCTTAGTTTGTCTTCATAGGAAGGGTGCTCCAGCCCTTTGATCATCTTTGTAGCCCTCCTCTGGACTTGTTCTAGTACACCCATGTGCTTCTTATGCTGGGGGCCCCAGAGCTGAATGCAGTTCTCTGGGTGGGGTCTCAGCACAGCAGAGAGGGAGAATCACCTCTCTTGACCTTGCTGGCCATACTTCTTTTGATGCAGGCCAGGACACGGCTGGCTTTCTGTGCTGCAGGAACAAATTTCTGGCTAATGTTGAGCTTCTCATCAACCAATACCCTCAGGTCCTTCTCCTTAGGGCTGCTCAATCTGTTCTCCACTCAGCCTGTATTTTTGCTTTGGATTGTCCAATCTCAGATGCAGGACCTTGCACTTGGCTTTGTTGAACCTTATGAGGTTCGCCCAAGCCCACCTCTCAAGCCTGTTCAGGTCCCTCAGGATGGCATCCCTTCTCTCCAGTGCGTCAACTGCACCACACAGCTTGGTGTTGTCAGTAAACTTGATGAGGGTACACTTGATCTCACTGTCCATGTCACCAAAGAAGATATTAAACATCACCAGTCCCAATACTGACCCCCCTGAGGAACACCACTCATTACAGAACTCCACTTGGACATTGAGCCATTGATCACAACTCTTTGAGTGTGACCATACCACCTAGTGGTCCATCCTTCAAATATATGTCTCTCCAGTTTAGAGACAAGATATCATGTGGGTCCTATAGGTTTCTCATAATAAAGATCCCTGGCCCTGCTATACATAGGAGTAAGCAGAGTTCCAGGGAAGGCAAACAACTGACATTCTTGCTGTCCCCATCACTGTTTTTAAACCCTGGTCATGTACATGTGACACTTTCTGAAAAGGAGGGACTAGACTTAAAAACATCTGCAAATAGATTTTATTCCTTATTTATCAGCTACATAATGCACCAAGTTTCAAAAAAGTTCCCGAACTGTATTTAGGGTTCAAGTCTGCAACTGAGGTACCAGAGAATCTCTCTGATACTGCTAGCAAGGATTTTGTATTGTTCTGGCTTTTGTCACAAGGGAAAAGCAGAACAAATATAATTCAGCCAGAAACTTCTAACGGTCCTCATTTGAGATGGTGAAGAGAAACTTAATGTAAATTTTATGTCTGTTTCTTGCCTAAATAATGTTTGTTGTTGTTGTTCTTCAGATATCTAAGCTCCATAGAATTCAGAAAATAACTCAAAATACATCGTTACCTTGCTAGACATTTACAAACATAAGATTAAAAAAAAATGCTGGCTTTTAGCTTTCAAGGACAATAGAGTAACAGAAGTAAAAGTCTCATCATCCAAAAATTCAGGAGTTTCTATGTGCATAAATTAAGATACCATTCCCAATTATGCATTGTATCATTCTGCTTCATTTTTCCTAGAATCCTGATGTATTTTTTCCTCTTTCTTTGGCTCCTTGAATGATTATTATTAACATAACCATTTATCTTGTTGGCATAATGAAAGATATTATGAATAGTTATTTAATGTAAAAAGTTTAGGGAAATATGTGTTGCTTGGGAACATGTAGTTCTTTTAAATTAATTTGAAAATGTACACTCAGGTACTTCAAGCCTTATTTTCCTGCTAAGATTTATGCTGAAACCGGCCTTTTTACATGATAATGAAAGGATGAGCTAAGCAAAGAAATAGACTTTTACAAGGAAAAGATCCTCTCTGCACTAGTTTAGCAATATGGCTGGGAAACAAAATGCTAAGATTGCTTTTTCACTTTCCTGATTTTAGATTTATGTGACCATGGGTTTAGTGTAAAATTCTAAGCTTTTTGCTGAGCCTTAGTTAAGAACCTGTATATGTATACTTTTTTTTTTTTTTTTTTTTTTTTTTGTTATTGTATATTACAGAATATAGAGTGCAGGCGCTCGCAGAGTCTTTGATACCAAGGGAAACTCATTTTACTTAGAGGTAGTCTGAACTGAGAAAATATGGTTGCTTTGGTTGTTGCTTTGTTTGTTTAAGAAAGCCATTCACATGCTTCTGGAAGAGAGCTGTATGAAAAGTCATTATTCTTGACATGATCCTTCAAAAACACTCTTTATGTATTTTAATTGCTACATGATAAATCATAACACAGGAATAACCTCTGTTGAATAGCTAAGTATTTCACAGCCCTTGGACTATTTGCAAATGTACATTTAAATCTTCCTAGGAATGATAGAAACTTTATGCTATAAATTCCTCTAACACTAGAACTATAAATATGACTTCATGAAGCCGGCTTCTGCCTGTGTTTTATAGGTTGCCCTGATTTGGCTTTTCTTTGAGAGATTTCAGATATTACCTGTAAAAGATATTAGGCTTTTCCTTCCCAAAACCATCTGCTGAGAATCACTCCAGACATACCATCACACAAGTATTAATAAAAAAGGCTTAAACATGAGATCAGTCAGTGCTGAAATGGATCTTATTTTAAGCCAAAACTGGAAAAAAAATAAATTGGAAGTTAGTGAGAAAAACTTCCTGTTCTAGAAAAAAAAAAAAGTCATCTGGAAAACAAAGATAGGTTGTTTCCAAAATAAGTTATTTCTCAGATTCTGGGCTACCGAAGCATTAGCTCTAACAGCAAGCAATAATTTATATGTATTGAAGAATATAAAGCAGGATGTGTTTAGGGTTGGCCTACTCTTCCGTTTCCAGAATGTGGGGCTTTTATAGTGTGAACTTCCATGTGAATTGTGATGTCTGGTGCTCACAGACTCCATGAACTTTTTGAATCCTCTCTTGACTGTTTTTGGAGCAGGTTGCCCAGGTAGGTGTCCAGACAGGCCTTGAATATCTCCAGAAAAGGAGACTCCACAACCTCCCTGGGCAGCCCGTTCCAGTGCTCTGTCACCCTCACTGCGAAGAACTTTCGCATGTTGGTGTGGAACTTCCTGTGATCCATCTTATGGCCATTACCCCTTGTCCTGTCCCCACAAACCACCGAAAAGTGGTTGGCCAGATCCCTCTGTCTCCCACACCTCAGGTATTTATACATGTTGATAAGATCCCCTCTCAGTCTTCTTTTCTCCAGGCTGAACAGTCTTCTTTTCTCCAGGTCTCTCAGCCTTTCCTCACAGGAAAGATGCTCCAGGTCCCGTATCATCTTTGTGGCCCTCTGCTGGACTCTTTCCAGGAGATCTGTCACCAAGTTTAGTTCTGTCAGTGCCTTGGCTTTCCTGATCCTATCCGTGCACATAGGGACAGCATTTCTATACTTTTCCCAGGGCAAATGGCCCTGTTTCCACTTTCTGTGCATTTCCTTCTTTTGCCTAAGTTTGACCAGCAGATGATCTGGTCCTTAATTTTACACACAGGCTCTCAACCTGCTCTTGGCTGTTTCTTAGAGGGAGCTATCAATTCCTTAACATAGAGAGCAACACCCCCACCTTTCCTTCCCTGCCTGTCTTTCCTGTAAAGCTTGTAGCCCTCTATTCCAATGTTCCAGATGTGTAATTTGTCCCACCACATTTCTTATAGCAATTAGATCATAGTTTTCTAATTGCACCATGGATTCCAATTCCTCCTGTTTGTTTCCTATGCTGTGTGCAATATTTTACCTTCCATTTGTGTTATCAGCTTGGTAGGGGTATATTGTCATTCACCCACATTTGTCTCATTGTAGTCCCACCCTCATTATATTCATCATTATTCCCATGCATCTCAGGTACATTTGTAAATACATGACTGAGACTATTCTCCTGATTTCTCATTGATTGTTTAATTTCTATTTCCTACAAAATTCATGAGTTCTATCCACATCTTTTTGCAGTATACCATCACTCCTGTGTCAAGTAGTTTATTTTCTTTAAGGAGTCTAATGATATGATCAGATATTTTAAAATTATAATGCCCACTTCATTTTCAAGCTACAAGTGGAGTGATCACAAGTATCACTCGGGGACTGCAATTCATTCTTTTAGAATCCATGTCAGAAGTGCCTTAACAACAGGAACAGAATAATTTTATTTTTTATGACAGGTTTTAGGGTCACACTTCAATTTCTAAAGCTGATTGAATCACTTCATTTTATGTACTAAATTACTTATCCTTTTATGTTGTAAAATTGAGTCAATGTAGCAGGGTAATGTTATTCACTTGTTAAAAAATAAAAATAATTAAAAAAAAAAAAAGAACTGAAGAAAAGTATATAGTTGAAAAAGCCAATGATAAATATTGAAATTAAGTTGGTGGTGTGCCATACTATGGTATTTGCTTTGGAAGAATGTTTGAAAGAATAGCCACAAGAAGCTTATTTGATGAGATTTTTTTTCTTGAGTAAAATATGTCTCAGTTCCCTAGGTTGGGAGGTGCAAACTACAGGAAAGTGATTTTCTCCCTCATCTACAGTTCTGCACAGTGCTTTGGGATTTTTTGCTTGGTTGGTTGGTTGGTTGGTTGGTTTGGCTATTTGTCTGTTAGCTTACTTTTTGTTTTTGTTTCTTTAAGAAACCTAGAAGCATATTAATAACTCTTTGAAATACTCATAACTCACAGTACCAGTGGAAGAACATTCTTCTTCTCTTCCTCTCTCTCTTATCATTTCTTGTTTGTCTATTCAGTTGCAGTTCACCCTTTTTCAAACAACATTTGAATTATTTAAATTTTATTTCTGACTTTTTCTAGACTGACAGTAAACTTCTGTCATGCAGGCTATGAAAAACATGGGGTATATACCCTATAATTCAACACATGAAAGGAAAAATATATATATGTATGCCCTGTGTTTTATGTTTAAGCATAAGAAAAGTCTACAATTTACTGTATACAAAACCTCGTCCTGCTATTCCTATTTTCATTGAATAGTCTGCCAGTAAGAGTTAGTAGCACACCATATGGCAACAACATTGAACTAGGTGTACATTCAGTCATGAAGACTTAATGTCACTGCAAGTAAAGAACATAATGCCTACTCCAAAGAACTGGCTCAGAGTCAAAAGTAGACAACAGTCAGAGATGAAGGCTTACTGTGACTTCTTTACCGCCTTTTCTGCATAGTCATTTTGCAGAACAATACGGGATTTGTTCACTCAGAGGAAGATTTTGATGTTTTCCACTATATGGAAATATTCAGCATAACGGGATCCTCAACAACACAGATCCACTTAATTAATACTGAATTACCCTGGAAATCCTACCAAAGCGCTTACAATAATTATAGTAATACCAAATGAATTCAGGGAAAGTAATGTTATCACAAGACATAATAAATGAATGAATAGTGGTAAAACACTCCTGGCCTAGAAATGTTGAATCCTCAGGATAGTTCAACTGGATTTAAAAAACAAAAATAACCTCCAGAATGTTCATATAGGAAGGGTTAAAATAGCATTTTAGTTATTATTTACAGGCTTATATGCAAATTAAAGCTTATCCTACATATGTGAATACGTCCATATTTCTCAAAGATGAAACTCATTGAAGGATAGAACCTTTTATAAAATGCATGGTGAAAGCTAAAGAGAAAGATGAATTAGAAATGTCACCTTGGCATTTTCCTCAAATGGGGAGTGCTTGAGAAAATAAGAATTTCACATTAACCTCCTTCCATTGGTGGCTATAAGAAGACCATCTGGAGCCTTGTAGATTAAGAATGCCAAACTTTCCTGTAATGCTTGGAAGTTGGAGATATTTGTGGTCTGTGGAAAAAAGTTTGTGGACGTCTTTAATTGGGTGGGAATAACAAAGGACAAGGTCAATAGTAATTAAGTAGTCTGCAATACAGCATCCTCGATGCAGACCCACAAGAACGGAAGATAGTGATAAGTCATCTAAGAACATGCCTTTTTAGTACTTCACTACCAGGCATGGATATTTTTCAAAATTCAAAATTTGTCTGCAATTCCCTATGTATAAATGTTATTTATTCCTGAAAACAAGTATTCTGTCCTCTTTCAATTTTCTATATGGAAGTCTTAACACAATTTTATTCCCCCAATGCCCAGTAATAGTAATACAGTATTTAGCTGAGCAGTTGGCTATGTAGGAAAAGAATTTGCCAAAGGATTGTAGGCAGAATCAAACTGTTGGGACCCAATTATAGTTGTGCATCACAGTATATTCATTGTACAATATTTGTGGTGAAAAATATATATATATATTTAACAAGAATATATGAATAAGGACTAAAAATAATTTTACATAGTCTTAAAAACAAATGAAAAAATCTCATTAGATGCCTCAATTGAACCTTTTCTAATGCATTATTTTGTAGAGGTTATACATCTTTATTGGTCAGCAAAGTAAAGAGAGGAAAGAGAGAGAACTCTAAGCCTAAATTTAAACACTGGAAATTGAAAATTGGAACTGGAAACACTGTAAATTGAGAACACAAGAGAAGGAAAAATTAGAGAATCATAGAATCATTAGGGTTGGAAAAGACCACCAAGACCATCTGGTCCAACCATCACCCTACCACCAATGTCACCCACTAAACCATCTCCCAAAGCACCAAGTTCAACCTTCCCTTAAATACCCCCAGGGACAGGGACTCTACCACTTCCCTGGACAACCTGTTCCAATGCCTGACTACTCTTTCTGACAAGAAATGTCTCCTAATTTCTAACTTAAACATCCCCGGTGCAACTTCAAGCCATTCACTATAGTCCTATCCCTAGTTATCTGTGAAAAGATGCTGAACCCCAGCTTCCCACAACTTCCTTTCAGGTAGTTGTAGAGAGCAATTTCTATTAAAAAACAAACAAACAAAACAAAACAAAACAAACAAACAAACAAACAACAACAACAACAAAAAACAACTTGGTGATACTTTCAGTAATGAATCTTTACAAGAAAGCTGGATTCATTATATAACTTGAATGTTGATACCATTTAAATGGAAAAGAACTTTAAAGTTTCTCCATTTAGTTTATACTACTACAATTACCACTAAAATATGAACCAGAAAAGAGAGAGTAAGAATATAATAGAATCTATTTTGGACTAGAACAAATAATTATAAAAAAATCAGTCCTATGTCTTTGCTGAGTTGATGAAATATTCAGTATATACTTTAAATTTACTGTGCTGTTTAGATCCTTGTTGAATTACAGAGTTACCATAGCACTTTTTATCATGGAACTTCAACTTATTTTGCAGTATAATATAATAATATTACATATAATAAAATGATATTTTATTACAAATTGTCTAACAGAAACAGATAGCTTAATCTGAATATACTAATTAAATAGTTAATACAAGACTAAAACACCAGGTATTTCTTTTAATGAAGACACCCAAGAAGAATTGTCCAGGTAATTTGTGACACAAAGTGCTTGTTGAGCAAACAGGGAATCCATTTCACTCAAATTGACTGACACTGCTCAAAGGGGAGATATTATATTTGCCTTTTTTTTTTTTTTTTTTTTTTTTTTAGCTTTTTCTTTCAGTTACAAAGTCTTCAAATAAATTGTTTCAATTAACACATAAAAATAAATAAAAGTCCTCTATCTTGTGATACAGCCTTTGCTACAAACAGCAATATTCACTGTAGTGATAATGTGGAAACTCCAACAGAGGAATAATTCACATTGAAGTATTAATTTCACAATAGCCATAAAAATGAAAAAAAAAAAATACAAATGACAAATATAGAAAGAAACAGAGTAAAAAGATGGAGCCCTTACTAGAGACCTACAATATATTCAGTACCACCTCCACTTTCCCAGTATATAGAAAAAAAAAATAAATCAAATCTGGTAGTTTAGTGGGGGTGCTTATAAAAA
Source organism: Nettapus auritus (assembly GCA_011076525.1). Lineage (NCBI taxonomy): Eukaryota > Metazoa > Chordata > Aves > Anseriformes > Anatidae > Nettapus > Nettapus auritus. The sequence goes on from CM021765.1 coordinate 153,360,426, forward strand.
ATTGTATCTCCATGTGAATACATTAAAGCACTAAGGAAGTGACTTTCAAGTAGCTGTCCTTCTTAAGAATCACTTGGCTAATTGTTTATCTTATTATTAGGGTGCAGTGTGTATATATGATTGGCAATGACAGCTTCTTTTTTTTTTTTTTTCTTCTGACCTTTCTGAATCACTTGGTTTTGTTAGCCAGGTAGGGGGGACCCCTTCTGTGAGAAGAGACCATGTCAGGCACAGCTGTTTCCAGCCATCTCTGAAAGGAGCCCACTGCTGGCCAAAGCTGAGCCACTAGTGTCACTCCTGTGACAGGATATTTAAGAAAGGGTAATAAATTCTGCAGAACAGATGTGGGAGAGAAAAATGAGAAAAATGTGAGAGAAACAACTCTTGCAGACACCAAAGCCAGTGAAGAAGCAGGGGGAGGAGGGATTACAGGCATCAGAGCAGAGATTCCCCTGCTTCATTCCCCTTCATGGGGAAGAAATTGTTGGAGCAGGTTGTCCCCTGCAGCCCATGGAGTACCATGTTGGAGCAGATGTGCCCACTGCAGTCTATGGAGGACCCCATGCCAGAGCAGGTGGATGTGTCCTGAAGGAAGCTGCATCTCATGGAGACCCCACGTAGGAGAAGGCTTCTGGCTGGAACTATGGCCCTTTGGAGATGAGCCCATGTAGGAGCAGGTTTTCTGGCAGGAAGTGTGGTCCCTGAGGGACCCATGCAGGAGCAGTTCTTGAAGTACTACCTGTGGGAAGGACCTATATTAAATAAGTTCATGAATCCCGTGGGAGGGACCCCACACGGGAGCATGAGAAGAGTGTGGAGATGAAGAAGTGGCAGAGACAAAGTGTTATGAACTAACTGCAACCATTGTTCTCCTGCACTGCTTGAGGGGATAAGGTTAAGAAATTGGGAATGAATTTGAGCCTTCCCCTGGGGTGTGGGGAAGGTGTTCTTAGTTTTGTTTTTAGTTGTTAGTATTCTACTTTGTTATTAATTTGAAATGAATGAAATTAGTATTCCCCAAATCAAGACTGTTTTACCCATGATAGTAGTTAGTGTGTAATCTTCCTGTCCTTGTCTCAAAACACATGAGCTTTTTCATTGTATTTTTTCCCCTGTCTTGCTGAGGAGAGGGAGTGAGAGAGCAGCTTTGTGGACACATGGTGACAAGCAAAGGTTAACCCACCACACAAGGTTACAAAGTAGGTTAAAGTTTAATCTTATCTTTATCCTAATTAAGGGTTCCAAATAATATAAAACAAATTCCAGATGTTTAAGGGTGAATTTTTATAGTCTTACATGCTAGTGAAATACATCTTGCCCTGACACTTTTTACCTTGGGTGATGCTGCTTAATATGAAAGAAAATCTTAGAAGTGTCTCAGCTGAGTCTGTAAATGTGTGCAGATATTTTTTTTCTAAAATACACAGAATTATGAGGGATATTTTCATTAATTGTTGTTTGTTTTGTTTTATATGCTTCTAATACTTTCCACACATAATAAACTCTATACCCTATGGTTTAATAGGAATGAATGCAATCATAAGTGAGGAAAAAAAAAAAAAAAAAAAAAAAAAAAAAAGAAAAAAAAAAAAAGACTATCTTTTTTTAATTAAAGAAAGCTGAAAAGGTCAGAACATGACAGGAAAAAATCTTGAAGTATATAACAGGAACAAGAAACTGATGTATTTTTTGTGGCTTTTTCAATTGGTTTGAATGCTTTTCTTGTCACTGTATGAATCTCTGATGAACTGTGGGAATATGACTGACTGCAGAAGAGATGACCCAGTGCTCTGATGGGTCCTGTGTAAAAATCTTATATTCAGTTCTAGCATCTACTGGAATGAGAAAACTCCAAAAGGAAATCTGAGGAAAGAAAATGTATTGCGAAACAAACAAACAAAAAATCCTTTTAGACTAAAGCATGTTTTTTTTTTTTTTTTTTTTTTTTTTTTTTTTTTTTTTAAAAACTAGTGAAAGGGAACTTACAACACCGAGAATTTGATAGAAATGTAAGTTCTTTGACACAAGAAATAATGTCTGGTGATACATTTAGTGTCCTTTCAAAAATCTAATTTTGAATAATGATAATTTCCTTCCTATATTAGAGAATATTACAGTTTCTAATAGTTAAATGCAGGCATAATCCCCCAAACATGAAATGTATATATTCCCTTCTGAAATGCGTAGCATTAATTGTAACAGTCTTAACATCCATATAAATATTTTTGAATATATATTCTCCTGTAACAATTCATTGCATGATCTAGCTAGAAACTGAGGTATGTATTAGGAACACAAATAATAATAACAAAAAAATCTTTATAATTCATTTTCTATCATTTTGCATAGAATATTTTCTCCCTTTATCCTTTTTCTTAAGACGGTAACATCTGCTTCTTATTGCCAACTTATTTATAGATTTTAAAGCTACACAACAGGGTTTAAAGTGTTTGCCAGATGCTAGCATAAGTGATAAATTACTTCTACTTTTTAAATATTATTTCTTTTTTTCAGCACTGGGAGGAACTGGAGTTTCTGTTTCATCGTGTGTTAGAGCACCCTTCTGTGTAATTTCAGCCTGTCACCATCAGAGAACCATAAAGCTCCAAAAATATTGCTATATGACTTGCTTTTCTAATATAATAAAGATCCTGTGCCTGTAAAAAAGAGATAGTAATATACATATTAGAGTAAAGGCCTGATAGCACTTGCAGGAACCAGCAATGTAGTAACAGTGGTAGTGCCAATGAAAATATAAATGGCAAGTACTAAGCTTTAGGACAAGCCAAAGTGTATTGAGTTTATGTGACAAGGTTTCTGTAGTGGGGGGCTGCAGGGCTGGCCTCTCCGAGAAGAACACAGAAGCTGCCCCAGGTTAGATAAGGGCCAGTTTCAGCCTGCTCCAAAGGGACCTACTGCTGGCCAGAGCTGACCCAATAAATAATGTTGGTGGTGCCTCTGTAAGAGCAGAATTTTAAAAGGGAAAAAAACTGCTGTGCAACATGAGCTGGGAGAGGAAGGACTGAGAACCAGCCTGGCAGACACCAAGGTCAGTGCAGCAGGAGAGCAGGAGGTGCTCCAGGCATGCAGCAGAAGTTCCCTTGTGGCTTATGGAGGGGCCCCTGGTGGAGCAGGCTGTCCCCCTGCTGCCCATGGGTCCCACATGGAGCAGATCTCCATGCTGCAGCCCGTGGAGGAGCCCCCAGTGGAGCAGGTGGATGTGGCTTGGAGGAGGCTGCGGCCCATGGAGAGCCCCCGCAGGAGCAGGCCCCGGGCCTGAGCTGCAGCCCGTGGAGAGGAGCCCACGCAGGAGCAGTTTGCTCCTGGTGGATGGACCCTGTGGTACAGAGCCATGTGGGAGCAGTTCTTGAAGAGCTGCTGCCTGTGAGAAGCCCCTGCAGGATCAATTTGGGAAGGATGGCATCCCGTGGGAAGGACCATATGTAGGAGCAGGGGCAAAGAGTGACCATAAAGGAACAGCAGAGACAAAGAGTTAGGACCACAGCCCCCATTCCCCCAGATCTCCTGCACTGCTTAGGGGAAAGGAGGTGGAAGAGGGGAGATGGCAGGTAGGTGTTTTTAGTCTGTTTCTTGGTTTGTTTGTTTCTCACTGCCCTAGCTTGTTAATAATAGCTAATAAATTTTATTAATCTCCCTATGGTGAGTCTGTTTTGCCCTTGATGATAACTGTTGACTGACCTCCCTGTCTTTATCTGAACTCTTGAGCCCTTTCCGTCATATTTTCTCCCCCTTTTGCTTAGAGGAGGGGGAGTTAGAGAGTGATTGTGGTGGAGCTCAGCTGCCCAGCTGGGTGAAACCACCACACAAAGGAAGTAAGTCAGTGCTCTGCAATTGCTTTAAGAGCATCCCTATTTAGTTTAGGGTTTGGCTAAGACAATGAAAATAGTTCCCACCAGGGGTCAATTTTTTCTCCTTGGAAGGAAAAAAAAAAATCATCTGTTCTAGTCTCATCTCCTCCTCTTTCATGCAACTCTGATATGTCAAGGGTCAGGGATGGGTTCTGCTATTGCACTAGTTTCTCTGTCTCCATCTCCATCTGCACTATTGCACTAGTCTCCCCATACTTTCTCCATTAGCTTTAAATCCAGTGCAAACCAAATAACAGCCTTACCAATAATTGAAACCAGTGTTGATCATGGCTAAGATGCATGGTTTTAAAGTGAGATCACAGACTTAGTCCAGAAGACTAAGAAGAAATAAAATTAAAAACAAGCACATATTTTATGTCCTGTTACTGAAAACAAACAAAAACACCAACAAACAAACAACAACAAATGGCTTTGAAATAAGTTCGAACTTATGAAATATATGAATCAACAGCTTTATCAGCCAACACTGAAAATGTCTGATTTGGGGTAAAAATTTTTTACCCTTCTCATCTGATGACTAGAAAAATTGGTATTACAATGACAAGGAAGTAACTAAAACTACCACAATTTCTTGGTGACAGCCACAAAACTATATCAAACAGAGGTTTGCCATTCAAATTTTAATCTTCTTTCTTTTTCTTTTCAGTATTAATTTGAGACCAAAATTATTTCGAACTGTATTACTAACACCTTCAACTATCAGTTTCAAAATAAGGAGGTAATATTATTAGGAAAATATGCTTAGTTTTACCCATGGTAAAGCTGTGTCTGCTCAACAGATAATAGAGTTTCTTGTGGATGTATAGAGCAGTTGACTTAACTGACCTCCTCCAGAGCTGTCACAGTTTGCAATGTAAATATGCATGAGATCCACATTTTTAAGCTGATAAAAGGCAAATTCAACACATTTGAAATGCTCAAAGGTAAGTGCTGAATCAATGGAAAGGCAAAGATCATCACAAAGCACAATGAGAACAGAAGTTGCCTGGAATTTGTTCAAGGACAAAATTTTAGATAAAATGAGGGGCATTACACTGTCAGTAGCTTATTGTAAAAAGTCATAAAGAAAAAAAAAGTTCCCCTCTAATTTTATACGTTCACAAAATATTCTCTCTGTTACTCAAAATCATCTTAGCAGAGAGGCTAAACACATGAACAAGAATTCATCACAACAATGACAGCAAAATAATAAAAGTACTGTAAACAGAGAAATAAACTATATTAATCTCATTATAACTGGCTCCTGCTAAACTTTACATATTGTGACGATGCTTTTTGTAAGTCTCATCTGAGTAGAATCTCAGTGACATACCAAATGGAAAGTGCAGTTTAAGTGTACTTTTTTTTTATGTATTATAATTAGTTTGCCTTTGCTAATAGAGAAGCTGCAACAGGGAAAATAAAGCTTCAGTCATGTTGCTATAAACAGCATTTAGCAAACCAAACGCAGTCGCTGTCTGAAAAACACATAAGAAATATGCACAGGTAAAGAATAAGGACAGTGGGAACACTACATAAAAACAGCAGTCTGAACAAACAAACAAAGAAAAAAGGAAAAAAAAAAAAAGCCACTGACCTATTTTTTTCTTAGCCAATTCATTAGTCCAATTGTTGAATGAAAACCAAGTTCCTTTCCTGCAATACTTGTGATGTACATGATTACATAACTTTCCTGAATCCAGGTCTGCAGGATGGTACATGTTTCTGGTCTCTGAATTTCTATCACACTGAATGAAACTCAAATTCAGTGTGAGATTTGGCAGAAACCACACAATTAACAACATATCCATCAATGTGTTTATGATAATTCTGCATGTGAAACTCCATACATTTTTCACTTCATATTAGGAAGCTCTGCGGAGGAGGACTTGGGGGTCCTGGTGGACGACAGGTTGACCATGAGCCAGCCAGCAGTGTGCTCTCATGGCCAAGAGGGCCAATGGGATCCTGGCGTGCATTAAAAGGAGCGTGGCCAGCAGGTCAAGGGAGGTGATCCTCCCCCTCTACTCTGCCCTGGTCAGGCTTCACCTGGAGTGCTGTGTCCAGTCCTGGGCTCCCCGGTCCAAAAAAGACAGGGATCTCCTGGAAAGAGTCCAGCGGAGGGCCACAAAGATGATACGGGACCTGGAGCATCTTTCCTATGAGGAAAGGCTGAGAGACCTGGGTCTGTTCAGCCTGGAGAAAAGAAGACTGAGAGGGGATCTCATCAATGTGTATAAATACTTGAGGTGTGGGAGACAGAGGGATTTGGCCAATCTCTTTCGGTGGTTTGTGGGGACAGGACAAGGAGTAACGGCCGCAAGATTGAGCACAGGAAGTTCCGCGCCAACATGTGAAAGTTCTTCGCGGTGAGGGTGAAAGAGCACTGGAACAGGCTGCCCAGGGAGGTTGTGGAGTCTCCTTTTCTGGAGATATTCAAGGCCTGTCTGGACGCCTACCTGGGCAACCTGCTCTAAGGAACCTGCTTTGGCAGTGGGGTTGGACCCAATGATCTTTGGAAGTCCTTTCCAACCCCTTCAATTCTGTGATTCTGTGATTTTGTGATTCTGTGATTCTGTGATGATATTTCCAGAACCAGAATGTGGAGAAATTTGGGAGAATCCAGGAAAAAAAGAAAAAAGAAAAAAGAAAAAGGGAAAAAAAAAAAAAAAAAAAAAAAAAAAAAGTATCATTCTTCAAGTAAAGCAAGAAACATTTAGGCTGGACTTTAAGAAAAATTTTTCTATCAGAAGGACTTCAAAATACTAGATTACTGAGCAAAATTGTGGAGCTCAAGATTGGCAGCTTTTAAGAAAAAATTTAACAAAATCTGCCAGGAATGATCTTGCTAGAGTTGATAAATATTAACTTTATGAAGTGGAAGTATACCCTTCCAACTGCTGTAACTGTAACTGTAGCTCATTATTTCACTAAGCAGTACACTGCACTTGTCTATTAAGTAGCGGAAAAAAGAAAAAAAAAAGGGGGAAAAAAAAAAAAAAAGATATTCAACACTGCCTGAAAGACATTAATGCTTAAATACTGCCAGACATTCAGTTTTCATGTAAGAGAATTAATATGGTTACCTGGGGATAATCTGTTTATCTAATTTACACTGAAAAGTCACACTCTTTGGGGAAAAAAAAAAAAAAAAAAAAAAAAAAATTATTTATATTTTTAAAAAAGACCACCCCCCAAAAAAATTTATTGAAAGAAATTTAAAACTGTAGTACAAAGAGGAAAATCAAGTATGTTTGTGGAGTAGTAGGGTGCCAGGTGTGCATACCCAGCACACTCCATCTTTATTTTCCTGAATGGTCCAGGAACTTCACGGTAGTCATCAGCATGGAGGAGACAAAATTACTTCAGACAAAATGGTTGACTGAGAATCTATACTCTTCAAAACAATTTATTTGACTCATTGTCACAGGCTCTCTTCAAGTAGGGATTTCAGACAGTACTGACATCATATTCTTCCCCCATCTAGGGCCTATAGGGCTGGGCTTAGACTGATTGACATGAATGGCATCTGTACTAACTATACTATATTGCATAGATAAACAACCTGTTTAGGGAAGTCAGGCAGTCACAAGTAACTATTCCAGTTTCCTGCAGATGCAGAAATGCTCATTTAGGACAGACTTTTTGTCGGTAGCTGATATATTTACAACATGTTTTTATGTAGTTTAAGATATTCAATATAAGTGAATCATGCATATCCTAGAGCAATCATGTAGGACATCTGACCATCTGGATTATAAGAGCACAGTTTGGGGGAGTATCATTCAATAAGCTAAAAACATGGTTACAGGTATTCTTGCAATGGAGACTGCTATCACATCTAGACAGCAGCTGACTGTTCTGTTCAAGAGTATAAATAAAGAGCATTATCCTCTCTAAAAAATCACAATGGATTAATTTTCAGCAAATGTTCTATCAATGAGTGTCTGTGCAAAGTATTAATCTAAGATTTGCAGATCAATTTTTTTATTAAACTCTTTTACCAACATTGTAATAAGATTGCTTCTCCAAAGAACTTTCACTTGTGACCAATATAAAAAAATAAAATAAAATAAAATAAAATAAAATAAAATAAAATAAAATAAAATAAAATAAAATAAAATAAATGCTCTTTTAGCAGTACTCTAGATAACATACTTAGTTATCTTTAAATATATCCTCAAGAAAAAAAAAAAAAAAATCACATTTACTTTTGGACAATAAAGCCTACTTTTTAAAAAGAAAAGCTTTCATCTTAAAGCTTCAGCTTGTTCCCTAAATTATTTAATTTATTGTGTTTTCAATAACTTATTCCTGAAAGTGCTCCCCTATTTAAGTAGGGGCAAATATAAAATTTGTCAATGGCATTTTTGATACTTTGGTTACAAAACGGAGATGGACAATACGTGGCTGACAACAAATGTTCTCACAGAATCGTGCCAAAAGAAATTGTGAGTTTGACAAAAAGTTTGTAATGTTGTAATTTTACTACCAAAACACGAAAGTAAATTTGTTTAGTCTGTGAAATGAACCTATCAATAAATCCATATCCTGATACAGTAAAAACTTTCATAAATAATCATCTCTGATGACCTTATTCTTCTAGGATCAAAAAGAAATTTATGTATACCGTATACAGCAGACTACATCCCACTAAAAATTCTACTGAATACCTACAGAAACAAAAAGCCACTTTTATTTATTTCTTTATTTTATTTTATTTTATTTTATTTTATTTTATTTTATTT
>CM021765.1:153369052-153392410 GCA_011076525.1 Nettapus auritus
TTTATTTTATTTTATTTTATTTTATTTTATTTTATTTTAATTTTATTGTTTTATTTTTATTTTATTTTATTTTAATTTTATTTAATTTTTATTTTATTTTATTTTATTTTATTATTATTCCTGTGCATAAGCTCTTTATTTTTTCATTGCGTCCCTTCACACTTCTGTACATATATGTGTGTGTGTCACATACAGGAGTACTCATCCAAGCAATAAATAAAGAAATGATGTGAGGGAATGGAAGCAACATGCCATTTGTTATCTGCCACTCACCATATCCTTTCATTACATTCTCATGCTCTTTATTTGTGTCACTTATGTAAACCACAAGCCCTTGGCAGTGTCACTGTCTTATGTGCTTGCATTTTGTTTAAAAGTGCAGCTGGATCTGTGTGATACCAGTGGGATGCAACAAATGCTCACTCCAGGTGCACTAATCTCCCTCACTAGTCTGTGGTTCTGGGCCCTGGCAAGCTCTACGGAAGGATAAATGCACATAAAATCTCATGGCCCCAAGGGCAACACACAGATTCTCTGGTCCTAACAAACCTCACCTAGGACCCTTTGCCCAGGGTCCAGGGATCCTATTTTGTCTCTGCTGGACTCCATTGCCATCACTTCCAGATGCGTCACTTCCAGGTGGTCCCTGGCTGGAGGGGGTCTGGCCCACCTCAGCCTGTAAGTGTCAGAAGCTGTTGGTGGCTCAGTTAAGGGCCATGGCTCTGCTCACCACACTCAGGCTCTGGAGGACAGTCCTCACCAGGGGTGTTTGACAACCCTAGGGTCCCTGCTCCCAGACTGCGAGGGCGTTTCTGTCCAGTGCAGCATTCTGCCTCGTAGCACAAAACTTACTTGTAAGAAGTAGCTCCTTCTCATGGACATACACTGGTCCTCAGGGAAAGTTCAGGCTGGAACATTGCTTTGACCAGTCTGACTTTGTGCCCTCATCACAGAGAAATGCCATGAGTGGCTAGAAAGCAAAGGATTTCCCCACCTAGGTGCCATCTCCAACACCCAGCCACTGCATACACACATAGGATATCCAAGACATTCTATGGGAAATGAACACACACCTGTGTATATTATGCACTACCTTGGCACTTGGAGACATTGGGATTGCCTAGCCATGTGCTGTGGAAAGCCATACCCAAGCTCACCTGGGACTATGCTTCTGGACTGTGTAGGATGGGTACCAGATTTTGCAGTGCCCCACCAACAGCTGGTTGTATGCTTTCCTTGTGAAAGCTGCAGAAGAAATAAATGAGCTACAATTTAAAATACCATGGATTTGGTGGAGATGGGGAAGATGTTGAAACTTATCAGAATTAGTATTTAGCTACATATATGGTAAAATATCCTAATTATCAAGGATGTAGATAAGAACCTAAGAATATCCTAATTATAGGGGATGTAGATGAGAACCTTATGAGAAGCATATGTAAAAGGAAGATACCATTCAAGGCCAATGGATGAGCGAAGGACGAACAACTCGTTAGAGAAGAATGAACATCTTGTTGGCAGGAAACAAGGCAAAGATAAAAAACTTCTAAATACTGTCCAACAGAGGGTCAAAGTCCAGAGAGGTAAAAAGTTCCACCTCCTCTTCCTCGTTGCCTTCATCCTGAAAGACCCCTGCCCATGACCACCAGGCTACATTGCGCAGGTGCAACCAGAAAGAGCTAAGGGTGGGGAGTATGGAAATGAGTACTTGGAAGAGGTCCACCTTTTAGGGGAAAATAATGAATATGTATTAGAACTCATGTAATATGTAACAGTATTCATGTATAAAATAGTGAGACACGACCAGGCAGGTGCGCACTTTTTGAGGGAAGCTATTCCCAGTGCGCCCGGTGCACTGCAATAAAGTATACCTACTTTACAACCCTATGGTTGTGGAGTCTTTTCCGTGCATCAAGGTAGTTAACTGATTCTCAAAATTGTGCTAATGGAATCACCCCTCATTGTGCATCATAATCCTATTGAGAGTATATATTTTGTAGCATGCTTTTACTGTAAATATTTGCTCCCTTAAAGTAGAGTTTGATGATTGATTTATAGATTTAGTATAAAGAAAAAAAAAAAGGAAATAAAAGTAAATGTTTGCTTATACAACATGTATCTGTATGTTGTCGTAATATGACTATTATGACAACTCTTATTTTGACTTAGACAATGTTAGAGGAAATCTTGAGTTCTTAGGGTCATCTGATGACTGTTAGTATATGTATTATGTTCAACATGTTAACAGTACTAGTTCATATATTTAAATTTACATTTTTATTTCTTATTTAAGCTACTAAATAGTAAAAATTCAGATTTCCCACGTCTAAAATTAGAAGAAAATATTACCTCCAATTACTTAAAGTAACATGCTAATATAATGTGATGGGCCTTTTGTACATGTAGCCAACTGTTAAAATGCAACTACTGCTGTATTTTATTTTATTTTATTTTTATTATTTAACCCTGCTAGGGAGTAGTAAGTCTTATTCTTACACAAAAAAATCACATGCTTAACTTTGAGCACAAGTAACTTCATAAAAACCAATGAGCTACACATGTTTAAAATTAATCATGACAATAAATCTTCAGAGACTCAAGGCCTTTAAATTATATGTACCAAAAGTATTATAGTAACTTTTGATGAATGACAACAATTTTTATTAAAAAAATGAAGCAACATCAAATTGCAAAACACTTATTTATACATTATTGAGCAATACCTTTGGATATTTATTTTTTTCATTAAATATCCAAACCGTAGACCAAATTAATGAAGCTTGTCATTTATAAAAGGAAGAACATTAATTAAGACACATATCTGTTAGAAGGAAGAAGAAAGAGGGGTATAGTACTCAGTAAGTCATAACTTAAAAGTAAATTCTAAGCACAGTTTTATTCAGAAGAATTTTAGGGGTGGATTTAAAAGTGTGTTATAATCATGAAATGCAACTTATGAGAAATTTAACATTTAAGAAGGTGATCCAGACTTCATCACCTTACATTTTGTCTGAGTTTTTGCAGGTGCCTAAATTCCTGCAGTGTCAAATTATTTACATAGCTTGCACAAAGGAGCCACTAAATAAAATTCATAAACAGATGCAAAGAATGAGTCACAGCACAGGACCTTTTCCTGGCCCTGTTATGCCTACAAGACCCGTCTATGATGTTATATTTATGCTTTCCTACTTTTATCCCTGGTTCAGACATTCCTGTATTTCTTGGCTGCAATATGGCCCAACTTCAGTCTCAGCTATGCATCTGTCACAGGCTGTATTCTAGCTGGAAAGGTAAGAATTGCATGTGCTTGAGCTGAGTAAGGCATTGGACCCAGACCTTTTAATCCCTCAGCAAGAGTGATAATATGAAAAGTGAGAAGTGGAAGTCGTTTGCCCTTTGAACAGTGTCCCGCTCCTCTATGGTCATATAACGAAGTTAGAGAGTCAGCTATCAGTATCTGAAAGAATGATCTGAAGTACATCAGTATGGGTCAAACTGAGTTAAGATGACAGCTGCCCAAACTTGTAAAATACAAGCTAGCTGTAGTTTGAAAACCCTGTAGCTGGACTCTTGCAGATGATAGCCACAATAGCGACCACCTGTTAAGGTCAGCCTGACTGATCTTTGTGCAGGTACAGACTTGGAATAATGGTATGTGTCTATTTTTAGACTCAACGCATCTTATGGCCTGCTTCTTCAATGTGTAAGTGGAAACCATGTGTCATGCTTATGCCTCCCTGTACTACCACATCATTAGGCTCCTGAGTAAATTACTTAGATGAGTATGTGTCTTCCTTGGCAAGGATTTTAGGAAACTTACCTGTTTTTGTGGATTTCAATATAGAATTATAAACATTACATAAGTACATTATTTTGCTATACATAAATCCTCGGGACCTCATTTCTTTATGACTTAACAAAAAGCATTTTCTCTGTTCACAAAACAGACCAAGTTTTCACTTCGTACATTGAAAAATCTTCCAAGTAAATGTATTGGGCTTATGTGACAAGGTTTTAGTACTGGGGGAAGGGGGTGGGTGGGAGGTGGGGTTGAGCTGCAGGGGTTGTCTCTGTGAGAAGAGCCCAGAAAGTGTTACACATTAGATAAAAGCCAGTTCCAGCCGGCTTCAAAAGCTACCTGCTGTTAACCAAAGCAGAGGCACTGGGTGATAATGGTTGTGCCTCTGTAAGAAAGGAAAAAAAAAAAAAAAAAAAAAAAAAAAAAAAAAGCTGTGCAACAACATTTACACAGAATGGAGAGTGAGAAACTGAGAGAGAAAAAAACCTGCAGGCATCAAGGTCAGTGAATAGCCAGGGGGAGGATGTCCTCCAGGTGCTGGAGCAGAAGTTCACCTGTGGCCTGTGAGGCTCATGGTGGAGCAGGCTGTCACCCTGCAGCCCATGGGTCCCACATGGAGCAGATCTCCACGCTGCAGCCCGTGGAGGAGCCCCGGTGGAGCAGGTGGATGTGGCCTGGAGGAGGCTGCGGCCCATGGAGAGCCCCCGCAGGAGCAGGCCCCGGGCCGGAGCTACAGCTTGTGGAGAGGAGCCCACGCAGGAGCAGGGGGTCTGGAGAGAGCTGCCGCCCGTGGGGGACCCGTGCTGGCGCAGTTTTCTTCTGATGGATGGACCCCATGTTAGGAACCCATATTGGAACAGTTCATGAAGAACTACAGATTTTGGGGAGTCAATCTAGGATCAGGATAGCCTATGTAGGGTCAGCCCATGTTGGTTCAGGAAGAACTGCATCCCATGAGAGAGACCCCACACTGGAGCAGGGGAAGAGAGTGACCATGAAGGAGCAGCGGAGACAAAGTGGGACTGACTGTGGCCTCCATTCCCCTGCACTGCTTAGGAGGAGGAGTTAGAATAGGGTAGATGTAGGGGAAAAGGTGCTTTTGATTTTCTTTTAGTTTCCTATTGCTTTAGTATTTTAGTAATAGACAGTAAATTACATTAATCTCCCTATGGTGAGTCTGTTTTGCCCGTGACATTAATCGGTGAGTGTTCTCGCTCTCTGTATCTCAACCTGTGAGGTTTTTTTTTCATCATAGTTTCTCACCCTGATTTTTTGAGGAGGAAAAGTGAGAGAGCAATGTGGTAGAACTTAGCTAAGTAATCAATATGAAACCACCACACTAAACAACCCTAGAGAAAACAATCTAGATAGCCTGGTGATCAAAATTGGAGAGAGAAACAAATCCTGAATTTTTAAAGGACTTCCAGTCCTGGAAAGATATTTTTTTCCCATAAACTTGGATCACAGCAGCAATAATATTAATAAAATCATAGAATCATTAAGGTTGGAAAAGACCTCCAAAATCATCTGGTCCAACCATAACCATACTACCAATGTCACCTACTAAACCATGTCCCTAAGTGTCATGTCCAGCCTTTCCTTGAACACCCCCAGGGACAGTGATGCCACCACCTCCCTGGGCAACCTGTTCCAACGCCTGACTACTCTTTCTGACAAGAAATGTCTCCTAATTTCTAACATAAAGCAGTATATCAATATATATATCAATATATATAAATTGCTATATCAATTACTATAGCATCTTTTAAGATTACTTAAGATTACTTATAGGATGGCAAGTCTTTCCTCTGCTCTCCCACCTCCTCCTTTTATAGCAAAAGACATACTAAAGCTGTCCTTAATCCCCAAAATAAATCAATTGGTCAGCCTTTGCCATTAAGTGTCATGATGTTAATTCCTACAGTCAAGAGATAAACAGATACATTTGGAAAGTAACATTAGGAAAGTAATTTCAAATTCGCAGAGTGCTATTTCTCCTTTTTCATTGTCTGGAAAATCCTGATAATGTGACGATGTTTGCTACTGCCCTGTTAATCTGATTTTACAAAGATCTGTCTATCCTCTAAGCTTGCCATGAAGGCATTCTGCCCCTTGACTATAAGAATTCCATTATATAGAGACCTTGTAGGTTGAAACAAAGTTCTTGTCACTTTCTTTCTAACTTTTCAGTGATTTCTGTTCATAATCATACCCTCATAATTGTGCACAAATCTAACACTAATTGATAGGAGCATTACTACTAACTCATTTTGCGTATAATGGAAAAAGCTGATCAGTTACTGTATTGTTGTATACATATACATATATCGAGAGCATATAAAATACCTTTCAGAGCACTATGAAAATCAAAGGAAACTACTGAGATACAAGCTCTCACTGACAGAACAAGGAGCCAAGCTTAAGACTTTCAGGCACTTACATCTCCCATCTTCATGACAAAAATTATTCTGGTATTCCTGGCTACTACTAGATCTATTTACTTCTGGCATCTTGTGGGCAGTTCTTGCTAGATGGTCAACCCTGAAGTCACAGGTTCAAAATTTTTAGGTTATATAAATCATGGGCTTGTGGTAAGCAGACATCTCCCATGCCTAAAATGTCGTGGGTCTCCAGCTTGAGAGTTGCTAGTCAAGAATCTAACCAAGAAAGATTTCAGAGGATAAAATCTGTAGAAGTAAATGTGGTCATAATGGCAAGGGTTAAAGAGTTCAAATGTAGTAATGGAAATGGCAAAATATAAAAATAAAAGTGAAAAATTAGGGGTTCAGCCCATAGATTTTCTTGCGAAAGCCTTCTCAGAAAATTTCCATTTAGTTCTATTTGGTATGGAAATTATCATGCAGCTGTATACCTTCCAGTCATGGGTTATATAGCAGTTAAGTCTATGTATATGTATGCAGATGTATGATATATGTATCAAGCACTTCTACCCTTCTCTAACAATTTCCTGTGCCCTTTAATATGACAGAACTTGTCATGGATGAATTCTCAAAGTCAGTAGGAACACACACAGGTGAATATAGGTATATGATGTGCTCATTCAGGAGTAAGAACAACAAACAAATCAGAACTCTGAAACAGGTCTTGCATATTTAGAAAATACAATGAGGCCCCAACAGACAAAAGGCATTTTGATGCCCAGCCCTAATTGCCCAGCATTAATCCGGTCATCCATGAGTTTCAGTACTGAAATAATCACTGTCCTACATGGTTCATGATTTTGAAAAGGGCTTTATATTCCCAATAAGAGTTTGCAATGCATTCGGGGCATCTCTGGGTACACAGACATCTTCTAAGAAAGTACATTATGGCATAGAAAATTAAGAAAATTTAAAAATATTGGTTGCTTATGGAACATTATAGACAAATATAACCCTGAAGTTAGAACGATAAACTCTAAAAGAATAACTGTATTCGGTCACTAACGCATTAGCTAAGTCTCACATGCACCGACATAAGCTGAACAACAAAACTGGCACAGTGCACAAGCTGCTCTTGACAGAGAAGACAATTCAGGGCACATGCCATTTGCCTTGAAAATCTGATGCAAAACACAAGAACATCATCCACAGACACTGCATGGGAAAGTGCACAATGGACCATGGAACTGCTGAGACATTATAGAAGGTCACAGTGCACGGGTGTCCTTGCCTCACATAACATGGTTATTTTTTTTTTTTGGTGATATTTTACTGTGATTCCAGGATCTTGATCATGATTTTGTTTAATACTTGGTCAAGCTGGGAAGCAGTGGAGACATATTTCCTTGATCTCTCTACCTGATGTTGACTACCTATGGCTAGGTAGTTACTATCTTAACAATCAATAAATATTAACTTCAAAGCTACTGGCAATTAATAAGCTTGAAAGTAAACACCTGTCTGAGCATCTATAACTCAGACAGTGATGATATTTGCATTTTCTTAAAAGCCCCAGTTGCTGTGTTTAAATGAGAATGTAATACTGTTATCTGCTTTCATTTATTTAATAAGAAGAATATTAAAGATGTGGATGCTGCTTCAGGCTTTTATTACAGAATGACTTAAATGTAACATAAAATCTGATAATTATCTTCTGATAATCTTCTGAAAATACCTCCAACTCAAAGAACTTTTCATCATTAGATCTAAAAGCACTACATGAAAGCAACTGTGTTATCTCTGGGCAGGGAAACAGCAGACATAGTTTCACATCCGTTTTCTTCTTTTGCCGCCCTTGAGAGGCCACCTCAGTTTAGAAAGTATAATTTTTTGTGACAACATGCTACAGAGTGGATCAGTATCAGGTAGCTGAAGTGATTTATTTTAAAAGTGTATCTTGAGGGAAAAAAAAAAAAGAAAAAAAAAAAGAAAAAAAAAAAAGTTTATATTCACTCATCATGCTAGAGCAGAACCCCCCCAGACACATGCATACACATTTGTGGTGGTTCAAATGGAGCTGGGAAAGGGTATCTAGGAATAGATACCCTTTCCACTAGGTGGAAATAAAACTCTGTAAGCTGCTGAGAAAAAAACAGACGGTATAAACGTCTGATGTGCTGAATGGTGAAATGTATACCTGAAAATTATCCTGCTGAAAAGAAGCATAAATGGTTGTGGATCCTTTATCTTCACAGAATCTTTTTTTTTTTTTTTTTTTTTTTTTCTCCCAGTTGGCTAAAAACAACATACAAGAAACAGAACCCTACTTTCAGAAAAGAACAATGTCAGTGATTTAGGTTAATTACTTAAATGTTAATATTTGGGTTTGATGATAGCTCTCTGTCAGAAATACTGTCAGAAATACTTGCTGCTGGCTTCATTAGAGGAAATTAAATCAGTGACCTCCTTATTCTGTTATAGAAAGGAAGACAGGTCTACTTTATGATGTATTAATTTCTTTAAATTACAGACTGCGGTCAGTTATACCGGCTTGTTGCTTCTTTATAGTGCTCTTTGGAACTTCAGACAGAAATGCCATTAATTTACATGATCATTATTAGACCCTTCCCCTCTGCTTTTTTCGGAAAGGAAGTACAGTGGGTTTTCTCTCAGAGGGTTCAACACAATGTATTTCCCCTTGGGAAATTTGTTGGTATTCAAGGGCTTTCCTGTTACTTGTGACCCAGGATATACACTAATACACAGATCCAGAATGGAAAGACATACATTCCATACATTCTAAGTCTGCCTATTAGCATCCTGCTGCACACGAGGGCTTCTCCAATATTTTTTAAACCACTATGTTAGCAAATCTAAAACATCAGACCTCAACTGGCAAATCTGCTGAGTAGCCATTTAAACATGTAATGTTAGCAAGCACAAAAGCAGAGACTCCTCAATAAATAAAGAACATTAAGGGTGTAAAGGGTGAAGGGTATAAAGTGTTATTGGAGTTAATCTAAGAATTTTTTTTTTTTTTTTTTTAAGAAGAATTAAAAAAGATCCAGTTCAGATATCAGCTGACATTCAAACTGATTCCTATTTTGTCTGTATAAGTTCAGCCAAGCATAATAAATCCTTCACAAACAGTAAAGACTCACACAGTGATAAGAATAGTATCGCTACTTGTCATCATAATAGGGGATCATTGTAGACTGATTTTCTTCCTGAAGATTTTACAAATGCATTCCAGCCAAACCTCTTTATGCCTAATGACAAGATGAACAGCTTGTAGTGAGTTACAATGTCTACAATGTGTAGAAAATTGTTAAAGTGGTACAATTTGATTATATTAAGCTAAATATCTAACACCCATTAAAATCTGTTCTGGACCTGTTAATGAATTTTAAAATTATTTTAAAGCATTATAATAGACAGTTTTCTAGGCTCTCAGAATTAAATTTTGCAACATCATCCCACAGTCTGCAAAACTTTTCTTGTTGAACTGGTATTTCCAAGCTTCTATGCAACCATTAGTGCACTGTTAGGTTAAGCCATATAAGTATATAGCAAATCCTTTTTCTGTTGCTGTAACTTACCCTCATCTATAGAAATCAATATTTCCCTCTAGAGTGTTCTCCATAAATTATATTTGAGAAATTTATTTTATGTTTATATAACTATAAATAAGTAATAGAAAATGTTATTCCTCATTTAGCTCATATGCAATGTAATTGTGATTTCTATAACTCCCCCGCCCACCTTCCCCAGTCATGATGAAGTGCAAACTTTACCTGCAGGATAACTTAAAAATATGTAATACAATAATTGATATTATAGGTAAGTACAGCCAATATGTTTTAACTATTTCTTCCACTAAATGATTATGAGTTGAAGCAGTTCAAAAAAACATCATCATAACACTGTAACTTTACTATCAGGACATCAAAAAAGTAAACTGTTCTGTTCACACACATGTTATTCCGTGAAGCAGCTTTCAAGTAGCTCTAGAAATGTGGAGTTTGAAGACTTACGTTTAAATACACAGCCAGTAACTGTGAAGGCAAAAGTATTGTCAAGAAGGAACATCAAATTTCTGGTTGTTATTAGTCATAATGCTCTATCACATTTTGGTGTCCTAAAGTTAAAAGAGTTTTATAACATCATAAATATCTCATTATTTTTTTTTCCCCTTTTTGTATAAATGGACAGTTTGATCCAATGAAGAATCCACATTACCTTGCTTTGGTCATATGGAAGAATTCAACACCACCAAGGAAATTGAATGGAAATTGTAGGAGAGTAAATAAATTATTTGAACATGTAAGTTTTCAATTCCATTTTTATTAGGATTATTAGTAAAAATAAGCTTATTGTTTATGCAAGTGTACAAAGATGAAATAGTCTGATCACTCAAAGAGGCAGGATGCATAAGAATATACCAAATATGATCAAAGCCATGAATGTGTTAGCTATGGATATGTTAAAAGCATCTGTTAGAAGCCGAGATTACAAAATCACAGAATCACAGAATATCCCAAGTTGGAAGGGACCCGTAAGGATCATTTAGTCCAACTCGTGGCACCACAGAAATTGCCAACTCCTGGCACCAAAAATTTCAGAACAGGTTCCACAACCTGCTAATATACCAATTTTCTCAAAGCCTTATTAGAGGTTTCCTGAATGCTGGCTTATATTTATTCTGACAAAAAAATAATAATAATAAAAAAAAATAAAAATAAAAAATAAAAAATCACATATATTTTTTATATTTATGTCCAGGAGCTGAAGGAAAAGAGAATTGTTTATTCACTGTAATAGCTTCTAGGTATTTCAGTTTAGCAGCTCCCTTTATGGGCACCACATATAGAAGCCTCATGTGACGTACTCCTGGCTATGTTTAGTCTACTAATTGAGACAGAAGATGGAGGGCTCCCTACATCTTCTGACAACAGCCTTATATTCCTTCCAAGTGGCCAGCCCCTCCTTCCATGATCTGTATACTCTCCTCTTTCACTTGAATTTGCCCAGCAGTTCCCTGTTTAATCACGCAGGTCTCCTGGCTCTCTTCCCTGACTGCCAACCTGTTGGGATGTTCTGTTCTTGAGCTTGGAAGAAGCAGTCCTTGAACACTAACCAGCTATCTTGGGCTCCTTTTCCTTCAGGTATCTTCTCCCATGGGATTTCCCCTAGCAAATTCTTGAAAAGGCCTAAGTCAGCCCTAGCTGGAATTCTGCTTGGTACTCTGTTCCTGCCACATGAGATCCTAAACTCCAGCATCTCATGGTCACTGCAACCAAAGCTGCCCTCAACCTTCACTGCTTCAACCAGCCCACCTTGTTAGTGAGGACAAGATCCAGCAGCACTCCTCTCCTAATTGGCACATCCACCATTTGCATCATGAAGTTATCATCAATCCACCGGAGGAACCGCCTGGACTGAGGCTGGCTGGCTGAGTAGGCCTTAGAGCAAATGTCAGGGTAGTTGAAATCCCCCAAAATAACCACGGCCTGTGATCACAAGGCTGCTATCAGCTGCCTGTAGAAGACTTCGTCAACTTCCTCATCCTTATCTGGTGGCCTGTAATAGACACCCACAACAGTATACCCCATGGCAGCCTACCCCTTAATTCTCACCCACAGAATCAATTCACTCCTCATCTGCCCCTGGACAGTACTCAATACAATGTAGTCGCTCTTTCAAGTAAAGAGTAACTCTGCCACTTTGCCTTGCTTGCCTGTCTTTCCTGAAAAGGACATACCCACCCATGACCACATTTCAGTCATGCGAGCTGTCCCACCATGTCTCTGTCATTGCCACCAGATCATAATCCCCTGACTGAACAAGGATTACTAACTCCTCTTGCTTATACCCCATGCTACGTGCATTGGTGTACAGGCACATGCTGGGGTACTGCAGTTGGTTTTAGGCAAGAGATCACTAAAAAATGTCTGAGAAGTCATAAATACACAGCTATCAAGAATCATATACTTTGAATTTTTCTAATACTTCTCCATTTATTATTCAACTGTATATAAAATTTTATCATGACAAAAAGTGCTTAATACTGTTTTTAAATATGCAATACAATAAAATACTTCACAAGAAAAAGTAAGTTCCAGGTATGAAACAGCAACAAATAATTTGGATCAGAAAACCACTTTGTTCAAATCCTATTATTTCAAAGAATTCTCAGGAAGGAAAAATGTTTAAAATGAGCTAACACAAACACCTTTCCACATATTCTATACATTTCTGAGCTTAATTAATTATATTCCTTATTCTGACCTTAAAAGTGCATTTGAAAAACAAAGCAGTGTCAAAATGCCTTCTGTTTTCTGTCTTAATTATTACTACCAGTAGACACCTGCCCTCAGCTAATATTTTCTTGTTGCACCTGGAGTAGGCTTCCATAATTCTTTCCAATGCTTTTAAAAAGATAGAATAGATGACTACAGATCTTATTCTCCGGAAGAAAAAATGCCTGCAAGAATTCTGAGAACAGTCACAGTAAAGTTAAACACTATAATTTAGGTGCTATGAATAATCTTGAAGGATCCTCTTCTCTCTCAGCTATTAAATGCACATGCACTGAACTATACCTGTACCTAGAATAACACAAATAGAATTTATTAATTATTACAAGAAATGGTATATTAATAGAAGATATAGCTCAATTCTAGTTGAAAAGTTCATATATCCAGTATCACCCAAATTAAATTTTTCAAATGTATGCACCCTTGAGGCTAATCTGTGAAAGAATCCCATATTCTGTGTTTGCAGAAGACTACACTAAGATAATAACTTCTACAATGTGCCTTAAAAGACTGTTTCCTGCCTCCTTCCATCAGAATATTTCTGAAATTCTCATACACTTCTCCAGAAACTAATGTAGCCACTAAAGCTTTATATATATTTCTACTGTACCTTTATACCTTAGTTCTGTTTTGTTATGAAATTACTAGCCTGCTTGCAAAGACTGTCTATAAACATTACAAACAATGTTAGAATAAAAGTAGATCCAGGTAAAATGTGTTAGCTTATTTCACAAGATTATTCTTATCAAAAACTACTAAAGGTGTTTCATTAAACAAAGAAGGCTTTTACTTTCATAGTGTTTCTAAGATTTTGTAAGGATCAGGTTTTCCAGCAGCAGCTGACTAGCAGTCTGTATCTGGGGCACATTTTAATGCATAGAGGCTGTGAAAGCAGACTTTGTAAAGATTTTTATCAACAGATCTTTAATATGTTAGTCTATCATTTTTCTTCAGTTCCTTGGCACTGTTCTGACTTCTCTCTATCCTAACTGCAGCTAACAGAGTTCAGCTGGTTTCTGACTCTTTACTTGGCTTGTAATTGCACACTGCCTTCTGTGTCTTCTAATCTGTTTACTGACCGACAGTATGTGTTGGCATTTTGTGGTTTTTGGATAGGGTTTGTGAAAATATTTGCAAATATTCCTGCATCAGCGTTGTATAACCGAGTGAGGAACTATTTGCATTTACAGGAAAAAAAAAAAAAAAAAAAAAAAAAAAAAAAAAAACAACAACAAAAAAACTTATAATGTTTCCATCTCTTATATTCTACATATTCATTAAGCTCATTCATCATTTCTCCCACCTCTTCTCTTTTTTTAATGGTCACATTTGATTTGACATCAAAAAACAAACAGACAAACAAACAAAAACACTTTAAAAAATAAATGTATGTATATTTACCTAAGTAGAAATCATCAAAATCTGTAAGTAACATGTTTCATGTCATCAGCTTCACTAGCAAAGAAAAAACAGTACTTGTTTACATTTCCACTCTGTCTCAGACCATAACCCCTTTAAGATGGATTTCATGGTCTGTGTGACCCAATTCACAGTGCAGGAAAGAATGCCTAGAATAACCAGTAACAAGTATTTATCAGATGAAAATTTGGGTCCACATCCAGATACAACTTTAAAACTTTTGGCAGCCTGAGAGGTCTCTAAAATATATGCATTATGCATATACTAGAAAAAAATCTTTCCATCTAGACTAAAGAATTTCCAACTGATAAGTACTTTTTTTTTTTTTTTTTTTTTTTTACCTAAAGTATCATACATTCTCTTACCTGTAATATTTTTTCTTTCTTTCTTTCTTTCTTTCTTTCTTTCTTTCTTTCTTTCTTTCTTTCTTTCTTTCTTTCTTTCTTTCTTTCTTTCTTTCTTTCTTTCTTTCTTTCTTTCTTTCTTTCTTTCTTTTCTTTCTTCCTTCCTTCCTTCCTTCCTTCCTTTCTTCCTTTCTTCCTTCCTTTCTTTTTCTTTCTTTTTCTTCCTTCCTTCCTTCCTTCCTTCCTTCCTTCCTTCCTTCCTTCCTTCCTTTCTCCAGGGAATTGTTTAGCACACCTCTGGAATGGTTTATTACTTCCAAGTAACTATTGAGGTAGCTGGAAGAGGAAACACTTCTAAATTATATGAACAGTACAAGGAGTAGCTTGTTGTTTTCATATTAAAGGAAAACATGAATCAGTTTGTCTGGTGTGCTTGAAAGAGCATTGTGGTACAATGTTCAACTTACATTTCTCCTTCCTGTCTGGAAAATGACAGCTTCCTATTGTCAATAAACTTTCTTTCTTCTGACTATAGTAACTGCAAACACTGCTCAAAAACAGTCAGAAAAGCACAATTCCATGGGCAACCTATCTGGTGAGCAGCATCCCTGCCCATGGCAGGGGTGTTGATACTAGATGATCTTTAAGGTCCCTTCCAACTCAAGCCATTCTATGGTTCTATGAGAATATTTAAATTAGGCTTCTAAATCACTTTCTGGTGGTGATTCTTTTCTCTTTAACTTGAGCCTACATATACAAATCTCATGATTAAGACACATGTAGTGGACTTAGACTTCTGAGAACTTAATTTGGCTGTCTGAATATATTCCTGAGTACTTGCTTCTCTTAACAGAATGTCACTTTTACTGAAGTAGCCAGTGCTTTCAATAATAATGTGTGGTCCTTCTGGTTTGGGCCTTCCAGATTTCTAGATCTACAGAAGATTTTGAGATGCCCAAGTTTCCACTGGAAACCAGACAGGCAGGTTTCCAATAACCTCACATTAATGGACATAGTGCACATGTGAAGAAGGTACCTGATGTACTTCAGTGACACTGACATGCAACCTCATTAAAAATATGATAAATAGTCTTGCAATAGGGTCTGTACTTATGCAGGCACTAAGTCTGATTGCTGAGTATACAGCAATTCTACTGCTTTTTAAATGCCAGTGTCAATAGGACAGCTAGATGTTGAAACATATTCTCTTTGTATGATTTGAACACCAGTATGTACCATCTGCCCTAGATAACCACAATTCTGAACTCTATTTAACCATTACTGTACTCTAGAAACTCTGACACTGAAATGTTTGTCATGGTTTTGAATGGGATAGAATTTTCTTTGTAGAGATTCATACAATGCTGTGTTTTAGATTTTTTATGAAAATAGTGGTGACAACCCACCAATGTTTTTAGTTGTTGCAGAGCAGTGCTCTTAAACAGAGTCAAGGACTTTTCTACTTATTATGCTGCCCTGCCAGTGAGAAGGGTGAGGGTGCACCAGAAACTGGGAGGGGACACAGCCAGGACAGCTGACCCAAAATGACTGAAGGGGTATCCCATACCATATGGCATCATATTCTGCAATAAAAGGGTAAAGAAGGGGGTAGGGGGAGGGGGCACAACACACATTCAGAGTGGTGGTGTTTGTCTTCCAAATAAACCATTACATGTGATGAGCTCTGTTTTTCTAGAAGAGACTGAAAACTTGCCTGCAAATAGTATGTAGCAAATTCATTCCTTTTTTTACTTTGCTTGTGTGTGTGGCTTTTGCTTTACCTGTTAAGCTGTCTTTATCTCAAGCCATAAGTTCTCACACTATTACCTTTCCAGTTTTCTCCCTCTTCCCAACTCAGGAGAGTGAGTGGCTGTGTGCATCTGAGCTGCCTGTCAAGGTTAAACCACAACTCTGCTTCTTCTCATTTGATATCTTTAAACTTAGTTTATTGTTTCTAAATACAAAGTTACCATTTCAAATTTGTTCTATGCTCTGAAGTATTTTTCATTTAAAATTCTAAGTTTACAAAATATGAGCTTAGGATATGTTCAGTAATATATGTGTTCCGTGCTGGGCTGAGCAAACTAGCTCCTGCAAAATAAAGAATAGTATAGAAATGGTCTCAAGTTGCACCAGTGGATGTTTAGAGTGGACATTACAGTTACCGAGAGATAGGACTAGAAGAAATGGCCTTAAGTTGTGCCAGAGAAGGTTCAGATCAGAAATTAGGATAATTTTTTTCTCAGAAAGAGTAGTCAAGCATTGGAACCAGTTGCCCAGAGAGGCGGTGACATCACCATCCCTGTGGGTGTTTAAGGAAAGGTTGGAAGTGGTGCTTAGAAGTTTTAGTGGGTGATATTAGTGGTAGGGGAATGGTTGGACCAGATGACCTTGAAGATCTTTTCCAACTTTAAAAAATCTATTATTAGGAAGAATTTCTTCACTGAGAGGTTGGTTAAGACTTGGAAAAGGCTGCCCAAAAAAGTGGTGAAGTCCAAATTCTTGGAGGTATTTTAGAAACATGTTTGTCTGTCACTACTGATGGGACTCATAAGGTCAGGCTGATGGTTGGACTCGATGATCTTGAACATCTTTTCCAATCTAGATCATTCTATAATTCTATGATTCTAATAATCAATATTTTTCAGAGTAATAAGCACTTCTTTATAGCATTATTTTCAGCTTTGTGTTACAGATTTTCTAAATTTAAAACAGGACTTGAAGCAAGAAATTGCACTAGAAATTCTACAAGCGGTATTGTGAGGGTTATATGTCAACTGTGAAACCTCAAAGAACTGTATTTTCAGTGGTGCTTTGCTCTGCCAGCTAGTCAAAATCTCCAGTCTCTTCATCCTATTGTTTTATTTGGGCTTAATTGAGTATTGAAACACAAGAAAACATTTCTAATTTCATTGAAGTGACTAAATGGGAAAAAAGAAGTGGTCTTCTATCCTTCAAAAATGGGGCTTAAGAAGCTTAAAGGAACTGCTAGTTAGTTTAAAGCCTGGTCTATGGGATCTTCTGTGGTTTTTTTTTTTTTTTTTTTTTTTTTTTTTTTTTTCATTATATATGCTATTTTTTATCTATATAGTTATCAACAAAAAAAATATCAAAAATTAACTCATTGTAAAGAACATGTTTTCTAATGATGGAATTGCCCATTATCATTGTTTTATCCTTGAGAAATGGCTCATAAATGGTGTGCTAAGTAGAGTCAATTGCTACCGACTCTTTTGTGCTGGCAGATAATCACACTGTTCTACAGGGCATTTGTACAGAGCAGAATTTCTCTTAGTTGCAGATACTTGGGAACTTCAAGTCATTACTGTGACTCATGTGACATTAAACAACTGCAGCAAACCGCCACGTCTGACAAACTTTACTGTGAACTAGGAGAGACTACAATGATCCTGCTTACAAGACCAGGAATGGCTAACCCTACTTTTGATATTTTTTCCCTCTAGACTTATAAAAAGACATTGATGATATATAGTCACACTTTTTTTCTGACAAGGATTTCAGTAAAAACCTACAGCTGTTTATATCAAATATTACTTTTTCCATCACTGGCTAAAATTAAAGTAATTTAATTAATTTATGCCTTTGTGATATTTTGGAAATGAAGTAGCTCTGAAACTGGCATTGAATGGAATCTTCTTAATATTATACCAAAGTATACTGCAGCATAAACCTAATTCTCTCAATAAGATGACACTTTGAATATAAAAAAGGTAGGAAAATTGAATCTTTTTCTTAGCATGAAAAAGCATGTGCAGTTCAGATACCCTGGCAAAATAATTATGTTGAACCATAAAGACTGATGGAAAACTGAAATTTACTTGAGAGTAGGTGGTTTCCAGAAAGGGTGCTCTCAGTGGCAGTAGTGACACCACATATTTTACATATTCAGCCTCGCTAAGAATCGATGGGTGCTACCATTAGTTCTTATTATTTTCTGGCACATGTTCAACAGTTAATTTCACTGTCTTCTTATCCTTTTACAGACACATTTCAAGAATTCTTCTCAGCTTTTATATTTCTTTATAATTTGCTCTTTTATTGCTCTCAAGTTAGACCTAGTCTGCACCTGCTCTACTTCCACTTGCTCCTTTCTTTCACCCAGTCAACTGATATTAGCTTTTCTCAGACTTTACAAATGTGTATGGTTCTCCATAATGACTGCAGGGTAACATTTCATTAAAAAAAAAAAAAATAAAAATAAAAAAATTTTTTTAATTTTAAAATAATTTTTTTTTTTTTTTTTTTTTCCAAAAAGAAGTGTTGTTGTTGTAGTTTGTGTGTTTTTGTAGCAGGGAAGCAATGTACATTATCTCTAGTAAAGGCAATTAAATATTTCCTATGTGAAGTTATTTTTTAATAATATTAGACCATACTAAGAGAACCTGAATAAACAGGCATATATATAAGCAAAGATAATTTTATTTTTTCTCAGATGAAGATATCTAAATATTTCAGTGAAGGGAGGGTACTAATAAGAATTATGAGGATAACTGGTGAGTTGAATACAGTGTGCAAGTTATTGCACTTCCAAAAAAGTAAAAATAAAAAATAGAATCATGCTACATAATTCTTTATTAATATCTATATGGGTCTCCTAATTAATAAAAATAAATGTGCACTACATCTAAATTAAAGCTTTGCTGTCTTTTCTCATTTTTAAACAACTACAGAGCAACGTCAAAATGATGTAGGTTCCCAGAGTAAAATGTCAATCTTAATTTAAAATCTATGATTTCAAGTAACTGTCTTGTTCATTATTTGTTGTTGTTGTTGTTGTTTGTTTAAAGTATATTCATGCAGGCTCAGATGTTTTTGCTGTTCCTACACTACAGCTATTCTATTTGACCAACATCAACATGAAATAAAAAATAGGTACTCAGTATGCGTACAGAGAGTTTGCATATGATATGGACTGATGCAGCCTTGTACAGTTCAGAGAATCAGGCTCTTGCTACATCTCTTTGACATTAACAGGTAGCTAAGTGCATGCTTAAAACTAAGCTAGAACTATGTGATTTTTCTAAAAAAAGATTTTTTTAGGATTATGTACTTTCTTGAATTGTACTTTCTCCAGGTTTGTGACAGGAGTAGAGTAGCTAAAGTGGTATCTATGGCCATTACAATAACTGCAAGTATTGCTGTTTTATCTCCGGTGAGAATTGTCAGTGCCACCTTTCCATCTAAATATAACATAGAAAGAATTGCCACAAAGAGAGGCAGGGTTTATCTCCACCACAACAGAGAGAGAAAATATCTTCCTTCACTCTTTGCTAAAAGAATCTCATGTATTACTTGAATCACTTACAATGTTGCTTACAAATTATGAATGATTGAAATTTCAGAGCATAAAGCATAAAATAAAATGAGTTCCTCAAAACAGATGTGAACAGGAGATAAGATATGCATGGGCCAATATGGGCCATATGTACCAGGTAGAAAATCATGTGGTATGAATGGGCCCAAGTGTAACCCTTTTTCTTGGCACTCACTTTGCAACAATTCCTGCTGAGGTCATTTTAGCCTATTTGAGAATGGTGAAAAAACAACTACTCTTCTAATAATGGAGTAGAGTCAATGAAGTCTATTGCAAAGGTATCACAGCCAGCTTGGCTGTGGGAGGAAATAAAACATTAAGTCATTTCTGATATAACTCAGTTTGGGGGTAATTGGTAGTTACCCTCTAAACTACCTGGCACTCTGAAGGCAACATATTCTAAATTTCTGGCAGCCGTTAGAATGCTAATGTTTAAGGTTGGCATAAATTATACTTACCCAAGCCAATCTATTTCATGCTACTATTACATGCTTCGGTTGAATGGCTCTTGTTTTTGTTACTATTTTCTGTGGATTGCTGGTTTTATTTTATTGCTGTTCTCCAAGACAGATGCATTTTATTTTAATTAAGTCATTACTGCTATCTGGTAGATTTGCTTAGCACTTTCAATGTTTAGCAATAATCTACATCTGTAATCTTCATCTCTATAATTAATGTTATTTTTATGATATTTTAATGTGAAATCAGTTTGAGAAAGACATCCTTTAGCTGCTAATATAAGCTTTAAAGAGATAAAGCTCCAAAGGCCACAAACAGCTTTGATCCTCAAGGCTTATTAATGAAAGCAACACACTCAGAGCTGTGCTTACATATTCAAATATTTTCAGATAATCCGAATCAAGTCTCAAGGCTCTACAAATTTGCATAAGTGGTTCAAATTTCCTAAAGCTCTGAAAAAAACTGGCAACCTGGGGAGGTGAGCTGACAAGAATCTCATGAAGTTAAATGAGCATAACTGCAAAGTCCTGCACCTGGGAATGAACAACTCGAGGCACCAGTACATTCTGTGGGTCACACAAATGGAAAGCAGCTCTTCAGAAAAGGACCTGGGGGTCCTAGTAGACACCAAGCTGAACATAAGTCAGCAATATGCCCTTGCCACCAAGAAGGCTAACAGTATTCCTGGCTGCATTAAGGAAAGTATTGCCAATATGTTGTGAGGTGATCCTTCCTCTCTACTCAGCATTGGTGAGGCCACATATTCAAAATGACCCTACTTCTCATAACCACCAATCCATCTCATTCAATTATATCTGATTTACACTTACTTTGTAACTATGCATCTGAAATTTGCTCAAGAAGAAATTACATGTAAAATGACAACAAATGGGATGAGTCACAGAACTGTGAATGTGCTCACTTTCATAGGCATAAATGATGCAAAAAGATCCCCAATTTTTGCAACAACTTCTTTTGATTACTTTGTGATTCTTCACAACACTCAGTTTGACTTTCATTTACTTTGCAATCATACACTTGGAGATCTTTTCCATCCCCCCTGAGCTGCTGCTATTTTTTTCTTAAAATATTCCTGGCTTCTTACCTTTTTGATTAAATTAACTATAAACCAGATCAAGCATTAAGCGTGGTATATAACAACTGAACTCATTATGTATGTTACGTTGCAATGTAATTTCAATTGATTTTATACTGTAGTTGTCCTGGAAACTAATCAGATTTCTCTCTTCTATTTGGAATATAAAACTGTCTATTAATATATAAGAGATACAGCAACTTATGAAGACACATGGAAGCTCTTTGCAGCCGATGTATTATTTTTAAAAGAATGGAAAGGAATCATACAGAACTATTTTTTTTTTTTTTTTTTTTTTTTTTCTGCTGGCAATTGGAGTTTACATTAATTTGGTACACAGTGTAAGCAAAAGCACTTGAACACAGAAATGTAGTGTTTTCTTCTGAGATTAAAAGGGGTCTCTAGGCCACTGCACAAATATTAATATACATTAATTTAAAAACAATGCATTTCTGTCTGTTTTTTTTCATCATTCTGTTTTCATAGAAATTTAATCTGGAATTAAAACATTATGAAAAAATAGACAACAATTTTCAATATATCTGTGAAGACGAAACTGTTCCAAGTTAGATTGGAAATGTAAACACTTAAAAAAATATGAGCCTTCCTATTCAATACTGCCAAAAATTATTTTATTCAAAAATTTGATTAGATGATTTATAGAATTTCTTATTTCCAAAAATACAACAAAACACACTGAATAATGAGTTGAGTCTCTATACATGTTTTCAACAGCTTATGCAAATGACATATTTGGATTCTTTTAATGACTACTTTATTAATACACCAAGAAGGAAAACTGTATCTAAGAAGAGAACAAAAGAATAACTCTGTACCACTTAATTCCTTTACTAATCTTTCAAAAAACAAAAACAACAACACAAAAGTTAAGTACAGCAGAAAATTTTGCCCTTTTTTATGTAATAATGAGGTTCAGACATATTGCCATTTGTTACTCAGATAGATTGTATTAATAACATATTCATTTGGCAAACAAAAAACAGTTTTTGTACATTCTTTTGTAAGAAATCAAGATGAGATTTAAGTGTGACTGTAGTGCACTACTGAAAGAAATTTTAATAATTTTTACTATCACAAAAGCAATTTACAGACTGGAAAGACTAGTTCATTGCATTAATCACCAATAGCCACATAACTGCTCTGTACTGTTACTTAACCATTTTAATTTCTAGTATTTATAGTAAAAAAACAGCAGGTGTATTGAAAGTCAGGTGGATCAGTTTGCTTGACATACATTCAGATGGATAGACCTGTTTTAGTCTATATCTGAACAGGAAGCTAGGTCACTCAGTAAAGAATGGTCAATAAAAATGGTGAAATAGGTTTTGTCCCAAGGACTGATGGCTGGATAATTTGCGAAAAGGATGGAGAGGAATCATGAAATGCCTCTCGATCAATGGCTATTAATTTAAGAGCAGCACATTTCCTGGAATGAAACAGTTGATGTTGCTATGTGGAACAATTACCATTTTCAATTAAGTGACATTTCACATAGCTTTGAGACTAGAAGAAGACAATAGCCCCCAGCACTAATCTCAGTTCTCTGTTAGGTGAGTCTTTTGTCAATAGTTCTGTGGTATTATTTCAAAGGCAAACCCAATACACTGTGAGCAATTACTTTCTTTGTCTTAAAACAGTAAGAACCACACAGACACAGTTCAGGCAGAGTTCAGATACAATGATCACTATGACAACCACAGCATTCTATGAATATACATATATTTAAACGTGTGTGTGGTTTTAAATAGCTATATATATATATATATATATTTGTTGTTGTTTGTTTTTGTTTGTTTTTTAATCTTTATGGTACTCTTCTCTCCATGGCATTTGGAACACATGGCACTCTCCATGGCACTAACATGAGCAGCTCAGTGATCTTGTTTGTTAGTTATAGTATGTCACAATAAAATGGTAAAATAAATATCAGTGATATAGCTATTATTAGAATAAAAAGAAATTGTATGCACATGAACTCTAAGTTTTATATCCTGCTGTATAAACCACCATTTAATTTTCTTAATTATCTAAATATAGTTACTGGAATAATCCAATGAAATAGTCTCAGACTGCTTTCTTTTTCTTTTATTAATATGGATGAAGGGAAGGGAAGGGAAGGGAAGGGAAGGGAAGGGAAGGGAAGGGAAGGGAAGGGAAGGGAAGGGAAGGGAAGGGAAGGGAAGGGAA
>CM021765.1:153392420-153432146 GCA_011076525.1 Nettapus auritus
AAGGGAAGGGAAGGGAAGGGAAGGGAAGGGAAGGGAAGGGAAGGGAAACAAGCTTGTGTTTCAAACTATTAAATGTATAGAAAGATAAAGAGATGAGTGAAGGACGGTACAAAACTGTAGTATTATACTGTCAACATTATGCTAATAAGGGGATATCTCATACCATTTGAGGGGACAGAGTTAAAAATCAGGAAGAGCCCGATACAGGTTACTTATAAACAGCTACAAGCTGGTGTAATTTTGCACTAACCTAAATCTCAACTATATCTTTCTTGGTACTCAATTCAGTCATCATTGGTTCCTCCTGACAGTCAAATACTGTTTTGTTGCATTGAACACTGAAACGGTGGATGAAGCATCCAGCAAACTCTGAAGCAAGCTCATGAAAGTGGAATACAAGTGACAGATGAAACAAAGAGTAGGACCGCAACAGCCGGTTTTTATATCGGTGTAGACTGCGTTTCAGTTTCAGCCACATTAAAAGTAGTGTATGCTACAATTACAGAGGTTAATGCATTTTTAAACATAGGAAAAATCATTTTCTTACCTTGAAGATAAGTTACAAGCAATATGACAAATTTTAATGAAAATAAAATATAAAGAATGCTACATATTTTTATGTCAAAATAAAAAGTTAAAATGCATAAGAAATTTATCTGAAGTGAACCTCAGTGTGGAAAGAAAAAAAAGCCAACATTAAAAGAATATATAAAAGAGTAAAGAAAAAATTAACTGGGTTGTAAAATTATATGAAAGGATTAATTTGTTTTTTGAGCTTTGGAATAGGGTTCTGGAGAATTCAGGTAAAAGCTGATGTAAGATTTGACTACCAAGAAGTAAGCAACTTATTTTATATAATAAACTGAATAATGTAAATTTATTTTTAATATATTGGGCTCGTGTACAATTTGTAAAAATATCGGCTCTTGGTGCGAAGCAGAAATCATAATTGGTGTAGAATTTTTTTATTTTTTATTTTTTTTTATAGAAAGAATTTATATGTTCTTGGAAATATAGTAGTATTTAGAAGGCTTTCATAGCTAAATCAGGATCTCAGATGCCTAAGAATTGGAAAACCTCACTTCAGATGTTAAGACAGCATCTCAGCTGTGGTATTTTAAATATTGAGCACTAAGATGGATGACAATCTCTTGTAGGATGAAGAGAGCTTCATCTTAAAATTTTCTTATTCTATGGTATACTTTTCTTCCAAAATAAAATAACATTTAAATAATAAAATGAAAATAAAAATAGAATAAAATAAAATAAATGAATAAAATATAAAATAAAAGCGCTTAGGAAACTGTTAGAGAACACTGTTTTCAGATGTGCACCACATCTACCTAGATACCATGCAGGTTTATTAGCTTTTGCTTGTTTTCTGGTCCTCTAGAATTATATAATGACAGCTATGCATTTGGCCAATATAAAGGAAATGGGGAAATACCCTTTAAGAACTCATTGAGTTCTATGGAAAACCTAGTAGGTAAAGTTACTTGCTATTTATTAAAATGTCCAGGAAACATCATTGATAATTTTATTAGATTCTTGCATTAGAAATGATCTGTTATGAATTAACAGTAAAATTATAATTAAACTTATACATACAAGTTATTTTATATATAATTTTATTATTATTTTATTATATTATCATTAATAACATCTTATATTTTATTATATGTATATTATATGTATATTATTTTATATTAATTATAATTAAAGTTATCAATAAAAATATTTATTGACATCTAAGATATATCAGGGTGTTCCAAATACATACTGATAACGCAGATTAAGAAATAAAAAAGAAATAATGTTAACCTTTATACACTGAAATTAAATTGAAATAATTTCTATCTCCCCCGTATCTATTGCACTTACCGCCAGTTTTCATGATTTTGCAGTATTCCCTTTTTCTGCACACTTTAAATAAACTATAGATTAGGTTTTCTTGCTGGATTGTGTCAACCAATATCTCTTTTGTAATTAACCAAGAGTCCAGACAAATTTAACCTTTCTTCCAGAAACTTTTATTTCCCCCTCAGCCAGGAGACAGTTTGCTTATTCTTCTAATTTGAAGTAAACGTTATTTCACTTCCTTCTCTTTGATAATGTCTCCTGTAATATAGTGACTAAGATTATCTCAAAGTGTTTTGAAAAAAAAAAAAAAAAAAAAAAAAATTATTTCTCTCCTACTTTGTTACTGAAACAAAGTTCCAGAAAGTAAAGTGAGATGTTTATGATTCCATGTGCATCTCATCCAATCCTGTGGGTTATTGATGCCAAAAAAAAAAAAAAAAGAGAAAACCCTGTTGCTCCTTGCATCCTAACTCCTTTCTTCTCTCTCAACCCCATCTTTATCTTTCTTGTTCTACTGTCTCCTGTCCTGTCGTCTCCTGTCCTGTCCTGTCCTGTCGTCTCCTGTCCTGTCCTCTGCTCTGCTCTTCTCTTTTCTCCTCATCTGACTCTTTGTTCTCTGTAAATTTGTTCAGCTCATTAAATCAACAGAAATCTACAGTCAAAATTTGCAGTGAAGTTTACCTTCTGTATCACCTGGACTTTAACAAATATACATTGTAAAAACATCTAAGTAAAATAAGCATATGTAACATTGCTGGCTCTTGGTAAAGATCAACTACCTCCAAGCTGAGGTAATTATTCCTTATTGTCTTTCTATTAAGTTTGCTGTAAGCATGGGTGGTATTTGCCTTGATTAAATCAAGATATCAAGGTGCCTACATGTAATTGTGAGCTCAATTAGCCAACTAATTATACATAAATAGTACAGTTTGAGATGATATAGAAAGTCTGAGAAATTCATGGGCTAGCATTAATGACACAGGACCTACAGAAGATGTGAACTGAAACAGTACATGCAGACTTAAGCTTAAACAGATGAATCTCATCTGCTACACCTTATTTTGAATATGTCTTTGAAGATTATAAATCTAATCCTGAATCCCCATTTTAGAACTTTCAATTTTACAGGCTCCTCTAAGTCTTCCATTCCTTATAAACAGGACTGAATTAAATAGCAAAAGGGGGCAAGAGATGCTAGATAGACCTGATTCTAGAATATGATTTTTTCCAATAGCTGGGTAAATTGTCAGATAAGGATATGCATTTATGAATATAAATATATCTATATTATAGAGAGATAGTATAGAATATATATTTCATAAAAATGTATGGTGTGCTAAATTACAGCTCAGAGACTGTTCAGCTGTACTGATTTGAGTCTTCATCCCACATACACACATTTGTGTGTTTGTATACAACTTGTGTTTGAACTAATCATCTGTGTAAAATGTGGGCAGATTAAGATCTTGGGTAATAGGCTCTATCATCTCAGGATCTGCTTTGTTCAAATCTTAATTAAAGTAAGGGAACCAAGCTTGAACTATAGCTCCTAAAATCCAGCTTTTATGTAAATGTCATATTAAATGATGGAGCCTTTTTTTTTTTTTTTTTTTTATTTTTTTTTTTTTCTGATATAGTAAAATTTAACTTCTGTTAAGGAGTCCTGTTAGGACCAAGTATCAGTGTAAATTCCACAAGTGAAAAACCATTCCCTATTCCATTTTCTAATATGAATTTTATTTTCATATATTCTTTAATTAAGTGAAGTAAGTTTAAAAGCTAATACATTTTCAAATTATCTCCATATTATAAAAGACATGAATCAATTCCTTAATAAGTCTGACTCCCACGTATCAGTTGGCTTGTTATGAGGATCTGATGTTCCTTGTAAGGTATAATTTATATGATATTAAGATGAATGATAATCTTTCTACTATAATATATACATATTTTTTCTTATTTATCTAACTAATCAGTCTTTTAGCTTTCTAATTGTTTGGATGAATGCTCCTTTGAGATATTCTCTCTTTACTGAGGCTCATACTTTTAGTCTCCAGTGAAATTGGTGGTTAAAGAACATATATTACCATTAACATTACATCACAAAGGTCCTGATTCTATCAAGAATCCCTCAAGGAGCTTACATTGCCACAAATGTTCTGCATTATTTAATTGCCTTTTTATCAAAATTATTCTGCAAGGTTTTTACAGGCACAGATGTTATCTTTTCCAAGTATACACTTTAGGTTAAATCTTCCATTGGGGCCAAATCAACAAAGATGTTATTACACAGTGTGAAAGGAAACATTTCCAAGGCTCTAAATAATGGCACAGTTAATCTGAACATCAACCGATCTGAATGTTGTATACACAAATGGTTCCAATAAAAATGTGGAGGCATTTTTTATTGTCAGAAGCCATTACATTTAGGTGCATGAACATCTCTAACATGCTGTGGTTGTACTTTTGGAACACAGCCATATCCAATGTTACAAATGCACTCCAGGTGTTTTGGGGAAAATTAATCTCAGGAATTTACTCAAAACTACTTGAAACCTGAGGAGATGGATAATTTCCTGTGTTACTTGGACATATGTTTAGGTATGGCTGTTTTGAAAACTTGATTTTTTCATTCTTGCTACCACAATAAATATATCCTTAAGTGTACACAAGGAATTACTAATGAATATCTAGTGAAAATTAATTTATCAGATCAGTGTTACATACTGAGAATTAAGAAAAAAGTGAGTGGATCTAAAGCCTGGGAACCCTTATAGAAAGATCAGCTCTACAAAAAGCCTCCAGTAAAATTACTTGGAGGAAAAAAAAAAAAAAAAAAAAAAAAAAAAAAGTATACATAATCCAAAAACAATGGAATCCCATCTATTATTTTAATATACTTGTGAGCCAGGGAAATTTGCTCTTTTCTCACATTTGTAAGACTGTGGTGAGCAATTTAAAAAACAAGTTGCACTATTTGCAGAAAAAAAATGTTGCTAGTCAAGACTTGTTTTAGCAATCTGGAGAGGGTCAGAGGTGCCCAAATACAGAACAGAGTAAATATTAGCTGATCATCAACTGCTCCATATGGCACTTTTTATTACCAAAATAGCCAAGCTGTAGCAATAACAGCCTCAAATCTACACAGTAGATCCAGCTCATAATGATTATTAAAATGCAATAGAAAAATTATGTAGGGTTCAGCTTGGTGTACTAGTGTATACATTCAAGGCACACAATCACAAAAACAGACTAGCATGGCAATCGTTCAGACGACAACTGCAATTTATTGCAAATCTTGGTACCCTAACAAGCAACTGAATCTTTTAATAACCCATCCAAAAGCACTTTATACATAAACAGCAACTGTTATCAAGCCCACAAATACCTGCCAGAGGAAGAAACCAACACCCTTTCTCATATTTTCAGAGACCCCTATATAGTGTGATTATAAAAATTATAGTTGAAGCTTATCTTTTATAGAAGCTTCCTGTTTTCTCTTGTTTGTAGTAGTCATATTTATCCTCACTGTCTGAGACTTTGACTCTTGATTCTGGAAATACAACCCATAAAGGACATCAATACCTAAAATCAACATCTCCTATTTTAGGTAGTCAGCCACTGGCTTGGAATCCATAATCCTGTATTAGGCAGTAAACTCCATCTATATTTTTATAACGTATTGAAAAATTGAGGCAATATTTTTAAAAATAAAAATTGAAAAAGGAAAAGGAAAAAAACCTGAGTCCTAATGTAGTACAAAATGGGCAAAAAATAATTTAAACAATAAATTCCCTGGACAACAAACAATTATTTTATCAGGAGATGAATTATGTCTTAGACCAACCTATTTATACCTATTGACTGAAAAGAGAACTTCAGGTAGCTGTCATAGGTGTGGATAGCACACTATAAATTTGGTCAATGAAGACCACCTTACATGTTCTGCCTTTCTCTCTTGAGAATGCCTAATACAGATCAGTAACACAGAGCTAATGGCAAATGTATTTTCTTTCAAAAGGAAGAATGGAAAGGGTGTTTTACCCATTTGTTTTTAGAAATATAAATTGCCAGATGAGGTCCCTAACTTCAACAGTAATACTGAGTTTTTAAAGAGGATGGATGTGGAGTATGCCACATTGTGGTGGTTTTATTCGGATGGGCAGCCAAGCTCCACCACAACCGCTCTCTCACTCCCCGCCTCCTCAAAGAGGAGGGGGAGAAAAGTCAACACAAAGAGCTCGAGGTTTGAGATGAGAATGATTTAATTAAAGGGAAAGGGAATGGGGAGAAAAAGTAACAAAAGAAACAACAAGGCCGTGCGGAAGCACAGAGAGAAAGGAAAAAGTTATGCTCTACTTCCCATCAATGAGCGATGTTCGGCCATGTCCTGGGAAGCAGGGCCTCAAAACGCGTACCGGTTGTTCAGGAGAGAGAGAGAGATCCCTCCCCCACAAGAGCCCCCTTTATTGCTGAGCGTAACATCAGGTGTTATGGAATATCCCTTTGGTTGGTTTAGGTCAGCTGCCCTGGTGATGTCCCCTCCCCATCAATTGCCCACCCCCAGCCTGCTGGCTCCTGGGGTTTGGAGAGAGTCCTGATTCTGTGCCAGCACTATGCAGCAATAGACACAACACTGGAGTGATACCAGTGCTATTCCAGCTGCGAGTGCAGCACTGTGTGGGCCCAAACAGACCCAACACACACATTCAATTGACATGCCAGTGGGAAATAGGAGACACAAGTTTCTACATGCTGAAAACAACATTGAAGTAGGAAGCTCTCCTTTTCTCTTTCCTATTTCTCTGACTACAACAGTACTATATAAAAGAGGAGTAACATCCCATCACCTAACCAACTTTAGGAGAAAAAGCAGGAACTGTAGACTTTGTGGAATGTGATCCTGCCAATCTTCATTAGCTCTTCTCAGCACAAACAACATGCAAGGCACTTGAGTGGAAAAACTGCTGATTTAGACCCTAAATTTAGTTGTCACCTAGATGTCAAATTTCTGTTGCAGTCAACAGAAATTTGGAGTTTAATTCTCTTGCTTAAATATAGTGCTATTTGAGATGTATGTGGGTTTTCAAGATATCTACATAAGGCTGCCAGGTTTGATAAGAAATTACAGGGAAATCTAAGCCTTTCTGAGGTGGAGAATGGAAGTTAACTTAGGACAATTTAGTTTCTAAAAGGTTACTTTCTATATCTCAGATGACACTAGATACCAGCTTGAGGTTACAACAACAAAATGTAGATCTCCATTCATTTAGGCACCTGGTTTAAACATAGACATCTGAATATTTTAATGTGACAGCTTAATCTTTCTCTAGTTTCTGAATCAAAGCAAAGTGGTAAGTTTGTTTTCAAATTCTGATAACATCTAAGGAGACCTGCACTGAGTCTAATCCTAGGTTCTTGTAATGTAAATTAATACTCCAAGTATTTATGGTTCAAATTCTGTATTGATGTATAGTTTACAGTCATTTCTAATAAGAACTATGAATTTTAAGGTGGTAATAATTTTTGGTTTGCCTACAAAGGTAATACATTTTGGTAGTGTTTATGGATGGGGTACATGTATAACTTTAATGTGGGGTACACATAGAATAATAATGTACATATATGTGATTACAGATTTTTTTTTTTTTTTTTCCTGATATCTGTCTTTACAAAAGCATCCATGTGCTCTGTACTCACTATCAATATGTTAGGCTAAACAAAATAATGGAGGGAATATTATAGAAGAGGATAAGACAAATTTATTTGCAGTAATGAGTATTACACACAGAACTGTTAGAAAAGCTGGAAACATTTATAGCTTTTGTTGGGGGAGCCATTAGCCAGGCTAAAAAGTATTGTATACCATGAAATGCGTTGGAATTTATTGATGCTTAACTACACTTGGTCTTTGGACCACAAAAGTTGCGTGAATTAATTAAGAAAGCAATGCAAAAGAAGCTGGACCATCACAGATTTTAAGTATATATGGAGATGCTGACTCTAAAATATATGGAAATGGCATATTCTACTCACAGCAATAAACTATATCCATTGTAGGGGCTTTCTATAATCCAGTTAGGATTTCAATTCAGTGTTCTTTTCCTATCACAGCTTTTGTACTGTCCTTTAAGACAAATTAATATATCACAACTTATACAAATGTGTGTCCTGCATTTTTCTCAAAGTTAACCCTGTAGAAAGCTGGTGAGAACAGGGCTGTGATATCTACTTCAGTCCAGATAAATAAATGTCTTCCTCATTTTCCATGGGATTTTTTTTTTAAGTATTTATTTCTAATTTTGTTTTGTTAATTTATGCATAATGGACTTTAACAGTTTTCTGAGGAGGAAAAAGAAGGCCTCCCACAGCCTTTCTTACCACAGAATTTCACTCCTGTTCCCCTAAATAGAATTTGTAACATTAACAAGGAAAACAGTGTGACTGAATTTTTAACACAACATTTAGTGTGTTAGGTATTTCCCTACTTTTCTTTCCACTCAAATTAATTAGAATCTGTCAATGTTTGATAGATTAGGAGAAGGAACACTTTTCTTCTCACTTCTCATCTTCCATATTCTGCTTTAAATTGTAAGGAACAAATACTTTTGTAGGGTCAAATGCTCCTGTCAAAATCTCCTTTTGACAGTTATATGAAATACCAGAGAGATAGTTAAATATTAGGGCTAAGACCAAACCAGCAGAATTTGCATGTGGAACTCCAGATGTATGTCCTCTCAAAGAGCTTACTCCTAATCTTTTGCACACAAGCAAAATTATTCTTCTTGAATAATTTCTAGGATTGGAGTACAACAGGGCAGAAAGATCACATTCTATGTGATATCATTTTGTCTGTCTTATTAAGACCGATGTTAAATAAATGGTTGTTTTATTTGTTTGTTTGTTTGTTTTGTTTTGTTTTAAATCCCTGAATTAATACATGAAATAATCCTTCTAGGGAATTATGAACCTGCAGGAAATTCCTGTCTCA
This sequence comes from Nettapus auritus, assembly GCA_011076525.1. Lineage (NCBI taxonomy): Eukaryota > Metazoa > Chordata > Aves > Anseriformes > Anatidae > Nettapus > Nettapus auritus. The sequence goes on from CM021765.1 coordinate 153,401,272, forward strand.
TTGATAGTCCTCTGTGACAAACATACAAGAATGCTATAGTTTCAACAATGTCAAAATCTGCTTGAAAACATTCTGTCTATCCTGTATGGAATTGCATTACTCTAGCACTTGTCTTTCCCATAAGCATTCATTCCTATTTAGCTGAGTATTTGATTTAGAATAACAGCTGTCCTTCCGAGTAGAAAGACTGAGAAATAATAAATTTAATATTCAAGCAAATATCCATACTATGCATTCCACCACTGCAGTCAATATTATAAGGATCTGTAATTTAAATTTTGTCATGTTTTGTTGTTGTTTTTGGTGAGGTGATCATGAGATTTTTATGATTTTTAATAGTCTTTGTCTGTGTTATAAAACCTAAGGATGATTTTATCAATGAAAGAGGCAGAGAAGAATTTCATTTGAACCATCACAGAACAAGATTTTTTAATTTGATTTTTTAAACATTAGTTACATAGGATTTTTAGACCTATACATGGTGTTTTCCTCCCCACATTTGTCAGGGTTAGTAAAAAAAAAAAAAAAAAAAAAAAAAGAAGGGAAGTATTTAGTCATAGTTATACATATTCTGTTTTTTCTTTTTTTTTTTTTTTTTTTTTTTTTTCACTCAAAGTCTATCTTTTCAGACTAGTGTCACATAGAAGCTAGGTTCATGCAGTTACATCGTACACATTTATGTTTGCATGCTTTTAGTTATGTTGTCCCCAGCAATTTTTTAATTTAATCTTAGTTTCAAAGAAGAATGCTGAAAAGGGTTATTTAGAAAAGGTATTTTTAACATGTTGTTGAAAATACCCACATGGAAAGAGCTGCCCTGACTGATAGAGATGCTGAAGTATTCACAGCTTTTCAGTTTATTCAATACATATTGCTGTAGTATATATCTCAGATAACCTTTGATGTCACACAAACCTAGAATTCTGATTAACAAGTCATATGTGATGGTAGCTGTTTGGGATGCGTAACAGGCTTTCCTTTGTGTGGATAGCAGAGTGAAGAAAGGAAGTAGCTCTCATAGAGGTGGATGAGGAACCTAGGTTTAGAATCTTGGAAGCCTTGGAAGGCTGCTGGACCTAATGTCTTATAGACACAGCCAGATATCTCTTATAAGTACCTCAGGCTACAATGAAAACTTTGACCAGAAATTACAATCAACTACAAGACACAGCATTGAATGAAATAGACTTCATTGTTTCTGATGTTCATGGAAAAGGAAATTGCTTGTATTTTCTTTGTGAAAAGTTTGGTATTTTTGCTTTTACAAAAGCATGAGGTAATTTCCCTCTGTGCTGTCCAGGCATTTGTCATGGGAAAAAAAAATAAAATAAAATAAAAAAAATAAATAAATAAAAGAAATTACTTGAAATGCATAAAAGCATGGTTATGTTAGGAATATATCCTTGCTACAGTGTGGCTCAGTGCCACATCTTTTGCATAAAATACGTATCCCTCTCAAATAAGTTTTATGTATAACATGTGTTGAGAAGCATTTTAATTCTAAGCAAGATCCTTTGTTTTCACCTCTTTAAAGAAATAGCAGTTTTATATTCCTGTGCTAAAATAGTTAAATTGGCTAAGGACCTTGATTGTTAACATTATTGTTATACAAAACAAAGGCAGCTGTTCCATGTAATAGATATAACAAAAGATTGTAATAGCTATAGATTACGTGATAACAATAAACCATATTATCTGCATATATGTTATCTGTGCTCTTTAGACCATATAAAAAACAGTTTTTTTTTTTTTTTCCTTTTAAGTCCTGGCCTTTGTGTAGACATTTATTTTGATTAGAGATGAAAAATATTTTAACAAACTCTGAAATTCTATTCTTTGCATGACCACCACCAAAGCAGTTGCAGTATGTTCATGTTTCACAAACATTAACCCATTTACTATTACTAAATCCCATGGAGACTGGAAAGTATCATCTACAGTTCTACAGATGTGGCTAAAGACCATGCAGTTAAGACTACATCAGACACTGGAACTGAAGTACTCTAAGCCACAGCCCAATGCCTTTCTGGTAAGACATAGCCTCATAAATTTCCTTGAAGACTCCCTTTTCAGTTGTCATTTCAAACAGCACTCTATAGAATGAAGCGCTCTTCAAGATTTCCACAACTTGAAACACAGAACATTTTGTTTAGTATAAAGGAAGTCAAGGTCACATGTTTTCTTCTTTCCTTATACTTTAAGTCCAAGTAAAAATACTTTCAATTGGCTTTAATAATTCCAAAATTGACATTAATGCAATATACCTGACTACCTGTGTAGTACAATATGCCTTATAATAGAAGAAGGAGAAACAAAAACAAAAACAAACAAACAAACAAAAAAATAGAACATTTTAAGGGATGGGCCCTTTAATGTAGCTGCCAGTGCTCTTACATTACCAAATATTTAATACCTATCTTTTTATGGTTGTATTTAATCCAAGGATTTATGTTGACAGACTGCTAAAACAAGGTATTTATGAAGGAAAAAAAAAAAAAAAAAAAAAAAAAAAAAAAAAAAAACAGCACAACAACAAAACACACAAAAAAACTTAACATATCACACTTGCAATACAATATCTTGTTCTTTTGTAAAGAGAGTGGTTTTGTGTGTGTGTTTGTATTTTTGTTTATTTGTTTAATAGGAAATGTATATTTTCATCTATTAGGAATTTACAAGTTATTAGATATCTAGTAATTAAATGTTTAATTTTGCACTAGTTAATAATGGTCCCCTTTTACAGTCAATGAAGAAGAATAAGCACCAGATGGTTGATCTGACCCACCTTAGAATGAGGTGAAATTTATTCTGGAAATGTCTTTATCTTTCTACACGCACCAATAAAGATATTTTTGAGGACTCAGATTTTGGCATCTAACTTTTAGATACCTATATTAAGAGAGATTAATTCTATCTCTATTTGTAAAAATAGATCTTCCTCATCTGACAGCAACATCCTGGTGCTTTCTCACTTCACTGCTATTTTGTGGAGCAATATGTATCTTATGACTGAATAACAATATAGTTTTTGAACTGTACTCCTTGGCAAGCACACTAGCACTTCATTTTAGAGAAAACTTTAAAGATAGATTTTAGCTAGTGCAACTTTTTATACAATATATACAATGTTTTAGGTGTTTCTTCTGTTTATAAATTGAGAAATAGTGTTATTTTTATTCTGTCCTAAGGATTATATCATTTCACAAAATAAAATTAAGAAAGATGGTCCTCCAAACTGCATCCATCATATAATCTAGATAACTTCATAGTTCACATCTATTTCTATAAAAGCTAAAAGAGAGAAACACTTGTAAAATGCACTTTCAAAGCAAAATGTAGTTTATAGATTTTATCTTTTTGTTTGTTTGTTTGTTTGTTTCTGTGAGAATAGGAAATATTTTGTATTTCACAACTGGGGTCCATCTGGCAGCCAATACAGAAAACAAATTATTTTCTCTGGTGAGCAGCTAAGACCATGGGAACACCTTACTTTTTAGGAAGCAAGATGCACAGATGCAAGTCAAAAAAGGAGATTATGGCTTATATCTGAAATTTGGTCTATAACCCTTGTGAATGCATTAGTAGCCATAGACAGAAAGTGATTTTTATAATATTATTATATTATTAGAATCAATATTGTCTTTGCAGTTTAGAATAAGGATAACGATCAGAACACAGCCAAGGTAATTTAAATAAATACATTTCACTGGGCAAACAATTGACAAGCAAGAAATCCACATTTGGTTACTATGCTTTCAGGACCAGTTTCAGTTATTGGAATGTGCTATTAAATTGTACTAACAAAACAGCAAGCAGTAATCTGACCACAGCCTAAACAGGGCAGGCAGTCCCACTTGGCTCTTCCTGGGCATTGCCACAGAACAGTCAAATATCTATGATGATCCTTTGAGAAGTAAATCTTCAGTGATGTAGGGCAATCAGTACATTGGACTTCCAAGACTAAATAATACAAAAAGAAAGGATCCATCAGTTGTCAGTTTCATTTCATTTACCTCACCCTGCACATATGCAGATACTGGAATACTCTGGAGGGAGGAACAATAGGGGAAATGTAGAGAAAAGTTTTCTCTTTGAGGCAAATATAATTGCTCCCATGAAAAATATGTTGACGGCTAACATTATTAAACTAAGCAGAAATATATTTCACCTGTCCACTTTGTGCTAGAAACTGATTTGTTCTTAGTGTACTACATATGGATGTAATGGTGCCTTTTAGCTACTAAGGGAAAGATATTTCTTTGGGGACAAAAACCTGACCAAAATACTGAATGGTGAGATCATTTATGGATATTTTCTTTACTGTGGTACTGTTGGGTAACATGTGGGCCTATCAGCAATAGCTCTAGTACTATTGTACTTCATTTACTCTTTGATCAGCTTTCAACATGTTTTAGAGAAAGCCTGAATTATGCTTTCAGTCTTTATCTGCATTTAATATACTGAAAGCTAGGTTAGTTTATATCCTTATTTAATTATGATTTTGATTTTTTTTTTCTATAACTCACTGGGTCTTAGAAAATGATAAATAATATAAATACTTCTCAAATGTAGTTAAAAATAATATTGAATCTGACAAAAGCAAGCTACTTCCAGCTATTACCTTTTGTATATTTACCATTAGCACATAACTTTAAACTGATTTTATAAAAGGTAGTCATACTTGTGTTACACATGCTGGGTGTTATTACCAACTATAGCTATGAGAGGAGTTCATTAAATTATGATTGGGTGACAGCTTCCTAGTGGCTTGGATAAAGATTTCTGAGTAGGTATATTGAACATTATATTTCTTATTTAGAATTATATTATATATATACATTAGAATGCATTATCAAAATTATATGTTGAGGCTTAATTGACAACAAAAGCAAGACATCAAAATATTTTAAAATCTGTGCTTTCAGCTCTAACGATTGCATCTTCAAAGACATTGATATTTTGCAGGTACCTACATAATATCACACAGGCCTTATCCTGGTGTTCCTGCAGCCTTCATATTAAATGTAAAGGACATTCATTCACCAGTGTTCTTAAAACATCTGTGTTAACAAGATTTGCAGATCTGTTCAATTAGGTAGTCAAATGACTCTATGGACCTTCAGACCTCTGATAAAGTACTTTGTCTCTTTGGAAGATTCTTCATAAGGCATCCACTGTAAAAGAAAGTGACTGAAATTTCCAAGGATTTCGAGGGCATTTAGGGCCCTAAATATCCTTAGGCTTTGGGAGCTTATTTGGTATTTAACAATGTGCTTAAACATTCTGCTAAATTGAGGTCTAAAGCATACGTTTCTCCCATTCTTTCATTTTCAATTAATTGTCACAGAAAGGAATCAATAAGGTGCTTCTGACTTTAAGTGAGCTTACTTCTCTTTTTGTCATATGTGGATACCACAGAAGGAGACTGACCTCCTAAAGCAGGTGGTCACATAAGTGTCAAAATCTAGATAGGATGTACTGGCTGTCATGAATGTGAAGCAACAGAGACCTACCAACTGGTACTGGTATGCTTTTAAGTAACCCTTTCATCACCAGAAATATGTAAATTTGTTTTATCAAAACCAAATAACTGATACACAGACACTTTTATTTTCATTCAAAACAAAGCTCTTCTTTTAAGTAAAAACAGAGCAGCAAAAATCACTTACAAATATTCAGTTTCCCTAATGAAAAAAAAAAATGTAGTTAGAGAAATTTCTTTACAGAATAATTTGACTGTAAGTGGCTTTAATATTAGCCCAGATTTTCTTTGAATAGGTGAATATATCATTTTCTGCTAGCTGGTATCTTATTTAATGTATTAATTTATCCTCCCCAGTTTTCACAGCCTATGAAGTAAGAAGTGTGATTCTTTTTCCACAACATAGAAATTATTTTCCATTCAATCACAGTTTGCATGGCTCATGACAGTAACTTAGTTATTTAAAAATTACCTATTTACTCTGGAAAGTTTATTTCCTGTAAATGGTATGTATTAAGAAAATGTTTGTGTATTTTAAGTTAATTTATATGTTGATAAGGCAAGAACTGCCTTATCAACATATAAATTATATTGGCATACTATAAAATAAATAATAAGGTTTATCTTCTTCTTAAAATAAGAAATGAAGGAAGCTTTTATAAAAGATTAAAATGGTCATTATTTGGTTCAAAACACAACATTACACACAGGAAAGGTTTTATCTTCCTGTATCTGAAATGTGATGAAATAGTTGTGGTATTATTAACATCAATATTTATTGCACTATACTTATACAGTTCCAAGTAAATATATAAAATCTAACAGAAAGTAGGAATTTCTCTATATGCTTATTATGACCACAGGACTTTAAAGCATCTCATGGGCTGTTGAATCTGGTCCTCTTATGTAGCAGGTATCCCATAAAAGTGTTTCAAGCCTTAGATGACAATGTAGCTCTCCAGTCGCTATGACTTCTGTTGAAAGGATTTACTGGAATTGTGTTTACCCATCTCTGTCACACCACCTCTTAAAATTCCACCCAATTTCTTCATAAAGTTACAAATGCTCATTCTCACTGAACACCATCTTAACATATAAACTTCCTCTCTTCCCAGCATTTATTCTCTTGATCTTTTTATAATTTATATGTCTTTTCCTAATGTTAACTTTGGTAGACTAAGCAAATTATATTATTTTACTCTCCCCTTATAAAATAAAATATTCTTCGTTTTCCTTATTTTGTTAAGAGCCATTTTTACATTTTTTCCTTCTTAAATTAACCTTTTTTGAAAATGAATGTCCAGAAATACACACAGGACTAGATGATGCCTTGTGAGTACAATGCTTTGTATCACAACACTGATGTTTGTAATGTAAATGTTTCACATAATACCTGTAATATTTTGCTTCTAGGAAAAGTGCTTAGGAAAAGCATTTTGCATTTCCTGAGATGCCTTACATTGCTCATAAATCTTGGGTTTTCTATATATACAAAATAGAATCATAGAATGTCTTGGGTTGGAAAGGATATTAAAGACCATCTAATTCCAACCTCCCTGCCATTGGCAGGTATGCTAACCACTAGATCAGGTTGCCCAGGGCCTCATGCAACCTGGCCTTGAACACCTCAAGGGATGGGACATCCACAGCTTCCCTGGACAAACTGATCCAGTGTCTCACCACCCTCTGAGTGGCTTTGCTCCTAACATCTAGTCTAAATCTCCCCTCTTAATTTCAAACCATACCCCCTTGTTCTATCATTTTCTATCCAAGTAAAAAGTTTTTCTTCATCTTTTCTATAAGACCCCTTTAAGTACTACAAAGCTGCAATTAAGGGCTTTCTCTTCTTCAGGCTGAACATTTCTTCATAGCAGAGCTGCTCCATACCACTGATCAACTTTGTGGCCCTCCTCTGAACGAGCTCTAATAAGTCCACATCATCCTTGCGCCGGATGCCCCAAACCTGGATGCAGGACTCCAAGTAGGACCTCACAAGGGCAGAGTAGAGATGGACAATAACCTCCCTCAACCTGCTGGACATACCTCTATTAATGCAGTTATTTATATATGTGTATATATATATGTATAATACTGAATCTTTGTTGGGTTATTAGTTGTTTACTTGTTTGTTTTCTGTCAAACTTTTAGTTCTGTGTTCAATGTCATTAGGTTTCATGACATTTGTTGCTGCTCAGATCTTCAACAGCAGTGATATTTCTACTGTTCCATATATAAATGTTGCTTCTGAGGTGGTCATCAGACAATTTCCCTTATTTTAGTGTATGGGACTTTTGAATTTTATTTGTGTTAGCTGTGGTAATTTTCATCTCTATATATTCATTACTGTTAACTCTTCGTCTTTGTCTCAACATCTTATACTATTAATTCCTTGCTGAGAACTGGGGTATACTTGAGATAGGAAAGAAAAAAAAAAAAAAAGTAAAAAAAAAAAAAGTACAGATTTCCAGTTTATTAGTTCCAAGACAGCAAAATCACAGGGGGGAGGAAATCCTTTAGGTGGAGTGGGACCATAAGGGAAGGAAGAAATCAGCAAGGAGAATGAATGGAAGATGTAAGACATACTTATTGGAAATATGCAAAGAGTCTGGTGGGCATAAAGAAGAAAATTAAAGAAGAAAATTATGCTTGAGTGATACAAGGAATGTTCAGACATTAAGAAAAACCTTGCAAAGACCTATTTCTGGATGTGGCCTTGGATAGAGTAAATAGCCTTATAGTGATAAGCACACACTTTAGATGAGATGCATTAAAGCAATTAACAAAAGAACATCAAACAAATTACTCTGAAAGAAAATGTAATGTCCTCATTGTTAAGGTCTAGCAACAGTAGCACATATCAATTATTTTCAGTTTTTACTTTCTTTAATTCCTATCAGTTTGTCACAGTGTATCCCCTGAATAATAGCTTGAAAAAATATTTTTGTTTTAAGTGTTTATACTGAGGTTAATTTATTAAAAAAAGAAAAAGGAAAAAAAAAAAAAAAAGAATGGTTATCATACACTGCAGGTGTTTCTTTTGCTTGCTTATATTTCTTTTTTACGTAATAATATGGTGCTTCAAGCATTAGCAAAAATATTTTGTACAGTATATGCTTCTGGTATTTTACCCATTACATAATGTTTTGTCTAAGTCTCAAAGAACACGCACTGTGAATCAAAGATGTTTGTACCTGGGTAGAGTTTGGGGGATGTGAGAGTAGAGGTATGGCATTGTGATGAGCTAGTGCAGATCTTGCAATACGTGTCATTGTAGGAGGCTCCAGAAGTTTGACAAATGTTTGTTTCCTTCAGCTTCTCCTTTTCAAAACACTTTTCACTGTAGGTATTGGAATGATTCCTTTTCTTGGTCTTGGAAGTTTACTTTTTCCTGTACTCCCTCAAATATGCACTTTTTTTTTCTCTTCTGTCTTTCGCACTAAACATATGTGAGCTACTCAGACAGGAAAGATAAGCCTTTTCATGCTAGTGCACTTCATGGAAAAACAAACAACAAACAAACAAACAAAACAAACAAAAATAAACAAACAAAAAGAAACAAAAACAAACAAAAAAAGAAGTTGAACACTGTCCTGGGTTTGGCTGGGATAGAGTTAATTTTTTTCATAGTGGCTGTTATGCCTGGTATTTTGTATATAGGATGTGAACAATGTAGATAACACATTTATGTGTTATCTACACATAAATGTGTTGCAGAGCAGTATAACAACTCAAGCCAAAATGCAACAACTAAGCCAAACACTTTTCAACTTCTCCTACCACCCTGTCAGTGTGAAGCTGGAGGTGCACTCGAAGCTGGAAGGGCAGAGAACCAGGGCAGCTGGCCCAAACTGGCCAAAGGGATATTCCATACCGTATGGAATGATGATGAACAATAAACTGGAGGGAGTTGGCTGGGGAGGCTTCTGTTTCTCAGGGACTGGCTGGGCATGATGAGCAGATTGTGAGCTGGGGGAAGCTTTATGCATCACTTGTTTTTATTTGTTTGTTTGGTCTTCTTTTTTATTCTTCTTTTCTTCCTTTTCTTATTAAGCTGTCCTTATCTCAACCCACAAGTTCTTGTACTTTTACCTTTTTCCTATTCTCTCCTCCATCCCACCGGCAGAGAGTCAGTGGATGGTTGAGAGGTGCTTAGCTGCCTGCCAGATTAAACCACAGCAACATAAAGAAGTGGTCTCACAAATTGAACCTTCTGTCTGATGAGTTATCTCTTGCAACAACATTTGTCACCTCATTTGCCCACCTTCTCCCTCAACTGTAGCAGAAGACCATGTCAGCAAGAGGTAAAAATCAGCTGTTAGTTTTTGCAGTGATAGGTAAATGTTCTCTGGCAGCAGAGACCTGGGAAGATAGTGGGATTATGGGTAGCGTGGCTGATATCCAATTCCTCAAACATATAGAGCAGACAAACTGAATTTTATTTTAATGTTTACCATGCTTCACTCCACTTCACTCTGGGAATGAAGAAAAAAACAAATAAACAAAAAAATCACGGTTCAGAGTTTAGAACTTCTTTCTTGTGCTCAACATTTCTTCCAACTAACCATCCAACTAAACAAATAAACAAATACAAAAATGAAAAAACATTCATGAGCTTTCATTATTATTTTTACTTAGAGCATAATCTCCTCATGTATTTGACTCCCAAATTATCCATAATAACAAGTGATTCAACACCAATGTCCACATTTTATTTTATATCTGAATATCAGAAGCATTTATTTATTTGAGATTTATATATTTGGGATTAATTTATTTGAGAGTATAAATATATATATTATAAATATAAATATAAATATAATAACATCAGAAGTACAAGCAAAAAAATCTGAGCTCATATAGTAGCAAGATCCAAAGCAACATTGGAAGAGTGTAAATGAAGGCTACAGACAGCAAAATTACATATGCTTCCTGTACTGAATATGTGTATATATATACATAGATATAGATACAGATAGATAGATATAGATGATATAGATATAGATATAGATATACATATAGATATAGATAAGATATAGATTAGATATATAGACAGATAGATAATATAGATAGATAAACGCTTCCAGTACAAGAAGCATTCTGCTAGAGCAAAATCATTCAATAAAAGTCTAACAGAAAATCTCAGCAAAGGCCAAAGAAATTTAATCTATAGAGGGATTATGTAAGTATTGAGGTGTGAATGAATAAAACAGCAATCACAGAATCACAGAATTTCTAGGTTGGAAGAGACCTCATATCATCGAGTCCAACCTCTGACCTAACACTAACAGTCCCCACTAAACCATATCCCTAAGCTCTACATCTAAACGTCTTTTAAAGACCTCCAGGGATGGTGACTCCACCACTTCCCTGGGCAGCCCGTTCCAATGTCTAACAACCCTTTCGGTAAAGACGTTCTTCCTAAGATCCAACCTAAAATTCCCCTGGCGCAACTTAAGCCCATTCCCCCTCGTCCTGTCACCAGGCACGTGGGAGAACAGACCAACCCCCACCTCGCTACAGCCTCCTTTGAGGTACCTGTAGAGAGCGATAAGGTCACCCCTGAGCCTCCTCTTCTCCAGGCTGAACAATCCCAGCTCCCTCAGCCGCTCCTCGTAGGACTTGTTCTCCAGGCCCCTCACCAGCTTCGTCGCTCTTCTCTGGACTCGCTCAAGCACCTCCATGTCCTTCTTGTAGCGAGGGGCCTAAAACTGAACACAGTATTCGAGGTGCGGCCTCACCAGAGCCGAGTACAGGGGGACGATCAGCGGCCTAGCCCTGCTGGTCACGCTGTTTCTTATACAGGCCAGGATGCTGTTGGCCTTCATGGCCACCTGAGCACACCGTTTCAATTCTAACACATATACGAGAGATACCGAGAAAACAGCAGGGATTTTTGAAGACAGGATTAATATGAAAGGATGTGTATTTAAGATGGATTGTATACTTCAAAAATAAAATTGAATTATCTCATTTCTTTTCATACTGTCCTGAGAGATGATACAGTCTTTTTGCAATAAATGTTAAACACAGAGCATGTTTGCAATGAAAATAATATCATGTTTACAGAAAAATAAGATAACAACAGTGCTCCTAGAACTATGTCACTAAGTATCACATTACCTCATTTTGTCAGTAGTTTGGGAACTGTGGAAACAATGAAACATACATTTTGATACTATGTAGTATCAGAAGAGGCACATTCTAAATGATAGGTAAAATACACTTTAGATAAGGTTAAGAAGGGTCAGTAGAAACTTTCCAAATACTTCATCAATTTGAAGAGAATAGTATGCTCATGTTCTGTGTGCTCTTCAGTCACAGCATATTGCAGGAATAGATTTTTCTTTCAGAAGTATTAAGTTTTTAAAAATAACATTAACAGAGAATAAGTGTATGCAATTCATAAATTCCAGATATTTACAGAACATTTTATTTGGAAAAACAAGAATGCTACATCAGACTGTATAAAAAAGTAAATAACAAAGCAGGAAAACATACAGATGAGGAAATTTATAATGGCTAAAGTTTTGCAAGAACCACACAGGTTATCAGGACATTTCCTGTCATGCTGCTTCCCTCTACTCTGCGTTTAGCTAGTGGAAGGGTTTTTTGTTTTTTGTTTTTTTTTGTGTTTTTTTTTTTTTTTTCTTTGCTTTTTTTTCCCTAACAGAAAAAGAAAATTGTTTCCAATTTATTTTAATAAATACAATTCCCTTGGCCTCTAGGGTTTCAGGAGGAAGCAATTGTATTGATTTCACAATCTGAATTAATCACAACAATTTATATGCATAACTATCCACTAGTGCATTTCAGAACAACATTGCAATTTTTCATTCAGTGTATTTGCAGTGTCCCTTGTCCTTTGAGTTAAGATTCACCACAGAAAGTAAGGAGCAAGAAACTGACTCCAAAAATATTTCATGTTGCTTAGCTAGCTAGTACTTGCTGTTCAGCAACTGGGACATTTGGTAGTTTGCTGTCAAGATGTTGATTAGAAAATTCACGTTATTCTTGAAGTATAGGTTGTTTCTTCTAGGAATATATACCTACTTAACCTCCTTCAATTTTACTGTATTTACAAGCAAGTTTTACTGTGAAAAGAAAATCACATGGTAGGGATTGATAAAGTGTGTTTCTTGCCACATTGAAATGTATCTAGTATATTTGATCTTATTTTAGTTTTTCCATTATGAAAGGATCATGAGGGAAAAAAGTAACATAACTAAGAGTATTTTGAAGAAAACCACAACCTTTCATATTCTTCTTGTCACCCCGAGTTTAAAGCTGAATAAACAAAATACTTATTTTATCTGCCATAAACAGTTGCTTTAATACTCAAGGCATTGTGGTTTGGGGTAGGTTTTTTTTTTTTTAAAGTTTTTACTTTTACTGTGGCTGGAGTAATAGGTATTTACTGTAATGATCAGTCAGATGTCAATCAATGTTCATTGTGATGTAGTTTCATGTAACTGGGTAATTAAAGCTTGCAGGAGACCCATGAAGTTCATTAACAGTCATGTCTTTGTGGAAGGTCCAGAAAACTCAGATTTTCATTTTTTTTTTTTTTATTATTATTCTGTCCTTTTTCAGTTTATTATAAACAAATTTGTATGTTCTACTGCCTTCACTTGTTCTTATAGCCTTCTTTGCCTAATGACCTTGATTGTTTTACATGTTTATATGTCTATGACTATCAAAATCCCATCTGTAGTCCTAGTCTTTCCAGTTCCTGGAGCCTACTTTTCAGTGTCTGTCCTTTGCTCAAACAATTAGTAATTTAATTGAAGAGGTTTTTGTTGTTGTTGTTGTTGTTATTTTTCCCCATAGATATTTCCCATATCCATTATTTTTGGAGTTAATCTTCATCTTTTGATGTAAAAGTGCTAGTCAGGTGTTTAAGTACTTGCAGAATAAACTACAGGGATTGCACTAGTGATGATTTTTCAGCATAAGTTGAATACTGGTCTGGAAAATCATGTTACAATTTTGACCTGTTTGAAGTGAAAGAAATCCCAAAATCTTACAGCACTTTTCCAAGCACAAGAGTAAATCATTAATATTCGGCACCGATTTAAGATCAAACTCTATAGAGTGGTCATGAATAGGTACCCTCTGATATACAACAGGAACCTCTGAAAGAACCATAAATATTTTGAAAAGTTATGAAAAAAAATTGCATATCTCAGTCTAGAGCTGAATCCTACAGATTATAAAGCTCTAGGTCCAGATTAATTCTTCCTAGTTCTAGATATATGTTTTAGGTAACTATTTCAGGATACAAGTTATCATGGTAATATTTATATGCACTCTTTTCTAAAACAAATACTATTCTGTAGGGTTCAGAAGTACAAGGAATGCAAATTGCTTCCAAAGGGTACCTCTAGTGAGATGAATCTGTTCTCTAGGTATAACGATGTACAGATATGCATGCTTATTCTAAAGTATAGACTCATTTTGAATGTATCCTCCAAAAATGACTTTTTACTAAAGACTGCTAATGTAAAGTAATGTGTAAATGTAAGCTATCATATTCTGAAATGAACTAGTCAAATAGGTATTAGTCTGGTATATAAAAAGAAAAGACATTACATCTCTAAAATGAAGTATTTAAATAGATAGTTAATCAGGGCAGTTAACCACTAACGACACCAATTAATCAAGGAATGAAAACACATTCACCTTGTAACCTCCCCCACACCCACACCAAATCCATTAAGTTTTGAAAGAGATTGATTGTGTTTATACAAAAAGCCAAAACTGTAATTTAATTATTATAAGACTAAGTCAAACAGCTTGTAAATTTAGTATCTGAACTACAGTCCTTGCTCAGACTAGTCTTGCACAGTTGATAAATATTTTGCTGTGTAAGGAGTACAGGACTGAACACTACTTGAATAAGTAGGAGCTAGAAACTATAGGAGGAGAAAAATATTATCCCCAGTGAAAATAAAATAATAAGAATAATGTTCTTTTTAAAGTATTCTAAAAACAGACAACAAAAAACTTAAGCATTGCCAAGATATAGATTTAATCCCAAGACTCATTCTTATACAGTTAATGAAAAGGAGTTTTACAGAAAAGTAAGATCAGTTTTTCTGATCCAAAGATATTATAAAATGGAAAAACATGGAATTCTACAAAAAGGAAAGAATACAGTTGATATTACTAGTGAGGCTGCCAAGAAAATAGACATACCTATAGAAAACACAACACCACCACATCTCTGACAGAGACTATTAACCTATGTTAGTAAGAATCATAATTTTAAAATTGCAACTAACTGCTTGGCTGACACTATTTAATCCTTTTTCTCATCTGTACAAGTTAATTAAATCGGGATTATATATTTATTTGCATCTTTGTTTTTTTTAATAGAAAAATTATGATGACTGCTCTGCTCTTCCTCAGTGCTTTAATTTTGTTTACAACCACCTATGTGATCACAATGTTCTTCTGTGATGCCAGCAAGAACCAGCAGCACTGAGACACATGCAGGATTCTGAAAAATACAAGTATCCAGGAAAGGTCAAGAAAGGTAAACCACAATTAGAATATACCAAACTGACGTACTGATATAGGAAAGATAAATCTGAGAACAAAATAAGAACAGAATTACCACTCCTCTTTCCTTTCATTCTGAAACTCTCTGTAATGTTTTATTGTTTGCAGCACAGTATTCATAGAGTGAGATATCTGATAGGCATTACTTTCACAGAGAAGATACAGCTTAGAAATACTGATGTGCACAGTCAAGGTGAAGATCCATAAGCTTCATGAGATCTATTTACTTTGAATCTAAATCTCATGAAGTGCACAAAAACAACAACAAATAGCAACAGCAACAACAACAAAGCAATCATTAGTGTTTATTCTTAACTGTGTAATGCAGCAAGACATCTCAAGGACAACATCTGTTAAGAAAAAAACTCTAATCATTATTATTAATATTGAAGACCATTGTGGCCAAAAATTCCAAAAGATTTTAAGATATTTGGCAGTCATGTTTTTCAGATGCTTAAAATCAATGTTCAAAAGTTGCCCAGAGTCACACTCTTAAAATGTACTTTATATCTTGACTTCATCACAGCAAAAGCCTATTTTATAATGGACAATGCACACTCTATATAAGAAAAGACTAAAGAAGAGCTTCTGCAATTGTATTTTTTGTTATGGTATCTGGTACAGAAGATCATCACTGACCAGTTCTAATGACTAGAAGGAATGCTAACACCCTTTTCTCTTCCCAACAGTAAATTTCCCACAAACAAATTTTGAATTCACCATTCATATATGTAAATCAGATATAAATAACTATGTTCCATTGATGGCAGTTCTGCTTACATTTAATTTTGAAGAATTTTAGATTCTAAGTTTTATGGTTAAGAAAATATGTTTCTTGTTCCACATAGCTGAACAGGCACTACTGCAAACCCCCAAACAAACTGATGAGTGCTAAGGACGCAGAATCAGCCCTTTCAATAAAGTGGAGTAAACTTTATTAATAAATAAATAAATAAATAAATAAATAAATTCCCTACTTACGTGATGAAGTAAGTTCTAAAACTGCCTCAGGGAAAAAAACAAACAAACAAACAAAAAAACAACAACAACAAAAAATAAAAACAAAAAAATAAATAGAAAAGACAGTGATCAGGTGATCAGGCAGATTGGCTCTTTCAACCCTTACAGCAACTGGACTGCTACTAAATTTAAGGTCACTGGAAGTCTAATAGCTCTTGGCAAGAAGCTTGACATATTCTCTAGCAATTACAGTAATTTAATTGTAGTTATCTTACAATATTAAAGTGTATGAGCCAATTTCCTGTAATAAGCTTGATTAAGATGCTTATCATATATCCACTGATACAGTTTTAAGTCTCCTTTGAAAAAGATAAATCATGACCAATAGAACCTGTTTCCCTTCATTGCCTGTAAAGGGTGCACAAGTAATTCGGTCACAGGTAAATGACTGCTTTGTAGACACATCTATTTGGCCGGTTGAAGATTATCCTTCATGTCTACTATACGTGTTTGGCCACAAATGATTCTCAGACATTGCATTCATATTTTGCCTTGTTTTCCATAGGAACCTATCTATCTGCAAACATATCACTTCAAGCCCCAGCAATAATAAGATAAAACATCAGACTCAATCAACAAAGAAAGAAACAGAAAACTGAAGTCCGAGTCACGTGGCACACACAGATAGAGGCAGAAAGTCATATCAGAAAAGTAAAAGACTTTTTCCAAGCATAAGATGCTTAAGCTACTTATTCATCCATCATTTTTCCACAGACTAAAACACGGTGCTAACTTAAGCACAGAACCATTAGGTCAGTGCTCAGTAATTTAAGTAAATATCTCACATCTTTATGGGTCAGACCTTTTTACTTCTAGTGAAGGACTAAATCATGTAATGTCTGTCTGAAAGTCAGATCTTGCTAGTGACTTCAATTGTCAGCTGAACCACAACAAAATTCCAGTATTGACAACACCAAAGTATATTATTTTTTATATAAAAGTGCATATGCAGAAAGTTAAGATGAATTCAAGTTTTTACGATGTTTTTACAAATCCATCCTATCAGTCACAGTTATGAGTTAGAATCTATATAGTAAGATGAAGATATCTCTGTTGAAATTATCCTTGATATCTCTCTTGAGGTTTTTTTCATCTCTGTGAGTTGTAAATCATTAGACAGCCTTATTTAGAAATGTCCAGGCTGTTTGTTATTAAGGTCTTAAGATGAGTATCTTATGGTGCTCTCATTTCATTGATTTAGATGGAACAAAAAAGCTGTGCATTGAATTCTTGAAAATCATTTCCTGTATTAAACTAGTCATGAGCACAGACAGGAAAGAGACTTTTCTGAAAATTCTTTCACGTTTTAATATCCTTGAGCCTGAGATGAAGAAAGACTTTGCTAAAGGTCATTATTCTGTCCATCGACTCATAAAGTTATCTGAAGATTCCTGAATTTTTGTTTGCCTTGCTTCTCACAGTTACCGACTTTATAAATGTTCTGTTATGATTTAATTTCACATTTGCTTTCTGAAGGGATAATCTTTTGTAAAAAATGTTGATATCTTTAATATATGGAAATAGGATATTTGATTGAGGGGTTTGGTGCCTATAACATTCACATTTCATGTTCATAAAGGCAAGGGCAGAAAAACTGAAAAGCTAGAAATATGCCCTTCTTCTATTAAAGAAATGTAGTACATGAGAGACAGTGAAGGAAAACAACATAAGTAGAAAATAATTCAAGAATAAATATGTTTCATAGATATCCATGGTGGAGGGCATTATACATTTCAATAATGTTAGTTGTCTTCTTTGAGTGTTTTACAACTATGACACACTGTTTGCCTGCTGATAGTGGTCCGGTCTTCTCTAGGGAAAAAAAAAAAAAAAAAAAAGAATCTGACAATGTCCTGAAATCACTGTGACACAGCTACTTCGAAACTATACTGAAAGCTTTTCTGTTCAAACATGAAAATGACACAGAATCATGAAAGAAAATGAAAAACAAAACAAAACAACAACAACAACAACAAAAAAACAGATAAAAACATTAGGCACAAATCTTTATTTCAGGAATCAAAGCTCTCACTTAATTTCTCCTTTTGGTACATGTTTAGTTACCAAGTCTTTGACAGTTTAAGTCTGTGCATCATTTGTGCAAATGGTCAGATCTAGGCTTTGACATCTTTGGATTCTGCTAAGCTAAGGAAAGTGATCTTTTACAAATTAACTCTTTTATTAGTTAAAATCACTTCATAAATTGGGCAGCTATGTTAACAAGAGTCATATGCATCATTTTAGACTTTAAAGTTGGTTGCATATAGCAAGTTTCCATCACAGATGAAAGCATGAACTATAAAATAGCTGTCATAAGATACTTTAGAAAGAAGCACAAATGAATTTACTTTAAGGCAAACATGGCATGTTTTTCCTCTGAGAAATGCTTCGTTTGACTATAGACCAGCCACATATTTAATCTCATATTCACTTCTGCTAAAAGGTGAAAAATATGGATATCAGTTTAGCTCTCACAAACCAGTCTGCAACAGGACAGACTATGTTATGTACAGTATGTGTTCAAATTGGTAATGATCCTACTTTAAATTCCTTCATTGTACTATAGAGAATTAGAATTTTAGAACTTCAAAGCAACTTCAGTCTTCAGGTAGCCTATTCTTCCAGGTTGTGTTTGAGTCCAGAACTCAAAAAGGACTTTATTAAGTGAAGTATTCAGGACCAAATTTTCTTAATTTTATGATCTAGGATTGAGTTACAATAAAGATGGAAGGGAAGGGAAGGGAAGGGAAGGGAAGGGAAGGGAAGGGAAGGGAAAGGGTAACATGAATCTAGTAAGAATAAAGTAAATATTTATAGCATATATAGAAAGAAGATGTTATATCTGGAGAAGAGTTCTGAAATTGCCCTCAATCATTAGTGTGCCAGTGCATTTATAAAACAGCTTTAAGAATATTTTCTGCTTTGTTATCCATTCACTGTCTAATTGTTTTCAGTATATGTTTTACTTTCTTGTTCATTCCTGCTGAGCACTGGTAGTTTCATAGAACTACCTATTAAAATCTTAAGATCTAATTCCTGAGTAATATTTTATATTCCTGAGTAATATGTTATATTTGTCATAAATGTGTTGACTTCAACTATATGGGATATCTTCATCCAGATACATAATGACCTCCTCATGTTTTAGAACTAACAATTCATTCACAATTTTGTTGATTTTATTTTTATTGCTTATTCACTTCTAGACTTTTTATGAGTCTTTAGTAGGGACTTGATCAACTGGTTTCAAAAATCCAAGAATACATTGTTGTTCATTCCCTGAAAGAACTCTAATAAATGTTGTGACTCATGGTTTCACTTTACGAAAGGTATTTCATTTCTTTCTCAATGTACCATATCAGTCCCTGGGCTAGCTAATACATTCTTTAAATTAATCTCTACATGTTTTATAACATGTTGGACACTGTTGTGTCTTTGCTGCCATTGTGCTAGTGTCTTGGCCACTGCCAAGACAGTTTCAAACAAAAGTGTCTATGCCTATTTTATCCTTGAAATGTTTTACAACTCTTAGAACTTTCCTACAGTAATTTTTTATAGGTTTGTTGTTGTTGTTGTTGATCTGTTCTGCAATGCTTTCCAGCAATATTTTCTATTATGAAACATGATCTCTAATGCATTTCACGTTAAAAAGTTCTCGTATGGGACTCTTCACAAGCTGTTCTCTGTGAAATAAAAACTAGGGAAATATATATATATGTGTGTGTGTGTGTGTATGCTCTGACCATGTGCTATTTCAGTGCTCCTTCATATTTTGATTTTATACTGATCCCAAAAATAAACAAATACGTAAGTAAATAATTAAATAAATCAGACAGAATGGGCAACAGTTATTTGCAAGTTAATATTGTAACTCTTTGGTTCAGAAAAGTTTACAAAACAAATGTAAGATACCGGCAGACTGAGATAACATGATTGTTTCTATAAAGTATGTATTCGTATTATCAACAAAGTTTAAAATGGGACATTGTCTATCGAACTATATGTAGTACCTCTCATTTGCAGTTAATATTCTAGCTCAGTACACACAAATATGCATTTTATGATTCAAACGGTTCTGGTGGAGAGGAAGAAAATGAATATATCAACATTTCACACCCATCCCCAAAGAGTCTACAACCTGAAATCAGTTGTCAAAAATGCATTAAAAACACATTCCAATAGATGAAAATTCACAGAAGTATTCAAAGAAAATAAAACATCAGAGCAGACCCTCTGACTTTTTGACCTACAGTCTGTCCTGTCTAATGTAAACAACATTTGATGTACATCAAAACACCAAAAATTTTTATTCTGAGTAAGCTTCAGTTGGGCAAACAGATATTTTCCCTCTTGTGCACTCTCTGAATATGTATGTGTGTGTGTGTATTCCAAACATAATACAGGTATTTTTAGTTCTGAAAAAATAAATAAATAAATAAATAAATAAATAAATATTCTGGTTTTAGTTTAACACTCAGGCTTCTCAAGGTAACAGTAAGAACCTCCTTCCTTCTCTTTGTAAAAATGCCTTTTCTATTCCTTTTGCCCTTTTTGCATTCTGAACACAGCTGAGACAAGATTCCAGCAGCAGATATGTCAGCTTTTTATCTTGCCAGGGTAACATAAAAATCTCTGTGCAAAAATGTGTCAAACATTGTTATTTTTAATAATGTAATGGAAGAAAAAAGAACTTGCAGTCTCCAGTAAATTTCAATATGCGTAAGCCAATTTTTAGAAGCGTTAGCCTAAAGAACTGCTGAGTTTGACAGCTTACTCATCTGAACCAAGTAAATATTTATTTATCAAAGATAAATTCTGAATGTGTGATTCCTTACAATAGATGTGTCACAGTGAAAAAAATATTTCCCACAGGATCTTTTTTCACTGCATGCAGACTAATAAGCAGAATTACTTCTTTCTACCTGTGCCAGTAGAAAATTATAAAAATAGAGACGATACTGTATTTTGAAAGCACTATTTGTGACTACAATTCAAGATCATCTTTAGTTCACAGATCTGTGAAAGAGATACATGTGATTTTAAAAAAAAAAAATTAAATGAGATTTTAAAGATGTTACTCAAAGTCAATTAATTTAAAACAATTCTAATTAAAATTTGATTGGCTATGGTATGCGAGTGGGAAGTCAATTTTTCATCTTCATGATTTTTTTCTCAGACACTACAGTAATTCTCTTATACATGATTGTAACTTTGAACACCATTGCAGTTTGACGAGATCAAACAGAATGGTACAGGATAAAGCAGAGCATTGAGATGTGAAGTGGCTCCATAGAACAGCAAAAAAAAAAAAAAAAAAAATGTCTGCTTTTCAAACTATTTAAAAAATGAATGAGAAACCTTTTGGGGAAAATGCTCAAATATTTTTTCAATATATGTATATTTTAAAATATTGATTGATTTTTTAAATCATTTGTCTTTTTAAATTTTTGTATCTATTTTACATATAGCAAATTAATTCTGAAGACTAAACATTTTTTTTTTTTTTTTTTGGTAGAGTTCCCTAGTGTTGTAGAAGCAAGTTTTACCCTGATACATGAGTGTTTTCTTAGAAAGCAGGTAAATTTACAGTATAATAGCTACTCAGCTTGTACTTTAAATTGATAAATATTTAACATTCATCATAACAAACCTTGGACAATGAATTAATATCTTATTTAGGTTGTGAAGAGGCCTACTTTTCTTTAGTGACTGTAGAGAGATTTGGAACTTTTGTCTTCATTTGGATGCCAGAGATACAGGATGGGAGATGTGTGGTTAGAAAGCTGCCTGGCAGAGAAGGACCTGGGAGTTTTGTTTGTTAGTTGGCTGAATATGAGCCAGCAGTGTGCTCAGGCGGCCAAGAAGGCCAACAGCATCCTGGCTTGCATAAGAAACAGCGTGGCCAGGGAAGTGATTGTCCCCTTGTACTCAGCTCTGGTGGGGCCGCACCTCGAGTACTGTGTTCAGTTTTGGGCCCCTCACTACAAGAAGGACATGGAGGTGCTTGAGCGAGTCCAGAGAAGGGCTACGAAGCTGGTGAAGGGTCTGGAGAACAAGTCTTACGAGGAGCGGCTGAGGGAGCTGGGACTCCCTCATCTAGCTTGGAGGAGGCTCAGGGGCAACCTTATCGCACTCTACAGGTACCTGAAAGGAGGCTGTAGCGAGATGGCGGTTGGTCTATTCTCCCACGTGCCTGGTGACAGGATGAGGGGGAATGGGCTAAAGTTGCACCAGGGGAGGTTTAGGTTGGATATTAGGAAGAACTTCTTTACAGAAAGGGTTGTTAGTCACTGGAGTGGTTGAGTCACCATCCCTGGAGGTCTTTAAAAGATGTTTAGATGTAGAGCTTAGGGATATGGTTTAGTGGAGGGCTTGTTAGCATTAGGTCAGAGGTTGGACTCGGTGATCTTGGAGGTCTCTTCCAACCTAGACTATTCTGTGATTCTGTGAAGTTCAGTGACTAGTAATACAAAAATCAGTTCTTATTTTATGCTTCACTATTTTTCTACTGTCTTCTAACATGTACCGTTTCAGTTTTCAGAAGACACATTAAAATCACATCTGTTAAAATGAAGGCCTTTATTCGAAACACTCTCATGTGCTATGTGACAAAATTTCTCCTTGCTAGGCCATTCTTCATTATGTCTATTCATTTTAAACAATTACCTCTGAAAGAAATGAATGAAGAGAAGCTGGTAGTTATCTTGGTCCTCTAGAATATATGTTTTAATTACATGTTTTTTTGTGTTTGTACTTTAGTTCATAAAAATAAAGTAAAATATGATAAAATAGAATATAATGTTCTTATGTAAGAGAATGTAAATAAAGTAATGAAGGAACAAACATTACAACTTACATTTTAAAGTAAAAAAATAAGTGTGACTGACCTTGTAAATTTTGGTCTTGAGTAGGGGCATATGTGTGTACATGTGTGTGTAATTTGTATGTGTGTTCTTGTGTGCCTGAATTAATAACAGTAGCAAATGCATTGAAATCTTGAATCACATATATGCATATAGACTATGCAATCTTTATGAACAAAATTTGAGGGAATTATACATGCATATAAGCAACACATTTTAAAATATATATATTACAGCAATAGAATGTTTTCAATCTGCATTCACCTTTAATTTTTCTGTTAGCAAAATGCATGTATTTCTTTCTTTTTTTTTTTTTTGGTCATCTATTCCTTTCATAGATCATCCACTTATCATAGAATCATAGAATGGCTCAGGAAGGAAGGTACCTTAAAGATCATCTAGTTCCAACTCCCCTGACATGGGCAGGGATGCCGTCCACTAGATCAGGCTGGCCAGGGATGGCCTCGTCTCAGGTCAGCCTCATTGAACATGGCCTCCAGGGAACACCTCCAGGGATGGGGCATCCACAACCTCTCTGGGCAACCTGTTTCAGTGCCCCATCAACATTACAGTGAAGAATTTTCTCCTAAGCTCTAATCTAAATCTCCCCTATTTCAAACCATCCCTCCTTGTTCTGTCATTATTTAACTGAGCAAAGAATAGCTCTCCAATTTTTATAAGCCCCCTTTAAATATATTACTTATAACTCTAAAATACCACAGAGTCTATGCACATATATGTGTCAACAAGTATTGTATAATGGAAGCACAAAGACAGAACAAGAATTAGAACAAAATGTCAGGAATAAGTACATATTAGTCAGGAATAAGTACATATAAGTGTTTAGAAATAAGAACGTCAACATATTCTTGAATTTTACACAGACTGAATGTTAATGTTAAAACCCACCCCTTCCTTTTATTTTGATCATTATTTTTTCAGTTCTTCCCACTGTGTATGATAAGGGATCTCTATTTGAATTTTGCAAGAGATAAGTGATAAGCTTTTGTCTTCATTAAAAATGACTAGGTGTAGAGAATTTTGTATATTTTTGTTCACTCTAAATATTTTTTCTTGTTGTTTTTCATTAGATGTAAAAAACTGGAAGACTAGTATAAATAAATGTAGTAAACATCCATCCTAGAAACAGGTAGTCAGATCATTTATACTGTCGTAAAGATAAAGCAGAATGTCCAGATGAAAGTCCTAAAGCCCACTATAACTTGAGAAATTGTAGTTGTGTAAACTTAATTTGATTATGTGATTCAGTGAGGTGAATTAACCAGTAATATACAGCAAATGCACTCACAGTTTATCTTTTTTTTTTTTTTCCTTTTTTTCCCCCCCCCTTTTTTTTTTTTTTTTTTTTTTTTTTTTTTTTTTTTTTCTTTTTTCCTTTTTTCTTTTTTTGCCCTAACAGATTCTGCTGTGGGTTAGTCTCTGTTACAAAGCCTGATATTTCTAATGCTGGTTTCTGAAATCAAGTATATTCAGAGTATTAGAAGAAAATATAACATAAGAGCATTTTCCCCTGTAGTGGCAAGCTCCTGCTGCTGGATAAATAGATTTGTAAACTAAAGGTTTACATCTGTGTATTTTGTGGACTGTATCAATGTAAAACCATGCACATTTAAAAAAAAAAAAATAATAAATAAATAAATAAAAAAAAACAAAAACAACAACCACACACATACACACAAAATAATAATAATAATAATACAACTTTTTTGTCATTGTTGTCTACAAACAAGATAATTTGGGCATAAATATTATTGTTCTCTATAAGCACTGACCTCCCAGAAAGTTCTGGGCCAGCATTGAAGTTTCTTAGGATCAAGTGTATAATGAGCTCAGTAAAAGCAGACAAGAAAATTTCAGCATGGTCCAGTGTTGACCTGGATCTGTTCTTTGATGTGTCTCTGTGGCTGCAACACCTGGCAGAGTGTAGGACAGGGGTGAGTATCCAAGAAGACATGGGGAAGCCCATCTATTTTCATTTGACATTGCTATTGGCTTATGAATGTTTAAATGGATCATGAGTTTAAAGCTCCTAGTTCCAGAATACTGCTACTACTTTCAGTGGGAAGAAATAGCACTGACAGATGTGTCAGGCCCCTTACAATCTAGAGGTATATTTTTTCATCTAGTGGAAGGCAAATGTATTCCCACCTTTGTACTTCAGTTAAGTACTGAAATTAGCAGAGATGAAATTGAGCCTACAGAAATGGCAGAATTTTACATTTGAATGATTAATTTTCTCTTTTTCTCCAAAGAAAGAGTAGATAACATGTTGACAAGCATTAATAGAAGTCAAATGCTTCACAGCATAGTTAATTTCAGAGATTACAATGAAATACCACATTTTAACTGCTTTTGTTTGGACCTACGCAAAAATATTTTGAATGGATTCCAAAATTATTTTAACACAGCAAATAACATCATTTTACCTCATAGTTTTGTTGTTGTTACTGTGGTCTGTTTTTTTTTTTTTTTTTTTTTTTTTTTTTTCCAAAATATTACTCATTATTTGTAATCATTCTGCACTGTAGTGGGTTTACGTGGCAAGGTTTTGGTAGGAGGGGTGCCATAGGGGTGGCTTCTGTGAGAAGGATCTAGAAGCTGCCCCATGTTTGGTAAGGGCCCCACTGCTGACCAGAGCTGAGCCAATAAGTGATGTTGTCTTGCGCCTCTGTGAGAGCATATTTAAGACAGGGGAAAAACCGCTGCTCCACTCAGCAGCTGGGAGGGTGAGCAGAGTGAGAAACAGCCTTGCAGTCACCAAGGTCAGTGAAGAAGGAGGGGGAGAGGTGTGCTCCAGGAGCCAGAGCAGAAGTCCCCTGTGGCCTGTGGTGAGGACCATAGTGAAGCAGGATGTCCCCCTGCAGCCCATGGAGTACCACGGTGGAGCAGGGTTCCACACTGCAGCCCGTGGAGGAGACCACGGTGGAGCCTGTGCCCCGAAGGAGACTGCGGCCTGTGTAAGACCCCTGCCGGAGCAGATTCTGGGCCGGACCTGCAGCCCGTGGAGAGGAGACCACACAGGAGCTGCTGCCCGTGGGGGACCCAGGTTGGAGCAGTTTGCTCCAAAGGGATGGACCCCGTGGTACAGACCCATATATGGAGCAGTTCTTGAAGAGCTGCTGCCTGTGGACAGCCCATGCCAGATCAGTTCGGCAAGGACTGCATCCCGTGGGAGGGACCCCACAGCACAGGGGACGAGAGTGACCGAGAAGGAGCGGCAGAGAAGAAGTGCTGTAGACTGACCATAACCCCCATTCCCCCGTTCCCCTGCACCGCTCGGGGGGAGGAGGTGGAAGAGGGTGGATGGGAGGGAAAGGTGCTTTTGGTTTCTTTGCTTTGTTTCTCACTTCTCTAGCTTGTTAGTAATAAGCAATAAATCTTACTTTCTCTCTATGCTGAGTCTGTTTTGCCCGTCACGATAATTATTGTGTGATCTCCTTGTCCTTATCCCAACCCTTGAGCCCCTTTCATTGTATTTTCTCCTCGCTCCTCTTTGAGGAGGGGGAGTGAGAGAGCGGTTGTGGTGGAACTCGGCCGCCCACCCGAGTAAAACCATCACATGCACTGCCTTAGTTTCCTGTTACAGAGGTTGTGTTTATGTCAACAATGTAGATAATGAGTTGTGTATTACATTATTAAAAATTATGAAGCTACCATATTAGTAACTTCAATATTTTTAATATTACTTAGTGCTAAATGAGCATTAACCATAAAGAATGCTCCAGACATATATGGCCCCCTAAAGCAAAAGAGAGTCATCTGAAAAACATGTTATAACATATTATAGGCAGTCTGAAGAAGTTTGAAGCAGATGATAGGAACTTCCACAAAACTACACAAAGTCCGTATCTGAAGTTTGCCACAGTAAATAAGAAAGGCAGATTAAGAGAATTCCAAAACTTATTGTTCTTGGCATCTGAAAATTCTTCAACTTTATTCCAAAAATTACAACACCAGGTTAGGAGAAAAAGTACTCTTTCCCTATCTACATATTTAAAATTGTGCCAGAGAGAACCATAACAAATCTCTTGGTCTTTCAAGTGTTCCATTTCCCCCTAAGTCTATCTCACACAGACTTTCTTCCCCAGCTGTCCCAGTGAGACTTTTAGCTCCCTTTTCATTTGATCCTTTCCTGACACAGCCCACAATAAAATTCAGTTTTCTTCCCCTAAGACAAAGGAGGAAAAAAAAAAAAAAAAAAAAAAAAAAGCAACACACCTTAATATTTGCCTTGAAAGGGGAATAGAGAGATCAATTTTAAATAAATAAATAAACAGATAAATAGATAAATAAATCAATAAAACAATCAAACAATGAAAAAAATCCAAATAATAATTAATGTCTAAAAACTTCAGTATTAGTAGTGGCACTAATCATAAACTTGCTGCTTGATTTCTGTGGTTGACTGTATTGATAAAAGCACTCAGGATTAGCTGAAATTCTGTATGTTGTTGGAAGCCAAAGTATTACCTAGAGGGCTAACAGTACATTGAGTAGATTACAGTTACTACTTTTAGGTAATTTGTTTTCTGAAACCTCTTTTCTCATCTTCCCGAACATTTTAAAATAAACAGATAAAAACTCCCATTTCTGAATTTTGTACTGTCATGCACAGTAGTATCAAGCAAAGGGATGAGACAGAAAAGTAGAATTTCTACTATAGTAGAAATTTTACAGGTGTTATAGAAATTAGAGTCTATTGTGCCAGTTTCATTTAAGCTCCATTTATGCTCAAAGTAGTTACCAAGACACTAAAAGTGAACAAGTCCTGCCGGGCCTATTCAAAAACATTTGCAGTAAACCAGCCCGCACTGCTTCATTTAAAAGTTACAAGTTTTAATTTCATGTGGGAATAATGGGAAAAGTTTATGTCTACTATGATTTTATCAGACTGATTTTATCCCCCCGCATCATGAAAAGTCTCTCTTTTTTATTTTTTTCCCCATGCATAATTGGCACACATCATAGATATATCTCTAATCTGCCCAATTATCTACCTACACAGCTTTTCAATTAAAGGATCACGGTGTGCATCATGATAGTATATTCTTGAAAAGCCACAGTCTCTGTATGCAAGCTAAGAGTTTTGTTATCAGAAAGGGTATGCACTGATTTTTACCTGACATTTCATCTTCACTGTAGCTCAGCATGTACAAGAAATATGAAAGAAGCAACCCTCAGTCTCCTTCACTGACAAATATTTAATAGAACAGCAGTAGCTGTAAGTGTTGGTGGCCTTAGCTCTGAATTGAAATGTCAGTAGTAGCACTATAATGCAACGTCTGTCTGTTCAGACACTTCAGAGAATGAAATCTGAGTGCAATATTTATAATAAGACACTAACATTTATCAGTGCACACAGGGACACAGACACACACACACACAAAAAAAGGCACAAAAATATATGAATTACTGCAAGATGCTTTAAGATATGTTATTAGCTACATTTTCAAAGGTCAAGAAGTGATATATAACGAACATAGAATTACAGACTGCAATGTACTACCTGTTAACCAAATTAAACATTTTTAAGAATGTAAATTTTGTCCCTCCAAAGATGAAGCCTGTATTACAGAAAGTCCATAATTATATTTGGAAGAAAAAGATACTGAATTCTGCATCACCTCATCAGCAAAAACCTCTTCCTCCACCTTTCAGGGTAATCTGGGTCAAAACCATTTGCTCTTTTCAATAAATATGTTTCACTTTTCATGTTGATCATGTAGTATAATATTAAATAAATTACATAACCATGTCTTAATTAGTACTGGATGCTTTTAAAAAGCCCTAGCTTTTTAAAGGGTATCTAGGATGTGAAAATCAGGCTAACCATGTATAGATTGGACTACCACATGACATTTAGGCTCCTGCTCTCTCACCCACACGTGCTTTATTTGACTTAAAGGTATATTAACTCTGCTCTGGTTATCTTCCACCATTTTCTTTGTCCGGCTGCGTTATTCTGATCATTTAATGACTGAGTTTATTCCCTCTGCACACTTTCTCAGCTTCTCTGATAAAATGTTCTATTTTTATGTTCTGCCCGTACGTTTACTGTGGACTTTCTCTGGGAAAAAGTCATGAAACAATCCAGCAAATTTTACTTTCCCATTATAATTCCTTCACAGATTGCCAATTCCAATGCTTCTCATCTGCCTTTTTAAGAGGTTTTATTTTGATCAGCTGTATTAAAGTAACAGATTTGCGTGCACTGTCAAACACAGAGCAGATGCCCAGGATATTCTTCCACTTTGAATCTCATTAACAAAAATCTTATGTGCTAATTTAATATCAGTTTGGGGCCCAGAGAACAGGCAGAGATGATGTATATAACATGCATTTACCATGTCATCCTCTGTAGCTTTTTTCTCCAATTGCAATAGAGAGAGTGCTATAGTGTTCTGCTTGTAGAGGCACTAGCAAAGTAAATTTTAACCCTGTGGGTAATTCTAGCCATTGCTTTCTTAAAATATATATATCAAATAATAAAAAGCTGTGCAAAACATATTATTTTTCCAGATAATGGCAGTTCCATTCTGTGCTGTTAACACGTTAACACCTGCCTTGATGTTGACTGTACACAAACTACCTATGCATCTATTAAAATCAGAGTCTCTTTGGGGATCTATTCTATTTCTTAAATATAAGCATATAGTGTAATTTGACAAATTTGGATATCAATTACCATAACTTCTGTTTCATGTTTAATATGTGGCATTAGACAAGAATATCCTGGCTCAATAACTCGATGGATTCTGAAGATTCCAGATTCAGGCTGACCCACTTTAGTGTTGGGGGAATAGCTCTACTAAATCTGCTGTACCACCAGCTGCATCTTCAGAAAAGGTGGATCCATCTTTCCTTAGGCCTCAAGAAAAAAAAGAAATAAAAATGGGGACAAGATAAATGGGTAAGTAGAGTGTGATGTATTTTATAGCAGATATGTGGGATGCCTATTCCTTCTGGATCACCAGCTAGATCTAGGCAGGATACTATGGGGCATCTCAAAAAGCACTGAACACCTACATTTAGGCAATTAAATTCCACCCTGTTGTCTTGATCTCCACTGAACCCAGTGCTTGTAATCAAGGTGCATTACTTGCACCTTTTGCCATGGGGGAGAGAACTTGAAGAGGAAAAGAAAAATAAAATAATATAAATAAAATAAAATAAAATAAGGAGGGGCTGAGATAAAGACAGTTTAATAAGTGAAAGTAAAACAAACAAACAAAAACAAGTGATACAAAGGAAATCACTCACCACTTCCCACCATCAAACCAAAGTCCAGTCTCCAAGACATTACCTTGGAAAGACTATCCCTAAGCTTTATTGCTGAGCACCATGTCATATGGTACAGAGTATCCCTTGGGTTGGTTGGGGTCAGCTGTCCTGGGTGTGTTCCCTCACAGCTTCTTGTGCATCCCCAGCTTCCTTGTTGTGAGGGCAGTGTGGGCCTTGACATTGTACAGTCACTCTTCAGCACCAGCTTGGTGTGTTATCACTATTTATAATAGTGTAAATAATAATGTAAACACTACTGGTGTGTTATCAACATTTAATCTCAAATCCAAAACACAACAAAATATGTGCTGCTCTGAAGAAAATTAACACCATCCTAACCAGACCTAGTGCAAAGGATCTTTGATCATTACTGTATAAAACTTAGAGCTAAATTTCAGTCACTTAATCTCTTTTTTTCCCCAGCTTCTATGAAGTAGAAAATTTTAGAAAGTTTTGACACAGATGACTGAACTGTGAACTTTGTCAAAATAAAAAAGGTAGTATGTACTCTGTCAGAAGGCAACATGTATCTCTAATGTATCTCTAATGATTTTTTCGGCCCTTATCAAAAGCAATCTACTTTAAATATGTGTTTTAATGGTGTTTTTACCAGAGAAATAAATAAATAGGGAAAAAAAAAAAAAAAA
>CM021765.1:153432156-153468673 GCA_011076525.1 Nettapus auritus
AAAGAGAAAGAGAAAGAGAAAGAGAAAGGGAAAGAGAAAGGGAAAGAAAGAGAAAGAGAGAAAGAGAAAGAAAGAGAAAGAGAAAGGAACACTAAGCTATCTTGACAGTAATCAGTTCTGATTAATTTAAAAAATACTTACAAGCAGTGGTAAAATGATAAGATTATAAAAGAATGAGTAAATTAGTGAAGTAAGCTGGGGAAGAGAGAAAGAGAAGAAAGCTGTAACTGCCATCAACAGTTTCTAAAGATTCAATCAAAAGAATAATAATCAGTATTATTTTTAAAAATGGGAATCAGTTCTTTAAATTCCAAGTATTGACAGAGTATGGCTGTGGCAGACAGAATTGCATAATTGTTCACACTGATAACAAGAGTGAGATAACTGGGAAGAAATGTACTTAAATTCTCAGGAGAGAAACACTGTTATCAGAAAACTTCAAATTCTTCTGTCTTTTTCCATACAGTAAAAACTCTGAATTTTATCCAAGATCTAAGGGTATGGGTAGATTGACCAATGGTACCAAAATAATCTGTATTCCTGACAAAAATAAAAAATAAAAAAAAAAAAAAATGG
This sequence comes from Nettapus auritus, assembly GCA_011076525.1. Classification (NCBI taxonomy): domain Eukaryota; kingdom Metazoa; phylum Chordata; class Aves; order Anseriformes; family Anatidae; genus Nettapus; species Nettapus auritus. Next base: position 153,432,733 of record CM021765.1, read on the forward strand.
TTGTGGTAATAAAAGAGAAAGTCACAACCCTTTTGTCCTTGTGACTATAGTAGCATGACTACAATATTCAAAAGGAAGCCTTGTTAAAAAGACATGTTGTAAGGATCATAATGAAAATGAAAAATGTTAAGGAACCAACCAATTAATCCAACAGCCTTTATATCCTTGTCTCATGCTGCCTATTTTTTTTTTTTATTTTTTTTATTTTTGGCTCTGGACATGGGATTTTCATGGCGCTACTCCAAGTTATCTTGTTCTTTTATCTGATTAAAGATGAAAGAAAAGAGAATTTTAAACAAATCTATACTGTTCCATTTCAATGGTGGATATGGGAAAAAAAAACACACACACAAAACCAAACCAAACCAAAACAAACAAACAAAAAAACTCAACAACACTCAAAGCCATCAACCAATATTTAGTTTTCCTGAGATAATCCAGGAGATTTAAAATTGAGTAACAATACTGAACTGAAGAAGAGGCCAAAGTAATAATGGAAAGTCTTTATGTGTAACTGAGTGAAATACAAACACATTTATTGATTTTTTTAATTTCCAGAACAACTTATATGTTACTTAACTTTAGTGGCCCCCTGTTCAGACACCTTTGACTGTCTAAAAAAATCAGTTGTTGTGTCAGAATTGTTTTTAGGTTCCACATATGAAAAGTTAGTGAGAAAGTTAGTGGGAAAATCAGTTTTTTCCAGCTTAAGACTACTCCTAACTCATCAGGATCTCAATAAAATTATTTCTGTTAGTAATATATGGGTAAATCATTTGCACAATTAGTGTTTTCAGAGAATATTTTATATTTCTGTCTCTCACATTTGTTTCCTTGGTAAGCACTCTATCAACCTCCAGGGATTTATTTAAATTACATAATTCTCTATTATTTATTTGCAAATGTTATGATTTTGCATTTTAATTTCTTGGTGATGGTGGCAGTGTGATTCCAGCTCACGGTCTATAGTATGTCTTAGTTTTGTGACAAAGCTCTCAGATGTGCATTTACAGCAAATGTGATTAATGATCACTTGGCAAAATTATCTAGGTTAGTAAACTTGATATTTTTTTTTGTCCAAAATGTCAAAATAAATATGATAAATATACCTTTTATATAACAACATAGTTATGTTTAACTGTGTATTTTATAAAGGTACATTTACATATTTCAATGTTTTTTCTCTTATGTAGAGAAATGTGGTGGTATAAGCATTTCAAGTCAAAAGCACATCATAAAAAATAAACACATAATTCATAGGAGAAATTGTCCCAAAAGCAACGTGCACAAAATAAATACTCAAAGGCTATATAAATGCAGCAATGAAGAGGCCTGGGTCATGAAACTACAGCTCTTGTTTGTTTTTGACAGATCGCAAGAAATAACCCGTGGTTGTAAATTTTTAACACTACTATAAAGATGTTGTGACAAGAGGAAAAACTGGAAATGAAAAGGAATCAGACAGTGTTGTATAAATACCTGTGTAACAACACAATTTGCAACTAAGTATATTTTTAAAGCTAAAGTTTCTGCTTCTTAGCAAGGATTTTATACTCAGATCTTAAGAGATAAATAATGCTATCTACATCTCTTCACCTAATGAAGTTGGGAAAAATGATATATTTCAATTATCTTCAAAACTGTAAAGAAAATATTCAGTAATAGGTATATATATATATATATTATTATTTGCATTTTTTTACAGAATACTATATATGAGTATATTTTGACTCCTAGCTGTCATGTGGTGGCCCAAATAATCTTTCCACCTACGGGTACCAAAAAGGTTGCATCCATATTTTGGACACCAATCATTATCTAAGACCTACTTCACCATTGGTAGGAAATAATCACAACTATATTTGGCTACTGGAAAGTTACTATGTATATAATTACTTATGCTAAGTGTGCCATTTGTTGTTGTTTGTTTGTTTTTGTTTGTTTGTTTGTTTTTGTTTCCTTTTATGAAACGTCCAAGAAGCACTTCCAGATATCTATCCATCTGAAGACAGACATCCAAAATAGTAAGGATGTCATCTTCTAAAAGAATCCTTGAATCATAGAATTCTATGATTGATTCTATGAATGATAATTGATTCTATGAATGGCTCAGGTTGGAAGGGGCCTTAAAGATCATCTAACTCCAACCCCCCTGACACAGGCAGGGATGCCAACCCCTCGATCAAGTGGGCCAAGGCCCCATACAGCCTGGCCTTGAACATATCCAGGAATGGGACATCCACAACTTCTCTTGGCAACCTGTTCCAGTGCCTCATTACCCGTACAGTGAAGAATTTCTTCTTAATGTCTAGTCTAAATCTATCCTCTTTTAGTTTAAGACCCTTCCCTCTTGTCCTATCATTATCTACGCTAGTAAAGAGTCCTTCCCAGTCTTTTTTATAAGTCCCCTTGAAGGACTGAAAGGCCACAACAAGGTTTCCCAAGAGCCTTCCCTTCTCCAGGCTGAACATCTCCAACTCTCTCAGCCTTTCTCCATAGTAGAAGTGCTTCAGCCCTCTAATCATCTTTGTAGCCCTTCTCTGGACTTTAAGAGGTCCCATCTTCACTGAGCTGGGGCCCCCAAATCTGGATGCTGTACAACAAGTGGGACCTCACAAGGGCAGAGTAGATGGGGACAATCACCTCCCTTGACCTGCTGGTCACACCTCTTCTGATGCAGTCCAGGATGCAGTTGGCCTTCTGGGCTGCAAGCATGCACTGCTGGCTCATGTTGAGTCTTTTGTCTACCAGAACCCCCAAGTCCTGCTCCAAAGATCTCCTCTCAATGAGTTCTCCCAGTCTGTACTCCTGTCTGGGATTGCCTCGACCCAGGTGCAGCACCTTGCACTTGGACTTGTTGAACCTCATTCAATTCACATGGGCCTGCTTATCTAGCCTGTTCAGGGCCCTCTGGATGATTTCCCTTCCTTCTGTTTTATCAACTGCACCATTCAGCTTGGTGTCATCTCCAAACTTGCTGAAGGTACACTCAATCCCATCATGTATGTTGCTGATGAAGATATTGAAAAGGATACCGGTCCCAAGACAGACCCCCCTGAGGGACACTGCTTGTCACCAGTCTCCACCTGAACATAGAACAACTGACCACTACTCTCTGGGTGCAGCCATTGAGCCAATTCCTTATCCACTGGATGGTCCACCCTTCACATCCATGTCTTTCCAATATAGAGATTAAGATGTCATGTGGGACCATGATAAAAGGCCTTACAGAAGTCCAAGTAAATGACATCAATCGGTCTTCCCTTGTTGGCTGATGCAGTTACTTCAACATGGAAGGCCACCAGATTGGTCAGGTATGATTTACCCTTGGGGAAACCATACTGCCTGTCCCGGATCACCTCCTTGTCCTGCATCTGTCCTTAACATTGCCTCCAGGAGGATTCATTCCATGATCTTGCCAGGCACAGAGGTGAGGATCATGGGTATGTAGTTCCCCAGGTCCTCCTTTCTACCCTTTTTAAAAATGGGAGTGATGTTTGCCTTTTTCCAGTCACCTGTGACTTCACCTGACTGCCATGATTTTCCAGATATGATGGATAGTGGTTTGCCACTACATCAGTGAATTCCCTCAGTACCCTGGGATGCATGTCATCAAGGCCCATAGACTTGTAATTCTTAAGTTGCATCAGGAAGTCCTGAACTTGCTCTTTACTTACAGTGGAAATGACTCCACTCCCCCTGTCCCCATCTAGAGGTTCAGGGACTCAAGAGATGTGGAAAACCTGCTCTGCTTAGGACTTGTGTTCCAGACACTTCACCAGCTTTGTAGCCCGTCTTCTGGACATTCTCCAAGACCTTGATGTCTGTCTTGTAGGGAGGGGCCTGAAACTGAACATAGTACTCAAGGTGCAGCCTTGCCAGAGCAGAGTACAGGTGGGTGATCATCTCCCAGGTCCTGATGGCTGCACTATCCCTGATACTAGCCAGAATGCTGCTGGCCTTCCTGGCCACCTGGACACACTGCCGGCTCATGTTCAGGCAAGCATCAACCAACACCCCCAGATCCTTTTCCTCTGCACATCTCTCCAGCCACTCTGCCCCAAGTCTGTAGTGTTGCATGGGGTTGCTGTGCTCCAAGTGCACGACCCGGCACTTAGCCATATTGAACCTCATCCTATTGGCCTCTGCCCATTGATCCAACCTGTCCAGGTCCCTCTGTAGGGCCTTCCTAAACTTCGGCAGATCAACACTTCACCTCAACTTGGTATCGTCTGCAAACTTACTGGGGGTGCACTCAATTCCTTCATCCAAGTCATCAATAAAGATATTAAAGAGGATGGGTCCCAACACCAACCCCTTAGAACACCACTCATGATCGTCATCAGCTGAATTTAACCCCATTCACCACCACTCTCTGGGTACGGCCATCCAGCCTGTTTTTAACCCAGCAAAGAGTGTACCTGTCCAAGTCATGGGCTGCCAGTTTCCCCAGAAGGACACTGTGGGATAAGGTGTCAAAGGCTTTGCTGAATTCTAAAGAGACTACATCAACAACCTTTTCCTCATCCACCAGGCATGATACATGATTAAAGAGGAAGGTGAGGTTGGTCAGGCAGGACTTGCCTTTCATGAACCCATGCTGACTAGGCCTGATTTAAAATAAAAATAAAAATAAAAATAAAAATAAAATGAAATTGCATTTGCAAAGCTGGCCAACTGTTACTTTTACTGCTTGTATCTGTATATATTTTTCTCTGTAGATATAAGGCAGAACATAGCCATTAGCACAGAGGTTGTTCACTATTTTTATTAGTTTTTTGATAGACTTGAACATTGAATTTACAGAAATATTTGTTTTTACAATTTTGTTGTTGTTGTTGTTTTTGTTTTTTTCCTCACAGAAATTCTATTGCTCTGGAAGAAAAAGCTTTGCAGTTCTGATACTGCACTTTAAGAACATGAATTTATAGCAGTCGACATGCAACTCATTTTTGCATATAGTAAATTCACACTGGAATAAAAATATGCCTGAATTATAAAGTTTAAATCAGATGCATAATCTTCCCCATGTTCAAAAGTTTCTGATAAAATCTTCCAGAGCAGCCCCATCTCCTTTCCTAATAATAGTGTGATCGATCTGGAAGCTTTAGAAAAGCTGAAATTGAAATTGCTTTAAGTGAAAGCCTGAAGGGAAAAAAAAAAAAAAAAAAAAAAATAACAGGGGTAGTCAGAACCTATTCATCTAACAATCATTTGTTAGGTATGCATGAAGTCAGATTCATAGTATTACTAGAGTGAAATTAGATAGTAGTGCATCCAGCACAAAGTCTTGTCTATAAACTTAAGTCACAGAAGAAAGATTACTTACTGTCGAAAAAATGTAGCTGTCTGATAAATGTTCATAAATTCATCAACTATCGAATTTAGAAGTTTTCCATCTCTGATTTCTAATTTCTAAGTATCATACATCTTTTCTGCAGCTGGAGTTTTTTAGTCTTTCTGTAAACATCTAGCTGTAATATGAACGATATATTTAACTTGTTCAAAAAAGCATGAGTTTTTCACATAAGAAATCAGACAGAATAAGATAGAAGCTTACTAACTGAAATTAATTATAAATATGAGAAACACAATAGCAAAATAAAATGAGGAAGTTTAGTCCACAGAAGAAAAAGCTGTGCATGTAATATTTCAGTTTTTACTATTTAATCTGTCAGAAGACATTTCAAGAACTGGAAAATAATATACAGCAATTTTTTCCTCAATACTTTCATACACTATGCTCAAATAGTGTTTTTTAAATTTAATTCATAAGCAAAGTTTTTGCTTCATAAGGTTGTATGAGTTTAAGTACACTCATATTTAATTTCATATTCCAATGAGTGAACGAGTGACTAAAATATAGTTGCTACATTATTAAGGAAATATTAAAAATGCTAAGTTAAAATTATTCATAGCACATTAAATTTCCCTCCTCCCCACAGTTTTTCTTGTTTTTAAAGTTGTTTATTTACTTTGTTTAGAAAAGTTATTTGCTACAGTAATACATTGCAGCAAATGTATACATTTCAGGTAATAAAACATGTCCTAGGTAAGTATTTACTCATTTATCAACATATTTCAAAACTAATAAGTGTTAAAAATCACAGATTACCAAAGGATTTTACAAACGGATATTTTGAAGTAGATCCTGTTTTCAAAAATGCCTATATAAATAATGAAATCAAAATATGTTGTTGTTACAGAGTAATACTGCAGTTCCTTGGGGTTCCAGTGTTTTCCCCAGAGATATGAAAATAAACATGTGTTCTCCATTTTATCTCACCTGTTTTTCTCATTTCACACTATTTATTTTCTCTCTCTTTTTTTTTTTTTTATTTTTTTATTTTTTATTATTCTGTAGAGAAAAGTAATCCCTTTTGTATGATGTGTCCAGAACATTTATAGATGCATTCAGAACTCTTTTTTATAGCACCTTAAGGGTTAGACAGTGTTTTATTTCTGCTATTTTATAATCAACTCTTTCAATATCTTGCAGATATTCTGCTTATCAAATTCAAACAAGATGAATAAAAATATTCCCTCTGTTGCAATGATTTACAGGTTTTATTGCATAACTCAATAAACTCAGAATATATCCTGTAGGTTATTGGACATCAGTGAGATGTATGATATGAAGTGTTTTCTCCTAGCTAGTTTTATGTTATCCAGTTTAGAGACAAGAAAAGTATAGTTTTACTGTCCAGTTGATTTTTGCTTTATTTAAACTAAGCAGTGTACTTGAGAAGTAGAATGATGGAAAATTTGAAGACCTACTTAAAAAGACTAGGAGCTATCTACAAGAGTAATACGTAATTGAGAAAGAGGGGTTATATACCTAAAATGTATTTGGATTATTTATTTACTTAGTTATGTTTGCTTATACCACTCTACAATGGCTCCTAAACCTAATCACAGAATACCTTTTTAATTCAAGGGTTAGGCCTCCTTAAAAACCTCCTCAGAAAATTGATATTTCATGCGACAAAATGGCATATCTTCCATCTTGGCACACTTGTTAATAGAATTTTGTCCATTAGGCATAAGAGTTAATTCATTAATGTTAATTTGCATTACCAACAAAACAGTTGCCACTACTTCTGTAAAGTGTACCTTAACAAAATTTTAAAAGTTATGTCAGTGCTTAGAAATGGGATGCTCGTCCACCTGGTTTTCTGAATGGTGCAAGGTTACACAGTGGATTACTGGATTATTCTTCATCATAAAATAAAGTAAATAGTAAATGAAAAAGCTAAGTTAAACAGACTGATCATTTTCATATTCGAAACTACATGCTGGTCAGCTCCACCTCCCACTCTGAGAGGGTGATAGAGCTGCTAATCCTGGAAACAATTTCCAGGCAAAGGAAGGACAATAAATTCATCAGGAGTAGTCAGTATGGATTCACCAAAGTTTCACCAACATGAAGTTGATGAAATCACGAAATGACTGGCTTGATAGCCAAGAGAATAGCTGTAGATATTGGCTACTTGGTTTTCAGTAAGGCTTTTGACATGTTTTCCCATAAGATACTGATGGAGCAGATGTTGATGTATGGTCTAGATGAGCAATGAGGTGGATTGAAAACTTGGGCCCAAAGAGCAGTGATTAGTGGAACAAATTGTGGGTGGAAGGCAGTAAATAGCAGTGTACCCCAGGGGTTGATATTGGATCAAGTCCTGTTTAATGTCTTCATTAATAAGCTGGATGATGAGGCAGTGTTCCCTCAGCAAGTTTGCGGATGCCACAAAAATGGAAGGAGTGGCTAACACAAGAGCTCTGTGCTGCTATACTTTAACATGGTCTGACAGGAACCTTATGCAATTCAACGAGAGGAAGTGTAGAGTTCTGCACATCAAGAGGAACAACCCCAGTACATGTTGAGGGGCCACCCAGCTGGAAAGTTACCTGGTAGAAAAGTATGTGTGGGATGCAGGTGGACATGAAGTTGAACATGTGCCGGACATGTGCCCTTACTGTAAAGAAGGCTAACTGTATCCTGGGGTGCATTAGGCAAAGTATAGCCAGCAGGTTGATGGAGGTGATCCTTCCATTCTACTCAGTCCTGGTGAGGCCAGATCTGGAGCACTGTGTGCAGTTCAGGAGCACCCAGTACAAGAGAGACGTGGAAATACTGGAGAGAATCCGGTGAAGGACCACAATGATGATTAAGAGCCTGGAGCAACTCTCCTCCGAGGAAAGGCTGAGACAGCTGGGATTGTTCAGCCTTGAGAAGGCTGAAAGGGAAACATCAGTGCATAAAATACCTGAAAAGAATATGTAAAGAAAGAAGACGTAGCTAGGCTCTTTACAGTGGTGCCCAGTGAGAAGAGGCAATGGGCACAGACTGAAACACAGAAGGTTCCCTCTGAATGTCAGAAAATGCTTGTCTACACTGAGAGTGACCGAGTAGAAGCACAGGTTGCCATGGGAGATTATGGAGTCTCCCTTATTAGAGATATTCAAAAGCCATCTGGACATGGTCCTACGCAAGTGGCTCTAGGTGATCCTGCTTTAATTAAGTAGGGCAGTTGGACCAGATGGCCTCCATAAATCCCTTTCAACCTCAACTATCCCATGATCTGTGATAAAAATTCCTAGTATAGAAATGGAAAAAAAATCTGTTTGTATTCATTTAGGTTTTTCTACCCAGCTAATCTCTTTGTTCTACCTAAGCCAATTTCAGTCCATCCATGTTTCTATTAACATAAATGAGTGTGACTAGGAAACAGGGTGCTCAGACCACAAAGCATTTATATTTGGAAGTCTTCCTGTCATTCCGGTCTGTACCTTTTTGTAAATACATTTTAACAGAAATTGGCTAGTCTTCTAATTAAGGGTTATCTGAAAAGTTCTGACTGATAGAATAACCTCTGTTAGACTGCAATTTTTTTCATCTCACTACTTCACTTGAGAAAGATGTGACCTCTACCATAGAGACCTGAATGATAGATCATCATTAGCATTTTATTTCAAGCACAAAATATGCTTTTGAAGTCACTTCTCCAATCATCCCCATTTACCTGATGTAGTTCATATATATGGCAGATTTTGGAGAACAGAAAAAAAAAAGAAAAAAAAAAAAGAAAAAAAAAGGTCCTTATTTGGATGAAACTTGGATGAAACTGGAAGTGTCACTCTAGAAGTGAACCTACTGCATTACAATGATTAACATTCAGACCACAGGACCCGCCTGGAGTTAGATAGCACTACAACGCTACAAGTATGTAGCATAGAATCATAGAATTATTAAGGTTGGAAAAGACCTCCAAGATCACCTGGTCCAACTACCCCTACAACCAACATCACCCACTAAACCATGTATCTAAGCACCATGTCCAACCTTTCCTTAAACAACTCCAGGGACAGTGACTCCACAACCTCCCTGGGCAACTCATTCCAGTGCCTGACTGCTCTTTCTGAAAATGTCTTCTAATTTCCAACCTAAACCTCCCTTGGTGCAATTTGAGGCCATTCTCTCTTGTCCTATCACTAGTTATCTGCGAGAAGAGGCCAATCTCTAGCTCCCCACAACTTCCTTTCAGGTAGTTGTAGAGAGCAATAAGGTCTCCTCTGAGTTTCCTCTTCTGCAGACTCAACAACTCCAGTTCCCTCAGCTGTTCTTCATAGGACGTGTTCCAGGCCCTTCACCAGTTTTGTAGCCCCTCTCTGGACGTGTTTCAGGGCCTCAATGTCCTTCTTGTACTGAGGGGCCCAAAACCGAACACGGTACTTGAGGTGTCGCCTCACCAGATCTGAATACAGGAGGACGATCACCTCCCTGGTCCTGCTGGCTACACTATTCCTGATACAAGCCAGAATGCTGTTGGCCTTCTTGGCCACCTGGACCTGCTTCCAGCTCATGTTCAGGTGAGCATCAATCAGCACCCCCAGATCCTTTTCCTCTGCACCAGTTTCGAGCCACTCTGCCCCGAACCTGTAGCTCTTCATGGCGTTGTTGAGATTTTATTCATAAAAAGATTACTTTCTAGGAACAAGTAACTTTAACAAATACCTGATATGTACAACCTTTTTTGTTTGTTTGTTTTACTGAAAAATAACATTCAAAATGGCCAACTGTAGAGAGTGATATGGTTTAGTAAATTTCTAAATTACGAAAAGTAAATACACACACAAAAAAATCAAAAGACGAGTAAAACCTTTAGACAGAGTCTGGCAGTGGTGGTGTTCTTCGTGTTAGAAGGAAGGAAGCCCAGCTGGGAGTGGTTTGTCAAGAACTCAGCATGGACTGCAGAATGTCATCTTTCCAGTACCAGACAGTGGGAGAAGAGCTGTGAAAGTAGTAGGTTATGCTCAACCGAAGACTGAATCACACTTAGTCTCATGCTTATTCTTAAGAATGCAGGAGTTGAACAATTTCATGGACTGTGTAAAAGAGCTTAACAGGACACTTACAAGTGGAGCTATCATTAAACACTGTTTGGCAAGAATGGGTGTTATAAGATATTAAATGACTAATGCAATGTGCTGTGTACAATGACTGCTTCACAATGAGATGAGTTTTCAGGATTGCTTGTTGGTGGTGCATAAGCAAGAAGGAAAAGGACACAGAGATTTACTGCAGGACCAGAGATGTGGGAGGGAAGTGGCAAAAGGACTAACGGTCTTTCACTCTACTTTTTCTTACAGTACTTAGGATTATAAACAGGAGATTGCTGCAAAGCTTTCAGTCACCTTTGTGGCTACATCCAGTCTGTGATGTTCTTCAGGTACTTCAAAAGTAAAAGAGGATAAATTATTTAATATATATATATATATATTCCTTTTACCTCTAGTTCAGTGTATCAGAGGGAAAGAGAGAAAGAGAGAGAGAGAGGGAGAGAAAGAAAGAAAGAGAGAAAGAAAGAAAGAAAAAAGAAAGAAAGAAAGAAAGAAAGAAAGAAAGAAAGAAAGAAAGAAAGAAAGAAAAGAAAGAAAGCTATTTCCAATTTAATTTAAAATTAACACACACACACGCACACACAAAAAAGAAAAAATGCAGGTGATAGGCTCTTTTGAACCCAAAAGACTTGAAATATTCATTGATGCATGTCAGAAGACCCAAAGGCTACCACGATAAAAAGGAATGAAATAGCAAATAAAATTCTTCAGAGCAATACCTTCTTCATGAAATTGTTTACATGTTTCTGTAGGCAGTTTATTTGGGGTCTTAGGCCAAGTTGTACAAGTGAACTAAGAAGTGCAATATTGCAAACTGTCTCTAATTGTAAAGCTTAGAAAAAAGACTTGTTGCTTGTCTCTGTATAGAAAGCAATTACTATTTTTACCTTGGTAACTATCTCTTGCTGTGCTTGATAATATATTACATACATTTATTCCTTTTGGAGTTCAGCTTAAGGTGTGCTGCATTCTTTAGATTATTATTATGCTTGCTGAAGAGTACTGGATATGATGAGATGTGTTATTATTCTTCCAGACAGTTAATAATTATTGCAATCTCTAAATTTTTCTGTCCTTACACAATGTTTTTATCTTTTTACTTTTCATTAACATTACATAAAAGCCTCAAATAAGGATTGTTGTCCTGAATTCATGATTCTGAAATATTTAGGAGGTTTAGAGATTGATTTTTTCTTTAGGATTAAAGTTATATAAAATGCACAAGCAAAGTCACATTCATGAAAACATGATGTCTTCTTGTTCACAGCTAAGATTCCTACTTATCAGATGGAGAAACATGTTACTTCATGAAGTTTTCCCCAGGATTTTGTGAATCTGAACTTCCTCCACGAAAAGAGGTCTGGCTTCAACAGGAAATAGAGGCAGCTCCCACCCACTCCACCCTAAGTTATGGCAGGAGTTGTTGACTCAGCCCCAATTTAGACTACTAAGAAATAAAGCCCAGGTCTACACACTTGAAAAATGGCCTTAGCCTTAAAGTTACTGCGCAACATCTTGGCAGCATCAAGACTATAAGGCTGCCTTTTGAAAGAAAAAGGCTGTCAGACATGGTAAAGGGAAAGTGTAGCTCTGGTTACAGGAGTGTGTTTCACATGCTTGCAGCTGGAAGTTCAGAGGCTAAGTACAAGTGAGCCACTGTTTCAGAAATACCCCTTGCTTCCATGCCCTGTGCATCCAGGTCAGTACCCTGAGACTTGCAATGACACTTTGTGGTACTATGTTTCCTCGATTCCACTCAATGTCAAAATTATATTAAGTCTGAAACTTCATTTTGCAATTTTCACAGTGAAAGCCAAACACCAGTATATTAGATGGACTTAAACATTGTAAAAGAAAGGGAGTCAGAATGAGCAGCAAAGGTTGTGCTTATGAAACAGATCTAGCCATGAGAGGCTTCTTTCAGGCCTCTTTACCCCATATTAAAATGGGGTAAATGGGACTTAAATATACTTGAGAACAATACAAATGAAGAACATACAAAAATCATTTTGATCACTGCCCAGCTTTAGAAAACATTTTGAGAGTCCTTCCCAAAGATAATTTTCAGAATTACTTTGAATAGATAATGACATATGACTTAAGAAGCACACTGAGTTCTTCATTACTCATTTGCCAAAACTGTGCTACCAGACCAGACCTCTTAGCCTACTTAATAGCGTGAAGTTTGCTAGCATGATGCACAGGAATAAAATTAGGAATAGAGTTTATTAGGAGGACAGACTGTGGTAATCAGGCCAGGACTTGTCCAGAGAAATATATCAACCAGCAGGTTGTTTACATGCGCCCATCCATCTTTATATCTTTTCCTTCCACATTTGTTCTCCCCAACCTAGTTTGACGCCAGCTTCACTTAGTTTTGGTCCCTTCCTCTAGGCATCCTATAATGAGTTTTTCTGAATCCAGAAAACCCCTTCAAATATCCACAGATAAGTTTGCCTTTTCCCCTTGTAGTGGGTTTACATGTCAAGGGTTTGGTAGTGGGGGGCTGCAGGAGTGGATTCTGTGAGAAGAATCCAGAAGCTGCCCCATGTCAGATAAGGGCCAATTTAAGTGGGCTTCAAGGGACCCACTGCTGCCCAGAGCCAAGCCAATGAGTGATGTTGGTTGTGCCTCTGTGAGAACAGATCTAAGGGGAAAAAATATAAGAGAAAAACAAAACAAAACAAAACAAAAACATCAACAACAGCAACAACAGAAAACGCTGCACAACTGCAGATGGGAGAGTGAGGAGTGAGAAACAGCCCTGCAGACACCAAGGTCAGTGCAGAAGGAGAACAGGAGGTGTTCCAGACACGGAGCAGCAGTACCCCTGTGGCCTGTTGAGAGTCCCCTGGTGGAGCAGGCTGTCCCCCTGCAGCCCATGGGCCCCACATGGAGTAGATCTCCACACTGCAACCCATGGAGGAGCCCCCAGTGGAGCAGGTGGATGTGGCCTGCAGCCCATGGAGAACCCCTGTAGGAGTAGGCCCCAGGATGGAGCTGAAACCTGTTGAGAGGAGCCCATGCAGGAGCAGGGAGTCTTGGGGGAGCTGCTGCCCATGGGGGAACCAAGTGGGAGCAGTTTGCTCCTGATGGATGGACCCCGTGGTACGGAGCCATGTGGGAGCAGTTCTTGAAGAGCTGCTGCTTGTGGGCAGCCCCCACAGGATTTGTTTGGGAAAGACAGCATCCTAGCTTATTAGTAATTGATAATAAATTTTATTAATCTCCCTGTGCTTAGTCTGTTTCACCCGTGACGATAATTGTTGAGTGATTTCCCTGTCCTTATCTGAAACCTTGAACCCTTTCCATCATATTTTCTCCTCTTTTCCCTTTGAGGAGGGGGAGCGAGAACGGTTGTGGTGGAGTTTAGCTGCCCCGCCAGGTAAAACCAACAGACTGATGAAGTGTCTTACGTATCACTCTTTACTGAAACTGTGGCCTTGAATGAGAACATATCCATAGAACAAAATTATATGGTATCCCGAAACAATGTTGAACTCAACAGAATATTCATGGAAAATACATAAGGCATAAGAAATAATACTATAGGAAAAAAGATGATTTGAAAGAGAACAGTGGAACTAACATAAGATGTGCTTTTACTTGTCACACTAGGGAATTAAATGAGAAATTATAGTGAGCATTGTGGGAATTATAGTCAGCATTGTGCAATGCATTACTGTAAAGTAAAAAGACGCACTTGAGTACTATTATAAAATTTTCGCACAAAATATTTGCACAATATTTCTATCTTTTTTAAATTATGAAAATAGGAAATTTGCCTACTCATTTCAGAAATTTCTAAACATAGCTACAAATATAAAATCAGACATAATTTTTTAGTTTTCATCTAAGAAAACTTAACTATGTTTAATTTTCAGTGTGGACTGTAAATTTTGTGGTGTTCAAACAAACACCCACAAACCATATTTGCTCTCTCTTTCCAGTCACTTCTATTCTGCTAGGAAGGATCTGAAGTGCCATTTACTGCACAGTTGCTCATATGGTGGTATACTAATAAAAGCAAAAAAAAAAAAATGGTTACCTGAAAATCACCGTGTGCTACCAGAGATTTACTCTGAGTATATGAGCTGGAATACAATAATAGAGGAGATAGGTGTGTCCAAATTACGGACTTAAACAGTAATAAAACAATTACCTTGGGTGTAGTGGGTTTACGTGGCAAGGTTTTGGTAGGAGGGGGCCATAGGGGTGGCTTCTGTGAGAAGGATCTAGAAGCTGCCCCATGTTTGGTAAGGGCCCCACTGCTGACCAGAGCTGAGCCAATAAGTGATGTTGTCTTGCGCCTCTGTGAGAGCATATTTAAGACAGGGGAAAAAACGCTGCACCACTCAGCAGCAGGGAGAGTGAGAGGAGTGAGGAACAGCCTTGCAGTCACCAAGGTCAGTGAAGAAGGAGGGGAAGAGGTGCTCCAGGGGCCGGAGCAGAAGACCCCTGTGGCCTGTGGTGAGGACCATGGTGAGGCAGGATGTCCCCCTGCAGCCCATGGAGTACCACAGTGGAGCAGGGTTCCACACTGCAGCCCGTGGAGGAGACCATGGTGGAGCAGGTGGACCTGCACCGACGGAGACTGCGGCCTGTGGAAGACCCCTGCCAGAGCAGATTCTGGGCCGGGCCTGTAGGCCTTGGAGAGGACACAACAAAGCAGCAGGTGGCCCGGCAGGAGCAGTTTGCTCCTGAGGGATGGACCCTGTGGTACAGACCCATATCTGGAGCAGTTCTTGAAGAGCTGCTGCCTGTGGACAGCCCATGCCAGATCAGTTCGGCAAGGACTGCATCCCGTGGGAGGGACCCCACAGCACAGGGGACGAGAGTGACTGAGAAGGAGCGGCAGAGAAGAAGTGCTGTAGACTGACCATAACCCCCATTCCCCCGTTCCCCTGCACCGCTCGGGGGGAGGAGGTGGAAGAGGGTGGATGGGAGGGAAAGGTGCTTTTGGTTTCTTTCCTTTGTTTTTCACTTCTCTAGCTTGTTAGTAATAGGCAATAAATTTTACTATCTCCCTATGCTGAGTCTGTTTTGCCTGTCACGATAATTACTGGGTGATCTCGTCATCCTTATCTCAACCCTTGAGCCTTTTTCATCATATTTTCTCCCCGTTCCCTTTGAGGAGGGGGAGTGAGAGAGCAGTTGTGGTGGAGCTCGGCTGCCCACCCAAGTAAAACCATCACATTGGGTACCAGTGATAGCAAGTTAGTAAGAAGGGTGTGGACTGCTTTATGAGTTCATCTATTGCGATTGTCAAGGGGCTTTTAAGACCATATATCCTGATCTAATGTGTTCCTTATATAGCATTGTACTTACTTATCAGTTATCGGTTATTATCAGTTTAGCAGAATATCAAACACAGGAAAACATTTGAAATTAATGTCTACATTAACAGAGACTGCAGCACATAAGTGGGATTTATAGAGAATGGATATGTGGAATTGGGATTGTGACCAAAGCCAGCTTTACACACATTTTAGCATTTTATTTTTCACAGAATCACAGAATCACAGAATTTCTAGGTTGGAAGAGACCTCAGGATCATCGAGTCCAACCTCTGACCTAACACTAACAGTCCCCACTAAACCATATCCCTAAGCTCTACATCTAAACGTCTTTTAAAGACCTCCAGGGATGGTGACTCAACCACTTCCCTGGGCAGCCCGTTCCAATGTCTAACAACCCTTTCGGTAAAGAAGTTCTTCCTAAGATCCAACCTAAAACTCCCCTGGCACAACTTTAGCCCATTCCCCCTCGTCCTGTCACCAGGCACGTGGGAGAACAGACCAACCCCCACCTCGCTACAGCCTCCTTTGAGGTACCTGTAGAGAGCGATAAGGTCACCCCTGAGCCTCCTTTTCTCCAGGCTGAACAATCCCAGCTCCCTCAGCTGCTCCTCGTAAGACTTGTTCTCCAGGCCCCTCGCCAGTTTCGTCACCCTTCTCTGGACTCACTCAAGCACCTCGATGTCCATCTTGTAGCGAGGGGCCCAAAACTGAACACAGTATTCGAGGTGCGGCCTCACCAGAGCCGAGTACAGGGGGACGATCAGCGGCCTAGCCCTGCTGGTCACACTGTTTCTTATACAGGCTAGGCCACCTGAGCACACTGCTGGCTCATATTCAGCCGACTATCAACCATCACTCCCAGGTCCTTCTCTGACAGGCAGCTCTCCAACCACTCATCTCCCTGCCTATAGCTCTGCTTGGGGTTATTGCGCCCCAGGTGGAGGACCCGGCACTTGGCCTTGTTGAACTTCATGCAGTTGACCTCAGCCCATCAGTACAGCCTATCCAGATCCTCCTGCAGAGCCTTCCTACCCTCGAGCAGGTAAACACACGCACCTAACTTGGTGTCATCTGCAAACTTACTGAGGGTGCACTCAATGCCCTCGTCCAGATCATCGATGAAGATATTAAAGAGGACCGGCCCCAGCACCAAGCCCTGGGGAACGCCACTAGTGACTGGCCTCCAACTGGATTTGACTCCATTTACCACAACTCTTTGGGCCCGGCCATCCAGCCAGTTTCTAACCCAACGAAGCGTGCGCCAGTCCAAGACAAGAGCAGCCAGTTTCCTGAGGAGAATGCTGTGGGGAACGGTGTCAAAAGCCTTGCTGAAGTCAAGGTAGACCACATCCACAGCCTTTCCCTCATCCACCCAGCGTGTCACTTTGTCATAGAAGGAGATCAGGTTCGTCAAGCATGACCTGCCCTTCATAAACCCATGCTGACTGGGCCTGATCGCCTGCTTGCCCTGCAAGTGCTGCATGATGACTCTCAAGATAATCTGCTCCATGAGCTTCCCTGGCACTGAGGTCAAACTGACAGGCCTGTAGTTTCCCGGGTCTACCCTCCGGCCCTTCTTGTAGATGGGCGTCACGTTTGCTAGCCGCCAGTCAGCTGGGATCTCCCCCGATAGCCAGGACTGCTGATAAATGATGGAAAGTGGCTTGGCCAGCTCCTCTGCCAGTTCTCTCAGTACCCTTGGGTGGATCCCATCCGGCCCCATCGACTTGTGCACATCCAAGTGCTGTACCAGGTCACCAACCATTTCTTCGTGGATAGTGAGGGCCACATCCTGCTCCCCATCCCCTTCCACCAGTTCAGGGAACTGGGTATCCAGAGAACAACCGGTATTGCCACTAAAGACTGAGGCGAAGAAGGCATTAAGCACCTCCACCTTTTCCTCATCTCTTGTAACTAAGTTTCCCCCCGCATCCAGTAAAGGATGGAGATTCTCCTTAGTCCTCCTTTTTGTGTTGATGTATTTATAAAAACATTTTCTGTTATCTTTAACGGCAGTAGCCAGATTGAGCTCCAGATGAGCTTTGGCTTTTCTAATTTTGTCCCTGCACAGCCTCGCAACATTCTTATAGTCCTCCTTAGTGGCCTGCCCACTTTTCCAAAGATTATGAACCCTCTTTTTTCTCCTAAGCTCAAGCCACAATTCTCTGTTCAGCCAGGCTGGTCTTCTTCCTTGCCGCTCGTCTTGGGGCACGTGGGGACAGACCGTTCCTGCGCCATTAAGGTTTCCCTCTTGAAGAGCGCCCAGCCTTCCTGGACCCCTCTGCCCTCCAGAACCACCTCCCAAGGGACTCTACCAACCAGTGTCCTCAGCAGCACAAAGTCAGCCCTCCAGAAGTCCAATACAGTGGTTTTACTGGTCCCCTTCCTGGCCTCGCCAAGAATAGAGAACTCCACCATTTCGTGGTCACTCTGCCCAAGACAGCTCCCGACAATCACATCCTCCACCAGTCCTTCTCTGTTTGTGAATTAATTCTCTGTTTTTTTTTTTTTTTTTTTTTTTTTTTTTTTTTTTGTGAATTAATTCTATGTTTTGATTAATTCTTGTTCATCTTGTCTTCCCACTAGCAGGTAGAGGTGTGTTCTTAGGCATCATCTTCCAGTCTGATTTCTTCTGAAAGGAATCCCTCCCATTTGTATGCTCTAAGACAACTGCACTATGAGAAAGAGAGAGCAGTAGCAAGGCAATCAGAAAATAAGTTTCAAATGTGCATTCCTTGCCCAAACTCAAATGTTAAAGTAGATTAATGCTTATAACACCTTGCACCTAAAAGTGCATCACTGTAGCACAGGGGGAGGCTGAAACTTTAGCACAGGTAAAGTAGGAAAAACCCAAAGTTCTAGTCCTATGACTGATTACTTACAGCTCTGTTTTCTGCTGCACTGTTCTACCCAACCAGAATTTGAAAGCTGGGTATTTGAGTGCAACATTCTGTTTCAGAGCAAAATCAGCTGCAACAAAATAATAATTAGGTTAACACTGCTTGATTTACATGGGAACTAGATTTAAAAAAATAAATAAATAAATCTTAACATTTTTATAGTCATTACAGCAGAGAGGCTGAGAACCTAGTGCATCTCTGCAGTTAGTGAGAGTATTTCAGCCTTGGGGAGGTAAATGATTACATAAGTATTTCTAGTCTGTATCAGGCTACCCAATGAATGGTTTAGGTAGGTTTTAAAGGTATCATGTTTAGTCCTTCCTTCCTGTAAACCAGGAGAACCAACATCCCACAACTTAAATTCTCACTTTAGTTTTAACACTTCAAATCAGTTTTGCCTGGTTTGGTTCTTTTGTGTGTGTCTGTGTGCATGTGTGAGTGGCAGTCTCTAGAGTAGCTAGTTCTTTGGTGGGGGCCAAACATTTAAGAGCATCTGTCTAATTCACTGGCTTCAGGCTAATCTGGATGCTGATCACATACATTTTTTTTTTGGCAAAAGACTGGATGAGGAGCCCTCTGCTCTGATAAAAAAGAGATTCAAGACAATGTGGTTTTGTAAGTGTCAAGGGTCAATATATGATTAAAAAAGCTTCTTACAACAAAGTCAAGCTGGAAGTTATTACAATCCTAATATAATACTTGAGGAAAAAATCTGTTCAAGAAAAGAGTACATTTCTACAGTCTTTTCAATAACTAAATTAACACAAGCAATGCAATTTAAATATAATATAGAAGAAATACTGAAGAAGGAAAAATTACTAGGAAAACAACATTTGCAAAATGTACTTGTGTCCCAGGAAGCACATCAACAGAGATTTAGAGCAACAAAAATGTTCCATATTACAGGTAACATACTAAGTGAATGATTGTATTAAAGCCAGATTATGTATTGTGTGTTTTCCATATATCAAGAAATATCTCCACAGAGAGATATTTCTTATATCTCTAAAGAAAGATATAAAAATATCTATAAAGATATTTCTCATTTCTATTCCACAGAGAAAGAAAAAAAAAAGAAAAAAGAAAAAAAGAAAAAAAGAAAAAAAAAGAAAAAAAAAAGAAAAAAAAAAAAAAAAAAAAAAAGTGCTAAATTGCTCAGTGTGTTAGAAAATAAAATATTTAAGAGCTCTTTTCCTGTTAGCATTTTGGAGAGGGAAAATAATACAATAACATGTAACATGTCAGCCTTGGATTTACCTCATACCTGGAAGGAATCACTTTCAGTTCTAGCATGGAAAAGTCTAAATGATTTTGACTGTAATCTAGGTGTAATTGAGTTCATTCACTCTGTGCAGTCTAGTCTTGAAAGAATGTTTCTTCTGCTGAAGAGCAGGAAAGAGCTAATTAGATTTGAAAGAAAGCTGTGAGCTTTCATCTGCTGGAGAACTGTACCTCAAAATTGATGTGAGAGAAACAGGCAGGGTAGGTAAAATGAAGGTATTGTACTCTGGGCTGGACAGATGAACATCAAGAGCCAAGTAGGATCACTTTTTATCAAATTCACTTGAGAAAATCTAATCCCTAATATCTTGATTTGTAACACTTCTGTGAGACCCCACCTAGGGTACTGAGTTTAGTTCTGGGGTATGTGAAATAAGAAAGATATGGATCATTCAGAGTGGGTCCAGAGGAGGGCCATGAGGATGATCAGAGGGCTGGAATATCTCTGCTATGAAGACAGACTGAGAGAGTTTGGGTTGTTCAGCATGGAGAAGGCTCCAGGGAGATCTTATACCAGTCTTCCTGTACTGAAAAGGAGGGGGGGGGGGGGGGGGGGAGGGGGGGGGAGGCAAGGAGGACTAGGAAAGACTTAATCAGGGAGTGTAGTGATAGGACAAGGGCGTTAAACTAAAAATGGTAGAGTTAAATTAGATATAAGGAAGACTTTTTTTATGATGAGGATGGTGAGGCACTACAACAGGTTATCCAGAGAAGTTGTGGATGCTCCATGTGCTCAAGGCCAGGTTGGATGGGGCTTTGAGCAACCTGGTCTAGGAGTAGGTGTCCCTACCCATGTCAGGGGGGTTGGAACTAGATTATCTGTAAGGTCCCTTCAAGCACAAACCATTCTGGCTTTATGATTGCAGTGCTCAGTTGGCATCCTTCAGTTTCCAAAGTGCATGTGATTTCTGTATTGTCGAGTTACATAAGCAGACCTGATATTTATACCACTCAAGGTCATCTTCTAATATTTTTCTAGATACAAAAGTCTCTTTATATTTCTGTATAGTCTTAAAAATAATAGAAAACTAAATATCCCACCATTATATACAAGCACCTTAATTAGCCCCATTCAAGTAGGGCTGTTTGATTAATTTCCGTTTGTTTGTTTATTTGTTTGTTTGTTTGTTTGTTTCCCTGCCTATATTGTTTGCTGTCTGCCAGTCAGAATAATCTTATTAGATCAATTGCATTACATCAAAATACAGTATTGAAACAGTGAGAAATGTTACATTTGCTGTTGATTCATACTTAAAGGTAAGGAAGGGGTGAAAAAGAAAAAGGTATGCTCTGACTGAAATATTTATAGCTTTGCTATTGCTAGTAAATTGTCTACTCTCTTCTTGCATATCTGTTAATACAGATTGCTAATAAAACGTTTCCTTAAGACAGAAAAAAAAATGAAATAATTGAACACCTTACAGTAAGTTTATCATAAGATATACTGTATCAGAGGCAAATTGCCCACAAACAAGTTTATTCAGACAACCCATAATTTCCCTGATTTAAAGACCTGTAAATTCTGTAGTTTCAGTATCTATGGTGTAGCTGCAGCCAGTGCAAGTAAGTATCTATAATAATGGAAGTGTTCCTATACCAAATGTGATCAATACTTTTCGAAACAGTATCCACCACTGAGACTGGTATTCATCTCAACTGTAGACATCTGTATGTGACCTGATTACCTCTGAGTATCTTTGCTAAAGAAAGAAATAGACATTCCTAGGACACATCTCACTCTAATATAGAGATCAGTGCTAAATTCAGTTACCTAAATGCCGTTTGAGATGCTCTAAGATATCAAAAACTTAGGAACTGTCAGATGTTTGAAACTGCTTTCCTAACATTTTTAGGAAAAAAAACAAAAACAAAAACAAAAAAACTTATGGGATTTGTGATATGTTTTTCCCTTCTGGATCAGCAGAAGATCAGGTGGGATATCTTAGACCAACTCATGTTACTAGGCTTGTCTAGTCAGTTTAAATGAGTTCCTGGGGCTGTGATGAATTGCCTCCTAAACAAGCCCATTTCTCTCCATTGTCTGTAAAAGGTGCTTTCAGAGTTAGCTTGGATGTAGATTTGATAAGATGAATTCTCCCTGGAAATTGCAAAATGGCCTTCTTTACCACTGTAGGACTTAGTGTTAACCTGGGATATGCAAATTCCCAGTTATAGGTGTTGTATTCCCTTGAGTTACCTTATCATTTATCCTTGATGGATGAGCTGGATCATACGAGTAACAAGTACTAGAAAGTATAATACCTGTTCTATACTCTATAACACTATATAGCTATAAAGTTATAATGTGGCTGTTCATCAGGGTAGTGACAGGAAGGTGGTAAAAAATAATGAACTTAATGCATGTAAAAACTACATGGACCCAACCTGATGATAAATGCATCAAAGACTTCATTTTGAACACCTCATTTCTTTTTTCTTCACAGTACTGAGTGTTGTTAGATTACTCACAAAACAGTATTGTGTTGAAAAAGCATTTAATAAACATTGCAGCAATGTCAATGCCTCCTACAACATGCAATGCTTTGAACTGCTACTTGAGTTGGTGAAAGAAGCGGGTCTCTGTCAAGTGAGAAATGAGCTTAACTTATCACAGGATTCTCCCACAAACTGAAGAACCATTCTGTTACTTTATTCCAAAATTTTTATTGCATTTGAAGAAAGGAGGTTCTCTAGACATTAATGAAATATTGAGTAACATCTTTGTATATGTAGGGCTTTTCATTTATACTGAACATAACAGTGAAAACTACAATAAACTGAGTAATGTAAAAAAAAAAAAAAAAAAAAAAAAAAGGATTCAAATGGATTCACATGTATAGCATAGGGAAGAACTGAGAACTTGCTTCCATTTGTATTGATTTCAGCAAGAACTGGATAAAGATAGAGCCCAATGTTGGAGTATGTATTTTATATATTTCATTCACTAAATGAATAAACAGAAATTGTTGTGACAGAAATGTACGTGCTGTGGCACAAGTTGTGGAACAGAGGTTAAAATAGATGCATTCACTTTATATAACCAATGATTGAAAGATTATCTTACTAGACTGCTCCTGGAGCAGAACAATGATTCTTTATCATGTTTCTGAAGAGTCCTGGAAATTAATGTAAAAAAAGATTCTTTTTGAAAAGACACACCTATAAATATATACATATCTACATATAATATTTGGAAATATACACACATATATATATGTGCTCCAAGGACAGCTCGAGCCATAGAGATGATAATAGTATATAGCATTTGTCTATGTCTGCAATAGATAAAACTTCCACAAAATAATGAATAATTCTTCTTTAAAGCAAAGTATTCCCCTGTAAAAATGTATGAATGTCCACATATCAGCTCTTCTCCCCACACCACACTGTTCTCAGAGATCTCAATAGCATGACAAGTTTTTCCCAGATGTTAACAGGAGTTTGTTAGTAAAAAACACAGCATCAAAAGGATTAATTATAATTATCTCCATATGACCTTATGCTTTACTTCTTTCCAGTCTCCAGATTAACAAAAAGCACAAAAACTTTCTCCAAGTATCTTATGCAAGTTGGCAATATCCCCTTCTTTCACACCTACTGAGATATCTTTGCACATTCTGCAAAGTTAAATTTTAAATGATGCTTATCAGTACTTCAAATCCGTCCATAACATGGTAAACTTAAATTTAGCATAATCAATGTTTGATGTAATGAAAATCTCTTGACAGAAGTTGATACGCTTAGAAATAAGACTCTGATGCTTCATTATGTATTCACAGAAAGGTGAAATTTGTGGTGATTATCCACACCTCTGAAATGTGTCTCATTGGATTAACAGCTATAATTAGCATTTAAATTTATGAAACTCAGCTTAAAAATATTACTTCTTCTACCACAGATAATACTCTTATTGTTATTAATATTTTATTGAGCAAAAATAAAGACAGTATTATTATTTTGCAGAATAGTAATTACTGTATTTAATTTATCACTGATTGAAAAAGCCAAGCTTTTCTTTCAGTCTGCAAGCTTTTGCTGATCTAAATTTTCTGCATGCACAGACATGTTTTCCTCAACACCATTCCAAAAATGCCAGGGAAGCAATTTCAAAGCACTATTTTCTATGCTGAAGAGAAATAGGGGACTGTCTTCTAAGAAGTAGGGACAGTCTCAGTAAATTTCCATGACCAAATCTGAGAGTGTGTGCTTCACATTATTTTAATTAACTAAGGAAATTCCAGAAGTAGCAAACTTCAAGTAATGGCTACTGAAGAACATGGGTCAAATGTTTATGTAATGCATTCAGTAAACCTACACTAGGTCACCATGGTGTGGATTCAGTGTTACAGTAATGGCAACAGATTGCATATGTCATTTGTAAGCAATGCAACAGAGAAGTATTTTCTTTGCTAGACAGATGTGTAAATAAATGACGTCTGCAGCACTGCAGCACTTTTTTAAAGCGGAAAGACTGTAGAGAAAGGTAATTCTTAATCCTTTCATTAAAGCGGTGAGAATTTTACTTCTAAAATGATCTGTCTGTATGCAAACACAGGCAAATATATATGTATGTGTTTTAAGCATTTATAATATATGTGGATTATTGAATTCAAAATAATTTTTTTCAAATGATGTAGACAAGCTGGAATATCAGTTTCAATCTCAGTCACTTAGGTAGCTAGTAATTTTTTTAATTCCACAATCTAAG
Organism: Nettapus auritus; assembly: GCA_011076525.1. Lineage (NCBI taxonomy): Eukaryota > Metazoa > Chordata > Aves > Anseriformes > Anatidae > Nettapus > Nettapus auritus. The sequence continues at coordinate 153,457,323 of CM021765.1, forward strand.
TATATGTAACATGTAGAAAGTAGATATGTTCCTGTTACTAAATGAGAACTATTTCAGGAAAAATGATTTTAAAAAGTTTTGCATTTAGTTGTCATTTTAATTACTATTTTTTACCCCCCCCCCCCCCCCAAAGTATTTTATAGATTCATAATTTTGGTGGTTTTGGTGTTTCTAGCAGACACTTGTCTTACAGTCCTCCATTCAGAAGGTCACTGATGGAGTAGCAGCTTCTGTATGTGTTGCTGTTAGCTACAAACCGTCACAGTCTCTGCTCATTATTCCTATGTTGGTGTATTAAATGCAATCAAAGCTTAGTCCTGGGCACTCTCACTTGACCATCCAAGATATTAAATTGCAAGCATGGGGCTGGCACAATTTTGGCCTGAGACAAGTAATGCTTCCAGTAATGTATGATTTGAGTATTAGCATATGCTTTGAGTCTGATTTGAGTGTTAGCATAGATGCAGGGTAAGTCTGAATAGGCCATATGCATGTAGGTATTTCTGGGAGAAGGCAGGAGAGTTTCATTTCCTGTAGGTGAGCTGTGCCATGCCTGCTGAATTCAGAACCAGTTTCTGTATATTTGCTCCCAAATATATAGGTTAGGGAGTCAACTCAAGACACTAGGGCAGTTGCAGGCTACTATATATTCCACTCAAGATACATTGGTTTTGTAATGCGAGTTTGCATCCACCTATAGTGGAAAGCTATACTCGATTTTCCTTTTCCTTTTTTTTTTTTTTTTTCATTGCTAGAAATATTTGATTACCAGATTATGGTTGGTTACTAACCAGATTTCCTTGTAAGAAATTATTTTTTATCTTTTAAGCATTACTTAATTATTGCCTTTAGTTTTTTTTTTGTTGTTGTTGTTGTTGTTGTTTTTTGTCCACTACATGTGTTTACAGAAAATAATGACATTTTATATAACCATGTTTTTGCCTGACTAGAAAGGTCAAATTCTTTTAATCTTTTCATAATCTCTAATTCCCTCCTCAGAGAAGTACCTTTTCTTCACTAAGTCAAATCTGAAGTAATATATATATATTAAATTTCAAAATGTGGTTTTAAAAGAGCCCTGCAGAACTGAACTAAAAATACTTCATGTGATGTATCCAGAATAATGCTTGCTATTCTCCACCATTGCCTTATATTGATAGTTCATAGTCACCTTGCAACTAGCTAATACTAAATACACTGTTTATTTATTGTTTCTTTTTACTATCATAGTTTTTCAGTCAGTCTATATTATTGATGGTTTTCATCCAATTACTGTTATTCAGCCACCAGAAATATCTAGTTATTCCTGTGAGATATTCCAAACCTTCTCTGTACTGATGAGAATGTCATCAACAGATTTCATGACTACATTCCTGATCTTTGTGCCAAGGTCATTTAATCAAAAATGATAATAAAATAATCTTCAATCCTAAGAATGATTGCTGAGAAACTCAACCAAACATTTCCTTATGGGCAAAACTTTGCATACATGTGGTACCCAGTTGTCTTCCTGATGTGTTATCTATGCATTTAAAAAATCAGATGAAAAGAAGATGAAGAAAACAAACACATACTCATATTTCCAATAAGCCTCTGATAATGGGTTTATAATTACCTTCAGCTATAGAATGAAAAATTTGAGGTTATTGAATAGATGTACTTTAAAGAACATTTTTCAGGATCACAAACTTGTCAGAGTGGAGGAGAAAATACAGGGAAATATTGGAGTGCTGCATTTACTCATTTCCACCACTATTTCTGGAATGTAATAGGGAACCAGAAGTTCAGATAGGCAGAAGTTAATTGACATAACGAGTATGTTTTATTTTTATCAGGCTTACAAATGGTTAGTATTATGTACACTCATTTTAACATTAAAATAATTTCCTGTCTTTTTCCAGGATTCACATCAAGCAGATTTAAATCAAAGCACGGGCAATGCTTCATTAAATTTAGACCTTTTAGATTTATATTGGACACTTTATTAAAGTATTCCCTAAAATAAAGGTAAATTACATCTATTATGGTACCTCCAGCTTAATCTCTCTTTTAAAACACTTTCATAAAAACTCTATCAGAACATTTGGTGAAGGGTCTGGAGAACAAGTCTTACGAGGAGTGGCTGAGGGAGCTGGGACTGTTTAGCCTGGAGAAGAGGAGGCTCAGGGGCGACCTTATCACACTCTACAGATACCTGAAAGGAGGCTGTAGCGAGATGGCGGTTGGTCTGTTCTCCCATGTGCCTGGTGACAGGATGAGGGGGAATGGGCTAAAGTTGTGCCAGGGGAGGTTTAGATTGGATCTTAGGAAAAACTTCTTTACTGAAAAGGTTGTTAGGCACTGGAATAGGCTGCCCAGGGAAGTGGTGGAGTCACCATCCCTGGAGGTCTTTAAAAGACGTTTAGATGTAGAGCTTAGGGATATGGTTTAGGGGATGATTTGTTAGTGTTAGGTCAGAGTTTGGACTCGGCGATCTTGTAGGTCTCTTCCAACCTAGACATTCTGTGATTCTGTGATTCTGTGATTTTTTTGTAGTCCTCCTTTATGCTTTCCTCTTCTAGCAGATCTTATTCCTAACATAACATTACAGTACTGTATCAAAAATTAACAGCTGTTTACTTGTTTTAAATACTACAGTTTAGCCCATTTCTGTCAGTGACATAATAGCTTGCCATTTCTCGTATGCATCTTTGCAGAATTTTGGCAGTGTCAAAGTTTTTGTTATTTATCTTTGTTGTATTGTATTACCTTTTTTTTTTATCTGTATTGTTCTGTCTACAAGTCAGATATTACTTCATTATACTGGGTTTTTGGCTATAGATGTATTAATCTCTAACGTAATAATCACTGTATATGGATTTATGTTTAACATATAAAAGGGATAACCAAAAAAGCAGTCTTGAAAGTGTAACTCTTTAAGTAGCCATTATGAAATAGCATGTTTGGGGCAGTGTTTATCACATTAACTCAAACTGTAAAGGTGTTTGTGTTCTGTGAACAGAAAAGATGTTTAATCTTAAAAGGTGTTTAATAATAATGAATTGGAAAAGACCTCTCTCTCCCTTCACTGTAGGGTATTTTGGGACCCCCTGGAACACCACATTCCACAAAGGTGCATTTAGATTTTGCATTAACATTACCATACGGGAAATATCAGCTCTCAGGATCTCTGTGAATGGCTTATTGTACTCTTCTCATTAGAAGCAAACACATCCAAAACGGTTGAGCTGTGAAACGTTGGTATTTCAAGAAGACAGACACAGACATGGAGGATTAGTTTCAGATTATGGGTTTAGTACCAGTTAGAGTAGTACCTGAATTTCAGTGCTCGACTCTTGCTTTAATTTTAATTTTAATGCCTTCATGATATGTGATCATAAACTAAGGAGAAGCTTTAAGTTTTGTATTTTGTATCATTTGGAAACAATTAACACTAAAATATTTAACAAATACTCTAGATAGCTAGATGACCATGTCATACAACAGCTGCTTTTTGCATGACGTGTGTGCACTCTGTTAAAACTACTGAGCTGCTGGAAATCTACTAATTTATACTAGTTGTAGAAATTATGCTCCTGTCAGGCATTGTTGGCTATTGAATATACTTGATCTGCTTAACTTCAGATGATCACTGACCTTGGAAATCAGTGAACTCGTCCTAAACCAGCGCATTCTAAGAATATATAAATATAATTTTATTTATTCATTAAAGTCTTTGAAGCGTTTCAACTATTGAAATGTACAATAAAATTTACAGAAAGCACTATTCTCCCCCCCCCCCCCCACCTTTTTTTTTTTTCCCCTCTTTTTTAATCCTGGCATATCTTTCCTGGTACAAAACAAGGTATGGTGAAATTGACTTTCTGTCAGCTTAATAAATACTGATGTATTGGATGCAGCCAAGCATCACCCTACATGATTCATCTTTAAAGGTAAAGTTGTTTTGCAGGAAGGTCACAATTATTTATTGTTCACACATTCTTTCATCTTTGGAGAGAAATCATTATGTAACTATTAAGAACGTTCAAGAATAGATAAAAATATTTGGGGTTCTCTTCTTACAAGTTTAAACAGTTAAAATCCATAAAGCTGCCAGCAATATAGTGAGACATTTTTTTTCTTATTTTCTCTCTAGTGACCAATATTTTTTAATACATTTTTCAACATGGCATGATTCAATTCCATTAAATGAGTCTAATGTGCTTATTTAAGTATATTCTTTACTAATACTATTTAATATTTGTAGATTTGCTCCAATGTAGAAGTGGTCTGAGGTCTAATTTGGACCAACATTATTCAGTTGTCAATACAATAATACTTTCAACACTAGCACAGTTATAAATCCTAACATTTTGGAAGAGTTTCAGAAACAAAACATTTATTAGGCCTTCTAACTGAATGCAAGCCAAAGGCATTCCAGGTTGCAAAAGGTTAGGCTCATTCCCTTTTACATTCTCTCTAGATCTAATAAAGTGATATAAGAATAAGAAATACGACAGAGGGTGTTTATAATAAAATATACATTAAAAAAAAAAAAAATCCATATCACAATTAGTCAAATTCAGATGAATCCAGAGAGTCAGAAACAAACTGCAAATTGGAAAAAAATAAAAAAATAATTAAAAAAAAGCCTTTGGCCATTGGCCTTTACATGAAATTTCCTGTAAGCTTCTATTAAAAAGGACCATTATAAATTAAATTTATTGTTTTGCATTAATCATAAAGTATCAGAATTCCAGGATAAATGCAAACATATGGAAAATGTTTTAAGAACTAAGAGCTACTTTTATTAATTTACTAATTTTGAGTAAAGAATTACAAATTGTCTTAATATCTTTCCTCACGGTTAAATTCCTCACTATTTTCTGTACTCTGAATGAAATAATCTCACTTATCTCTTTTCAAATCCAGCTCAGTTTTCAAGTGCAGCTCAGTTTATCATAAAAAGCTTGTTAGTATGCCATTGATCGTGCCTAGTATATAAGTAGTTTATTGAAAAGTTAATTGCAATATGTCCTGATTTAAGCTGGGATAGAGTTAATTTTCCTCCTAGTAGCTGGTATGGTGCTGTGTTTGGTATTTAGGATGAGAATAATGTTGATACCACACTGATATTTTCATTGTTGCCGAGCAGTGCTTACACTAAGCCAAGGACTTTTCAGCTTCTAGCTCTGTCCTGCTAGCGGGCAGGGGTGCAGCAGGAGCTGAGAGGGGACAGACCCAAGACAGCTGACCCAAACTGGCCAAAGGGGTATTCCATACCATCTGATGTCATGCTAAACAATTAATATGGGGTGGCTGGCCAGGGTGGGGGGGGACCGGCTGCTCGGTGATGGGCTGGGCATCGGTCAGCGGGTTGTGAGCAATTGCACTGTGCATCATTTGTTTTGTACACATCATTAGTAGTAGCACTATTATCATTATTATCGTTATTTTCCTTTCTTTCTGTCCTAATAAACTGTTTTTATCTAAACCCATAGGCTTTCATTTTTTTCTGATTTTCTCTCCCATACCAGAGAAGGAGGGGGGAGGGCGAGCAAACGGCTGTGTGGTGTTTAGCTGCTGGTCAGGTTAAACCACAACACAGCAGAAGAGTTTTTAAATAAAATATTTTCTGGACTTAGAATTCTGTAAGATAAATAAAAATATTTTTTCTAACTTTTAGAACATTTTAGAATATTTTGATTTAGAAGTTTTAAGAATATTTCTCATTTTGGTTACTATACAGTAGCTTTTATTTAAGACTTTTCCTTAAAAATAGTGTTCCTTAATATCCTATTCTACAATGAAACAGGATCTTTCCCCAATTTAGAAATGCATTATTGTCTTCCTGGGAATTGCCAGAAATGAATGCCTGAGGAAAGATCTCTTACACTATTACCAGGTTTCACACCTCTGTCTTCAAAGGATATGTGTGCCTAATCTGGACTAAAGCTGAGCATGTAGAAGATCGCTTTCACCCATGTGTGAAAGCTAAAAAGTTGCCACAGCTGCAGAACAGCCTGTGCCTTTGGAATTTGTTGGAGATAACAATATCTAGCACAGAGCAGTGAGATGCCAAAAACAGTATACTAGAAATTGTGAGGATGATGGATGATTTGCAGCTTCTCTCCAGGGATCTGAGTCAGCAAATCATAGCCCTTATTCCTTGCCTTGATGTAGGCATATGAGCCCTTTCAGAGGAGGACATCAATGTGTATTTTAAAACAGGCTCTCAGAAGAGTAGGTAAAGCAGGCAGTGCTGGAAGCACCCATGTTTACACCACAGCTACTGGAGACACGACAGCTAAGAACCAAGTGTCACCTCATTCAGCTCTCAAGGAGCACGTGCTCACCTCTTCCTTCTCATTCTGTCATCATTAGTTTTAACTAGAAAATTTCCTCCTAGGCCTAGTAAAAATAGCATTTTCCAGATGGAAGTACTTTTGTCTGATATTACCATCTGAATCTTTTTTTACAATGCTTTATACTGACCACTATTTTGATTTTCTTTCTTTAAGAGATGAGACTGCAGTATTTAAAACAAGATACAAATTCTTCTTCAAACCTTCATTTTCTTATCATTCCTAGAGCTTATAAAATGCCAAGATTTAATTGGCATGATAAATTATGCCAGTGTACTATGCCAATCATGTATTATAAATACACAATTTAATTGCACTTTGGTTTTGGTTTTAGTTACTACAGTAAAAAGAAGCTGTGGTCAGCAGTTCAGGGAGGCTTTTACCTTTTCCCATCATCATTGCTAAATGAACTTCAATGGTATCCATTCTATTTTCACACAATATTCCATCAATCTACTTTTTAAAACTTCACATAATGTTACCATTTGTTATGATACTGCATTGCAAATTTCATGCATTACTTTTTGTTTGTATAGACTGAATTTTAGCATACACAGCCTTAAAATAGCTTCTTTTATTATTATTATTATTTATTTATTCTCCTGAAATACTTATTTTAAATTTGAAAAATTTAAGAACTTAATTTCTTCATTTTTCCTTCCTGTTTCTTTCATACAGAGAGGGTTTTTTAACCAACATTTTAACCTGTTAGACCTTATCATAGTTTTAATTCTACAAAGAGCTCTTAAGTTAGCAAGGGGTAAATTTCATAACCTGGTTACTTTTACCTGAAGATAATTTTACCAACAACCCCATGGTCCTTCTCAGAGCTGCTCTCAATCCATTCTCTGCCCAGTCTGTATTTGTGCTTGGGACAGCCCTGACTCAGGTGCAGGACCTGGAGAGCAGCTCTGATGAAAAAGACCTAGGGGTGTTGGTTGGCGAGAATCTCAACGTGAGCTGGCAATGTGTGCTTGCAGCCCAGAAAGCCAACTGATGCAACTGGGCAGCATCAAAAGAAAAGCGGCCAGCAGGCTGAGGGAGATGATTTTCCCCCTTTCCCCCTCTGCTCTGTTCTTGCAGGACTCCACCGGAGCACTGCTTTCAGATCTTCCCAGTATAAGAAGGACATGGAACTATTAGAGTGAGTCCAGAGGAGGGCAATGAGGATGATCAGAGAGATGGAGCATATCTGTTATGAAGACAAGCTGAGGAGTTGGGGCTGTTCAACCTGGAGAACAGAAGGAATATAGCAGCCATCCTCTACTTAAATGGGGCCTATAAGAAAGCTGGAGAGGGACTCATTTTCAGGTAGTGTAGGGCTAGGAAAAGGAGTAATGGCTTTAAACTAAAAGAAAATAGATTTAGATTATATATAAGTAAGAAATTCTTTACTCAGAGGGTGGTGAGGCGCTCTAACAGGTTACTCAGAGAAGTTGTGTATGCCCCATCCCTGGAAGTGGTCAAGGCCAGGCTGGATGGGGCTATGGGCAACCTGATATAGTGGAAGGTATCGGGCCCATGTCAGCAGGGTTGGAACTGGGTGATCTTCCAACCCAAACCATTCTGTGATTTTATGATTTTATGATTCTATGATACAATTAATTCAACAAAGTTGAATTTCACGAGGTTTGCACAGGCCTCTCAAGCCTGTCAATGTCAATGGCATCCCTTCCATCCAGCATGTCAGCCACATCACTTAGCTTGGTGCCATTCACAAACTTGCTGAGGGTGCACTTGATCCCCCTATCCATGTCACCTACAATGATGTTAAAGAACGCCAGTCCCAATACTGACCCCTGAGGAACACTACTCATCAGTTTTCACTTGGACTTTGAGCTGTTGACTCTTCGAGCATGATCATCCAGCCAATTCCTTATTTACTGAGTGGTCCATCAATGAAATCCACATCTCTCCAATTTAGAGACAAGGATGTTGTGCCGGATAGTGTCAGGTGCTTTGCACAAGCCAGGTCAATTACATTGTTTGCTCTTCCCTTATCCACCAAACCTGTAACTCCATTGTAGAAGGACACCAGATTTGTCAGGCACTATTTGCATTTAGTGAAGCTCTGTTGGCTGACACCAGGCACCTCCATGTTCTCTCTGTGCCTTAGCAGATAGTTTCCAAGATCTGCTCCATGATTTCTCCCATCAAAAATGGAGACTGTAGAATGGAATTCCACAATCTGTATTATGTTTTGGGATGTGATTTCCTGTTATGAACTTTGAATGTCAGAACAGTTCACTGGAGAGGTCATTCCTGCTCCATTAAATATTGCTATATCACCCATTTTGTATTAGTGTCTGGGATTGTCCTGACCCATGTGCAGGACCTTGCACTTGGCCTTGTTGAATTTCATGATGTTGATGTGGGCCTACTCCCCAACAATTCCCTCTGGATGACATCCCTTCCTTCTATCATGTCAACTGCACCACTCAGCTTGGTGTCACCCACAAACTTTGTCCCCAAGAGACACCACTTGTCACTGATCTCCACCTGAGCATTGAGTAGTTGACCTCAACTCTTTCAGTATGTCCATCCAGCTAATTCCTTATCTGTCAAATAGCCCTGCCTTCAAACCGTTCTCTCTCCCATTTAGAGATGACCATGTCATATGGAAAGTGTCAAAGACCCACATAACGAGTTTGTTTTCTCATTCATCAATCCTTCTACATCTTCAGAGCATTGTAGCAATTATCAGTAGCCATTATCAGTGTCCCTTATATAACTGATGAACATTCTCTTTGTTTTCCTACTTTCTGAAACCCCAGGAATGACTATGAATCTAAAAAGCTTTTTTTTTCTTTTTTTTTATTTATTTTTTTATTTTATTTTATTTTTCCTTAAAATAATCATTTTCTTATGTTCAGAACATACCTAGTAACAAGAGTGATAGTGTTCAAACTGAATGCTATCTTTAAAATACCAGGGCTCTTGTTTGGCTGGAGAATTTCTGGAGCTCCAGCAGAGTTGCACTAATCTGCAAATGCAAAATCAAGTGAATTTCAACAAAAAATTCCAAGGCACATTTATTTCCTTGGACTTTTTGGAGTTAGGATATTTATGAACAAAATCTATAAATGTTGCTATACTTGTTTGTTTATTTGTTTTATATTGTGTCTCCTATGCTAGGTTACATCATTCTTTCTTGTAAACCTTGGATGGTGTTTTGCTGATGAGCTGCTTGCTTGTTACTGTATTCAATCCTGCCACTCATGGTCTGGAATAAGCAAGATTTTATTTCTGTTTTTATTTAGGTCTAAACACACAATATACAAGTAAAATGTCCTCAAATAAGTTGATAATGCACTATTTTACTAGGATTCACTCTACAATTAAACTTCTGTAATGGCTTCTGAGCCAGTACCTTAGAGGATACCTCCACTAACACAAAAAGAAGAGATAATTAAAATCTTTACAAAGCATCTGTCAGCCAACTATACTGACGGGGGATTATGAAGACTTCAGATTAAAAGAATAATGAATAAATAAATAAATAAATAAATAAATAAATAATCAATCAGAAGTTCATACATAAAAATAAAACACAATCTTTAATGAAAAACAAAAAGATGATGTTTTAACCTTCACAGAAATGCAAAAAAATCAAAAAAAAAAAAAAAAAAAAAAAGGAAATAAAATATATAAAAAACCTAACTTTCAGTATAATTTTGATGCATAAAAAACAATCACCATGTAGCATTTGCTGAGAAAAATCAAAATGATGAGATAGAGTGTGGATCACAGATTATTGCACTTTAATTTATAAATGAGCTTAGACATCTGTGAAATTAAAACCCCAAAGCCAACAATTTATGTGACACTATGTTGAGAAAGGAACAAAGCTTGGAGATGGAAATTCCAGCTTTACATTGCATCAGAGCAGGTAACCTTGCAAACAACCTTCACACAGACCAGTCCTCTCCACTCTGACTGATGTCTCCCATATGTATGTATTTCTCCTCTCTGTTTTCCAATCAAGTTGACAGCAATCCCCAGTTCATTTTCTAAAGAGACTGATAAAAGCCAGGCTGGACCTGTACCTATCATTAACCTCTGTTGTACCATTATTACTTATTTTTCTCTTTTGAGATAAGCAGTTACTTTGCACTTGCTGATCTTTGCATGTGATGTGTTATTATATAAAAATGGTACTGCAAATGTCAGCCTGTTACTGGTTCATTAAAGTCAGGTCATGATATTTGAAAATTTGATGTTCTTAACCTTTTCAGGAGTTAACCAAAATATATTATGGGTTTGTTTGTCTTTGTTGTTTTTGTTGTTGCTGTTCCTCACATTAATTATTCATGAATACAAAAGACTATAGTACACTAAAAAAAAGAATGCATGAAATTTAATTGATTTATACATGTTATTGAATAAACTATGATTTAATCATTAAAAATATTTACATTATTACCTTTACTGGCCAGTTTGAGGCTCCTTCTTCATTATTTTGAAGGAGTAACTTTGAACTCTACATATGCACAAATAATTCACCAAATTTTTTCCATATATACTATGCAAATATAAATGTCATTGTTTTGTTTTGTTTTCTATAAGTAAATAGGGTTATCCTGCCTATCACTAGCATGATTATATCTTCTTTTCAGTTATGTATACCTTCATATTTGTCATAAAACAGTGCTAAAGAAGGTTAAGCTAAGCAGAAAATAGATATTTTTCATTTTTAATTACAATTGGAAATATTCAATAAAAGGTATATATATAAATATATAAATATTATATTGTATATATATATAATAGGCTAGCATGATATTTTGTAGATAAAAATTAAAGGCAAATCTCAGCTAATATCTGAAACATATCCTGTCAGAGAGGCATTATAAGATGCCAAAAATTGTGATACTTTCTTTTAAAGATCAGTCCCAAAAGATAAATATCTCAAGAGTTAATTATTTTTTACAAGACTAGCATCACTTCATGTCAGCACCTGGGCAGAAAGAAAAAAAAAAAAAAAAAAAAAAAAAAAAAAAAAAAAAA
>CM021765.1:153468773-153512619 GCA_011076525.1 Nettapus auritus
AAAAAAAAAAAAAAAAAAGAGTGGGCTTGAAATTGTATCAGAAATCTTTTGGGAAATTATTCAGAACAGAGTTCAAGAACCCAGTCTCCATCTTCCACTTAGTCAGATTCTCTAATAAATCATTCCAAGAGTATACACTTTAATATCTTTACTTTCGTATATAACACAGGAGCCTATGCTTTCTTCAGACAACCTATTAATATGAGTTGTCTGGTGCTTTTTTTGAGCTATCAATTTGAAATTATTATGAAAACAACATACAGAGAATAAGTTTTCTAAATGTCTGCATAAAATCATTTATATATATATTTAAAATATGTTGTTTTATTAATTTGTTCAATATACTTAATGAAAAGAGGTAATTTAGAAAATCTTCTATGAAAATGTTATTTGGTTGCTACTAAAATAATTTTTGGAAGTTACTGAAGAACCCATAGTTATACTACATTTTATAGATGGTTTTATAGATGAAGACCAATGGAATGCTGACCATCTGCTGTCCAGCTTTAAAAAGCGAATTTTCATTCTTCATCTTTTTTCCTCTTACATCATTATTTATGAACAAATGCTTCTGAAAATTTGAAACAAATCCCAAAGGGACTATCCATTTTTTTTTTTTTTTTCATTTACAACATTTAAACTCACTTAAAATGTGCAATTGACAATACCATGGTAGAAAGAATGTTTTACTTATCTTTGAAACAGAATCTCCATACCATGGATGGAACAATACAAAAAGGCAGTTTTACAAACTAATGGTTAAAAAAAAAAAAAAAAAATAAAAAAAAAAATAAAAAAAAAAATCTTAAACTATAAACTGCACAAGATTGCAGCATTACTGTATTAATCACTTTAATTTATGAGAAAAATGGCATGAAATTGTTATAATTCCTATGCAAAATAAGCTGTAAAAATATGACATAGTAATGACTCTAGCAGTCAGGAAGATATAAGCCCCAGAAGTGATTTATTGCCTTCTTCAAAAAGTGGATGAGCACCATGTGATAAACCAATTCTGAGTATGTATATTTTTAAGGGAAGCTTTCCTTTCATGTTATCACAATAAGCTCTTGTCTCAGTCTGAATGTGACACAAACAGCCATGTCTCCATCAGAGGGTCACTAACCTGGTGAAATGTGTTATTCTTCCTGGTAGTACTGATATGGTGGAATTGTCTCCAAAATGCAAGCAGTATGGCTTTTCATATAAGACTGAGTATACTTTGGTTCATTTTTCTCAAGCTTGGTTGATTTTTCTTACTACTTTGCTCTTACTACTTTGTGGAGGAAGCTTCTTTTGACTTTTGTTATTGTGTTGTTTCTGCCGCTGGTAGAAATCTAGTGGAAGTGGAATGATAATGGCAAACTTTGATATTTGAACTGTTTTCTTTCTTTAAGAAATCCTCATCTTTTTAAGTTTATCTTAGACCTTTGATTTTAATTTTATTTTTTTAAAGATGGTCTGAGTTTTTAGTCAACACTTACAAGGATGCACAATCTGCCTTACTTTTGAGGTAAATATTTCTCCAGAGTTTTGACCCTTCCTTCAGGGAAATATTCCCCTGCCACACTTGAGAGAGAAATTGTTTAAATGAACTTTCTAATAACTTTTTACACAGTATCTAATTGTGGACTAGACTAGCAGGCAGCCCCAGCGGGTGCATTTCTTTCAAAAATAATTTCATTGCATCTTCTATATAATTGAATTGACTAAGTTCTGCTGCATCATGATGTTTTCTCTCATTAAAATGACAGCTGTGATATATTGCAAGTTAGTTGCTCAAGCAGGAAAAAAGTGGGAAAAAGAGTTAGAGGAAAAAACATTCAACTATAATTCTTCAAACTAAGCATCTGGGAAAAAAAAAAAAAAAAAATCAATGCCAAGATAAGTGGCCAACAATCTGAAGTATTAAATATTTTTGTTCAAAAATACCTAGAGTACCTGCACTTAAAATATTATTCTATGTGAGAACAGAAAAAAATGCTAATGCCTTTCTTAGGTTTCTCAGCAGTGGAACGAGCTCTGAAGTTCTGCAAGGTAGTGTAAATCAGTTTTTCTTTCACTTTTCTCACCAAGAACACATTCAAAGCATTCAGTTAATGTAAGCAGAAAATATCATATGAATCAAATGAATGTCATACTGTAAATGAAATTTGCAGCCTTTGAGAAAGTGCCCTAAGAGTATTGTGCTTTCAAAAAAGGGAGCTTATTCATAAATAAATAATTAAAAAAATATGCCTCTATATCTGTTTTCAGAAAAGTACAAGGAGTCATTTATTATGATTGAGAACAGTGACTGCTGAATTAAAGCAGTACCATATAGTAACAACATTATAAGTAGCTTTTAGACTCAGCTGTACTGTAGTGTGTTCAGTTTTCTAATAAGCAGAAATAATCTTCCTCAAATAGGACTTATTATACTGCTATAATTATATTTTTATACTGAAAAATACTTTTTATTTCCATTTGTAAACATGTGACATGAGAGATATATAAATAATAAGATTGTTGAGCTATTAACTAATTCACTTGTCATTACCAATTCTCAAAGATTTCACCTGATGTGACAAATTGCTATAGTTCAAAACATCTTTTAAATGTTTATCAGAATAAGTATTTACATGATTATATTTACATTCCCCAGACATGTTCCCTTTCTCAATACCTTTTAGATTCATTGAGATACTATTTTTTACTACCCTGTGCACTACCTTTCAGAAACAGATACAATGATGACTTTAGACACTTAAGGATGTGGTGGTTTTACTCAGCTGGGCAGCTAAGCTTTACCACAACTGCTCTCTCGCTCCACCTCCTCAAGGAGAAAGGTGGAAAAAATACGATGCAGAGGGCTCAAGGACTGAGATAAGGACAGGGAGATCACTCAACAATTATTCTCCTGGGCAAAACAGACTCAGCATAGAGAGATTTTTTTTTTTTTTTTTTTTTTCCTATTACTAACAAGCTAGAGAAGTGAGAAATGAAAGAAATGAAAAACACCTTCCCTCCATTCACCCTCTTCCACCTTCTCCCCAGGTGGTGCAGGAGAACAGGGAATGGGGGCTGAGGTCAGTCTGTAGCACTTCATCTTCGACTCTCCTTCATGGTCACTCTCTGCCCCTTCTCCACATGGGGTTCCTCCCATGGGATGCTGTCCTTCCAAAACTGAACCTATGGGAGCTTCCCATAGGCAGCAGCTCTTCAAGAACTGCTCCAATATGTGTCTGTACCACAGGGTTCATCTGTCAGGAGCAAACTGCTCCAGCATGGGTCCCCCACGGGCGGCAGCTCCCCCCAGGCCCCTGCGTGGGCTCCCCTCTATGGGCTGCAGCTCCAGCCCAGGGCCTGCTCCTGCAGGGGCTCTCCATGGGCCGCAGTCTCCTCCAGGCCACATCCACCTGCTCCACCGGGGGCTCCTCCACGGGCTGCAGCACGGAGATCTGCTCCATGTGGGACCCATGGGCTTCAGAGGGACAGCCTGCTCCACCAGGGGTCTCTCCACAGGCCAAAGGGAACTTCTGCTGCAGGGCTGGACCACCTCCTGCCCTCCTTCTGCACTGACCTTGGTGTCTGCAGGGCTGGTTCTCACTCCTCTTTCTCCCAGCTGCTGTTCTACAACATTTTTTTTTTTTTTTTCCTTTCTTGAATTTGTCCTCACAGAAGTACAAACATCCCACATTGACTTGGCTCTGGCCAGAGGCAGGTCCCTTTTGGAGCCAGCTGAAACTGGCCCTTATCTGACATGGGGCAGCTTCTGGATTCTTCTCACAGACGGCACCCCTGCAGCCCCTTGCCAGCAAAACTTTGCCAGAAGATAAATGTAAATTAATAGTATGCATCCTACGTGAGACTCTTTGCATATGCATGGGGGAGATGTGTGGGTGGGGGTTCTTTTATAGCTCCTCATATGAATGACACACAGATTATATGTACTGCTCAGTTGCCATCAGACTGCTCCCAGCTGCCAGGTGTTCCTCTTTCCTTCTTAAGCCAACTAAGGATTCAAGATTATGTAATGGTGGGAGGCCTGAGAAAACCCCAGGGAAAAATAAATAAAAAAATAAGTAAATGATGCCTGCAAGGAGGTTGTTGCCCCAAGTATAACTCAGCATATTGCTTACAATTTGTTTACTGCACACTGAAACCTTTTTTTAGAAATGCTGAAAAACAGGAATAGGTTTCAACATTTAGTCTACCATCCTGCCTTAAGTGGCAAAGCTCACTCCAAGCTGGAGAGTGAATCTCTGTTGACTTTAATCAAAATTTATAAACCTAACTCATATGTAGGCACAAACTCAAAGTGTCATTTGAGAAGCCTTCGCCTCACCTGTCAGACAGTGAGGAAGTGGTTTATTGGATCAGACATCAATGTCTACAACAAAGGTGTCTACATTTGCTTTTATGTGCTGCATTGAGGAGTTTTTGGATGAACAAGACAAAGATGTCATCCTCGGAACAGGAACAAAATTCTAGCTCTTCCTTGTCTCCACTTAATCCAGAACTGTCAGGAATTGTTTCTTCATTTCAGTTTTGCCCCATCTTAACATTGCTGGCTTTGCAACAGAATGACTTGAACAGAAAGATACTACATGTCAGTGTTGTCCATAGCTTGAGAACTGTCAGACTCTCATGAGGATCCAAGCTTAAAAACCACAGGCACAGAAAGAAAAAAGCTTCAGATATTCCATTCCTGAAGATCTATTCCACTCAAATAACAAGACAGTTGAGAAAATTTTGGCATGTCAGCACACATTACTGTACCTTCTAAAATGCAAATTATATCATAAAATATGAGACATTGATGAAACTCTCCAGGTGGAGATAGGAACAAGATGATATACATGACCCTATCTGAAAAGCTCATGTGCCATTTGTTTTCACATTTTGCCACAGACCAGATGTGATTTGATACACAATATGTTTGAACAGCTAATTAATATTTGAAAGTGTCGTTCTGGCTTATTTGGTATAAACACACATT
Organism: Nettapus auritus; assembly: GCA_011076525.1. Taxonomy (NCBI): domain Eukaryota; kingdom Metazoa; phylum Chordata; class Aves; order Anseriformes; family Anatidae; genus Nettapus; species Nettapus auritus. The sequence goes on from CM021765.1 coordinate 153,473,755, forward strand.
TGGAAAACACAACATCCTGTCAAATATAATCTAAAAAATAAGTCTAGCTAAGTGGCTCACATTCAGTAAAATGACTACAGAAGTCTACAGTTGCATATGACGTGAATACTTCTGTCTTTACTGAAGACAACACACACAGCAAAAAAAAAAAAAAAAAAAAAAAAAAAAAAATCTGTCATTTTTTTCTCTCTTCCTTCAGAAAATTAAATATCTATAGAATCACCTTCATGTTTTTAAATACAGTGAAATTATAGTTTCAATTAAAAACTGTTTGAAAAATATCAGTTATATCTATCTGTCTTTAAAATAATTAAATTTTACTATTCAAAAAAAAAAAAAAAAAAAAAAACAAACAAACAAACATAAATACTTTCTTAAAATTATTTCAATGTTTTAATTTATATATAATTTTAAACATTAAACAAACTGTCTCCCTCTGTGGAAAAGGCATGTAGTAAAAATTTAGTTATATAGAATGAAAACCAAAATTATATCTTTAATTCTGAATTAGTACTCCAAATAAATGTTTAATATTGAATTATATTATGAGTAACCTACAGTTAAATAAGTAATTTATAAATTTAAAATCTTGATGTACTATTTTCTTAAAAGGTGATTGACAGAAGTGTTCCATCTACCAATTTTATTAATATTTATTCAGAAATTAAATTAAAGTTCACTTTATTTCAGTGTAACCATAAAAAATAATAATAGTAATAATAATAAAAAAAATGGTCCATCTGCAGTGATGTCTTCCAGGTTGTTTAGTTACAAACAAAATATACAAAAGAGAACTACTCACCTGCCATACTGCAGCTATGATTACAGAAGTACAGAGCATCAAGAAACTAGACATGATTTCTGAAGCTAAGACTGTTTTTATATGAAAATGCAAAATGCCAAGAATTGACATAATGCCCAGTGCTTAATTTCCATTCTGTCTTTACCAATTCTTTGAGTTTTAACAGTCCATTAAGTGGAAGAATATGGAAGTCCACTGAAATGTTAACTTTTATAGCCAACACCTTCAGGAGCTTTTCTGCAACACTAGATATAGTACAGCTACAATATCAACCATAAAATATACTTTTTAGGTTTTATCTAACCTTCAATATCATAGGTAACTTCCTTTTTTTTGTAACATTTCTCAGACAGTTAGATTCAAAATTTCAGAATACATAATGAATATTTACATACCTGCGTAACTATAATAACAAATAATTTTGACAGCAGTAACTAAATTGAGAAAACATTTTTATTCAAATGTATACCAATCAGTAATAATAGTAAATTACAAAATCTGAAACCTAAAGCACCTAATATCTTTTATTTCATTTAGGACAGTTTGTGGGGTTGCACATGTGGAAAATCTACTTTGTAATGAATAAATTAATGGTATGAGAAATAAGGGGTGGCCTGTTCATCTAACCATAAATTGATCTATCTTATTCAGGTCATGGACCCTAGCATTATAGCTACATGGAGGCATAGCTGAATAGCTTTGTAAGCTAAATGTTTTCTACAAAAGACCATAAAAAAGGTGTCAAAGTAGGGTGATCAGACAAAAAAAAAAAAAGGCAATATAAAGCAATATAAAGGCAATATAATAAACAGCTGTACTTCAACAACTTATCTCAATAACAAACCTATATTTTGTTAAAAGATTTACTAGTACAGAAGTAATACATATCACTATACAAAACAAAATTACAAAATATATATATATATATATTAAATGGCAAGCATTGGTATGTGGTATATTTTGCTATATTTTACACAAGAAAAGTTGAGGGTATAAGTAATTTCTCCCATGTCACTGAGTATGTAGAATCTGAGGAAGAAAATTTTAGAACCCCTGTTTTCAAGGAATGTACTAGATGTTGTCTTGCTCATAAAATGTTAAATAGATCAGAAGAATCATTCTCTAAACTGCTTGTTGACATCTACAGATTACAAAACAGTCTATCTTGTTTAAATTGAGATATCCTATATGGCATGCCATAACTTAGAGACATTAAGATGCCATCAGTTTTCTTAGGCAGTGAGATTTATTTAGTCTAAGGTTCCCATTTCATTTTGGCTGCAGTTAACCATGCAGTCAGATATCCCCCCAAAAGATATTGAAATCAAACACATATTCTCCTTGACATGATTTCAGTACTGTCCAAAGACCTGCTTGAAGTTGGTCATCTGGTTTATAGTTCTGTAAATGTACTGAAAGCTATGCTGTTGACTTTTATTTTTTCCAAGCATGTTTCACAAAAATTTTTCCTGCCCAAAGTATCCTATCCTGTATCTGAGAAACTTTGAGTGAATTCTGTATTTAATAAAGAAGCAGCTATGCATTGCGCATAATGGTCAGAGGCAACATGTTGATTCGTTAGGAATCACAGTATTGCCGACTTTCTGTAATGCATTAAGTTATATTAACATCCATTAAATATTTGATAAAGTCCATCCTGTAGACATTTCATTATCTAGTCACAGTTTAACAAATATATTTCTTTAGGATGCAGTAGAGATCCTTCCAATCTGGATGATGGGGTAGAGTGCACCCACAGCAAATTTGCAGAGGACGTGAAACTAGGGGGAGTGGCTGGGGGCCTTGCTGCCATCCAGAGTGACCTGGACTGGCTGGAGAGGTGGGCTGACAAGAATCTCATGAAGTTCTATAAGCAGAAGTGCAAAGTTCTAAACCTGGGGAGGTATAGCCCCAGACACCACTACATGCTGGGGGCCACCCAGCTGAAAAGCAACTCTGCAGAAAAGGACCTATGAGACCTGGTGAATACCAGGTTGAACATGAGTCAGAGAGAGGGCAACTGTTGACATACATCAACCTAGCTTTTTGTTTGTTTGTGTATGTTTTCAATATACTAGTTGGAAAACAACACTATCACCAAAAAATAAATAAATAAATAAATAAAACATTTTACTAGTTCCATAAACTTCAAGTACAATATGTCTCTGAATAATTATAGGTAAAACATAAAAATAAAAATTGATTCGCTCCTTTTCATATATAATATATGATAAAGAGATGTTGAATGAATGGTTTTAAACTAAAAGAGGGGAGATTTAGATTAGAGGCTGGGAGGAAATTCTTCACTCAGAAGGTGGCAATGCACTGGAATATCTTGCCCAGAGAGGTTGTGGATTCCCCATCCCTGGAGGTGTTCAAGACCAGGCTGGATGAGGCCCTAAGCAATGTGATTTAGTGTGTGGCATCCCTGCCTATGGCATGGGGGTTGGAACAGGGTGATCTTTAAGGTCCTTTCCAACCTGAGACATTCTATGATTCTATGTTGACAATAAGTAGACTCTTTTCTCTCTCAATCTGCTGTTACAGTAATGTAAAGTATAGCATTATATCATGAACTATTTCAAGAGAGGTTTTTCAAAGGAGATTGCATGTGTTTGTTAGGGCCATTGACACTGTTCCCATAATTTTGCCCAACAAATTTTTATTTTCTTTTTAGTTTTGTCACTGAAATAACTGTGTTTTGTGTAGTAAAGTTAAGTATGATTGGATTGCTATATTATTATTATTATTTTTTTATCTTTTATCTTTGATGCACTTGCATTTCAGAGAAACATGAACTCGGTTTATTGTATGAAGTTTCTAAAGCCCTTCCCTGTGGAAGACAGGTTGTACATAAAGATGCTATATCAGAAGACAGAGTAACTTTTCCTTTATTCATACTCAGCTCATATTTCTGGGTGAAATCCTGACTCAAAATGAATTAAATAGGAATGTTGCCATTGACTTTCTTTGAGCTGGAATTTGACTCAAGTTTCTTTCCTTCTCAAGATCTTAAGAATCTCAACAGATTCTTTTGCTTTTTCACACTCGTATTTTATTTATTGTTGAAAGAAGTCAGTATCACTGCAAACTCATTTTGAGTTTTTATTAAGGACTACACCACAAAAGCACCTGGCAATGTTGCTGCTCAGCTTTATCACGTGTAACTTTCAAGTTCCTGCCCTCCGTAACTTACAGCCCTTAGCTAGCCTTTGAGTTAAAATCTTTTCTTTGATTTTATGTCAACATTGCTCCTTTGGGGAAAGAGCTGGCTCTCTCTATTCTGATTAAAAATAGGTGGAAGACCATGCATTTTTTTTAACATTTTCACTTTGAAAATTCATCATCTTAGCAACCACAGCCATATTATATTGTAGACATTTCTGAGATAGCCTGCTGTATAGTCAGTCCATGGACAGAAATAGGTATTGCTAGAATTTATTCTTCAATAGATGTCTAAACTAGGTCCCAAGTGTTAAGGAATCTTTATCAGAGTCAATGAGGTAAAAGTGAGGAATACTGGTATACATCAAATAGTTGAACAAACAAGTGTTTTTCTCAGTCATGATGCATTAGAGCTTTAGCAGTCATTTGCAGATCTGTAGCTTACTTTAAAGCGAAGTTTTAAGTATGCTTGTATAAATACGAAGAGCATCACCAGAGTACCTGGGATGTACCACATATACTAGCATAAAAAGATTACATATCACTTTAACCAGTATGTAGGTATTTGAGTGGTTCAGTCAGAGATAATTTCCTTTTTATATTCCCAGCTTTCAAATACTTCTATAGTTAAATACAATATGTTGTAAAGTTTCATATTAAATTTTAGTTAAACTATTTATCTCTAATTTCCTGTTGTAAGAACTTCAGGGACAGTTAAGATGAAGGCCCTAAAGAGGTGTGACCAGACAATTTACCATATCTATCTTGGGAAAACCTATGAGTAGTAGGTGCTGATGGACCCTTAATACTGAAAATGAAAATGAAACTACATTGTTCCTCTGACACTAGACATGTACTGGATGCCTGACATTGGTAGTCATATATTGGGAAGCTTAATTGACAATGAATTCTAACATGAGATATTTTTTAAGGAACACAGGTTGAATGGTATAAAACACAATTAATTGCAACGAACTTCCAACTCCAAAAAACACTAACTACTTAAACCTCTTCCAATTTCGTAAGGTCCGTTAATTCTAACTGCATTATTAATATTTGCCCTTTTTCCGTTAGAGCAAGTGCACTCAATAACCATATGAGGTGCTAAAAATAATATAAATACCTTTGAAAAGAAGTGTGAATTAATGAACAGACTATGATAAAATACACACTGAAAGAAGATGCTGGATAAAAATGTGCTTGATATCCTTTCTCTCATTGTGTGCTCTACCAAATTTTGCAACATCAATAACCTAATAATACCTGAGCAAATCTCTTGCTCCAGTATGCATATCACTGTTCTACTAGATGAATATGCCAACCTGCATTTGTTTTCAAAATATTGAAAATTAGACCCGTGACTGTTGTAAAGAAATTATTGTGAATGATTTTTTTTTAATAGATGTGTACTAAAGGAATTAAGTTTCTCAGGATTAATAGTTTTTAAATTCTACCCATTATGCATTTATTTTCATCCTTTTCTCACTGCTATTTTTCCTCCTAATACTTTTGTAATGTTCAATATTTTCACACTAAAAGTTTTTACTCCCAAGAAACATTAGTCCTCCAGTTCTACATTCTGTACTATGCTTTTTGATTTAGTTTATCTGCTCACTTTCACCAACAGGCCAGCACAGATCACTACTGTCCACCTGCCCCCCTGTCCTGCCCTGACTGTGAGGTACTGCAGAAGCCTTATCCAACTTACTTATGTTTACACTGCTAGATAAAACAGGAACATGGTACGTTTTCCAGCTCTGACACCAAATAATGACATAACTGAGCCATATCCACACTACACCTGCTTCTGGCTGTTGTATGTATCCCCCTCAGATTTATCTCATAATTTGTACTTTCTGTATGTATTTCCTGTTCAAAATGACATAAATAACAGGAGGCTTGTGTTGAAATGTATGAGCTTAGTGTTTTCATAGCAAGAAATGGAGGAAGAGGGTGAATGGCTGCAGGGACATTTCAAGGTGCACTGCCTGCAGGCACAGCACTGAGCAAGTGGGTAGACTGCATCAGTCAGAAAATGGTCTGGCCTCTACACTCCACTTCTCGATCTGCCTAAGGGATGCCTGGCGTAGTCTCTGCCCAAACTGTGCCTGAAGGGGGATCTGAGGAGTATGGCAGTTACTTGGTTCCTAAGCCTCTTTTGGCAAAATATATGTGCTTCCATATAATTTCAGAGCAAACATTTCTTTTTAAGGAGAATAACCGGAGGTTCTTTCTTTTAAGGTATTCCAGGATTTTTCCCCACATAGATACCTCAGCTGCAAGATAAAATATCCATCCTGCAGAAGAAGGAAGAACAACTCTTGACAACATATAGGAAGGCTCTCAACAACTGTCAGCAATCCTGCTGATTTGCATCTTCTCTGAAAATAGATGGCTACAAAACGAGATCAGATTCTGCCTATAAGACAAGTGGATTGTTCCACTCAGACAAAATGCAATCTGGCCAACTTTATAACTCACACAATACCATATTGTCTTTAGATGTCCCCACTCAAGAATCAGAGAACCACAGAATAGTCTAGGTTGGAAGAGACCTACAAGATCACCGAGTCCAACCTCTGACCTAACACTAACAAATCATCCCCTAAACCATGTCCCTAAGCTCTACATCTAAACGTCTTTCAAAGACCTCCAGGGATGGTGACTCAACCACTTCCCTGGGCAGCCTATCCCAGTGACTAACAACCCTTTCTGTAAAGAAGTTCTTCCTAATATCCAACCTAAACCTCCCCTGGCGCAACTTTAGCCCATTCCCCCTCGTCCTGTCAGCCGACTGTCAACCAATACTTCCAGGTCCTTCTCTGACAGGCAGCTTTCTAACCACACATTTCCCAGCCTGTAGCTCTGTTTGGGGTTGTTGTGCCCCAGGTGCAGAACCCGACACTTGGCCTTGTTGAACTTCATACCGTTGGCCTCGGCCCTTTGGTCCAGCCTGTCGAGATCATCTTGCAGAGCCTTCCTACCCTCGGGCAGGTCGACACATGCACCTAACTTGGTGTCATCTGCAAACTTACTGAGGGTGCACTCGATCCCCTCATCCAGATCATCGATGAAGATGTTAAAGAGGACTGGTCCCAGTACCGAGCCCTGGGGGACTCCACTAGTGACCGGCCTCCAACTGGATTTGACTCCATTCACTAAGACTCTCTGGGCCCGGCCGTCCAGCCAGCTCTTAACACAACGAAGCGTGCGCCAGTCCAAGCCAAGAGCAGCCAGTTTCCTGAGGAGAATGCTGTGGGGAACAGTGTCAAAAGCCTTGCTGAAGTCAAGGTAGACCACATCCACAGCCTTTCCCTCATCCACCCAGCGTGTCACCTTGTCATACAAGGAGATCAGGTTAGTCAAGCAGGACCTGCCCTTCATAAACCCATGCTGACTAGGCCTGATCGCCTGCTTGCTCTGCAACTGCCGCATGATGACGCCCAAGATAATCTGCTGCATGAGCTTCCCTGGCACTGATGTTAAACTAACAGGCCTGTAGTTCCCGGGTCAGTCCTCCGGCCCTTCTTGTAGATGGGTGCCACTTTTGCTATCCACCAGTCAAGTGGGACCTCCCCCGACAGCCAGGACTGCCGATAAATGATGGAAAGCAGCTTGGCCAGCTCTTCCGCCAGTTCTCTCTGTACCCTCGGGTGGATCCCATCCAGCCCCATCAACTTGCGTACATCCAAGTGCTGTAGCAGGTCACCAACTATTTCCTTGTGGATTGTGGGGGCCACATTCTGCTCCCCATCTCCTTCCACCAGCTCAGGGTACTGGGCATCCAGAGAACAACTGGTTTTGCTGCTAAAGACTGAGGCAAAGAAGGTGTTAAGCACCTCAGCTTTTTCCTCATCTCTGGTAACTAAGTTTCCCCCCGCATCCAGTAAAGGGTGGAGATTCTCCTTAGTCCTCCTTTTTGTTCTGATGTATTTATAAAAACTTTTTTTGTTGTCTGTAACAGCAGTAGCCAGATTGAGCTCCAGATGAGCTTTGGCCTTTCTAATTTTGTCCCTGCACTGCCTCGCAACATCCTTGTAGTCCCTTTGAGTGGCCCGCTCTCTTTTCCAAAGATTATAAACCCTCTTTTTTCTCCTAAGCTCGAGCCACAACTCTCTGTTCAGCCAGGCCAGTTTTCTTCCATGCCGGCTCGTCTTGGGGCACGTGGGGACAGACCGCTCCTGAGCCATTAAGATTTCTTTCTTGAAGAGTGCCCAGCCTTCCTGGGCTCCTCTGTCCTTCAGAACCACCTCCCAAGGGACTCTGCCAACCAGTGTCCTGAACAGCTCAAAGTCAGCCCTCTGGAAGTCCAAGATTTACCGGTCCCCTTCCTGACTTCACCAAGTATTGAGAACTCTACCATTTCGTGGTCAGTCTGCCCAAGATAGCCCCCGACCACCACATCTCCCACCAGTCCTTCTCTGTTAGTGAACAGAAGGTCTAGCGGGGCACCTCCCCTGGTAGGCTACTAGGCCCCTAGGACGTTGCTCCTCTACCATGCTCCTCTGTGCCTGAACTGACATTGCAGAATCAAAGCTATAAATGCTATGTAACCATACTAATGAAGGCATCATTGAATGCTGACATTTGCACAATCCAGTCTGTGAGTTTTGTTTATTCTTTAAACAAAAAACAAAATTATCACCATATCACAGGTGATATATATATATACTTACATATATGATAGTCATAGCAAGTTTTGTTAACTTTTAAGTTAACTTTTCATTAGTTTTCTGCATCAACACAGAGCAGATTATTTTTGAAATGCACAGTGTCATACAGCCAAAGAATCTCCAGAGAAGAATATATACTTTCAAAAAATAAATCCATTTTATAATAGCTATTCTTTGAATGAAGTTTGTTTATACAGGATCAAATACAAAATCTAGAAAATACAAAAAGGATCAAATACAAAAGCTGCTGGGTTTCTTTTAATACCCTTTTCAACATAATATTTTTATACAGTATAACCAGAAAAAATATGCAAACATTACAGCAATAAACATTTTAAAAATTATAGTAGCAAATATACTGAACTACCTTCCCTTTACCAGTTTCCTCCTCTGTGGCTGTACATTTATGTTTGCAGTATATTAAATGCTGAGCTCAAGTTCTCTCAAGTTCTCTGTATTATGGAAGTTACAAAAAGTTTCTCAATATAGTATCATATAATAGATAAAAGTATATGCATATGTAATGGATATTTCTAACAGCTAGATTAGATTTCCATGTGCATATAACTACTCTGAATGCAACAGTTCATAAAATGAAACACTGCTTCAGTGGTATTTGGATTCATAAATATTCTAAACAGCTTCTTATAAACAGTGATAAATATAAACTCTTAATACATTTTAATATTCTGAATTGCTAATTTCAATTTCTTTTCCAGCACATACAGTAATATTTTCTTTATTATTTTTGCTTCTTTGCACAACACAATTTTGGCTAATACCAGCAAAGTAATTCAAACATGGATGAGGAATATATGATGTGCCTTATTTCTCATAATACCTTATTGTTTACATGAATATCTAAGATGCTGAAGACAAGTACTGAAGAGTTATGCTTATTTATTTAATATTTTAAATAATTACAAAATCAGAGCACATAGTTGACAATGTATAAAGCTCAGGGGTAATTATATTCGTTATGCAGGTTCCATGGTATAGAAGTACCATGAGAAATCACAAAGTAATACAGCTCTAAACTTTCTTGATACATATCAATTAAACTGAAAAAAAAGGCAATATAAACGAGTATTCAGTAAAAACTCCTTACACATTCATATCATATCACAGAGAATAAACTATATGTAACTTTAAATTTTTAGTGTGGACAGTTAACAGGAAGGATTAGTGTACCAATCTTCTTCAATTAAGATGAATCAATTTAAAAATCAGTAATAAAAAAAAAAATGTAATAAACATGAAATGTAGTGGAAAATAGCTTTTTGAAACTAGAGATTTAACACATTAGCACTTTCTGAGCAATTAACAAATGACACTTCAGGGAGTTTAAAGATGTGTATGTAACACTCAACAAACTGTTGATCATAGTTCAGCAAAGACAAATAAACATTTTTTTTTTTTTTAAATTCTCCAAATTAAAATTTATGTATTATGCGATTCTGGGAGCTAGTGAAAATACAAATAATTCAAAATCTCTGTGGGTGTAAAAAAAATAGCAAAATATTTTTTACTATGCCTGTAGAAGTGGTAGGAAAAAGAACAACGACCAATTGTTGTCTCAACCCTTCGAGCCCCACATTGGGCCCAAAATGGATTGTGGTGGTTTTACTCAGCTGGGCAGCTGAGCTCCACCACAATCCCTCTCACACCCCTCCTCTTCAAAGAAAAAGGGGGAGAAAATACAATGGAAATTGCTCACGAGTTCATATAAAGACAGGGAGATCATTCACCAATTATCATCATGGGCAAAACAGACACAGCATTGGGAGATTAACAAAATGTATTGCTAGCAGACTAAAAAAGTGAGAAATTAAAAATAAACTAAAAAACACTGTCTCCCTGTTCTCCCTCTTCTTTGTCCTCCCTCAGACTGGCGCAGGGAAAACAAGGTATGGGGGCTGCAGTCAATCCCTAATATTTCACCTCTGCCGCTCCTTCATAGCCACTCTCTGCCCCTGCTCCATGTGGGGTCCCTCCCACTGGATGCTGTCCTTCCAAAACTGAACCTATGGGAGCTTCCCATAGGCAGCAGCTCTTCAAGAACAGCTCCAATATGTGTCTGTACCACTGTAACCACAGGTTCATCTGTCAGGAGCAAACTGCTCCAGCATGGGTCCCCCACGGGCGGCAGCTCCCCCCAGGCCCCTGCATGGGCTCCCCTCTATGGGCTGCAGCTCCAGCCCAGGGCCTGCTCCTGCAGGGGCTCTCCATGGGCCGCAGTCTCCTCCAGGCCACATCCACCTGCTCCACCGGGGGCTCCTCCACGGGCTGCAGCACGGAGATCTGCTCCATGTGGGACCCATGGGCTTCAGAGGGACAGCCTGCTCCACCAGGGGTCTCTCCACAGGCCAAAGGGAACTTCTGCTGCAGGGCTGGACCACCTCCTGCCCTCCTTCTGCACTGACCTTGGTGTCTGCAGGGCTGGTTCTCACTCCTCCATCTCCCAGCTGCTGTTGCACAGCATTTTTTTTCCCCTTTCTTAAACCTGCTCTCCCAGAGGCAGAACCACTTGCGAAGCTCTGGCCAGCAGAGCCAGTCTGCTGGGAGTTTGGAGATAGCCCATATCTAACACGGGGCAGCTACTGTCTTCTTCTCACAGAGGCTTCCCCTGCAGCCCTCCACTACCAAAACCTTGCCATGTAAACCCAATACATATATATAATAGGGCAGTGGTAATAATAAACATTTAACAGGAAACTGACACATTTTAACTTTGCAAATCTAGGAATTTGGATGCCTCTGGGAGTATTTTCTGTGCTCCAAAGAGATAAGTTACTACTCAGTGCTAGATTCTGCATTTCTCCATTTCTCCCTCTACTTGCTTAGGTGTCCTGTGTTCATCTGGAAAAGCTGTTTCCACAACTGCATTAAAAATAAATAAATAAATAAATAAATAAATAAAGGGTTTTTTGTTTATTTATTTTTCGTTTGTTTTGTTCTTTTCTATTTTTTTTTTTTTCATGGTTTTCATTTTAGATAGGACAGTTTCTCAATCTAGGTCTCTGCACAGCTGCAAAAATGCTCATGCTAGCACAGAACTGATGAAGGTGCAGCTGGGGTAGAACAGAGAATCACAGAATGAAATAGACATTAACAGCAGGTCACACCAAGAAATTAGGGATGTCAGTTAAAGTTCCTGCGTTAGATACCTATAGACTCAGAGTCTCAGATTTCCTACATTCTACTGCTCAAAGTATAAATTTAATATAGGTAACTAGGGTAAAAGACAATAAATAAATAATCTAAAAGTCTCAGTGTTTGCACAAACTAAGAATTCTACTTCTAAGAAGCACTCCAGAGAAATCAAAGGCATGTTTCAGATATATCTACCAGCAGGAATAAAAATAACAGGTGTTTCTTTTCTTTTTATTTAAAACCATACCAGAGGTTGTGCTTTTGCCTTTTTTTTTTTTTTTTTTTTTTTTTTTTTTTTTCCAGTTTATTGCAATGTTGCTTGGGGAACTAGCTGGCTGTTAGCTTTCTGTGTAGACTGACTAACATTTCACTTCTCAGCTGTGAAAATCTTCTGTTTTCCTTTCCTATTACAAAGATGCTTTTTCTTCCATTCAGGTATGCTGAGGTTCTATTAAGACATAATCAGTTAAATCATCATCTTCTTTTCCTGGTCCATGTACTAATAACAAAAGCTATATGTCTTCTAGACAACACAAAATACATTATGGTTTGGGAGTTCAGTTTGCTTTTCCAGTAAAACAGCTGTAGCAATGCCTAATAGAAACTGAGAGGGAGGACAGCAAAGTGCAAAAGAAACACAGAGCTCATCCCAAACATAATAGGCCCCAGTCAGTTTGTATCTGGAATATCTCGAATTTGAGAAGTTGGGACTCCTTTAAGTCAAAGAAAGAAAGAAAGAAAGAAAGAAAGAAAGAAAGAAAGAAAGGAAAAAAAAAGGCCAGTCTGAAATTTTCTGGACATCTTGTGTATATTGCTGAGACATTTGGTTCAAACACTCAAATGGCAGATGTCATAACACTATTATATATGTGAAAAGTAATGTGGTGTGGAAGGCAAGTGGTCTCAAATTACACATAGAAAATGTTTACATTTTTTCCTGAAAGAATAAAGGTTAAGAAATTGCCCTAAATTGTAGTGCATTAAAAGAGCTATGCAGCACAGGGTTCCCACCATATGAGCATTTCCACAGGATCTCAGCTCATTCAAGATCATTCAAGCTCACAGGACAAAAATTAAGGTTCACCCTGTTGTTGCCTGACTTCCAGGTGCAAATCTGTTTAATTATTTTAATGTATTTTTATATGGCATATAGTATAGAAGAAGTAACTGGACTCCTGAGCACTCCTTGCATGTAAAAGTGAAAGTGGTTTGTTTTTGTTGTTGTTGTTTTGTTTTGTCTTGCTTTGATTTTTTTTTTTTAATTACAGCAGCAGAAACATCTTACCCTATTAGTGAATTAAATCCACAATTAATGAACAATTTAATTGATCAGATTACCTTGCAAACACTCAAAAATCTTGAAATTTGAATTTCTTTCAAAGTTGTCTTCTATTTTTAAAGGATTTTTTTTTTTTTTTTCGATTTTCCTGATAACTTGTTTTATTTCCTGCCTCACATACACATTCATGCTCCAAATTAAAATGGACTTTCTCATATATTCTTAATGGGATGAGGTTCAATATGACTAAGTGCTGAGTCCTGCACTTTGGCCTCAACAACCCCATGCAGCACCACAGGCTTGGAGTAGTGTGGCTTGAAAGCTGTGCAGAGGAAAAGGATCTGGGGATGTTGATCAATGCTCATCTGAATACGGGCCGTCAGTGTGCCCACATGACCAAGAAGGCCAACGGCATTCTGGCTTGTATCAGGAATAGTGTAGCTAGCAGGACCAGGGAGGTGATCATCCCCCTGTACTCTGCTCTGGTGAGGATGCATCTCAAGTACTGTGTTCAGTTTTGGGCCCCTCACTACAGGAAGGACGTCAAGGCCCTGGAGCATGTCCAGAGAAAGGCTACGAAGCTGGTGAAGGGCCTGGAAAACAAGTCCTGTGAGGAGAGGCTGAGGGAACTGGGGCTGTTTAGTCTGAAGAAGAGGAGGCGCAGGGGAGACCTTATTGCTCTCTACAACTACCTGAAAGGAAGATGTGGGGAGCTGGGGGTCAGCCTCTTCTCATGGATAACTAGTGATAGGACTAGAAGGAATGGCTTCAAGCTGTGCCAGGGGAGGTTTAGGTTGGAAATTAGGAGACGCCTTCTCAGAAAGAGTAGTTAGGCATTGGAATGGGTTGCCCAGGGAGGTGGTGGAGTCACTGTCCCTGCAGGCGTTCAAGGAAAGGTTGGACATGATGCTAAGAGACATGGTACTACTCTAAGCGACTGTAGCTAGTCCATGCCACAGCAGGTAGGTATACATCTGAAGTGGGTGTGGCCCATTAATAAATCCAGACCAGAACAGGTAGACCTCAAAGTGTCTGTGGCAACGACACAGTAGGCAGACCTCTGAGGGTACTGTGGCTCATGGATAAGCCCATGCCAGAACAGGTACAACCTCTAAGGGACTGTGGCCAATGGATAAGCCTAGGCTGAAGCAGGAACAAGGAGAGGAGTTCACTGCAATGTTAAACCCTATGGCCTGGTCCAGAAGGAGAAGAGGTGGAGATTGTAGTGGATATGCCTCTGAACTGTTTTAACCCATGATGTGAGTTGCACGTTACAGGAAGCACTATAGTAGGGACCCCTTGAGACTTGCCAGGGGAGGGGAGGAATTCATTGTAATTTTAAACCCTGGTCTGAAGCTCTCTGAGTAAATCAGTTTTCTGCCTATATAAATTGGCAGCACACCACCAGGAAATTCCTGCTGTTGAAATGTGCTTGTTCGGGCCTCAACAGGTTTTAAGGGTTTAAGGCTGTAAGTATTTCTGATCTGGGTAGTGTGACAAAAAGAATCTTCTGATAATCAGCACATGAGCTGCTTCAAGTTGTGGGAAGTCTTCAAAGATGTCTTTAAGGAATAAATGAGGGAAACAAAAACTCTATGATTGTTTCACTATCTTGGAAATATCTGAGATATTTCTTTTTCCTTCAGTGTTCCACACAGTGGAAAAAGTAAGCCTTAATCAGAGAAATAATTTTTTTGGCAAAGTTTAAAAAGTAAGAAAAACTATTTATAACAGAAATTGCTACATAATCTTGATTGCCTTCAACTTGCCCAAGTGAAGATTAGGGAGGATTTACAAATAATTGAGGCTAATAAACACTCTTCCTTGTCTACCACCCCATATGTTCTGAATAAGGAGTATAAATGAGAAGCAATAATTTGTTTTGAAATTTAAAAACAACAATCATAACTTGTTTGTATGGAACATGTTACGCATTTTGAGTAACATCTTCCTCTGCAAATCCTTAAAAAGATTTTTTAAGGGGATATTCATGGATTAGATGACTGTTCAGAGTAAGACTGGCAGAACTAGGTCCTAGGAGATTTCCAGTGCTTTGTTCTGTTTCCTGAAGAAGAGTAGGAATTACACTATTAAAATTAGATTTATCATTTAATATATAGTTTAAGAAACATTCCCGCAGCTGAATGGGAACAGACAAGAGGACTTAAATACTTACGAGTACACATATTTTTCTCATGTGTAATTCATATGATACTTTTAACTTGATCCTTGTCAAACGTAATGCTGTTTAATTTTAATTTTTATTTTTAAATCCAATGAATTATAATTCTTTCCATTACTGGAATATATTAAAATTATTGTCTCAGACCATGAACCCATTTACAGAAGGGTTTTCTCTCCTTTTCCTTTTCTTTGTGGGGAGGGAAAAGGAAGGGGATGCAACCATGGACCATGTGATGGGAGAAAGTAGGAACAGGAAAATTATACTGTGATTTATTTGGGGAAAAGGAAATATAACACCTCAATGTACACTAAAAATTAGATATTTGAGACACTGAACAAATTGAATTTCACTAATACATCAATAAAGAAATACTAAATGAAATAACTTGATGTCATCTACTGTGAATATTTTCAGTGTTCAGTAACTTTCATTTCCTTTTATCTTACATGCTTCTTCAGTATTTGTAGTTTCTTATTGATATATTGCAGTATTCAAAAGTTATTTGAAATGCTTACTGTAAGATTTTTTAGAATAAGTAAAGCATTGCAAGTGTGCATCAAGAGTACTGTAAGGACCTTTGAAACTATAAATACTCTACCAAATTGTCTGTAGTCCTGATATCACCCATATTTCTTCATGATTATGGTTAAAAGACAGAACAAAATGCCACCTTGTGATCTGACATATCCTTGTAGAGGAAGTCTATAAGCCTAGGTGCCCTACAAAAGTCCCTTACTCTTCTGTTTTGTCTTCTCTTAATTTTCCTTCATGTTCCTTTTTTTAAAAATATTATTATTTTCCTTTGTTTTTGTGGAATCATAGAATGGTTTGGGTTGGAAGGGACCTTAAAGATCACCTAGTTCCAACCCCTTTGCCATGGGCAGAGATACCTTCTACTAGATCAGGTTGACTAAAACCCCATCCAACCTGACCTTGAACACTTTCAGAAATGCGGCATCCACAGCCTCTCTGGGCAACGTGTTCCAGTGTGTCACCACCCTCTTAGGTAAGAACTTCTTCCTTATATATATTCTAAATCTCCCCTCTTTTGGTTTAAAACCATTACCCCTTGTCTTACACTACAGTCCCTGATAAAGAGTCCCTCTCCAGCTTTCTTGTAGGCCTCCTTTAGGTACTGAAAGACCGCTGAGCCTTCCTGTTTCCAGACATTTGGAAGTTGTGTTGTCATTTGGGGGATTTTTTCTTTTTTGTTGTTTTTGTTTGTTTGTTTTCCTCCCTCCGCTTACATCTGACATAATCTATAAAAAAAACACATATTATATAACATGTTTAAACCACAGTTAAATGTGAACTAGTGTTGAAGGGAAGCATTTCTGGAATCACTATGAAATGAAGGGCATTACTTATTGAGCTCAGTGGTGTGTCTGAAGAAGTGGAATCTGTGCCTCTAAGGAGCAAGAAGAACTGTATGCTTCATGACAGATGCTTCTTAAATAAATAATACGACAATGAAGAAGCACACAGATGCTTAAGAAGGAAAATCTAACTTCAAATCAGTTTTGCTTTTACTTTGATTTCCTTGATTCACCTTGATCCAGCTCTGTTTCCCAAACAATCACAGTAATTGTATTTAACTGGAGGAGATCTGTGTAATGTACATATAAAGTATGATGTATTAAAAAAAAAAAAAAAAAAAAAAAAAAAAATGTTCAAAAAATACAAAAAACAACAACCCATCACCCATCATCACCAAAACAAAAAACAACAACAAAAGATTTAGCACATTATCCAGATAGCAATACAGGTAAAATATTGCCTATAATCACAAGAGTATGCCACCTGGTATGTGTTCAGAATCACTCTTACTGCATGCAAATCAGTTGTTACCATATGAACACACTCTTGAGTATGCAATTTCCTCACCTGCATGAACAAACTTGGGCCTCAAACATATATATATATTTTTTTTTTTTGAAAATGCAAATTGGATTTGCACACCTGCTTGAATATTTAACCTTCTTTAGAGACCTATTCCTTTCTTTTTATAGTCCTGGCATTATTGATTTTATTCCTACTGCTCTTTATTTATATTCTTTTTCTAGGTCTCTCTATCTGGTTTTCATTTCTCTGTGTTGTTTCTCTTCCTTGTTTATTTTGGCAGTTCATTTCTAAGAGCGCTCTGCCATCCCCTGTAGCTTCTGCTGATTGTGCTTCCTACTTTCCATTAAGTATTGCTTGAGGCAAGTGGGATATCAGGGGACCATGATATGTTACAGAGGTACCTGCAGTCGCACTCTTCCACTCTCAACTTGTCCTCAACAAATACCCAAATTAGCCACATCCCAGGGGAGATCTTTCCCAAGGCTGCCCTGCTCCTATCTACACCTGCATCTCTCAGGTATATGATTCACTCACCCTCTCCCAGGGTATGCTCCCTCACAAAAGACTCTTCTTCTCCAAAGTCTGTCCTCTTTCTCCAACTAGTAACGTTACTGAGGTTCTTCAGTTCAGTATTCCAGTTCAGAGCTGTTCATATAGGGTAGCTACAGAAGCAGGATCTTGTTTCAAGCTGTTCCATTCAAGGAAATAAGTAAGGGTAGGCTAGATCAATGGCCTGGTGGAATTATCTATGAAACCCACACAGGTCTGAGAAACTGTGATCAACCAATGTCACCAATTCTCCCATGTGTTTAGCTTCTTATGCAGAAGGTGTATGTCTTATTTTTTGACAGCGTGTATTTGGTATATGTGGCAAGGGTTCAGTAGCAGGGGGGCTTCTGGGGTGACCTCTGTTAGCAGGTCCCAGAAGTTGTCCCATGTCAGATGAGAGCCAGCTCCAGCTGGCTCCAAAAGTGACCCGCTGCTAGCCAGAGTCAAGCCAAGAACTGATGTTGTTTGCACCTCTGTGAGAGCAGATTTTAAAAAGGGGGGAAACAAACTGCTGTGCAACAGTAGCTGGGAGAGTGAGGACCAAGAAAATGTGAAAGAACCAGCCCTGCAGACACCAAGGTCAGTGCAGAAGGAGGGCAGGAAGTGCTGCCAGCAACTCCTGGACAAGTTCCCCTGAAGCCTGGTGGAGCAGGCTGTCCCCCTGAAGCCCATGGGTCTCACATGGGGCAGATCTCCATGCTGCAGCCCATGGAGGAGCCCCTGGTGGAGCAGGTGGATGTGGCCTGGAGTAGGCTGTGGCCCATGGAGAGCCCCTGCAGGAGCAGGCCCCAGGCTGGAGCTGCAGCCGGTGGAGAGGAGCCCACGCAGGAGCAGGGGGTCTGGGAGCAGCTGCCGCCCGTGGGGGACCCATGCTGGAGCAGTTTGCTCCTGACTGTTGGACCCTGTGGTACAGAGCCATGTGACAGCAGTGCTTGAAGAGCTGCTGGCTGTGGGCAGACCCTGCAGGATCAGTACGGGAAGGATGGCATCCTGTGGGATGGACCCCATATGGAGCAGGGGCAGGGAGTTACTGTGGAGATGAAGTGTTAGGGACTGACCACAGCCCTCATTCTCCAATTCCCCTGCGCCATGCAAGGGGAGGACGTAGAAGTGGGTGAATGGGGGGAAGGTGTTTTTTAGCTTTAGTTTCTCACTTCTCTCGCTTGGTAGTAATAGGAAAAAAAAATAAAAAAAATAAAAAAAAAATAATAAAAAAAAATCATTAATCTCCCTATGCTGAGTCTGTTTTGCCCATGATGATAATTGGTGAGTGATCTCCCCGTCTTTATCTCAACCCTTGAGCCCTTTCCATTGTATTTTCTCCCCTTTCCCCTTTAAGAAGGGGGAGTGAGAGAGCGGTTGTGGTGGAGCTCAGCTGCCCAACTGTGTAAAATCTCCACAGCAATACTCAAAATTTAAATTTGGGGCTTAGCATTGCATTAAAATTTGACTACATTAATTTCAAGTCAGACTATGGCTTTTAAAATCAATTTTTAATGCAAGAAGCTTCTGAGATTGTTCAATAAACTTGACCTTGCAGCAAACTTAATAGAAATTTTCAGTTATAACCAAATCCCTAAATTTTATGTTGATCTTTATGAATGACTGTACTTCCAATATGCATGGAGTATTTAATTTTGTTACTGAAATAACAATATGATAAAGTACAACTAGTTTGTAGTTCATTAACCTATTGAAAGGTATTTTATGTACAGCTTGTTTAACTTCATTTCAAAAGAGAAAAAAAAAAAAAAAAAAAAAAAAAAAAAAAAAAAAAGGAGGGGAAAAAAAACTACCAGTAGATTGCAGAATAGACCTTCCTAATGCTGTTTTATCAGGCATAATTTCTTTGTATAAGGCCATTCTCTGTGAGTTTGTCACGTATCAGCCCTCTTTCCTCTCCTCATCAGGCCTTGGAGGTCCCTGGGTGCCAAGCTGACTTCTTCACTCCTTACCAGCTTTGAAGGTCCTAGGCACCTGGCTAACCCAGTTGTGATACCTCTGTCTTAGAACAGGGAAATTAACAGCGCGCACAGCACTGACTATAAAATCAAGCAGCTATAAATCCTAAGTAGGTCTTAGACTGGAACTGTCAATTTTATGCTTTTTATATTGCACACCAAGTATTAAGATTTGACAAAGCTCTCTGCCTGACTGTAGCATTAGGCGACAGTGAAGCAGCCAAGTAAGTTCACATGGTTACATGTGGAAAGCAGAAAAAGGAAGGGAAAGCAACAACAGGGGCCAAATAGAACATAAGGAGAAGAAGCAGACATAAGTATTTAGGAACAAACAAGAAAGAGCTTCCATCATGGAAGATGAGTAAAAGACAAAACTTATTTTTGGAGAAACTATACAGAAAAAGGGGAGAAAAGTCAAATTTAGAAACTGTAAGGAGAGGCACAGATGTGAATTGCCTGCATCTTATATGTACCTTTTTTCTATGTATATTTGCCTGAGGTCACTCATGGATTGTACTTTCAAATATGTAGATGTTGTGGTTTAACCCGGCCGGCAGCTAAACACCACACAGCCATTCGCTCACCCTCCCCCCTACCTCTCTGGGATGGGGGAGAGAAATGAGAAAAACTGAAGCCTGTGGGTTGAGATAGAGACAGTTTATTAGGACAGAAAGTAAAATAATAATAATAATAATAATAATAACAATAATAATAATAATAATAATATGTACAAAACAAGTGATGCACAATGCAATTGCTCACCACCCGCTGACCGATGCCCAGCCTATCTCAGAGCAGCCAGACCCCCACCCCTGCTACCACCCCTATATATTGTTTAGCATGACATCAGATGGTACGGAATACCCCTTTGGCCAATTTGGGTCAGCTGTCCTGGGTCTGTCCCCTCCCAGCTCCTGCACCCCCAGCCTGCCCGCTGGCAGGACAGAGCGAGAAGCTGAAAAGTCCTTGGCTTAGTGTAAGCACTGCTATGCAACAATGAAAACATCAGTGTGTTAACATTAGTCTCATCCTAAATCCAAAACATACCATCCTACCAGCTACTAGGAGGAAAATTAACTCTATCCTAACTAAAACCAGGACAGTAGACAGAGATAGCATTGAAGTATTACTGAGAGAAAGTCTTCGTATCAGTCCTGTGACTGATCACATATATCACAACAAGCTCAGATCATCTACCAGCAATGAGGTTTTGCAGATCAAGTACTTTCAGGAGTAGAGATATGGAAAAAATAGTAATAAAGGAAAGCATTCTGTTTTTAGTTCAAAAACTTAACAGGATATCCAACATTTCCAACCTGGCATCAGACAGATTTTCATCTTTATGGCTAATTTCTCCGCATCTTCCTTTCCTTCTCCTACTCAGACACCTTACCAATCACACAGATCCCTCCAGAACAATTCTGGCACTGTTCTCATTTCTCATTTTTTTTCTAATTTTTGCTTCATTTGCCTCTAGACCACCGATTTTGAAGCAGTACAAATTGATTCATATAATAATGTGCCTTCCAGAAACAGAAAGAGAAAGAAAACTAGCAAAATATGTGGGAGAGGAAAGCAGACAGAGTAGTTAGGACAAAAGTAGGGTTGGAAACATCTGGTAATGTATAATTAGCATGCACCATGTTCTAAAATCCAGATTATTAACTCTGTAACTTAATAAAGTAATTCATATAATTCTGAAGTAGTTAGCATGGGCGGTGATAGCACGAGATAGCCTTTTACATATAGACACTGTGAATACAAATCACTGCTTCCTTCTAGTTTCACTCTTGTCCAAATTTTTATACAATACAATCAAGTTTTTATACAATACAATCCAGAATGATGATATAAATACATGTCATGCTAAAATATGACAACATGCATTATGTCATGCAATTTACAAGCTAGAAAAAGTTTTTTCTTGCACCCCTATAAAGGCAAGAACTACAGACACACATGTGATGGTGTTCTGACCAAGCAATCAGACTTAGAGGGATATACTTATACAGGATAACAATTTACTTACGGTAAAAACATAGAAAGAGGTTAATGATTAGGAAAAGTAATTATCAGAAAACAATATAATGAAGGTCATCACTTAAGCAAAGGTGTTATGACTGTTTGCAACAGCATGAAATTTCACAGCCTTGGCCCAGCCCTTTGTCTGATATCTTTACAAATGTCTTAGGAATTCCTCTATAGGATGCTCATCATGAATAATATTATAATGAAATTGTTCACACTGTTGTAGTTAGTGATGTGCCAGCAATTTCTCTGTAATCTTTGGTTACAAGGGTTCACAACTCTATAGTAAAAGTGCTCCAGAATGAAGCTCAGCACACCAAAGTTCAATCTTGAAAACACTAATTCAAAATATGAAGAAAAATGTGTTTGTTCGGTATCGAGTTTTCACAATAAAGGAGTTAAAGTAAGTATGGCAGTCTAAAACTTATTTTATTACTTTAAAATTAAGAAATATGTCAAGCTTCAGTGTGCCTTTTTCTGTATTTTGATCTGTTTCTTAATGAAAATGAGGTTCACTGTGACAGACTAACTTACTTAATTTTTTGTCAGAAGTATTTCAAGTTGTCCAGTCCTCTGCATGCGTTCACTATTATGTCAGCAAGTATCCTGCAGTTATTTTTAGCCTGCTAATCATAGAATTACAGAATCACAGAATCACAGTCACAGAGTCACAAAATCGCAGAATTACAGAGTCATAGACTGGTTTGGGCTGGAAGGGACCTTAAGGACCATCTAATTCCAATTCTCTTGCCATTGGCAGGGACACCTCCCACTAGACCAGGTTGCTCAAAGTCTCATCCAACATGGCCTTGAACACGTCCAAGGATGGAGCACCCACAATTTCTCTGGGTAACCTCTTCCAGTGCCTTACCATCCTCTGAGTGAAGGATTTTCTCATAACATCTAATCTAAATCTTCCCTCATTTAGTTTAAAACTTCGTCCTATCATTATCTGCCTGAGTAAAAAGTTGTTCTCCATCTTTTTATAGCCCCCCTGTAAGTACTGGAAGGCTGCTATAACATTTCCCTGGAGCTTTCTCTTCTTCAGGATGAACAACCACAGCTCTCTCAACCTGTCTTCATAGGAGAGGTGCTCCAGCCCTCTGATCATCTTCTTGGCCCTCCTCTGGACTCACTCTAACAGTTCCATGTCCTTAAACTGGGGGCTCCACAGCTAAACACATTACTCCAGGTGGGTCTCAGAAAAGCAGAGCTGAGGGGGGACAATCCTGTCCCTCACCCTGCTGGCCACTGCTCTGTTGATGCAGCCCAGGATGCAGTTGGCCTTCTGGGTTGCAAGTGCACACTGCTGGCTCATGTAGAGCTTTTCATCCACCAGAACACCCAAGTCCTTCTCCGCAGGGCTGCTCTCAGTTTGTTATTCTCCCAGTCTATGCTCATGTCTGGGATTGCCCCAACCCAGACGCAGCACTTTGCACTTGTCCTTGTTGAAATTCATCAGGTTCATGTGGGCCCAATTCTCAAGATTGCCCGTGTCCCTTTGGATGGCATCCCTTTCTTCTGTTTTATTAACTCCACCACACAGCTTGGTGTCATCTGCAAACTTGCTGTTGGTACACTAGATTCCTCTGTCTATATCACTGGTAAAGATATTAACAGCACTAGTCCCAAGGCAGACCCCTGAAGGACACCACTCATCACTGGCCTCCACCTGGACATTGATCCCTTGACTACAACTCTGGGTGTGACCATCTAGCCAATTCTTTATCCACCAAGTAGTCCACCCTTCAAATCCTTTTCTCTCCAGTTTAGACAAGGATATTCAGATATCCATGAAATATGATAAATGACACTAGGTAAAGGCAGGAACAAAGATGTAGTGCTTTAACCTCAAATAGTTTTACATTTAAATTCCCCACCCTCCCCCCCTCCAAAAAAAAAGGGGGGGTGTCACAATTATAATTTTGGTCCTCTTAGTCATTGTATAAAAGCCAAGATTATTTTAAGCACCTCACAAATGTTGAAAAAGGGACATTGCTTAAAGTAATTCTTAATTTAAGACTAGTTTATATGCTTCCATTCAAAATATTGCATTAAACTAAATGTTCAGAAGTCATCAGTAACAAAGACCACAACACTTCCTTTCTTGTAGCAACAGACAAGAAATATATTTATATATATTTAAAATCCAAAGTTTAAAGGACATTGGCAAGATGAATGTCATTTTTAAAGTGGATGTAATTTCCTTTGCTACTAATAACATTAGACTTACAAGGCTGAGAAAGGAGAAGGTAATTTAATTTTCACAATTTGTGTTTTCTGCTGGCAAAGGTCAGTGTCTTTGGAGAGCATTCTCTGTATCTGCACTTGATAGTATGTGAATAAGTTCACAACAAAATGAAATTTTTAAAAAAATCTAATGATTCAACTCGTATTTAATAGGAGAGATGAAGTTTTGCAAAGCACTGAGCTTTGGAGGAAGCAAACATACTGTTTACAGGGCACATACTTGGAGCCCGAAAGAGTTAATTATTTACTAACAACTAAATAAAGCATACTGCTAAATTTACCATCTTAGCAGATCTTCTACAGCAAAATAATGTCCTCCTTTTCCCATAGAAGCTGTAGGTAGGTCTCCAGACAGTTTAGAAGTCCAGAACTGATCATTCACCCTGGCTGTCTTTTCTACTTATAACAAATGAATTTGGAGCTGAAAGAAAACTTGTTGCTACTTAACCTTATTAGTGTTATTGCTATTAATATGTAGATGGTACTATCTTAATAGAAAGAGACCATTTAATTGTTCATTGTTTAGTATCCCTAAAGAGAACTAAAATCTATAACAGCACACAATAAATATGTATCCTGCCTCAGATAATGTCCAGAAGGGCAAAGCTACTATAACTTTAATTATTCCTTTCTCCACTGAAGAAAAGCACTCCAAGTAGCAGTAAAGATGCATGACAAGACAGTAGTGAGAGCTCTTGCCAGTGGGTGCGCTTGTCTATGAAATAGTTAATAATGGAAAGAGAGAGCAATGCTGCTGGAGTGCAGCAAGAATACATACGCAAGGCATGGAGAGATCAAAGTTGTTTACAAAATTGTTGCAAAGGGTAGGCTCTGCAAGATGATCTGGACAGGCTGGACCGGTGGGCCAAGGCCAATGGTATGAAGTTCAACAAGGCCAAGTGCCGGGTTCTGCACCTGGGACACAACAACCCCAAACAGAGCTACAGGCTGGGAGATGTGTGGATAGAAAGCTGTCTGGCAGAGAAGAACCTGGGAGTTTTGGTTGACTGTCGGCTGAATATGAGCCAGCAGTGTGCTCAGGCGGCCAAGAAGGCTAACAGCATCCTGGCTTGCATAAGAAACAGCGTGGCCAGCAGGTCCAGGGATGTGATTGTCCCCCTGTACTCGGCTCTGGTGAGGCTGCACCTCGAGTACTGTGTTCAGTTTTGGGTCCCTCACTACCAGAAGGACATGGAGGTGCTTGAGCGAGTCCAGAGAAGGGCTACGAAGCTGGTGAAGGGTCTGGAGAACAAGTCTTATGAGGAACAGCTGAGGGAGCTGGGACTACTTAGCCTGGAGAAGAGGAGGCTCAGGGGCGACCTTATTGCACTCTACAGGTACCTGAAAGGAGGATGTAGTGAGGTGGCGGTTGGTCTATTCTCCCACGTGCCTGGTGACAGGACGAGGGGGGATGGGCTAAAGTTGCGCCAGGGGAGGTTTAGGTTGGATATTAAGAAGAACTTCTTTACAGAAAGGGTTGTTAGTCACTGGAATAGGCTGCCCAGGGAAGTGGTTGAGTCACCATCCCTGGAGGTCATTAAAAGACGTTTAGATGTAGAGCTTAGGGATATGGTTTAGGGGATGATTTGTTAGTGTTAGGTCAGAGTTTGGACTCAGTGATCTTGTAGGTCTCTTCCAACCTAGACATTCTGTGATTCTGTGAGGGTAGCTTGCTCCAGCCAAAATCAGAGGCAACAGAACAGTGCAAAAGTGTAAGAATATAGAAGACACTGCACTGAGCAGATGACAAGTCAGAAGTCTTGTGCTCCATATATGTTCTTAACTTTCTTTAGAGCACTAATACTTTACTAATAATCTACTATAGGACACTTATAAAAGTGTAAGTTATGTCCATCCATAAAAAGACGCCATAGCAAGCCTTTGCAAATACAGTAATATTAAAGTTTTTATCCACAAAAACACCCTATTATTTTTACGCAGAGTTCAATTGCTTTTAAAGAGCTTGTGTTGGGTCTGTTTGGGATGGAGTCACTCATGCTGAAGAGGCACCGCCATATAATGAGTTGACAGAAGACAGAAAGCAGTATGTGTTACTCACTGACGGATCCTGCCGTGTGGTAGGGAGCCATCGGAAATGGAAAGCTGCTGTGTGGAGTCACACACGACGAGTTGTGGAGGCCATGGAAGGAGAAGGCGAGTCAAGTCAGTATGCAGAAGTAGAAGCCATACAACTAGCCCTGGAGATTGCTGAAAGAGAAAAATGGCCCGTACTGTGTCTTTACACCGACTCACGGAGGGTGGCAAATGCTCTATGGGGGTGGCTACAGCAATGGAAACAGAACAACTGGCAGCGCAGAGGTAAACCTATCTGGGCTGCTACCCTGTGGCAAGATATTGCTGCCCGGGTAGAAAACCTGTCTGTAAAGGTAGATGCCCACATGCCTAAGAATCGTGCCACTGAAGAACATCAGAACAATGAAGAAGTGGATCAGGCTTCGAAAGATGAAGTAGCTCAGGTGGACCTGGACTGGGGCCGTAAGGGTGAGCTATTTGTAGCTCGATGGGCCCATGAAACATCAGGACATCTGGGGAGGGATGCCACATACAGATGGGCTCGTAATCGAAGGGGTGGACCTGACCACTGAGGCCATCACACAGGTCATCCATGAGTGTGAGACATGTGCTGCAATCAAACAAGCCATGAGGGTAAAGTCTCCCTGGAACAGGGGAGGTGGCTTGGATTTTGATATGGTGAGGCCTGGCAAATTGACTATATCAGACCGCTCCCACTAACCCGCCAAGGCAAAAGTTACATACTCACCGTGGTAGAAGCAACCACTGGGTGGCTGGAAACATATCCAGTAAACCATGCCACCGCCCGAAACACTATCTTAGGCCTGGAAAGACAAGTGCTGTGGCGACATGGTACACCAGAGAGGATTGAGTCCGACAATGGTAGTCACTTTCAAAACAATTTGGTCACTTCCTGGGCCAAGAGACATGGCATTGAGTGGGTGTATCACATCCCTTATCACCCACAAGCCTCTGGGAAGGTTGAAAGGTACAATGGACTGTTAAAGACTATGTTACGAGCATTGGGTTCTGGGATGTGGAAACATTGGGACATTAATATACCAGAGGCCACTTGGCTAGTTAACAACAGGGGGTCTGAAAACCGTCCTGGTCCTGCTGAAACAAAACCCCTACACACTGTAGGAGAAGCTAAAGTCCCCGTAGTGCATGTAGGAAAGTGGATGGGGAAGGAGGTGTGGGTTGCTCCTGCCATGGGAAAAGGCAAACCCACTCATGGGACTGTCTTCACCCAAGGACCAGGATATACCTGGTGGGTAATGCAGAAGGATGGGGATATCAGGTGTATGCCTCAAGGAGATTTAACCTTGGGAGAAAATTAATCTGTAATTCAAGTTATGTGTTGTAGGAGAACACTGCAGAACCAACGACAGATCAACTTCTCAAGGAACCGAGCTAAGCTGGTGCCGGTGTCAAGAAAATCAACTTCGCCTTTGAGTGAACACTTTGACATATGAAGCTGAAACCATCATTAATTTTTATGATGTGGGACCTGAGTGTGACAGAAATGTTATGGAATAAGGGGTGGAGGTTGTGTTGAGTCTGTTTGGGATGGAGTCACCTTTCCCTGCAGCAGACCACACAGTGCTGCACTCGCAGCTGGAATAGCACTGGTATCACTCCAGTGTTGTGTCTATTGCTGCATAGTGCTAGCACAGAATCAGGACTCTCTCCAAACCCCAGGAGCCAGCAGGCTGGGGGTGGGCAATTGATGGGGAGGGGACATCACCAGGGCAGCTGACCTAAACCAACCAAAGGGATATTCCATAACACCTGATGTCACGCTCAGCAATAAAGGGGGCTCTCGTGGGGAGGGATCTCTCTCTCCTGAACAACCGGTACGCGTTTTGAGGCCCTGCTTCCCAGGACATGGCCGAACATCGCTTGTTGGTGGGAAGTAGAGCATAACTTTTTCCTTTCTCTCTGTGCTTCCGCACGGCCTTGTTGTTTCTTTTGTTACTTTTTCTCCCCATTCTCTTTCCCTTTAATTAAATCATTCTCATCTCAAACCTCGAGCTCTTTGTGTTGACTTTTCTCCCCCTTCCTCTTTGAGGAAGCGGGGAGTAAGAGAGCAGTTGTGGTGGAGCTCAGCTGCCCATCCGAGTAAAACCACCACAGAGCTAAAGAAATCTAACTAGAGTGTAAATGACAACTACAAATATCCTTTGTCTCCCATTAAATACAATTACTCTCTGAGATTTAGAAAGAAAGGTATGAACAGAAAGAATAAAAAGTACATTGTGTCCATGTAAATAAAGAAAATAATTTCATTACAGTCTAAGTTTTGCATTCAACAAAAGTTAAGTTAAAAAAAATACATAAAAGTAAATTAAATCTTAACATAATAAACACATTTTAAAATGCTATTCCTTCATAGTTCAATTAATACACATTATTCACAAAAGGGATGTTTCTTATACTGTCTCCCTTGGGCATGCTAACTTAAGTATGAGAGAGCTGTTTTCTGTAAGGAACTGTTTTAGATAGTAAATAGTCTGCATCTAATTGACAGGTCAAGAGTGTAGGAGCCCCTCAGAGGTTGAAAATATCCTCCTACATTTGTAATATTAATGCCTACTTTATCCTTGCAAAGAAGCAAAGATTGTGTTTCCTGTTTATGCTGAAAACCCTTTGTATGTTGAAATCCCTTTTTCAATAAATTACGTGAGCACTTTGAGTGCTTAGCATGGACCGGTATTGTCCAGGATAAGAAATGGAACAGATTGGATTTGATTTATTAGGTTCTTGTAATAGTTGTACTTATTGGAACAGACAGAATGAATGCAACTTTAGACTGTTAAATTGGTTATGAAAAATTACACTAAAGTATGAAGAAAATGGCATGCATTCATTATTATATTACATGAAACAGTCTCAAGATATTTATAATTTTACATCTGTTTACATATGTTCTTAGAATTTTCTCATGTATGTACTAGAGATTTAGGTCTCCAGTGTTGCTACAAAAAATACATAAACAATGAGTTCTCAATGGAATTTTTATGTGCTAATATAGAGAATGCCCACGATCATAACTTAAAAAAATAAATACAAATGCAGTTGTTGTTTTTAAAAAAGAAAAATCGAAAGGTCATGTACACAGTTATGTAATGCACTGCGTATTAGTGCCATTATTTTTGTAAAAAATTTTTTTTTTTTTTTTTTTTGCAAAAAGTGTAGGTTACTATTAGCTGTACAGTCTTCACAGAAACGCTAAACAGTGCATTAAAACCAGATAGTTTTCACCTACATCAACTCCTTTGAGAAAGAACAGAAGAAAAAATAGTCATTGTACATTAGGAAGTCTAATCTCCCAATAATCTCCTCATCTCTTAATAGTGTCCCAAAACTTTCCTAAAAATTCATTTTATGTTACATATCTATTATTTGTGTTTATAAATCAGTTTGCAAACTCAGCCTCTTAAATACTTATTATGAACCAGTTTCCTCTGGTTCATGATTTAGCTGTATGCTGGATATTTTGTCCAGAAGGATACTGTGAAAGACAGTATTGAAACCTTTGCTATAATTCAAAAAGGTTACTGCAACTGGCTTCCTTTGGTCAACCAGATGGGTAACCTTTTTGTAAAAGGAAAGATCAGCATTACTCCAAATGACAAGCAATCTCTTTATTAAAAAAATTGAAGTGAAAATATCTGGAAGTGAAAACATATTAAAAAAAAAAAAAAAAAGATTTGGAGCACTGTATGTCACATCACATTTCTGTAATGTAAGCAGAAAATAAATAAATAAATAAATAAATGAGAATATAATTTTTTCCATTGACAACGGTTTCTCATAGCTAAGCACAAAATACTTTTGTACTTAAAGTTATTTTTCTTTATTGCTTTTGCTTTATAATTTAAAATAATTTCATCACATTTTCATTTCAGTTTTTCATGTGATGTAATTGTAATGTTCAATCTAAGGAAAAAAAAAAGAGTAAGTTTAATAGGACCATTTTGTCTGATTACAACCTTGAAATGTAATGAAGGTTCTTGTCAAATAATGTGAATTGTTTCATATCTATACGACTTTCATAAGTCCTTTCAGACTATTCAGGCTCAAGTAATTATTTAATTCTAAAAATAAGTTTTCATACTCAATATGGCTGTTAATATATTTTTTTTTCCTCTGTATTTCCATGATTTTAGAAAAACATCTTACTGTCTCTCTCTAGTTTTGGATATAATTGAGTAATTTCACGTATTTGAAGGCTCTTCTCAGTGATATGGGTATATAAAAAAAAATCTGTATTCATAAAGCTGTGTAGGAATATACAAAAAAATAAGAAAAATTGAATTCTGTTTCATCTGTGCAATGATTTATTTTCTCAACCTGATCTTTTTGTCTAATACTCCTTGGGCCTGATGATGGGAAAGAGGATTTCACCATCGTACACGCATATATTCAATCTCACATCTACTGTTGTGCTGTTTTTACCCAGCTGGGCAGCAGAGCTCCACCACAACCATTCTCTCACTCCTCCTCATCAAAGGGAAAGGGGAAGAAAATGATGAAAAGGGCTCAAGGATTGATAAGGACAGGAAGATCACCCACCAATTATCAACATGGGCTAAACAGACTCAGCATAGGAAGATTCATATAATCTAGTGCCTATCACTAGCAGACTATCACAGTGAGAAACTAAAACTATAAACACCTTCCCTTTCATACACCCTCTTCTACATCCTGGCCCCAGCCGGCATGCACAAACAAGGTTGGGGGCTGCAACCAGTCTATAGCACTTCACCTCTGCTGCTCTTTCACAGTCACTCTCTGCCCCTGCTCCACATGGGGTCCCTCCCACGGGATGCCATCATTCCCAAACTGGGCCTGCAGGGGCTTCCCACAAGCAGCAGCTCATCAAGAACTGCTCCAACATGGGTCCATACCACAGGGTCCATCAATCAGGAGCAAACTGTTCCAGCAAGGGTCCCCCACTGGCAGCAGCTGCCCCCAGACCCCCTGATCCTGCATGGGCTCCTCTCCACCGGCTGCAGCTCCAGCCTGGGGCCTGCTCCTGCAGGGGCTCTCCATGGGCCGCAGTCTCCTCCAGGCCACATCCACCTGTGCCATGTGAGCTCCTCCATGGGCTGCAGCGTGGAGATCTGCTCCATGTGGGACCCATGGGCTGTAGGGGGAAAGCCTGCTCCAGCCTCTCCACAAGCCACAGCAGAACTCCAGTGCCTGGAGCACCTGCTGCCCACCTTTTTCACTGCCTTTGGTGTCTGCAGGACTCTGGTCTCCCAGCTACTGTTGTGCAGCAGTTTTTTTTCCCTTTCTTAAATCTGCTCTCACAGAAGCACAATCACCCATCGGCTCACCTCTGTCCAGAAGCAGGTCCCTTTGGAGCCTACTAAAATTGGCCCTTATCTAACATGGGGCAGCTTCTGGGTTCTTCTCAAAGAAGCCATGCCTGCAGCCTCTTGCTTCCAAAACCTTGCCATGTAAACCCAATAGAGATGTAAATTCAAGAAATGAATGCAAACTTCTGGTGTAGGGTAAAACTTCTCTTTAAACTCATATGAACTCATTTGATCTCTTTTTCCATATTAAATTTTTGGGAGGCTGTTGCAAAAGCATTTTTATTTATTTTTTATTTATTCTTTAATAATTAGCATTTATTCTTTAATAATTAGCGTTATTAGAAGGTAGAAAAATGCTATATCCTTACTTTGAAGTAATTACGGAAATGTAATCCTGCTACTGAAAATCACTATGTGTTTCTTTTAGAATGTTATAAATCATTTTAACAGACCAAGTAAATTTGAAATATAGGACATTTTTTATCAGTGATTCACTTCCTTCTGATTAAACCTTCTGATTAATCAGTAAAGGTATACTTCCTGCTTAGGATTCTCTAACTAGACATGCTTTAGCAAAATAAAATGGCAGACTGCCAAAAGCACACCAGTTGGCATGAATGCAAGAGATAAACCACAGTTAAAACAAACAGGAATTTAGATTCAGGAGTAGTCTTCCAAATCGATTTAAAAATAAGTACTGTTTTGCTAAGAATAAGCTCAAACATAGAAAGGCGAGTCTACAGAAAAAGAGTAAGTCAGGAAAAATGAAAGCAATTTATTAAGGATAAGGCAGAGCAAGACAATAAAAATATATGTGAGTATGAAGATTTAGATGATCCACAGAATTTTAAAGTAGAAAATACAATTTAATACTGTGGGAGTACAAGATCAACACTGTTTTGTTAGACTTGAAAGAAAATGAGGGGTTAGTAGAGAAGGAAGTTAGTTTATAACATTTTTTAGCTTGAAAGTGTTTATACATGAATACACATCAGTATCTGAATGACTAATGTGATTATATTCATAAATATTCATGGTACTCGAAGTACAAATGAGATGGTGAGATCCATAGAAGTGATTTAGCAGCAGCAATAGCCTTTGTTCTTTCTAGAACATCATCCACAATAGTAAAAAAACATTGCCTGACTTTCACCAGAGCCATATTACATGTCGTGAAATAACAGACAAATAAATAAATAAATAAATAAATCTCTCCAAAAATAGAAGAATAAGCAAATAAAGTCTAAGATATCTGATAATACTGGTTGATTAATTTCTGGAGATGTGCTGTTATGGTGGAAAGGAAAGAAAAGTTATTACATTCTAGAAAAAGCAAAGATTCCTCTTGATAAGACAGAATTTCTAGTCTTTTGATTCCTTCAGCTGATCCACCTGGAGATTTTCTTCTTGACTTTCAAAAGGAGATGTGCTGGAGAAAGTTTCTAAGTGAATAGTCTAGATACAAACCAAGCTGTACAAACCTATCTTGTAACTGGGAAAGTCTTAGGGTGTACACTGACATAGAACTACTGAGACTTAACTGAGAAGTGATAACTACTGAGACTTAACTGAGAAGTGATAACATATCAAGCTCCTAAAACTCAATTATGTGGCTTACAATCAAAAAAAGAAAAAGGAAAAAAAAAAAAAAAAAAAAAAAGAAAAAAAAGAAAAAAAGAAAAATATGTAGAGTGATTAGAATAAAAAATCCACTGCTTTCTTAACTAAAACTCTTCTGTTTCTGCATTTACCTTTATAAACATTTTATTTAAATTATTCACTATGGAACGATCGCTTCTTAATTTTATAAGCAATGAATGTTAAGCTAACACTTATACAAGCAAAGATTTTAAAATCCTTTCAGATCTGCTCAGAAAAGATAAAAATAAAAAATACATGCAAAGTATACTATTAAAAACTTTATTTAAATATGTAGGTTAGACAAATGCACACCACACTGAGTTTGAAGGGATTGATTGGGTTTGGCTTTCAGTAGGAAACTCCCAGGCAGAAACTGAAAAAAAATAAATAAAAATAATAATAAAAAAATGTGTGTCATTAGCATTTCCTCATATCTGTTTTTATACATTCTTATTTCTAGTGATCTCATTAGAATGTCAGTTTTTTTCTCTAATCATCCTTCTGGCAGAATTTGAAAACATATGGGTGCCTTCTGTTGGAATGAAAAGTATATACATGTATTTTTAGGATTCCATGAAGAGGTAATGGATAGCATGCCTTAGTATACTTTAAACATTTTTTATCTTAAATGCCACGTACCTGCATGGATATGATTTTATTTCCAACGGAGAGAACTGGGCTAATCACATACCTCCATTTAGAAGTTCTCTTTAATGATAGCCCAGGTTCTGGAGCAAAATTACAAACCAAGTCTTCATTCTTAGTAATCTTTTTGTTTTCACATTATCTATAAAATACTGTAGCTAACCGTGGAGGAGAAGACAATTGTACTCAAAGTAAATAAATATTTTTTATATACAGGTAAACTTTTTTATTTTATTTTATTTTATTGGGTCAAGGGAGAGAGACGTTTGAGGGAATTACAGAGTTCTGGTTCGATGTCTGAAGGATTACTGAAGTCCTTACCCAAGCCAGAAGGACCATCAGAAGCAAAGCTTCTCACACTCAGACAAAAGATGCAATTCTTTGACCTTGATTTGTAGCAAATAAAAAACTCCAGTACATATGTACTTCTCACTCCATGAGGAAGAGGAAAAAAATTATATGATGCAACAGATTATTAGTCATGTTACTTAAGTTAGGTAGTGATTGTCTGTTGATAACCATGATACAGAAACCTTGTAGAAGATAAATAGCAAATTCTCCTTCAATAATCAGCTATTGGAACAGAATTATCTTTCATCTACTTTTGGAGTCAGTTGACTCTCACTGTGCACTCCTGTGTAGTCAACACTAATCCCCATAGGTGTGTGGGTTTTCTTTGTTTGTTTGTTTGTTTCCCACTATAGAAAAAGCAACTCTCGTTCTCAGTCTTTGACTGACTTCCCTTATAACATTAATTCCTTTTCAGTGTTGACCTATTTCCTTAAAAAATAAGGCGTTTCTAACATTACACTAATAGTTTCTGTGCATTTTACCTAAGCTATATAAAGCAAAAAGAAGGGTGTATGTAGTTCGTCAGTATATTTTAAATTGCAAAAACCCTAAGTCAAAAACACTAAATAGGGCATACGTCATTGCAAAAATAATAATAATAGCAATAACAATAATAATAATTCCAATCAATGCTCACTGTTTAGTTAATTGAATCTTTAGTAGCTTAGCTATTCATAATTTTATAGGGTCTTTTGATTAAAGAACAAAAACCTGTTGGAAAAATATATGTGCACAAGTCACTATTTGATTTAAAATGTATTAAAATATTTCATTTGGTTTTACATAAACAAGCTAACAATGTTCATCCACTATTATGTATGCCCCAGAGCCAAATAGTCTACTAATAAAATAAAATTACAGGATCTGGTCATCTTTACAGAGAGAGAGTCAAGTCTCCAACTGCTTCTTCCCTCTTCATTGTCTCAACAAAGTATAAAAAAGAAGCAGCAATCCATTTACTATTTCTTCAGTTCTTGATCTATTGGCAAATATATATATATGTATATATATTTAAACAGAAGAAAAGGAAGAGACTGATTTTGTGTGTGGTATAGTCAGTGAATTAGACTAGATGAGACCAGACTAGACCAGACAAGACTAGACTAGACTAGAGTAGAATAATTCAGTCGGAAGGGACCTTCAAAGGTCATCTAGTCCACCTGCCTAACCTCTTCAGGGCTAAGCAAAAGTTAAGGCATGTTACTGAGGACACTACTCAAATGCCTCTTGAACACTGACAGACATGGGGCATCAACCACCTCAATAGGAAGCCTGTTCCAGTGTTTTTGACCACACTCACAGTAAAGCAATTTTTCCTAATGTCTTGTTTGAACCTCCCTTGCTGCAGCTTTGTTCTGTTCCCTCATATCCTGTCATCAGGGAGAAGAAACCAGTTCCTCTCTCCCCACTTCCCCTCAGGAAGTTGTAGAGAGCAATGAGTTGGCCTCAGCATTCTTTTCTCCACACAAGACAACCCAATTGTCCTCAGCCTCTCCTCATAGGACATACTTCCAGCCCTTTCACCAGCTTTGGTGCCTTCCCCTGGATGCTTTCTTAACATGCTTTTTATATCGTAGACCCCAGAACTGCACAAAATATTCAAGGTTGGGCCATACCAATGCTAAAGATAGTGGGAGAATCTATTTGTTTGACCAGCTATCTATGCTATGTTTAATGTGTTCTAAAATGGTGTTTTCCCACCTGGCTGCCAGGGATACTGACTCATGTTGAGTATGCTGATGACCTGATTCCTCTCCAGCCATTCATCTCCCAGTCTGTACCTGTCAAGCATTGCTCTGTCCCAGGTGTTGTTCTTTGTTGAACTGCATGTTGTTGATTATTGTACAATGCTCCAGTCTATT
This sequence comes from Nettapus auritus, assembly GCA_011076525.1. Taxonomy (NCBI): domain Eukaryota; kingdom Metazoa; phylum Chordata; class Aves; order Anseriformes; family Anatidae; genus Nettapus; species Nettapus auritus. The sequence goes on from CM021765.1 coordinate 153,509,502, forward strand.
GAGACCTCTCTGTGAGGCTTCTCATCTCTCCAGAGAGTCAACAGCAACTCCCAGTTTAGTAGCATCAGCAAACCTGCTGTGGATGCCTTCCACTCCTGCATCCAGATCATCAATATAAATGTTGAACAGGACAGGCCATAGAATTGAGCCCTGTGAACACCACTAGTGAGCAGCCACCAGCCAGGTGTCACCCCATTTATTATAACCCTTTGAACTCTGTTGTTGAGCCAGTTCATCACCCAGAGTAGTGTTAAACCCATTTATCTCACAGCTGGATGATTTGTCTGGAAGAATGCTGTGAGGTATAGTTGTTAAATGTGAGGTATAGATGTTAAATGCCTTATAAAAATCCAGAAAGTTTACATCAAATGCTTCCCCTTTATCCACCAAGCAGATGACCTTATTGTACAAGGAGATAAAATTACTAATGAAGATTTTCCCTTGATGAACCCTTGTTGACTATGCCTGATTACACCTTTGTTCTTTAAATGCCTTTCAATATCACCCAGGATATTCTACTCTGTAACTTTTTCAGGGACTGAAGTTAAACTAACAGGCTGGTAGTTTCCTCTTCTGTCATGCCCTTTTTCTAGATGTCCATAGCATTGGCTAGCTTCCAGCCAGCATGGACCTCACTGGACTCCCATGACCTTTGGTAAATGGTGTACAACAATAACATCCACTAACTCCTGTCAAGAGTGAATTCTGGCAGGTTGGATGGACTTATGAACATTGAGCTGATACAGCTGTTCGCTTAGAATTTTGGTGACCACAGATGGAAAGTCACTGCACACTCAGTCATTTCCAGGAGGAATCCCTATTCAGCTAGGCCAGTCTTCTACCCTGCTTACTTGACTTGCAGCACAATGGGTTCACTTGTTCCTGAGATTTCAAAAGATGGTTCTTGAAAAGTGACCAGTTCTCATGGATCTTTAAACCCTCTAGAGCCAATTCCTAGGGAATGCTACTAACTATCTCCCTGAGAAGCTCAAAGGTTGCTCTGTTAGAGTCCATGGTGGCAACTCTGCTTACCATCTTTCTCCTTACACCAAGAAACTTGAACTCAACTATTTCATGATCACTGTGGCCAAGACAGTCACCTGTCATCACATCTTCCACAAGGTCTTCTGTATTCTCAAAATATAGATGTAGGGATATTTCAAATTTTTGAAAATTGAACAGCTTAAGAACAATAAAAATGGGGAAAAAAAAGAAAGGAAGTACATTTAAATACTCATGAGGAAATTCAAACCCATTAGTAATTTGATTTTTGAGGAAGTACATTTTTAAATGAATATTCAGTGAACCTTGTTGAAGCAACACAAGGGCCTCCCTTTATTTAGAAAAAAATAAATAAATAAATAACAGATATAAGCATATATACTTCACAAAAATAAAAAAAAAAAAAAAAAAAAAAAAAAAAATCTTTCTTCAATATGAGAACAGGGATCGGTATGAGAACTAGGATTACATGCTAATGAAAATGAACTAATAACACAAATTTGAAGACTCACTAAATAATTAGGTCACAGTGAGAAGTGAAATACAGAAAAATGACACAGGTTTCAAGAAGAAAAATTCAAATATTTAAAATTTTTATATTTTATTTATTTCCTATTGCAACTAAAAGACTGGATACAATCTCAGTATACATTAGTAAGGTATCTTTCAATGAAAATAAAAAGTCCAAAGAAAAATATATTCTTGGTGAAGATTGAACTTTTTTTAAACCAATAGTCAAAGGAAACGAGAAGTAATGCAGTCTGAACAAACAGTATGTTTCCCGACATAGCCCCATGAGATACTGACCCCACAAAACATTAATACAATATTTTATATATCCTTCTTTCTCTTCATAGGATTTTCTTATTGATGTCTTGGAAAACTCTTCTTCAGAGCTTATAGTAATGTATATACTAAAGTAGAGACACTGTATATAAACTACTGGTTTAGTTGTAAAATATCTTACTATTGTGATTGATGGTAGTTTGACTTCAGAACCTTTTGGCAAGAAATTAAAAGGATGAAAAAAAGAACATGCAAGCAAACTATTCCCATGACTTTGGGAAAAGTGGTTAGTCTGATTAAATCATTTGTTTAAAAGCAAACCACCTGGAAGTTAAATGATGATCTGTTTCCTATTTTCCCACATCTATATTACATCTCACAAAGCCGGACAAAATAACATTATTATTATTATTATTATTATTAAATTTAGCCATCTTGCTCTCACTGCCTGCGTCTCCAGGTCTTCTACTTTCAATCCCAGCTTTGAGTTTTTCCCCACTGACCTGAAAAAATTATCAAAATCAAAATGTATGACACACTCCCACCCAAACTTCCAAAATGAACTAAAAGCTCATGCGTGTTCTCTTTCTTTCTGTTTTGTATCCCTCCTGTAATTTAGTGAAGTATTATTGAAACAGATAATTTATTAAAAGGGAACATTCAGGAGCGATCCATCAAAGTGTTTCATTTTAATTACTTGCCACATTTTCTCACAATACTTACTAGTGCTGTTTTCCAAAATAAGAAAAGACTGAGAAATGGCTACAGTTCAGACTAAATGCTTCATCACAATGATTTTATCCATTATCCGTTTTTATGTAAGCAACAGATGAAAACAATGCAGTGAATGAAGAAAGGAGCAGTTTGTCATTACAAAATTGATGTGCACAGTGACATAATATTTGTTGGCCATCTCACTTGCCCTGAATTTGAGTAATTTAAAAAAATTCCGTTGCATACAATATACCTCAGTACTCTGACTCATAGGTTCCCACAGGAACTTCTGAATGATACATTTCTTGCTGAGCAGCAAACATGAAATCCATAGACTATAGTACAAACAATGTTAGGTGTTCACTAGTATCAAAATTCATTTGGTCCTTAATTTTATTTTCAAGTCTACCTTTATGTTTAGCTGTATGTAAGGTAAATATTTTTTGGATAAATCCTATTTTCCAAAGTTGTTGTAGTTACTGAAAGAGGGCCCTAAGGGAAAAATAAAGGAAAAAGAAGAGAGAAGGACGAAAAAAGAAGAAGGACGAAAAAAGAAGAAGGACGAAAAAAGAAGAAGGAGGAAAAAAGAAGAAGGAGGAAAAAAGAAGAAGGAGGA
>CM021765.1:153517619-153585567 GCA_011076525.1 Nettapus auritus
GGGGGGGGAGGGGGGTGTGCTATGTGATTTACTTACTTTGTATTCTTTGTCAAAAATGTAATTATGTGCATCAGAAAAATGCTGGTTATGCATTTAGTCATGAATTTACCTTTTAATTATAAAAATATAATTTATCAATGTAACTGTATTTTATATTCCTAGCTTTAGTGTGTGTGCTTAGTATTCACAAAATAATAATAATAATAATAATAATAATAATAATAATAACAAAAAAAAAAAGCATATATGAGATATTATGAAGAGGTAACATAAAAACAGTTACCATGACAGTAAGCAGAACAACAAGGCTCTATACTATAAAACATATTTATGGTGAGTCTAGCAAGAAGGCTAAGGTTCAATCCATAGGACTGCCATCACTTAAGAAAATTTTGTATTGTTAGACCAATTTTATAAGAGCGTTCAAGTCCTTTGGCTGTTCCAACGACAACAACAAAAATATTGGTAGAGGAATATTTTAATCAAAATTATAATAGGCATATAATATGTAAATTGTAGTTACATCTCATAGTAATGAACTGTTCAATATTCTCTCACTTGATTAAACATTATTTCCAGTTCCTTCCTACATACTACCTCACAAATTTGAAAGAAAGGACAGACTGATCAGCTAATATTTATAAAAATAGCTAAGGCATAAATTTCATTACTGTAAAAAGCATCCTCAATTTCTCCACGTTTTGGTAGAGATTAATGTGCCTTTCAAAGCCATGCACAGAGACCACCCTCATATTCCACATGGTACCTTCAGAATTCTGATGACAAATTCTGTTATTTTCAACTAAAGAGATGAAAGCTACTTCTAATAATCAAGCTACCTAGCTTACAGAACAGGCTGAACAGTTGTGCTGGAAATGGAAACTTACCACTTTTGACCAACTAGAAATTTGGTATCCTCTATACTAAATTCCATGTTGAGTTAATTTATGCCTGTTTCTAATAGGCAGAAGAACCATCAACACCTGCTTAACCTCAAGACATAAATTCTGTATGTAATTACTGAAAAATACATCTTTTTCCTGATGACACAACATAGAATTTGCATTGTACATACCTTGGTTTTTTTTTTGGATTTTTTTTTGGTTGGTTGGTTGGTTGGTTGGTTGGTTGGTTGGTTTGGTTTGGTTTGATTTGGTTTGGGTTGTTGTTTGTTTGTTTTTGGTTTTGTTTAAACTTCAATGTGTTTTAAATGTTTCATAGTATCAAACACTGCACAGCTGTGGTGGTTTTACCCAGCTGGGCAGATGAACTCCATCACAACCACTCTCTCACCCCTCCACCCCACCCCCCTCCTCAAAGGGAAAGAGGGAGAAAATATGATGGAAAGGGCTCAGGGGTTGAGATGAGTACAGGGAGATCACTCAGCAATTGTCATCACAGGCAAAACAGACTCAGCATATAGGAAGATTCATATAATTTATTGGCTATCATTAGCAGACTAAAACAGTGAGAAAATAAAATCAGAATAAAAACACCTTTCCCCTTCATCCACCCTCTTCTTCCTCCTCCCCCCACATGGCACAGGGGAATGGGGAGTGGAGGTTGTGGTCAGTCTCCTTCACAGACACTCTCTGCTCCTGCTCCACGTGGGGTCCCTCCCACAGGATGCTGTCCTTCCCAAACTGAGCCTGCAGGGGTTTCCCACAGGCAGTACATCTTCAGGAACTGCTCTAATATGGGTCCGTACCATGGGGTACATCCGTCAGGAGCAAACTGCCCCAACATGGGTCCCCCATGGGCATCAGCTCCCCCCAGACCCCCTGCTCCTGTGGGGACTCTCCACCAGCAGCAGCCTCCTCTAGGCCAAATCCACCTGCTCCACCAGCGGCTCCTCCATGGGCTGCAGCATAGAGATCTGCTCCATGTGGGACCCATGAGCTGCAGGGGGATGGCCTGCTCCACCAGGGGCCTCTCCACAGCCTGCAGGGGAACTTCAGCTGTGGTGCCTGGAGCACCTCTTGTCCTCCTTCTGCACTGACTTTGGTGTCTGCAGGACTGTTTCTCAATCCTTGCTCTCCCAGCTGCTGTTGTGCAGCAGGTTTTATTTATTTATTTTATTTCTACTTATTATTTTTTGTTTATTTTATTTTTGTTTTGTTTTGCCTTTCTTAAATCTGCTCTCCCACAGGCAGAACCATCGTCGCTCACTGCTGCACTGCTGAAATCATACTGCTGCAAAGAGGTAGTGGTTTCAAATTGTTCCTAAAATAAAATAAAATAAAGCATTTTTTTTTATAGATCTTTGGGGGAAGGTTATGATTTTTTGTTGTTGTTGTTTGGTTTGTTTTTGGTTGTGTTTTGTTGTTGTTGTTGTTGTTTTGGCTGGCCTGTTTCCTTATTACCTAGGGAAAAGCATAGTTTCTAAAGCTAGCAATGGACTGCTCACTACCAGCATTTTTTTGAGAAAAAGATTAAAAAAAGGAACCATGACACCGCTGTAGATAGATGATATTGAATCTCTCTGCGATTAGCTGGGTGTAGAAGAAAATGAAATAGTAACCTAAGGACAGATTTTTTTTTAAGTGATTTATATAGTATATTAAACAGAGGGGAAATCCTTTCTAGAAAAACATTTTTGAGAAAGAACATTTAGTTACACTGATGTTTGCTGCAATGTTGTTCACATACATATCTATGTTGGTTAATAAGGATTTCAGTTAATAAAATTATGCCAAAAAATAACTATTTCCTTTCATTCCTGAACTCCAAATGCTTTTTTTTTTTTTTTTTTTTTTTTTTTTCAGAAAATAAAAAGTGTGTGTGTTTATATATATATATATATATACATATTTCAAAACCTCATCCTCCAACAAAATTAAGAGCCTTGACTTTTAGGATACTCCCAATAATATCTTCTCAGGAGGAATCAATCAGATGATGCACTTGATAATATTCATACTCTTCTCCCCTGCCATGAGTCTTTCCTGTTTGTCAGTGAGTGCTACAGTGGCATCTTCTGGCATACGGAAGAATTAATAGCCATCTTGCTGTGAAAGCAAGATGCATTTCCATTAAAAGCATAAGTTAAAAAACAAGCTTAAAGAATTTAAATAATAAAACACCTGTTGCTCTTCTTCAATTATTATGTTTAGACCAATTGAAACAATAATGAATGGTGACAAATTTAAATCCAGTGGTTTGATAAGTGGCCATTTGGGCATGAAAGTTTACGTATGAGGCAACTGCTTCGAGGGCTATTAGTATTTCAAATAACTGCTTTATAATTGTATCACTTGACATAAGATGAGAAATGATAGTTAGAAAAAGAGAGAGCAAGAAAAAAGTGGGGTAAAAGCAACATATAGAACTACCAAAACAACAACAACAGCAAAAACACTTGAAACTGACTATTATCTCTTTTTGAATCCATCTCTCTTAACACTTTCTGTTATGACTTATATTTAATAGAAACATTTAACAGCTGTTTCCAGCCAGCTCCAACAGCCCCAATGCAGGACATGGTTGGGCCGAGCAGCAAAGATGGTGCTGCCTCTGGGGTAGCAGATTTAAGAAAGCAAAAATCATTGCCTGGCAGTGTGAGGAAGACAAAACCATTATGAATTTCAAGGTCACAGAATAAGGAGAGGGAGGAGGTGCATCAGGAGCTGGAGCAGAAATTCCTGCAGCCCATGGAGGATCCCACACTGAACCGGGTGGGTGTTCCCCAGAGGAACTGTACCAGATGGAGAAGACCCACACTAGAGGAGTTCTTGAAGGACAGCAGCCCAATGAGAGGATGCATGCTGGAGCAGGGGAAAATGTAAATAAAGGAATGGCAGAGATAAAGTATTATGATCTGATCACAGATCGGGGGGATTTGTGATCCCCCCTGAACTGCCTGGGAGGGGAGGTAAAAAGAGTCAGGAATGAAAGAATGAATTTGAACATGGAAAAAGGGGATGTGTGGGGAAATATTTTAGTTTTTGTCTTTGTTTCTTACCATCCTGCTCTATTTTAATTGGCAATAAGTTAAATTAATTTTCCCCAAGTCAAATCTTTGTCTGTGATGATAACTGGTAAGTGATGTCCTTGTCTTTATCTCAGTCCACAAGATTTTTCCTTTCTTTTTTTCTTTTTTTTTTTTTTTTTAATCAACTCCTCAAGAGGGGGCATGAGAGGGCAGCTGGGTGGGTATCTGGCAGCCAGCCAAGGTCAACCTAACATAGCTATATTCATGTACAGCAGAAGTATATTTGGTTTGCCTTAAAGTGTTTGTCTGTAACTAGCTTTTGCTGAACAATTTGATTAGGAAACCTTCGCCTTACTTAATAGTTTTTCCTCTCCTCTCCTCTCCTCCTAATGACTGAATTTGTCTTTGTAAGGTATCCACACAATATGTAAAAAGTGATTATTAGGCAATTATTTAGTTCATATGTAGCTTCTTCCTTTGTAAACAACTACATTTTTCTGATTTTGCTTCCCAGTATTTCAGAAATGGTCATTCTGAAACAGGCAGCTGTCTCCATGCTGTCTGAAGACTGACATATTTTCCAAATGTCACCGCTGCAATCTGTAAAACACTCTTAAGGCTGTTATACTTTCTGTATCACTACCACCTGTGTGTCATATACCATGTTTCTCTCATACAAAAGCTGGTCACAGGATCTACCCTTTTGTCTTGGAAACTCAGTCTTACACACATCACAATTTCTATTCAGGCCTACAAACTTAAGAAAAGGTACAATAGACACAATAAAGGTAGTGAACAAGAAAATTTCTGCCTGTTTCTCATACATCTTTCTCAACTCAGACTTGTTCCCATTTAGATATTCTGGTCGCACTCGTTCCTCAAGAAATTATTTTCTTCACCTCCAGTTTCTTATTCTTAGGGTTTGCATCTCAGTCTATAACCTTTTATTAAGACTAAAGTTTTGCTCTTCTAGGTTGGATCTCAGGCACATTTTGGCCCTGAATTACAATGGCATTGATTGATTCATGTCCATAATGCCTAAGGGTATAATTGATAATTAAATTTAAAAAGGGTTTGGTGCCCTTCCCTGAAGCCTGGCCTGGCACAATTTTACATATGGTTTATCCATGCTCACAGCATTCATAATTCCAAATCATGTCTGAATGAGAAATGTACCAGTTACTCAGGGGGGCTTTACTTTAAGGTTGTACAATAAAAGCAGTTACCTAGGGATGACTGTATACAACACAAGTTTGACAAAGGAAGCCAAATGGGAGAAAAGATACATGTTTCAGAGATCTAATGGATTTGACATAAAAAATACTCATGACTATATGGTGCCACAAAGGATGTATTTAATGAAGTTTGTGTCTATTGAGCTGTGGCATAAACCTCTGTGCCTCCAACTGGGTAAATCACAATGAAGCAGGAAATATTTTCTTCCTTAATCACCTCCACTGGCCCTAAGCAGAATCTGGTAATGGGACTCCAAGTAAGAAAAATGACTCATGTTTAACATGTCTAATGTCACTGCTACTGGCCAACATCTGGCAGAGCGTTGTTCTACTTAGCTAACCATTGAAAACACAAAAAGTGGAATTTATATTCAGATTCAGTTACCTAAACGTAGTTGTCTACAATACAGGGTTTAATGTGAGCTAACTATTGTTGCTGGAGACACAGTTCATACAGTTAAAAGAAACCAGTGAGCTATTCAGCACATACTGAAACAGATTTGTGAAATGATCTGCAAAAATGACAGCACGTCTAGGCAACTGAGTTCCACCCCTACAATTAGGTGTCTGATCTAGAGGGGAAATCTTCCCAGAGGATCAGGACACAGAGAACACTCTTTCTCTGCATTTCTTCCCAGAAAGTACAAAAGAGTACTCATGCCTGTTAGAAGACTAATTCTAGCAAGCAGGCATCAAATTCATAGGTTGGATTGGAATTATACTGACCTCTAGCCACTTCCCTTTAAAAGAACAGAAGAAAAGGGAAACTCAATTGCTGTCCTGTGGATACATTGCTTTGGAATATGTAGGTCATAAGTATGACTATAGAGTAGATTCAACCTTCTTTGGGAAACTTTTGCCAAATTTTTGTTTGATAATAACACACCTTTTACAAATTTTAAGAAGTAGTTCTTGCATATTCCTACCTCATACGTTATTTCTAAAAAAAAAAAAAAAAAAGTACTAAGTTTAAGTGACAAACAAAAATTGATTAATTCTCTCTTATTTAAAAAGTTTAAAATGATCTGAACATGAATTATCAATAAGAAGATTATTCAAGGCATTGGATTTGTAATTTGTAATAGTAGAAGACACAAATATTAAATTGATGTAAGTCTCTGCACCGGTTGCAAAAGAAACTCTTGAGATCATATACTTTGATTTTTTAAACAAATATGGTAAAGACTGCAGACATAAATGCCATGCAGAGGGACTAATTTTCATTATAAACTATCTCTGATTATACAGATGTGACTTTTATCATGGTTACAACCTGTTCAAAAATAGATTGAAAGACAAAGGTCTGATGTGATTCACAGTTTTGAGAATGAAACAGATTCTCATAAGCAGACAAAAAGTGTTTTACTGTTCCTTTTTAATTCAGTGAAATGATTCATTTTTAATTTAGTTGTCTTGATAGTTTTGGTTTGCTATAGATTTAACATCTATTTGTCTGTATTTAAAATGTAGAATGAGAAACAGATAAAACAGACACCAAGATACTTTGGAAACTAAATATACCATGGGATTCAAAGTCACTCATACATCCTTTTGCTCCAGTAACCATTATTCCTATCACAGATGATGGAAAAAAAGATAATTTCTTCTACAAAATGAGTCTTTTCAAACAATCTGAATCCCATTTTACGGACATTATTGTCTGTATTTACAAGTAGCTCCTCTGTTTTATGTTGCAACAAGTCATTAGTGATCATTGTGGTAAAACCATAATGTACATTGAAAAATATTCAACCCTTACCTAAAAATAAACAAAATGAAATTAAAACCAAAACAAAAGCAAAAGAACCTAAATTAGGGAAGGATTTGTCTAACTAACTTTAGATATCTGTACTTGAGCTACCTAGGCTTGAGTCCTTTCACAAACAGTTGAGAGAAATAAGGATTCTATGTCACAGTTTTCATCTTAATAGAGTTGCTTAATAACTAATGAATTGTGCTATCACATATTTACTTTTTTCCAGTGAAATATATTTATTCCTTTCCAGTGACAATAAAAGGAACCTAAATTCAGGCATAGATGTTTACATTACCAATGGCTAGTATGAAGTAAGAAAAATGCTGTGCCTATATCTATTATGTTTAAAGTAAGAGTAAATGCTGAGGAAAGCAGAAATGAACAGTAATGCATAGCTGTCATCCAGCATTCATATTTAGATTTTGGGTGGTAAGAATGTAGGGTTTTTATTGTACTATTAAAGTAGCTAACTGTACAGATGAGATAAATGTTACTAGAATGTGATGATCCTTTCAAAATTCATAGAGGCTAGTTTTTTATTTCCTTTCCCTCAAAGTAATAAGAGTCAATTTCCACAAAAAAAAAAAAAAAAAAAAAAAAAAAAAAAAACAAAAAAAAAAAAAAAAAAAAAAGCCTCTTCCTTGAGGCATTTTGTTTGAGGCTTTATGTCAGTAAAGTAGAAACACAATAGAGGAGTAAAAGAGACATAAAAAAAAATATCAACTGTGGGACACTGGTCTGGCTTTTGTGTGTGTTTGTGTGTGTTTGTTTGTTCATTTTGTTTTATTTTCCCATAAAAAAATAAAATATAGAATAAATATATTTATGAATATTTTTATTTGTATAGAACAAATATATATTTAAACTAGCTATAAATTAAATGTTATATATGTAAACATTTTTTGTGAGAAATGTCATGCTCATTTTTATTTTGTACAAGGGAAATAATATAAATTCTACTTCACTGAATTTGTGGAAGAACTGAGTAGAACAATAACGATGTTTTGGATACAGGTTGGGAGACCTGGTAACCCGGGATATGGAAAAGGTTGAGGTACTCAATGACTATTTTGCCTCAGACTTCACTGACATGAGCTCTAGCAACATGGCCCAGGCCCCAGAAGACAAGGGCAGGGACTGAAAAAATGATGAACTGCCCAGTGTAGAAGAAGATCAGTTTCAAGACTATCTATGGAACTCAAAGGTGCACAAGTCCATGGGACCTGCTGATATGCAACCGTAGGTCCTGAAAGAAATAGCAGATGAAACTGCTAACTCACTATCCATCGTATTTGAGAAGTCATGACAGTCCAATGAACTTTCCACTGACTGGAATATGGGAAACAGAAACCCCATTTTAAGTAGGGAAAAAATGAAGGCTCAGGGAACCACAGGGCAGTCAGACTCACCTCTGTGCCTGGCAAGATCATGGAACTTGATCTTCATGGAACTTCAGTTCCTCCTGAAATCTATGCTAAGGCTCATGGAAAATAAGGAAGTGATTGGTGATGGCCAACATGGCTTCACTAAAGGCAGATCATGCCTGAAAACTCTGGTGGCCTTCTACAGTGGGGTTACAGCATTGGTGGACAGGGGGAGGGCAACTGACATCATCTACCTGGACTTGTACAAATCATTTGACAGTGTCCCCCATAATATTCTTGTCTCTAAATTTGAGAGACATGGATTTGACAGATGGACCACTTGGTGGGAAAGGAATTGACTGGATGGTCGCACTAAAAGAATTGTGGTCGCAGGCTCAATCTCCAAGTGGAAATCAGTGATGAGTGATGCTTCTCAGGAGTCAGTATTGGGACCAGCATTAACCTATTTGTCAGTGACTTGGACTGTGGAATTGAGCATGCCTGCAGCAAGTTTGCAGGTTACGCCAAGCTGTGTGGTGTGGATGACATGCTGGAGGCATGGGATGCCATCCAGAAGGACAGAGAGGTGGGGCCTGAGCAAACCTCATAAAGTTCAACAAGACCAAGTGCAAGGTTCTGCATCTGAGGTGGGGCAATCCCGAGCACAAACATAGTCTGGGAAGAGAACGGATTGAAAGCAGCCCTGACAAGAAGGACCTCTGTGTTTGTTGATATGAAGCTCGACATGAGCCGGCAATGTGCACTTGCTGCCCAGAAAGCCAACCTTATTGTGGACTGCATCAAAAGAAGCATGGCCAGCAGGCTGTGGAATAATTGCTGGAGGTGACTTATTGAGGCTAAATGTATGTCCACATCTTACGAGAAAGTTCAACATTGAGGAAACTTCCAGGGTGAGGTGCATCAGATATGCAAGGAATCTGTTCCATGACAATCCCCTTGGTGACATAAACTGCAACCTTAGGTAGTGATAACAGCAAGGGAGCTTGGTGTGCTGACTCTAAGAGAAATAGTACAGGGGGTGGAGTGGAGTGAAGATACAGTGGCAAGGTTCTTTACTGTCACTGTAAGCATGGGGAACCTTATGGTTATATGGAACGGATGGACTGTATGGCCAGCCCTAAGTCTAACTGATAACCAAGTCATGTCCTCTGGGTGAACTTTGCTCATTATAATCTCAAAACACACCACAAAGTCTACCCGCCTCCAAGGTGAGACAAACCCTCAATGAGCATGCACTCTGAATTTCTTGGAGCCTATACCTTTAAAACAAAAGCAAGAAAAAATTAAACCAACCACAACAGAGACAGCTATGACTAGAGTCTCTCAAACTCCACCTAAAAGTAAGAAAATAGTATAAAAATGGCTCAAACTGAGAAAATGTCAGAGAAGAAACCATCACAGACAAGTTGGAAGGAGATTGCTGAATTCAGGGATCAGTCAATAGGTTGAGCTTCTCTTCCCACCCCCACCCCCACTCCTCCCCAAGGGGATGTCTACAGGGTGAGATTTGAACTATTGGTTATACCGAGTGGTTCCCTGGGAAACCTAGCATTCTCTATAGAGTTGTTTCATAAGTTAGCACATGTGTAGTTGTGTTCGTCATGTTCTTCGTATTTGCATGTGCTTTGCAGACAGTATGAATCCAGCATCACTGTGAATCCAAAAGAACCTGTAATCCTGTTGCTTCAATAAACCACACCACCATTTACTAGACGGAAAGTGTATTTTTTGTGCATCTGTGACTGTGATTAACACAACCAGACTTACAGTGCCAATTGATTTATTTGTGCATCTGTGATCATGATAATTCAATATAATTAATGCAACCAGACTATGATTCTATGATACAGTGATCCCAAGAGTCATAAAAATTCTTCTTTTCAGATCCGTAATACATTCTTATAAACTACATTAAAAAAAAACAGGTTACAAATAATAACAAGTAAGATTCAGTGAAATAATGTTAGAACTCCTGCTAAAGTCAGAATGTGTTTTCTCAGGAAAATACAAGCTCCTATGAAGTCATTGAAATGATGCTTACTGACTTCAGAAAGAACCTGATCAGAATTTATTCAAAATATAAAAGGTATTACCATAATATTCTGCAATTGGCCAGACTTTGCATAAATGAGCAGTGTATCTTGACTTTTTTTTTTTTTTTGTATATCTCAGACACAGTAAAAAACTTTAAAAAATCCTAAATTCCCATCAGACACTAGTGAAGTGGTTGTTCTATTTCCACCCAACATACAAGCTGAATGACTTTAACCACAGCTGTAGAAACACCTGATTATTATCTTCCTACTATTTTCCCTCATGTATCGAAACTAAAGAGTGTTTGGACCAGAGAGAGACAGCCTTATAATAAGTAAAGATGGGAGACAATGTACTTGGGCACAAGCTGCCTGGGATGAGATGACTAGCTGGGTAGATGAGGGGAGAGCAGTGGATTTGGTGTACCTTGAGGTAGACCTTGAGCAAGGCCTTGAGCAAGGCTTTTGACTCTATCTCCCATAATATCCTCATAGAGAAGCTCAGGAAGGTGGCCTAGATGTGTGGACAGTGAGGCAGATTGGCAATTGTCAGGATGGCAGAGCTCAGAGGGTTATGCTTGAATATGCAGAATCTATGCAGTGATGCAGAATCTAGTTGTAGGCCTGTAGCTAGCGGTGTCCCCGGGGGGCAGTAATGGGTCCAGTGTTGTTCAACTTACTAACGAGCTGGACAATGGAATGGAGTGCACCTTCAGCAAGTTTGCTGACATCACAAAGCTCAGAGGAGTGGCTGATACCCCAGAGAGCTGTGCTGCCATTCAGAAGGACCTCAACAGGCTGGAGGAATGGGCCGAGAGGAACCTCACAAAGTTCAACAAGGGCAAGTGCAGGGTCCTGAACATAGGGAGGAATAACCCCAAGCACCATTACAGGCAGTAATGTGTGTGTGTATGTGTGTGTGTGTGTATGACCTGCTGGAGGACAGCTTTGCAGAGAGAGACCTGGGAGTCCTGGTGGACAGGAGTCCTGGTGGACAGGACCAGCCTGGCAGGCTGACCATGAGTCAGCAGTGTGGGCTTGTGGCCAAGGAGGCTGATGGTATCCTGGGGTGCATTCGGAAGAGTGTTGCCAGCAGGTAAAGATCCTCCCCCTCCACTCAGCCCTGGTGAGGCCACACCGGGAGTATTGTGTTCATTTCTGGGCTCCCCGCTACAAGAGAGACATAGCACTATTGGAGTGAGTCCAGAGGAGGGCTACTAAGATGATTAGAGGGCTGGAGCACCTGTCGTATGATGACAGGCTGAGAGAACTGGGCCTATTTAGCCTGGAAAAGAGAAAACTGAGGGGAGACCTCATCAATGTGTCTAAATATCTGAGGGGAGGGTGTTGAAAGGATGGAGCTGGTCTCTTCAGTTGTGCCCAGCTAGAGGACAAGAGGCAACAGGCACAAACTGAAGCACGGGAAGTTCTGGCTCAGTATAAGGAGGCACTTCTTTACTATGAGGGAGACAGAGCACTGAGACAGATTGCCCAGAGAGGTTGTGGATTCTCCTTCTCTGGAGATATTCAAAACTCACTTGGATGCCATCTTGTTCAATGTGCTCTAGGTGATCCCTCTCAGTGATCCCTATCAGGTGGGTTGGACAAGATCTTCCTTCAGAGGTTCCTTCCAACACTGGCCATTCTGTGATTCTGTGCTGCTTTTTGAAGGACTAACCTTAATCAGTTTTCCACTGGCTCATTTGAAGGGATTGGATTAGTAAATAACACAAGTGTAATCATATTACATAATACATCAATAAAGTCATCATAGATAAATATTAACTGGAAGGCTATTGTTATCTCACCCTTCCTTGCCACAGTAAAACTGCCATAAATCTGTCCTCTCTCTCTTTACCTTGTCTTTCAGGAACTGAAAATCTTTTGAAGAGAAATATTTACTGTAATCAGTACATTCATGTGGAAAAAAATACATTTTACTAAATCAGTATTTTATTTCAGAAAGAAGACATATTGTCAACATATATGAAGTTCAAAGATTTTTTTATATGCATGATACAAGTGTTGGCACAGAAATACAAATGATATAAATTATTGAAGCATTAAAAAAGCCACAGTGATACCCAAGTTCCAGAGACATCCATGATAAAATCTCACTTGTGGACTACAGCCCACCACCAGTCTATAAGTTTGCACAGGTAAATCCATTGAATGTATAGACATGAAGTCATGAAAGAACAAAGCAATTCCATTTGAAATATCATGTGAAAATTGAGATAAATTAAAAGATAACTTCCTTGCATCTTATTTTGCTAAAAGGTATACTGACATGTTCATATTATCCATTGGAAAAAACAAATGATGACATTTCCCACTCCTGCTGTACTCTGTGCTGGTGTGGCCTCACTTCAAGCAGTGCTTACAGTTTTGGGTGACACAACATAAGAAAGATATAAAACTATTAGAGAGTGTCCAAAGGAGGGCAACAAAGATGGTGAAAAGAAGCCAAAGATGGTCTGGATGGGAAGATTCATGAGGAGCAGCTAAGTAATGTGGTTTGTTCAGCCCAGAGCAGGCTGAGGGGAGGCCTCATGGCAGCCTGCAGCTTCCTCACGAGGGGAGCAGAGGGGCAGGCTCTGAGCTCTGCTCTCTGGGGATAGCAACAGGACCTGACGGAATGGTATGGATCTGGGACAGGAGAGGGTCAGGCTGGATGTTAGGAAAAGGTTCTTCACCCAGAGGGAGGTCGGGCCCTGAACAGGCTCCCCAGGGAAGAGGCACTGAGCCTGTTGGAGTTCAGGAAGCATTTGGACAGCGCTCTCAGACATATGGTCTGATTTTTGGGTGGAGCCGGGAGTTGGACTGCATGATCCTTGTGGGTCTCTACAAACTCAGGATATTCTATGATTCTGTTATTTCAGTTTCGAATTGCTTCCTATTTAAAGAGTATCAACTCTCTCACTTGAACACAATCATTTGTCAGGAGTCAACATCTGTACATCTTGTGTAATGAATTTAACTTGATTAATGGATTAAAGCTGAGCTGTCAAGTGGGATCATTACTTCAAAAACAAATAAAGGGAAGGGTTGTGTAAATTTTGCTGAGGGAATTCACACAGAGGCTGAAATAAAGTCAGCTAATGCAAAATCTTATACATTTCAACAGTGCATTATTTGGTATTGATATGTTATACGCAGTAGGAAGATTAAATTATGACAAACTACCACAAATGCAAACAAAAAAGCACAATTACTTTTCAAAGGCTCTAAATTATCAAAAAGCATTTAACAAGTATACTCACTGGTCTAAAACACAGCACATCAGAGCAGTGTAATTATTACAAATTACCTGCTTTAATAACATGAGGTTATATTTTAACCTATAAAAATACCACCAATTCTGAAGTTACCAGAAAATTGGAGCCTTTTACTGCACTTATTATTTCACTGCAACCCATGTCTTAATATTCATATTCACAATTACCAGTAAAGAGACAAACTTTCCAGCAAAGTACCAACATATATAGCTTCCTTATTTATTCTACATTTCCTGAGGAAAAGGAATAAGCTAATAGTTGCTATAACTATTTATCTGGATAGAGAATGGCCTGAAGGCTTTCTGCAGCAGAAGGAAAGTAGCCAGTGCCACTCCTACAGAAGAGTTACTGTTAGTGTTCAACGACCTGCCTCTTGAACAAATTCAGCCTTACTACTTCTCAGTTTTTAGTAGTTTTTAGTGTTTTTTTTTCCAAAAAAAACCTGCTTCCTGCTTTATGCTTTCTGAAATAGAGCACAGAGGGTACACTCTATTATGTCTTTTTGTATTCTGAATTCTCCTTGTGAAGGTTACAGCTCTTCAGGAACTCCTTTTTGGAATAGTCAGAGAAATACAGAAAATTATATTGTGTGGTCAAGGTATGATGTAGCTTGTGTATCTTCTGAACTACATTTAAACTAATGGGCTATATAAGAATAAAGTCAGCATCCTGGAGATATTCACTTTATGTGGTACTGGAGCAGTAAAAGGTTAATTTATCAATCTGGTAAATAGTGGGGTTCCAATTAACAGGGCAGAAAAGAATGCTCACTCCTTTCTATGGATTCATTCACTTCTAAATTTTCCTTCACACCAGCTGGAGCACCCTTCAGGCTGTTTCCTTGGTCAGAGGGGGGAAAATAGAACAGCCCAAATTCTGGTCTTCCAGATGTGTAGACAACCTTGGGCTGTTTTAAACCAACAAGTTACATACTGAATGAAGAAGTAATACATTTTTTGCTTGTTTCACCAGAAAGGCAGTTACAGATACAGTCTTTGCTCAGAACAGACATGACAATGACTACTATGCCAGGACTCCTACTGTGGACTATAAAATTGATTCTGAATGGTAGTCCATTTACATGAGGGTAAAAACACTTCTGTGTGAAAGTATGTTTTTGCCTGGAATTAATGGAGAAGTCACAGTGGGTGCTACAGTGGGGCAATGCACTCTCTTCTTGCATTTCAAAATGGAATGGATTGTTCCGTAAGATCCCTCATCTTTCTGATCCTCCTCCACCATCATCTTTTAAACATTCTCTCAAAGATAACCCACCAACTATCAACAGAATTATTAGACAGGGAATAAACAAAGTCAACTACTGGAGAATTTCATAAGGTTAAAATGCCATTAAATGCCATTAGGTTAAAATGTATTTCAATCCCATTAACATACAACAAGAAATATTGTTAAATATCCGTTCTTCTAGCTGAACAATAAATGGTTAATCATACTCATTCCATAAAACACAATGTAAAATCTGAATAAGAACATTTCACATTAACAGTGGGGGCTTAAGAAGAATACTGTTGTGTATTAACAAAATAAAACCTGAAACCCTACTTAGGCCCTCTTCTAAAGGTGCTCTTCCTTTACTGAAGTAATAGAGAATGCAGATTAGACTTTAAAACAATGTAACAGATGGCAAACATCATAACAGGGATTTTAGTGCTTTCACTATCTGGTGAATACCATTAATCGTAAATCTTTGAATCCCAAGACACTCGGAGACAGCAGAAATCTGCTGAGAAACCCTTTACCACACTGCTTTCATGACGGTTTGGACCACAGTACTGCTTTATTTTTGGAGCTGAGGATGGTGAAAGGGGTAGAAATAGCAGAACAGATTGGCCAGGAAACACAGGAATGGATTCACCATGTTATATGACACCATGTTGACAATTTATGACTGGAAGTGTAACTTTCAGTTATCTGCTTATTAGTTTTTGTCTTCCTTTTTTACTTAGACAATAAACATTTAAGGAAAGTGATCTGTGACCTGTGCAAATATGCTAGTGTATATTGCTACTACTTTAATATGACTTACTTTCTGAAACAAAGATATTCTTCCAATAAACTGGGATAAAGATACATTCAAAGACACCAGACGATAACAAGTTTATTGTTAAATATCTGTGACAGAAGCACTAAAATATTTTGAAGTAAATCATCAGATTCAGACTAGACTTTGCAAATAGAAAACCCTAAAAAATACTTTTGGATAAGCCATCCTCCAGAAGTCAGGTCATTAAAGCAATTATTGCTAATCGGAATGTTTTAACCTATATAATTTGCATACATATATTCTTAAATCTGCATCCGTATGAGTTAAAATATAGATTAAGTTTATGTTTTATGATTAAAGATCTCTATTGTTTAGACGTTTAATAATCATCTAGAGTCTCTTCATTTCATGTTTGACATTCTGTGTGGTTGTATATCACTTCCACATCAGACTGTAAATCATCATTCTTCAGATTAAAATTTTACAGTGACTCTATCTCAATCTAGTGTTGTGATGATTCATTTAAACCCTACCTACCTAATGACAGATGGATTTTTTATAATAAATGCAGTCAATTTGTCACATTTACTTTCGCTGCCTAAAATTTTCGTGTCCCAGTCAAGCACCTTGAATGAACATTACCTCAGTGAAATCATGTGTTACAGTGTAGCTAAGATTTGTACTCAGCCTAGTTATTTTGTTCAGTGAACAGTAACTGGTCAATTTCAGTACTTCCAGGACATAAATGAGAAAGGCTGATGAAGCTCTTGAGAAAAACAGCTGTACAAATGGCTGGTACCATTATCACTGTTGCCATTGTACTGGGGAAGAGAAGGTATGGGAAGGGAAGGGAAGGGAAGGGAAGGGAAGGGAAGGGAGCCAATCATACTGAAGTAAGTGAAAGAGGAGAAAAAGTGTCTGCAACTTGAGAATGCAGTACAAAATCATATAAGAGACAGATTAGTTTATGTGTATCATTGTACCCTCTTTTTATATGGAGGTCAAAACATAAAGCCTTTTCCAACTTTTATCACATTATTGCATAATCTGAACAAGACAATAATTATCAATTAATTAAGTAGTCATAGAAATCAAACATTTTGGAGACTTTTTTTCCTCAGACAGGGTGAATATCAGATGAGATAAAAATCATACAAGTGAGAGACAAGATTTGCCTGTATATACAATAAGCACAAAGCAGAATTTTACATATATGAGTCCTGAACTAGGACATGGCTGTAACTGTAGTAAAGCAATAGCTGCACTGAATTTTAAAACAATGAAGAAGAAAGACAAAGCAGTGGTACAGCACTTTTCAGAAAATTAATGGTCTTGGTGTAAGTCCTATGAGAATTTTGATAAAACTTATTGAGTACCTTAGAGGAGTGATAGCAGGATTAGCTTTTCCTTGCATAACTATTTGAAAATGTATTAAAATCAATATATAGGTAATAAGTATTTGTCATCATTACCTCCTGAATTCTGCTGAAGTTGTTTGTTTGTTTGTTTGTTTTTTGTGTGTGTGGAAGTAATTCATTGTGACACATGAAATAGTCCTGTGGGAATTCCTTGGTTAGGGTAGAATAAACCTATCAAATGAAGTGTCAGTACTTTATACTACTGTTTATTTTATATATTTAAAGCACACTATTGCTTGTACCATTCCTCCAAAGGACCACATCAATCTGCTATATTTTAAACTTACTTGCAAAGAATGAAGCAGTCAGAGCAATTGTAGGACTTTGAAACACCAAATGACTGTTAGATATGAAAACAAATTTTCAAAATACAACATATTTTAAGCACTGGTGTAATGCTAGGGTTATCATTTCTGAGTCATAAATAGCAAATCTCTACATTAGCGTTCCAAAGTCTAAAGCCTGTCACCACAAATTTGACACTCTCCAACACTAAGTGAAGACACATCTTACATCTGTAACACTGAATGGAAAAATAAGTCATCTTCAACTTCAGGGACTGTTCACATAAAATTGCTAAAGCTTTATCTTGGCAAAAACATCTACCCCTTCCTCTCTGTTCTTCCCAGGTCTGAGAATCATACACATTCAGAAGACAATGACATGGTCTCAGAAAAGGCAGATACACATCTGCTTTTACATTTTTTACCTCTATACAAAGTAATGTGCTTAGAAGGGATAATTCTGTATCATACTTTATCAGCTTATTTAGATTATGAATTTGTTGGAAACAGGATCGTTCCCCTTGGTGAACACCTTTGGAATAGCTAACAAAGGGGAGAGTTGGCTTTGTATAAGGCTCCCAGACTTTACTATAATACCAAATGCATAGCATCCCTTTCTTTCCCAGCTGATTATGAAAAAATGAAAAGTTGACCAGAAGCAAAAGAAAAGTTTCTTTGGTAAGGAAAAAATAACACCATCTGTATGTATCAAAAGAATAGAAACTTTCCATGTGCATAATGAATCCAGTTAAAATGTGTATGTTACTAAACCACATAAATAATCTTATTCACCCACTTAAATGTGACTCGCTAAAAAGAAATAACTATGAAATAACTCTCCATTTTATGTCATCATTCTTTTTGAGCTTCAAAAATCATAAATGCATTTTTAAGCCATAATTACAGTGTTTATCTATGAAAAGAAAGTAAATATCTGGTTGCTGGAGTTTATTACATTCTTTTAAGACAAAATGACTGTAATAAGAGTATGTGCTCTACAAGTGAACTGCAATGGTAAAGGTTGACTTCATGTTCCAACATTTAAACTATTGGTTACGTCAGTTCAACCCTCGTGTCATTTATACCTTTTGCATATCTAGTTACTTTCGTCTATTTGTCAGTATAGATGGAACAAAAAGTCTCTATAGATGAAGATGAATACAACCCACATTTATGTTTCTTGTTCCCACCTCATTTCTGACCTATTTGTAGTTTCCTTGCTGTTTTTCACTAATTAAAAGTTAATAACAATGAAACACCAGACCATTGATATTTCTAACTTCTGCAATTTTCTTCTGCTATTGTGTCTAAATTACTATGTGGCAATGGCCAACTCAGTCCATTGTGTTTCTATCTGTCTGAATCTACTGCAACTGTGTTCTGTTTTTCAGTCTAAAAATATGGTTGTATTACACTAATAGATTAGTGTTTTGTAATACACAGAAGCATCATGTAACTAGAAAATAAAAATAAGAAAGACCTGCTGTGTATCAGAAAAATAAAATAAAGTTGTACAGTTGTACAATTCTTGCTTTACTTCTGAGTGAGATTACAGGTTTTTGCAGATATATAATTCATGAAGGTTAGGATCAGAACAAATCTAAGATTTCCATCTTGTTCACAATGCAAATATGTCTTTTGCATCAGTATATTTAGGATTTCCAATATAAATTTCTGTACTAAAAATTAAGTTTGATTGGTCTTCCATTACAAGTGTGATCAAAAACAAAATAGATATAAATACAGTAGTCAGACATCTATGGCTATTTGTATGCAATTTATATATATATATATATATATAGGGATGAACAAAAAGCATCAGAACTAACTACCTAACTAAGAGGTAGACCATGCCTGATATTTAGCCATGCTTTACAAAGAGCAGTAAGCAATACAGGTGCATAAATCTAGCATTTCAATTTAGAAATAGGGAATTCAGGATCTGCCTTAGCTTGGAATCAGCAGCAGTCATCTGAAGCTAAGAAATTTCCACCAGATTAAATAGTGATGATATTTATTTCTTAATGTTTTCATTTGTGTTCCTCATGAATCTTGAAAAGATATTTTTATTTGCTTGCTAAAATAGGCGTATTTTACTTTTTTTTTGGACTTTCAATTTCATTTTTAATTCCTAAAATTCTACTTGTATATTCCAGAGATGCAAAAGAATTATCTGAGCTCCAGTTTGTTATCTGAAGTATACACTTAAGTCATTTCCCAAGAAAAAGATTTTCATGATCTATACCGTAACAGAATTCATACTACATGGAATCTTTTAATAGTTCACTCAAGCTACTAGTCAATAGGTCACTCAAGCTACTAGTAAATCAAGAAATATGCAAAAGTCATAATACTAAGCATTATGGGCTCATATTTTTGTTTACTATTGTCTTAGAAATGTTTGAATGAAACTGCATTAAATGCAAACTTCACTATGCCTAATACATAGTTTATAATCCCAGAGACGCATGTAAAATAATGAGAATACAAAGTTTAATTAGCTATCTTTTTGACATTTTGAAAAGATTACACTAAATATTTTAATATGAAGAAAAATCAAATGCAGAAGGTAAAACAATGTGCAATTTACCAATATTTTTGCAATGTAATACTTGTTTAATATCCCTTATCATTTCTAAGATTATTTTACAGTTTGTCCATACCACTGAGTGTCATTATCAAATAGATATAATATCCAATATTCCAAAGTACATCTGCTTTTAAGTATTTCATCTCTTACTTCTTTTTTTGAGTTTACATGTTCAAAGAAGTCACTCAGGAAATAAGTGCCTCTTAACACTCCATCTAAAGAAACTTAAGCAGGCCTTGAAAATATATATACTAGGTAGCAGTGCAACGGCATCTTAGGTTGAATGCAGACTGACCTGCTAATGCATGCCCAGAATGCTCATAGTCTCATTTCTCCAATTATTTAAATCAAAATTATGCAAGCATGCAGTATGACTTCTCTGTGACTGAATTTCTAAATTGTTTCTTCACTATCAAGTCAAGAAGGACCTATCCTCAGAAACCCAGAGCACACTCAAATTCAATAAGTATAGGTAAACTCAGGTAAACAACAGCTTTTACTTCTTGTCTATTAGTACTGAATGTTTAAAATTATAATTTTGATGATAGCAGGCACCTATTCCCATCATCTTTGCCTATATTTCTTTACTTGAAATAGAAGTAAGAGATGCACAATACAGCACTGATTCAGAGAACCGGACAACTTACTTGTGCTTCCACCCAATTGCTCATACGCATATTTCTATGTCGCTGAAATGCATAAACAAGTCTTGCAAATATTCTTCTTACAAAATTCTTACAAAAGTGATTCAGGAAAAAATAAAAAAGTAAGCAAGGCAGAAAGAAGTGTAAGCAGTAATAGTGGCACTGATACTTAGTGGGCTACAGCACATTGATTCCAATAGTTCTCTAAGAAATTCAGCTACCACAACTAAACCTTAGCTTTTTGCCATAGTTCCATTACAAGTTAGAAACAATTTATGTACAAAACTTCCAATACTTTTCATGCTAAATCAGTAACTCACATAAACATGTCATTGTATTGACTTTTAATGGGCTAAAATACTGTGTTGAGGTCATTCTACTTAATGCAAACATGCATTGACATACGCTATGATGAAACTGATACTTATCATCATACCGTCCTCATAGAAGTCTTATAACTATCGTCCTATTACTGTATATCTTGGAAACATTATACAGACAACTTTTCCACACATTTTTCAAGATAATTCAGCGGTATTTCTTAGTGACATTTCTATGTCAAATTCACTCTTAAAATGTAAGAAGAAAACAGAATCATGGACTTACAGTCTTTAATTTTCATGACTCTTTTTACTTCTCCACTTCCTGATCCTCCACAACCATCTTCATCATCACAATCTCCACTGATTTGTTCATCCACACTTCCACCACTGCCTGTTTGTTGCAGATCCCAGTTATTATATTTAGGAAATGATTTGCTCTGCAATAGCTGAAGACAAGATACAGTGTACAAGTTAGCAATACAGATGGAAAACTTCAGTGAGCAGACAAAATTTCAGATATGTCTCACTGATATTTATCAGCTTTAAAAGGAAAACACCAGGTTCCACTGAAAGGCAATTCTGATTTTTTGTTTCCTCTGGCTTGCAGTCAGATTTAAAAGAGTGGTATATGGACATGTATACTTAATTTTAAATTTTAAAATGTGTAACATTTCTGTGTCTATACTGCTAAACAAGAGAGGATAAGGCATTAATCCCTAGCCCAGAGGCCAAGTCGCATGGATGGAGGCATTCTTCACACCTTCAGACTAGTGTCCTTTAGAGCAGACAGACAGCATCCATGCTACATAGCAACTGGCCCTAGATCTTTTCCAGACCCACGTGGTGTCCACATTCTATGATTCTATCACTAGGAATGCATGGGTTTAGTGCAGTCCTGTAGGGATTGGTAGTTCTTCCAGATTATTTAGGATTTTCATTAATGACCTGGAAGGTAGTATAAAACACATACCATGCTGATAAATCTTCTACTGCTACAAAAAATGGAGAACTACTCAGTAAAAAATAGAAGTGGCAAACTGTCTAATAAGGTACCTCATCTGGTAAGCCAGGCCATAGAATGAATTTTTAAATACATACTATAATGAAACAGACAAAAGTAAATTTGCAAGTCTAAATATTGTATTACATTCATATTAGAAGATAAAATATTCTGTTCTATAAAATAGTAGATTATGAATTATCAAGAATAGTGTTCTAGCCAAAGGTTTTAATGGGATAGCTCTGAAGACAGAAATAGGAATACTAAATCAGATTAGGTATATTACTCCCAAATCAAGGTCTTTTTTCCTTTGTTCAGAAAGGATGGCACAGAACTGAGTTCTACTGGAGTGTTAAAAAAAGGGAATAAACAAAACAAACAAACAAAAAACTGTTATTTTTAACCAATGTGAAAATAGCAAATGAATGAAAAACTTTGATTTATTCATTTAAAATAAATTAAACAAATCCACATTATCAATATTGTACATTAAAAATAAACCAAATAAGGGTTGATCTATATCAAAATAATTTATTAACAGTTGTGGTCAAGTTCTTAAATATATATATACATATATATATGTATGTATTCTGGTTCAGACAGAGGTTTTAGTCTTAAAGCAGGAATTAATTCAGAAGTTCAAGACCAAGATATGCAGGAGATCAGAAAAAGTAACCAAAAATGGCCCCTTCTGGCTCTTAAAAATGTATGAATCCATGTAACTAAATTTGGTTTAAATGGAAGACTAGATTATTTTTGATTTTCTGTGCTTGCAGAAAGTTACAAATGAGTTCATCTCTCATAAGTGATGAAAACTGAAAGGCAAGGGAGCTTATGTTTACACTGTTGAAACTGATATGATACTGGTTCCCTTTCAACAAAAATCTAGTATCCCATTTACTTATTTTACACATCATACACCTTCAGGGGAAACATTGTTTTTTATTAATTTAATTTTATTATTTTTTAATAAAAACACCTTGATGATATTCTGTTGCAGTCAATGTGAACTAAGCTCAGTCATAATATTTCTTCTCTTTCATTTATGTGCATATCTTAAACACCTGTGGAGGGAATCCCAAAGGAGACCAGCAGTAAATCCAATTTACCTAATCAAATCAAACCTAGAAGAATTATTTCTAGAAGCATGACTGTTTTGAACTCCTTCAAACCAGAAGAATAACCTATGCTAAACTTTATTCCTCTGCTTAGTATTATATACGTGAGTACTTAAAAGGACAGAGTTGCTCTTTAAAAAACTACTCATGCCTCAGTTTTGTCTATTTAAAAAATCCTTCTTCATATCTGGGAGCACATTATACAGCTAAAACCCCTCAACTCAGGTTCTCACATGATTTCTGTCATGAGCAACTGATTTTCTTTCTAATTATTACTGGATTTGAGTGAAGAGAGAAAAAAAAAAGCTTTGCTCTTGTCCCTTGGTACACTTCATACTAGCCCAGCTACACACACTATCAGTTTGGTTATTTCACAAAGTATTTAATTTTTTGGTCTTTGGGAAAAAAAAAACAAACAAACAAACAAACAAACAGAAAACAAATGAACAACAACAACAAGTGTCTTACTAACATCTCACTGCAATTCAAGTCATCCTCGGAAAATTAAGTAAATGAGTAATTGAAAAACTAAACCCTAGATTGTACTCTCCTTTCTGTCTAGGTAGTAGAAATAGCAGAAAAAAATCACATTACATATGATTAATGTTTAGAGACTAATGTTCTTTGTCCATTTCACCCATCCATGAAGATAGCATAGCTACAAACAGAAATAAATGAGAAAAATAACAAGAGAAACATAAATTTAAGAGGTAAAACAGGTCAACAATGGAAAACAAACAAACAAACAACAACAAAAAACCCACCAGCAGCAAAATTTCATTTGAAACATTTATAAAGTCGTTTTATGAGCATTTTTAGTATCTCTTCTGCAGAGCCATTGATCTGCTTGTATTTTTTATTTCACTGTTCTTTACTGCTCACCTGTTTCATTGTATTTGTTTTAAGGTTATTGGTATGACCCCCTCCACTAGACAGAGCAAATATTTTGCAGATAATTTGCTAATAATTTTACCTTTATCTTATTCTCATGTGAATTTTACACACTTCTCTCTTGGTAAGAGTGGATATTAATAGACAGGACATCTACTAATTCCCTATTTCTACCCTATTGTGAGTGAAGAAATCGGTGATTTATCTAAAGAATAGATTTCAGTGAATGTAATTCAGTGGCAGATTAAGGGAGCTGGTTCACAGCAAGCAGTACTGCTTCACATACTGTTTTCTCTTACACACCAGAAGCATGATAAAATTACTTCTTCACAACATTTCCAACCCCCATCTGAGTGGATTCTGGTACAAGTGAGGAGAGCATGAGATCTTAGAATGAGATAGACTAATTCCTAGAACACAGCTATTTCATTCTATTGGCAAGAAAGACAAGTTCAGATATTGAAGATTTGACTATATGATTACTAAAATTTCACACTGTTGAGAAGGTATGCAGGGCAGTTAAGGTATCTCATAAGGAATACAGTTTTATTTGCCTTCCAAATTATGCCAAAAGGTAGCCATTGCTAATTCGGTTGGAAATCAGTTATGGTCATTTGTCCTGGGAAGTCAAAGATATCCAAAACTGCTGGTAATAGCAGATGTTCTTTTGCTCCTGGCTTGACAAAGTGCATGAAAGCCCTGTGAAGTGACTAAGCTTTCAATGAGTATTTCCTCATTGTAACACACAGTACAGAACTTTGCCTTAAAGAAAAACAAAAAAAAAAAAAAAAAGAAAGAAACAAACAACAAAAAAAAAACAAAACATCAACAACAACAACAAAAAAAGCACCACCAACAACAAAAAAGTGCTATATCTTAATCATCTGTTTTATCTGTACCATTTGGTTGTATTAAAATGAACAAATAAATTCAGGTCAATAGACTTATTCAGCTACTTCAGACAAAGAACGGACTGATTTTTGTTCATCTTGATTTATTGGCTAACTATTTACATCCTTTTTAATTACTGAGAAATAAATTAATTCTTGAGAAATAAATTAATTTCCACCTATTTTGACATTAGAATTTAACTTCACATCCACTATTTTACAATTAGAATAAGCTCCATTGAGAGATCAAAAGTATATTACATTCAGGTGAGGCACTATGCATGTTTGATACACAGCAGTGGGCAAAGCTATCTTGGATTATAGCCTGGTAGAAAGCATAGCTGTGTTAAGGCAGTTAGAGAAAGAATTCCTTATTTTTGCCACTTCCCAAAGTGGAAGTTCTTTCTCCAGTTCTGTGGCATTTTCAGATAGCACTTATCCAGATCTTTGTAAAGAAAAAGGAAATCAAGAAGCAAAGGAAATAATGTTTGTTTACATGAAATGGAAGATGACCTTCCAAGAAAAAAAAAAAAAAAGGAAGAAGAAAAAAAAAGATAAAAAGAAAAAAGACCACTCAACAACTCATCTGAACACATCTACTTTGATGTTAGAATTTGGACTAATCCACTGGAGCCATGATTATTAACAAAACATAGTATGAAAGATGCAGATGTGAGGAATGATAGCTCCTCCTAAGACACACTATAGGAAAGTACTCCATAGTCCAGTCTGAAATATGTAGGAGAATCTCACAGGGCAGTCATGCCCAATTTGTATCACTCTGAATATTAAATAGTTTCTGAATAGAAAAGCAGGAAAATAATATTGCAACAGGAAATAAGAAAGTCAGAAAACAGCAAAGAAAGTTGTTTCTGCTCAAGTATAATGTCAATCTAATATTGTGCCAATTTGCAGGCTCTGTGCACCTGAATTGTTCTGACAGGGATTCTGAGTGCCACAGTTCAGTTACATGAATAAGCAACAAAGCTAATGAATGATTATAAAGTCTATTCTCTGACAACTAATGATGACACCATGAAATAATTCACCTACAGTTTATCAGTACAATCAGTGAAAGATGATAGGGATCACTATCACTGGTGCCTAGCATATAATGCAGACTAATCAACAAATTATTGGCAAACAGGACACAGGACACTCTTAATTCCTCAAGGAGATAAAAACATCTTTCTTTTAGTCCTAAAGAGTAGGACTCTTAGGTAATGCAAACTGGAAGTAAATTACAATGGCTGCTGGCATATAAGAGGTAGACTTTATATTCATGCACATCACTGATATCCACAGCAGCACAGTGGAAGTGAGCAGCTCAGGGAGAAAATTAGCTGGGCCACAAGCTGTGTTTATAGGAGTCCTTAACATTTCAGAAATCTCTGCATAAATGTCAAAGTATGCCTCTAAGACACTTAAGTCTACCAACAAATAATTGCTGTAGAAGGCTAGCTCTACAAAAGAGTTGTGGTTTGTACTTAGCTGGGAATACAGAATATTATTCTAAATCTGCATGTGAAGCCTTGATCCTTATAGAGTATAGATCTGGAAGAATGATTACAGAATAATGGCTTATGTAGATTTCCACCAGCTCCAATCAAACTGAGGCATATAAAACCAATAGGTGCTACGCACTCAGAGAAAAGAGAGACTCTTATGTACAGTTATCACTGAATTACTAACAGCAGCAAACTATGACACACTTCATCACATCTCATTATGTCAGAATTTTATAGGATACTAAAAAAAAAAAAAAAAAAAAAAAAAAAGATAAAAGCCTTTAAGCAAGACAAAAAAAATATTCAAACTCTATTTTTATAAAACTGGTAGACTCCCAGAAGTATTTGAAACCAAGTTAAATAAAAGAAGGTAGTAGAAGGAATCCATTACTTTTGCATTAGCCATTGTTCTGTAGATAATGTATGTTAAAAACAGTCTCTCAAAGTTAAAAAAATATAAACATTAAAAATACATTTCCATCAGCAACAGCTGCACATGTACTTTTTTTCTCATATCAGAGCATGCCAAATTGATATAGAAGATGAAGTGGGAGTAGACATCTAAAAATAATAATAAAAAAAACTCAATTACTATGAAAGAAAAACCTTGAAAGTTCATTTGTCTCACAATGAACTATATCTATGTTGATTATAGAGTAGTTTTGGTGGGGAGGGATTATCTGTGCAAAAGTAATTTCCCCCCCTACTATGAAATAAACTGAGCAGAACCTTAAAATTATTAATAATTGAGAATCTCCTTAGGTAAGTGAGATCAAGTAGCAATTACATAAGCATATCACCAGTCCTTAACAGTGACTGTGTCTGGACGAATTTTTTATGAAGATTTTGCTGCATTTCTTTTCCACAAAACATTCCATAGCAAAAACATACATCAAGAGGCCTTCTACATTACTTACCAAGTTTTTCTTAAGGTCCTATATATCTTCTTTTAATTTGCAGCATATATCCTTAAATCAGAAAGCTAGTAAAAACTCTCATACATCATTTACACCCCACTTAAGCCTTACAGAGAAAGTTTTCCAGTTCCCTTCAAAACAAGACCTTCCTGCCACACCATTTACCCCCTGCTCCTGTTCCTGAGTTGCCATTTATTTTTGTGACTTCTATATAACTATACTCCTCTGGCTATGTTCATTGTGTAGTAAGGCTGCTTTGCATAAACTGAGACTCGTCACATATGAAGGACTATATTTTTAAATCCTCTTTACCACCAAACTATTCTTGAAATAGACCTTGCTACTGCCTAGACTTGTCAAAAATCATCAAGCCTATTTTTCAAAAACTTCAAGAGAATTAAGGTATTCTAGAAGCATGGAAGTGGTGGAGGAGGGGATACTGTATTAGTTGAGAACAGTTTTCTTGGTATATAAAGAAGTGAACCATTTGCAATCAGAGCCTTCTGAATGGTTTGATAGAACTATTCTTTAAGTCCCCTTGGGTCTTTCTGAGTGTGATAAGATTGTAACTTTTTGTCAGAAAAACTAGCTTCGAGTTCAAGTAGCTGCCTATGATATTTGTCTGCAACATTACTTATTCAGATGCAATCAAATATCATGCAGAATATTATCACATAGAAATAATCTTTTTTGAAATTCCTGAGAAAGCCTGGCTCATCTGTTTTGCAGCTGTAATATGTGCGCAATACTCTAATTATAGTAATCCTAATCTATGCAGACTATGTTATTAAACGTGACATATACTTTAATTGTTGACAGATGGCTTTGAACCCTGCATAAATATTTATAAAGTCACTTGTATTCCTATAGCTAGCACACACAAAAATTCCAGGTACATTAGTCTGTCTTTTCAGAATCCTTTTTACAGGCACATTCAAGCTTAGGATTTCCATTATCATATCTGAAGTCTTTAAAGGGACCACTTTCCTCCTAGAGTGAAATGAGTGGTGTATAGGTCATGGACAGTTTTTATAATTTTGGAAATCGGAGAATTTTTCAGCAGTACATTGTATTGTGTTAGGCCATGTGCTCTCAGTTATTAAATATTTCCATCACACCATTTATTTGTAATTAACCCTGTTCTTCCTGCTACCTATATAGGAGAAATTAACAGAAATCTTTCAGTCTTGAAGAACAGTTCAGAATCAGGATCAATCCAGCAACACTGCTCATTGACATGTGAATTTCTTTTCTTTTTTAGAATGCAGAAATCCTAGTTTTATGACATATAGAATAGGAAACTTGTTTATATGTGCATTATAAAAACAATAAAAAAAAAGTAGAAAATAGGTAGCATTTACAAACCATAAAGTATAGAATATGATTGAGTAGTTGTATCTGAGCTTTTCAAAGATATCTTAGGATGGGCTTAAGCAAAATGAAAGGTGAAGACTAAGGGGTTCACACCAGTCTCACAAAATGCTTGTGTATCCCTTCATCCGTTAGGCTGGGAGTCACTTAATGTAACTTTAGCAATCTAAACTTATGCATCTATCTATCTCTGCATGTAAATCCAGGGATTCATTCATCTCAATCTAAAGTAAAATGAAAGATGTTTATCAAAACCAAAATTCAGATTCACAGTCACAGAATCATAGAATGGCTGAGGTTGGAAGGAACCTCTGAAGATCATCTAGTCTAACCCCCTTGCCAAGCAGAGTCACCAAGAGCACATTGCGCAGATGAGTTTTGAATATCTCCAGAGAAGGAGACTCCACCACCTCCCTGGTCAACCTGTTCCAGTGCTCTGTCACCCTCTCAGTAAAAAAAAAATGGCCCTCTCAAATTCAGCCAGAAGTTCCTGTGGTTTATTTTGTGTCCATTGCCTCTTGACCTCTCACTGGGCACAACTGAAAAGAGGCCAGCTCCATCCTCTTGACACTCTTCCCTCTGCTCTAGTCTCAGTTTCCAGATAAGAATATAAAAAATTATTTCTATGCATAAATGAGGTTTAAATGTTCTTCACTGTAGGATTTGTGTACTAAATTTAAATGTCTGCAGGCTAGCTAAATGGTACTAGACACCTTTTAGTTTCACTAGGTCTTTCATAGTCAATTGAAAGAACTAGACGTCTTCTCATCCTACAATAAGCCATGTAAGAAAACACAGATATGTTACTGATTTTTCAAGGGCATTAGCTGGCACTACATATTCCAAAGAGGGCTGATTATTTCATTGAATTTTTGCACTAAAAACTCTTTCTAGCAAAACTGACTTTCTGTCAGAAAATGAAGGATGGGGAGAGGGGAAAGTGACGATTTAAAAGAAGAAAGTGAAAATGAGAAACTTTACCATGTAACTAGGAAAATTCTAATACTAATTCCTGGAGGGGGGGGGTTATAATTTCTTCCTTCAGAGTCTCATGAAGAGATCAATAAGAAAGGAAAGAAAGAAAGAAAATGTCAACCTTTTGATGTCAGACTTCTACTGTCTCAAAGACAGGGAATAATGTTTTAAAAGTTCTATCTGAGAGCAAATTATAAAAGAATTTATTTTATTCATTTGGCTTGCAATTAATATATATATATATAATGGTAAGTTTTATGCATTGTTTTAGCACAGCAACAGTAAGCTTTGAATGCTTTTTCTCATATGCAAAAATACTTCGCACAAAGCATGCCCACAACTAAACGTCAGAAATAGGTGAGTCAGCATTTTTTGCTTTTACGAAACTTAAAAAATTCTGAATTCCTTTAAGATGATCTTATTGTATTTTTTTTCCTCCCACATAGAACATCTAATTGGAAGAATACTAGAAACACCTATTCAATGCAGCTATGTATTTTATTTTTTTTCTTTTTGTTGGGAGTACGAATAGCATTAAAGGCCCCAATACAAAATTAAGAAAATATTGTTGAAGCCTATAATAATATCTTAAGACTTTTTCTAAGACACTTTCGGTGTTTTCAATTTATTATAATCCAATTACATGTGTGCATATCCTTGCTGCTCCAGAGATAATATATGACAAATGGAGTTGGGATTTTGTTTCAAATGCTAGTATAATTTTTTTATAGCACTTAACCTGACAAGGATTTCATTATTGCAATGCATTCATTTCTGCATGGTTCTGTAGTGTAAATTTATGTAGAAATAAGAATCATCACAAGATCAAGTATTAATGCAGAAAAATACAGAACACCTTTGATACCATATAAATTATAACATAAAAAGTTAGTTTCTAGGGTTCAGTGCCCATTTCTCTTTATATCTTCAAAATATCAATTGTTTAATAAATTATAAGCTGAAAAGGTGTTTGAGTAAGGAGTTTTGCACACAATCATTTCAATAATAGACTACTTGAATACATATACTCTAGATGTTAGTATAATACAGTTGCATTTGTAAACTAAAAGTCACTAAAAGATCATCTATCTATCACATATAGCGAAGTGCTATCTTCTTTCTTTTGTAGTTTTATTGTAGTGTTCTTTTACATCCAGAACTGGGCTATACTACTCTATAAATTACAAAGAAAACAAAGTAGTTTAATGGGAGCTGGTAGAGTGTAGTGCAGTACTAAGCACTACCAGTAGATTAACAGCTTGGTAGAAAAATAACCCTCATAATGTCCCCCAAATGCAAAGACCATTCATATAGGCACAGCATTATGGAAGAAGATACAGAATTGAGAATCTACATGTTTCACTGTTTCCTAAGTTTCAGCCAACAGAAGAACAGATATTACTCATTATCTTTCATATAATAGCTTCATTATTAGGGTTTTTTGTGCTGAAAATGGAAGATTCAGATTGAAGCACTTCCACTGTCCCCAGTGATCCATACCCACATTTTTTCCTAACTCTCATGCTGTATTCTAGTTTTATTAAGATAAAGGAAAATGTGTTCTTAATCTATTCTTATGAAAATGCATCAGAGAAGAATAAATTACTAATATTTTTCTGGGCCCAAAGTTCTGGAAAGAACACATAGATTTGTAGCCTTATAGTTAAGGTCAAAATGATCATCTGAATGTTATACTTACTGAAGGATAAACAAAGTTCTTCCTTCTCAAAGATCCTATAACTTTGACATAGAGTCTCTCTCAATGGAGGAAGCTGAAGTAGGATCTCTTACTTTTTAAGCTAGTACTATAATCATTAAATTGTTATTTGAGGGGAAAGAAGAGAAAGATAAGCAACTTTTTTCCCTCAGATGTTAGAACACTTTACTATTTAGATACTGTGATTAAATGATAATCTTCACTAGTACAAAGGAACATACTGACACAAAGACTGGAGGGGAACCTCAATAACCCAATCAGAGTCCTTCCCAGAAGATCCTCAGTCCCATATGCTGGGAGAACACCCACCACACCCATTGGGACACAATTTCCACAGATCACCTCAGAGACTAAGGTGGTTACTGCATAGGTGTTGTGGAATACATTATGTTATGCAGGGGAAGGGCATTTGGGATTATACTAGACTGAATATGAGATGCTTAGAAATTTAATATGGGATGCTTAGTGGTAGAACCAAAGATGGGGAACAGGAGAGATCAAGGGTATTTAGGAAGGAATAAGAATGGGAAAATAGAAACATAGAATCATGGAATGGTTTGGATTGGAAGGGACCTCAAAGATAACCTAGTCCCAACACCCCTGTCATGGGCAGGGACACTTTGCACTAGACCAGGTGCCCAAAGCCCCATCCAACCCGGCCTTGAACACTTCCAGGGAAGGGGCATCCACAACTTCTCTGGGCAACCTGTTACAGTGCCTCAGAGTAAAGAATTTATTCCTCTAATGCCTAATCTAAACATACACTTTTTTTAGTTTAAAACTGTTATGCCTGTCCTATTACTACACCCCTTGACAAAGAGTCCCTCCCCAGCTTTCATGTAGCCCCCTTTAGATACTGGAAGGCCACCATAAGGTCTCCCTGGAACCTTCTCCTCTCCAGGCTGAACCAAGTCTCCAAGTCTCTCAGCCTGTCTTTTTAGGAAAGGTGTTCCAGCCCCTTGATCATCCTAATGACCCTCCTGTGGACTATTAGTAATAAGTACATGAGATATATTAGGACAAAGAATAGAGAATAGAGAATAGAGGGAATAAATAATAGATAATAAGTAGATGGTTAAAGAAATGAAAAGAGATAGTCATCTGTAAACAGGGGCTTGTCAGTACACATCTGGCCATGCTCTGCACATTATCATATCAGATCTGCCCTGTCTTCTCATTAAATGTAATCTCTAACTGTTATTTAGAGTGAGGGACACTATTCTGTGTTTGTGTGTATATGTCTATGAGGGCCTGAGTGCTATCCACTGTCTTGTAGACCACCAGTCACACAGATCTGTGTGTCTGTAGTGCCATTGACAGGAGGCACTGGTTTGGGTTTTTTCTTTTTTTCTTTTTTTTTTTTCCATTTTTCTGGTATGGGGAGCAACTTTCTTCCTTACTAAGAACAATCAGCTCTCTAAACTTAGCTTTGTACAAATTTTCAGTGAAGGTATGACTTCATCAGAGAGCCAACTGTTTGCAGTTGGTATAAAAGGGAAAAAAATATATATGTTCCTTTGTGGAGTATGATTTTATTATTATTTTTTTCCTCCTCTGCCCCCATTAATAAAATTGAGCTGTCATTATTGCAATTAGATATAGGGTTCAGAGGAAGGAGACAAGGCAATACTTTTTAATTTATATCTTCCTCTTCCTTGGGGAAATACAGACAGTGTTCATACAGAATGAGCACACCTTTTGAAGAAAGGCTAAAGATCTCAGGTTTTACCCACATCCAAAAGGCTAATTTTTTGCCTTTTCTGACTTTTCTAATGGATCTCCTACCTTCCTGGTAGGAGCTTCATGATTCCAGCCACATCAGGATTTGGAAGAAGCAGACTTAATGCCTGGTTTTTAGGGCAGACCACTAACACTTTGCTGCTTTAGGAATGCAGTCTTCCCAAGTCTATTACACTGGTCTCTGGAAAACATGAGAGAGGATACAATCACAGGTTTAGCTACGTGATTTGCAAAGAGTCTTTAAGCTCCTTAAGCTCCTTAAGCTCCAAAATGCATTAAGACCATTTTGAAGATGTTTACTGAAAAGTCTACTCCACATTTTACTTCTGTGCACAGTGGCTCTACTTTAATTTTTCTGTCTACAAATTGGACAATTTGTCTCACTCACAGTAGGGTTCTCACCATCTACCACAGATTCTATCCCCACCCTCTTACAAGGGTATTTAACAGATATAGCTTACGATAAACCTTTCCTAAATTTCTGATGTGCTTGCAGCAGTTCCTAAAAGCTTTGACTGTCAATTAACTGTAAGTAGTATCTCTAAATATATTTCATGAGCTTAGTCATAAGTTAATAACAGAGAAAAATAAAAATGCTGTTAATATGTTAAGTAATATGTCCTTTCATACACAATGACTTATGCACAATAAAAAAGACATTAAACAGTTACTGGTGTGATCAAAGAAAGCCCTCATTGGATGAAAATTATAGATTTAGAGATCACATAGTCAAGTCTATAGATTCACTTCACTACCCATGACTGAAATACATATTCAATTTCTAATTCAAGAAAATGAAGAACAAAATAATTACTGAGGGCTCCAGAGGCTTTTTATTTGTATTTTCTCTCCAGTTAATTGTAAAAGAATATACTGAGATGTGAAGTAGTGTTGTTCAGCACAACCTTTTTACTCCTGTAGTTTTGTCATGGTTCACAGTCCAGTTTAGGCACTGATCTATAATACTGCACAACTAAATTAATCAATTTGGTACTGTGTTTTGTTGTTATTGTTGTTTGTTTGTTTGTTTGTGTAAAATTTTCTATGTAAGCCAGGACTCAAACAGTTCATCCCAGAGTCCTGATGCCCTGATTGTCCAGGTCAGGCAGACAATAGAGTGTACCATGATCTTGTGTCTGCCTAAATGTCAAAGCTTTTTCAATGGAAATCAGAATGCAAGTATGTCATGGTTTCAGCTGGGATTGATTTAATTTCCTTCATAGTGAGATGTGTGGGAGGATATGGGCAGTTATATCATGACTGTCACATCCAAAAAATCAGGCAAAGCCATCTGGGCTGATACACTGTGGCAAGATATTGCTGCCTGGGTAGAGAGCCTAGCTGCAAAAGTACACCACATACATGCTCACATACCTGATGTCTGCCAGGTTAAATCACAAGCGAATGTATAAATGAAGAAGCTGAACACCCAGATTTCCTCCTGAAATGTAGTCTACAGATAGCAAGAATGTGAATGTAATGTATAAATTGAGAAAATGCTCTCTAGACCTGAAATTTAGAAGCACTCTACAAATATCAGTCATGAACTGAAAATATAAATCAGTGTTTCAAAAACCCATAGTGTGAATACCTTTATAACATTTCAGTAAAAATAAAAGCAATTTATGCAGTAAATGTTCTTTATCAAAATCAAATTCAGTCCTTTACCCAAAGTTTTCTGTAATGTGTCAAAGGATCCACTACACTAGTCAGCAGAATGCTTCAAGCCTGCCAGAAAGGAGTTCCGATAGTTCTGTGTTTGCATCAGAACCAAAGGTAAAAGAAGCAACTAAACAGCACTCCAAGACTAGAGAAACATGCAAAATAGAGTGAGGGGTCATGCACTTAATGCTCTAGAGAAAAGCTTCTATTTCTCTGGATTCCAAGAAAATTGATCTGAACATCATAACTGACAAGCATCTTCACTGGTTGAACAATATTGAAATTTAACATCGAAGTCTCTTTTTATGAAAGTAAGATAGCCACTAGAAAAGTCAAGATTCTGTTGTGCATGTCCATCAAGGCTTCAGCAATGCTTCCTGTCTTAGTAATTTGATCTCCTTCTATGATAAGGTCATCTGCTTGTTGAATGAACGGAAGGCAGCGGACGTAATCTTTCTGAATTTCAGTAAGGCCTTTGATGCTGTCCTTCCCAGCATCCTTCTGGACAAATTGTCCAGCTGTTAGATATTGATTATATTCAGTCAAATATTGTTTGTTGCATGAAAATCTGTAACAAACCCGAGATTCTTTCATATCAAGTGTATTGATATAGTAAGAATAGACAATGTTGAATCCCCTTTTCCTTATGCAGATTTAATGCCAGCTCATTTCCTGATCAGAACATAAATAA
Organism: Nettapus auritus; assembly: GCA_011076525.1. Lineage (NCBI taxonomy): Eukaryota > Metazoa > Chordata > Aves > Anseriformes > Anatidae > Nettapus > Nettapus auritus. Next base: position 153,552,982 of record CM021765.1, read on the forward strand.
AAATCAGCTTCTTAAAAATTATCCTTATCATCACAGACAAAATAATAGAGGGGAAAAAAAACAGCAATAATCATATTCATATCAGTGAAGTGATAATATCTGAATGTTGTAGACTTGTATCCCCATTACAAACATTATAGCGGTAGAAAGTCCATGAACTGCAGCAAATGAAGAGATTGAATTTTCTTCTCAAATGGTAACTGCTGCTGTAATCAAAGCCTCCATCTCATAACAGTTGCCGAATTGAGATGAATCCCACCCTAAGTATAAGCAAATCCATGGTAAGTGTCTATGTGAATGATTTTAGCTAATGCACTATTACTTGAATTGTTAGCTTTCTATCAGTAAAAGCTATACAAACTCAGTCTTGTCCTGGTTTATGAATGTGTATGCTCATAATTACTGCATACAGTAACTGGTTCAACAGTTAGCATATAGCATTTTATTCCTGTGTTTGAGCCATACGTTTGCGACTTCAAATATGGATGTGGCTGTAAGGCTATATTTACATTAGCAAATTCTGTGGAACAGAAACAGACCTAAAAAACAAGGCAGTATTGTAGTCTTAAACTAAAGAAAACAAGGAAACCTTGAAGAAAACAGAGAGACTGGTAGCCTTGAGCTAGTAAAAGCAAGGGAGATACGGGATGAAAACTAGAAAACAAGAAGGAGGAAAACAGCTGAAGGTGGATTCCAGACTGACCTATGGTTACCTTTCACTCATTAAGGGTCGTTAACATATTAAAAAACACAACCATCAAAATGCAAATGTACGGAAATGTGGGATTTGGTGTGTCCCCTCCCCTGATGGTTCTCTGTAATATGCATGCACAACAGAGATAAGTTGAGATAAAACAACCATTCAGAAGTAGCCAGAGAGAGGTTTCACAAGTTAGCTGTGTGTAGCTGAAGGTGCTTCAAGTCAGAGCTGAGCTTGCTTTGTGAAAAATGGTCAAGCACCTGATTCTGCAGAATTATATAATTAATTATTTAATTAAAAGTCCTTCCTCCTCTTAAATATCTTTACTGATGATTTGAATGAGGGAATTGAGTGCACCATTAGTAAGTTTGCAGAAGACACTAAGCTGAGGGGAAGTGTCAATCTGCCGGAGGGTAGGAAGGCCCTGCAGAGGGACCTGGAGAGGATGCGTTGCTGGGCAGAGTCCAATGGGATGGGATTCAGTATGGCTAAGTGCTGGGTCCTGCACTTTGGTCACAACAACCCCATACAGTGCTTCAGGCTTGGGACAGAGTAGCTGGAAAACTGTGCAGGGGAAAGGCATCTGGGCGTGTTGGTTAATGCTTGCCTGAACATGAGCCGGCAGTGTGCTCAGGTGGCCAAGAAGGCCAATGGCATCCTGGCTTGTATGAGGAATAGTGTAGCCAGCAGGGCCAGGGAGGTGATAGTTCTCCTGTATTCTGCTCTGGTGAGGCTGCACATCGAGTACTGTGTGCAGTTTCAGGCCCCTCAGTACAAGAAGGACATCAAGGCCCTGGAGTGTGTCCAGAGAAGGGCTATGAAGCTGGTGAAGAGCCTGGAAGAAAGAGCCTGGAAGGAGTGGCTGAGAGAACTGGGGTTGTTGAGTCTGGAGAAGAGAGGCTCAGGGAAGACCTTATTGCTCTCTCCAGCTACCTGAAAGGAAGTTGGGAGCTGGAGGCTGGCCTCTTCTCACGGATAACTAGTGGGAGGACAAGAGGGAATGGCCTCAAGTTGCACCAGGGGAGGTTCAGGTTGGAAATGAGGAGACATTTCTTCTCAGAAAGAGTGGTTAGGCATTGGAGTGGGTTGCCTGGGGAGGTGGTGGAGTCACTGTCCCTGAGGGTATTTAAGGAAAGATTGGATGTGGTGCTTAGGGACATGGTTTAGTTGGTGATATTGGTGGAAGGATGATGGTTGGACCAGATGACCTTGGAGGTCTTTTCCAACCTGAATGATTATATTATTTGTGTGGATTCTGTCTGTGTGTTTATTGGTGAGGCACATTGCATATAAACCTATGGATAATGGTGCTGACAACCTGCTCCTCACTTCATTTTAATCCCTTGGACTGGATTCTCCTTTCTGACTGTATTGAATTAGATTTGTGACAGGATTGAATTTTCCAGTTAAAATTTATCAAGTTAAAAAGTAAAAGGAATTCTCTGGAGGGTAAATGATAACAATCAAGTGGGCTCCTGATATACATTTAAACACTGCTGCAGATGCACTTTAAGAGACTCGAAATAGCACCAGGTGTGCATGTATTTGCAACAATAACACTAAGAGCCATCAAATAGGTATCTGGATTTTTACAAAAGCCTATCCATGTTGGTCATGGGTGGTATTTTTGTACTGAGTGGATGAGGAGTAAAGCAAGAGAAAGAGAATGATATGATTATTCATTTATCCAAATCTTTCCAGTCCTATAACAAGAGAGGAACCATTTGGAAGTAAAATAATTTTGTTTTGCTTTTTTTTTTTTTAAAAAAAAAAAAAAAAAAAAAAAAAAAAAAAAAAGCTCCAATTTGTTGCCACAGAAGATGATGAAGATACACGGGGTAAAATATACTGACAAATTTTTCATTTGGGGCATTTCAAATAATCATCTCCAATAGAGTAATCAGAAATGTGGCAAAGAATGCAGCTTGCAGTAGCCCACCAGATTTTGAGACAGAATTTATTCTGGCATAATAAAAAACCTCTGCTTTCACAACATTACTAATTCTATTATTTAATTGAGTCACTGTCTTATTTTATTTCAGGAGATCATTTTTCCCTGATGCAAAACTTCCAAGTAACACAAGTCAGGAATACCAATATGAAAGCCAGATATTAAAGCAGACATATTTTCTATCAGGAGACCTCAAAGCAATAGATGATCTCGGAGAATGTAATTTCACCTATGTAGTTTAGACACTAGGGCCTCATTTTATGATTTTAATTATTTTGTTTAGCCATTACAGTTTTAAGTGTTTTGTGGTAATCAGCAGAAACTAATTAGACATAAAACTATCAGACATTCATTTTAAAACACTTTATCTTAATTACATTGCAAATGCCAATATTAACAGATTACACAGCAGTTTGTTTGGCTGCTTCATTAAATGATTGCTAGAGAGTGCTTTAGAAGCAGTAATAAATGTACACTAATGCCTTCAGAGTCCACAATAGATGTGGACAGCTGAAGGAAAGACAGAAATTACGTACGTATACCTTCAAGTGTAATAGATACAGAAAGGGCCATTACTTATATCTCCAAGGTTGCAGAGTGATTTCAGGGCCACCTTTCTTCAGTAAGGACAACAAAATGTTCTTGGACATGAATGGATAAAACAGAAATGTGTCTACTACATTAACTCTGAATTGTAAATCCTCATAATTCAAAACAAAACAGAAGACAGCCTTGAACAAACAAACAAAAAAATGTATATATATATATATCCAAATGGCATTCAATTACATCAGTGGAAAAATTCTCTCAGTAGTGATAGGACAAATGCAGCCCAAAACATTAGCAAATATACATTTTAATTAAATTCAGTTATTTCTAGGTAACTATGTAGTTTTAAAATGCCATCAATTTGCTTTGGCAATATCTCTGTGGCAAACTGCTATTATATTGCTGAGAATTTTCCTCCTGCAACAGGAGGATTATATATATATAAAAAAAAAAAAACATACAAAGAACCTTGGCTTACCTTGGCTTCACCCTTGCAAACACTTCTTTAGTATGTTGTGTTTATTACAGAAGTCCCTGTTAAATAATGGAGTAAAATCTTGGCAAATCAAACAGAAGACAAAACAGCTGGATGCATCCTTTCCAGGCAGCTTCATAGTTCATAATGCACATGTGCATACACACATAAAATATGAACAGAAAATAATTCTTAGATTTTTACCAAAAATCTTTACCTTCACATCTAAACACTACAGTGTAACATCACTTTTGTCCAGAGAAGGGCAATGAAGCTGGAGAGGGGTCTGGAGAACAAGTCTTACGAGGAACAGCTGAAGGAGCTGGGATTGTTCAGCCTGGAAAAGAGGAGACTCAGGGGCGACCTTATCACACTCTACAGGTAACTTAAAGGAGGCTGTAGCGAGGTGGGGGTTGGTCTTTTCTCCCACGTGCCTGGTAACAGGATGAGGGGGAATGGGCTAAAGTTGCGCTGGGGAGGTTTAGGTTGGATATTAGGAAGAACCTCTTTACTGAAAGTGTTGTTAGTCACTGGAATAGGCTGCCCAGGGAAGTGGTTGAGTCACCATTCCTGGAGGTCTTTAAAAGACATTTAGATGTAGAGCTTAGGGATATGGTTTATTGGATGATTTGTTAGTGTTAGGTCAGAGGTTGGACTTGGTGATCTTGGAGGTCCCTTCCAACCTAGATGATTCTGTGATTTTCCTGAAATTGACCCGTGCTTACCTCAGAGTCTTTCTGCAAAACAATTAGCATGCCAAGAGGTTCAACAAAAACAGTAAGTACAAGACTAATTTTACCGTTTCATTATCAGAAGAAATCATGGGAAACCATTACAGACTGCAGTTAAATTTAGAGCAACTTTATTTTCTCTGCTTTGGATGCAGGGCATGAAAGTGAATCATCATGGTTTTTTATGAGACAAAAAAGTAAGAAATATAGGGAATGACAGCATTGCTGTCAGAATGCTGTGAAAAGTTAGTATTTGACCACTGACAATAAGCAATTACACTATCTGTTATTCTAAATATAAAAGAAAACTCACCATATACTGGTGACAAATCTGAATTTTAGCTGTATCAACTGTACATTAATAATCTACACACTGAGGACCCTTTTTAAAGCTGGCACAGAAAATAAGCTGAATGCTTTCAAAGAGTGCATGGAATTTGTGAAACAGATTTTACTGGAGTAAATAAAATGTGAATAACTTCTGTAATTTAAAAATATACATATATATTTGAAAGACTGGTAGATAGGTGTTGTCTTGATATGTCTTTCACTTTTGAGTTTAGGAATTTACTCCCTAGTCAGTGTCTTTTATAGATCTATGTGCATAATTTACTTGTATTCTGTAGAATCCACCCAAGGATGTCTGTACCAGTTGCTTAACTGGGCTGTAGCTGTTGCTCAGTTGTCAGCTCTAATCTTCCCTTCTTCCCCCAGAAAGCTGCTTTCTCAAACAGTCCTTCATCTTCACTATCCTCTAGACTGTATCAGTTGGCAAGGGCCTTAATTTCCAAAGAATACACATTTAAACATTATGGTAGATCTAATGTTAGTGCCTAGGCTGGCCCTGTGCCTTTTCCCAGTGTGGATACAGACATCCACCCAGTCTAACAGGGTGACATTTAGTGTGTCCATGTGAATTGTCATATAATAAAAAGGCTATTAACAAACAGAAGACTTAGACAGTCAGTAATTATCACAGAGCTGTTGACACCCAGGATTAGACTGCCCAAAATTTCTAAACTCAGATTCATACAAAAGAGAATTTGGTCTTCATTGCAATACTTAGTCTCATTAAGACTCTATTGCTAAAACATTAAAAGCAAAAGGCTTGATATAAAGGTTGTTGAAATAAATTAAGCAACTTTATCTGATTACAGAGGCTGGTGAATCAGACTGCAAATGTGTGGAATAGTTATAGTATGAAACAGTGAAAAAAAAAAAAAAAAGATGTAAATTGAAGGGCATAATTGTTTTAAATGCATCCTCTGTAAAAGCAAATGAATGATTTAGTATGTGGGACTCAGACTAGAAGTAATTTTCAGAAGTAAAAATCAATAGATTGGAGAAGAATTGCAGAATTTCAGCATATGACATACATTATAATAAAATGTGCAACTGACTGCTGGAGGAAGAGTTGAGAACTGAATTATATTCAATTTCTTTACACATAATATGAAGAAATACTAGTGAAAGCTGGTATTTGCTTTTTCACTTTCAAATAAATTTTTCAGTTTCAAATGCATCATTTGAGTTCTAAGTAAGCTACAACACCAACTCAGTTTGGAATTCATGGCTCATATTATTCTCAGCACAATACTTCCTAATCATCCATTATTTCCTACAGGCGTGAAGCCAAAGAAATCAGCAGAGTAAAATGTATTTATTTATTAATTTTAATCAATGCAGCTAATGCCAGGACCTTTAAACAATCTGCTTCAGTTAAGATAAAAGTATGGACCACTGGTGATGTTACTACTGAAAAAAAAAAAAACATTTAGAGGAGAAGCATATGTTCTGATGGCATTTGCCTCCTGAGTGCAGAGGAAAAGAGGTAAACACTTAAAATACAAAAACAGGCTCTGTGGTTACTGTTCCAGAGTTATTAATATTCTGAATTGCCTTCCTTTTCATTTATTTATTTATTTTTTTTCCACGTCTGGTAATGCTCAAGGGGGTAAGGGAACAGAAAAGAAACAACACTGCAAGCAGCCAAAAACTCTCATAATGTACATGCATGCACATTTCAAAAGAAGCACACGTACTCACAAGTTGATGACTGGAACAGCAACCTAATCTGGCTCACGCAGACACATTCAGAATAAAAACACTGGCAAGCTTACCTGACAATTAATATTATGGTTTAACATGGATACAAACTTTTAACTTAACCTCTGTCACTGCCACTTTTACTATTTCCTGGTTTATCCACACATTAGGAATTCCAAGTTAACATTGTTGTAGAAGGCCAGAGGCATGAGTAAAGGGCAGAGGCTGTTTGTTGAGGCAAATGATTGCCTTCCTTCGCCATTTGGGACTGACTTGTGTCTGGGGACTGCATACATAGGCAACACAGTGTAATGTGGGCAACTGCCATGAGAGAAATTGTCTTGTCAGCATCTCAGCTGCAACTCCCACCCTTCCTATCCTCCTTTACTGTAACTAACAAGACTGAAAGCACTTCTCCATTGAGATTGCATGAGACATGTCTCTCCACAGAAAACATGAAAAGGCAAACAGAGAAAGAATCTCCTACGGAAAGAGAACTGACAGAAAAATAATCTAAAAAAAATTTGTCTGTGACCTTGTTACTGCTAAGTAAACGAGGACCGAGAACAAACCCCTCCTCTGAGCTTTATATTGCTTTAAGCAAACTCTGACACCAAGATGCAATGATTCTTTTATGGGACTTCTTCTTACTTCAGTGTTTAGAATAACATGAAGGAGCTGTGCCAGCCCATCATCTGGCTTTTTCTATATAAAAGAGTGAATATCTGTAGCAACTTCTCAGTTGCAGTATTAGTATGTGGTGGTGCGTGATGCTCTAAAGCCTGCTGAGGCAATGCTGAAGGTTTGCAGCGATGCAAGGAGCCAGACTTACATGAGTAGCAGTACACCCCAGACAAAAACAAAAATAAAAACAAAAAACAAACAAACAAAAAAAAAAAAAAAAAAAAAAAAAAACAAAAACACTCTCTGGAGTGTAGTAATCTTGGACTATAAATTGGAGAAAGACTCTTCTTTACATATGTAAAACATACATCCGTGCAAATGGCATTTACACACATGTATTTGTTATGATTGACAGTCCTCCAGGGAAGCCTTCAAAAAATCACTACAGTGCAGTAAGCAGCTGAGTACAAGATCAGTCACTGAGAGGGCATTCATGTGGAACAAATAGAATTTGGTATTCATTAGGCAGCATGCTCTTAAATAGCATATACATCACATACTATGGTATGTCTCTTTTTTTTTTAACTATAAAGAATTTCCATGGATTTCTCTGTTTTTACAGATCATGAATGTTTCATATGAAAAAAACAGTTACTATTTATTCTGTATGAAAACTGAACTGAGATGACTGTACGCCCTGTAAGGATTTATTTATGACATCAGCATTGTCTTATCTTTCATTGCACCCAGCAGGCATAGTGAGACGTGCCTAAGGAAAAAAAAAAAAAAAAAAAAATCCTAGAAAGGATTTCTGAAGGAAAACATAATAAGAATTCTAGCTACAACATTTTTGGGGGGTAAAAACTGATACAGAATATGGTCCTTTCAAAATTAAAAGTATAACTATAATGAAATTCATTGGGAGTACATACTTATGCATGAGATACAAAGTTATAAACATGTATCTGAAATCTGCCAGCAAGTAAAACTAAACAGCATTCAACATTTACATACTTCAGAAATGTTTCACCAAAGCATAAAATTTTAAATGTATCACCTTACTGAAGAAAAATGGCAATTATGTTTTTTTTTTTTTTTTTCTTTTTTTTACATTCAGTCAATTCCTAAGGGTAAAACAAACAGACAAAGAAAACAAACAAATAAATAAATACAGCTGCTACTTAATTTTAGTTTCTGTAGATAATACTAAACTCTTTCTGCTATTCAAATGCAGCGTCAATGGCAAGGCCCTCCAGAAAGACTTTGCAAGACTGAGTGACTGGAAGATACAATTCAACGTAGGTAAAGAAAGTACCGTCACTAGAGAAAAATAATCTCAACCAAGACTGTGTGATGCTCAGGACTCAGTTACAATTAAGAAAGAGGACTTTGAAGTTAATTTTGACAAATCTTGAAAATCTGACCTCTCAACAAAGTCAACAAAGTTCTTATGATATTTCATGTATTGTTAGAAAGGATCTAGTGACCAAGGTGATATTTTATTGCCATATCAGATCTTGGAACCTTGGCATCTTACATGCTTACAATTATGGCCACATCAAGAGACGATGAATAAGCTGGCACTCTACAATTTGCAAGGGAGGAAATTGAGCAGATATGTTATTAAGGTGAATTAAGCTGACAAAATAGAAGTGTGACTGAGTCACACTTCTGACAGGGCAGAGGCAAAGGATTGATAATATGCTGAATGCAAAGATATTATTCACCAAATTCTGCAATATTAAAGTTGTGCAAGAATGCTTTTGATGGTACTAATAATAGATAATTTCAGAGAGATAAAAGAAAGTAGATCAGGAGATTCATTTGTGGAACTTTTTGCCATAGGAGACTGTGAAGGTGAACAGTATTAGAAGTTTCATAGAGGAATTCAACAAATTCTTGCATGACCTTAAACATGTCCATTAACACGTATCAAAAGGGACAGGCAGGAATGTACCTGCTAATAGCTCTAATACAACTATTGTGAATGCTAGAAGAATGTAGCAGGAATGGAGCAAAGATGGTGACCAGGATCATATTCTCCCCAAATAGCACCTCCTATTGCTACTATTAGAGATAAGGTATTGGACTCTGGATCTATTTAGATCACTGGTCTAAATGGAAAGGGTATTTCTGGTGTTCTTAATCCTTTTACATTTGAAAGGAAAAAAAAAAATAAAAAAATCTATACATAGGATTAAATAACACTATATCAGTTGGTGGTTAAAAAAAAACAAACAAACAAACAAACAAACAAAAAAAAAACATAGAAGAGACAGTCTTTGAAAGGCAGAAGAACAGGTCTGCTTTAAGGCTAGAATAAAGATGATGCTATATTTCCATATATTTTAATATTTAAAACTTGCCAGTGTAATTTCTAAGTAACATCACATCCTGGCCTAGGAACATAAACAGGTTTGCTATACTGTGTGCTGTCCAAATCCATATAGCACTTGATGACATAGACATCATTGTGCATAAGCACCTTACTGAGCTTCAGACATTTGAATGATGAGCACATGGGGACACAAATACAGGGTAAACATTTGCATAGAAGTGATTTAGATAGAACATTTGAATTTAAAACAGATTTTGAGCATTTGGATTAAGAATCAAAGCTGAGTGAGAGGGATGAAGACAGATTAGACCAGAGGAAGTTATCTTTGAGCAATATGCCTTGAGATGCATAACTGTAGCATTTATGAATTCTAGGAATAATTTACATTTGAGATGTTTTCTCTTAAGAAAATTGAAAAATAAAATAGATCTCAGGAATTCATTCTTCAGTCCTTCACATTTTTCCCCCATTTTAATGTATCCAATTTTTAAACTGAATCAAAAAAAAAAAAAAAAAAAAAAAAAAAAAAAAAAAGATACCTAATAAATGTCATTACTGTACAGCAGTCACAACTGTATTAATTAGCAGAAAAGGTTTTTTTTTTTTTTTTTTTTTAAGAAAGCATTATTCACTTATCACTTTGAACAGTTCTAAAATTTATTCTAAAATTTAGTCTTAGCTAAAGACCAAAAGAATGGGATAACAGTTAAGTTGCTTGTAATTTTTAAACAAGGTCTGATTCAGTGATATTCTAACAAATTTTCTGACTAGTCATACTCAAAATAATCACAGTTTGGTTTTCTACATACATGTCATGATTTAATATACTACAACAATAACAACAAAAAAAATCTCCGCAATGATTCTACCATCTAGAAATAGCTGTACAATAGCTGGTACAATAATCAGGAATAAACAATTCTTTCCTTCCCCTGCACTGGGAATAATGAAGGTTCATGCAGTCCACAGTGAGATTCCCTCTGGATAATTCAGGCATTTGGCTGTAAGGCCAAGCACACTACTGCTGATCCACTAGCAGATATCCTAAGATTTACTCTTCCCAAACACAATGTGATGTGCTTCAATTAGATTAAAAGTTTGAAATATGGATGGAAATGTCTGTCAGTTTGCTGTTGGTCACTATCTTCATACAACAGGAAACATACAGCTACTTGCAGATTAAGGTGTAAAACCCAAACCTCTGCAGTCTAAGCCTTATATCCACTGTGATGATAAATATAAGAGCTGATCAAAGATCTTGTAAAAGTAGAAAATAACCTCTAATATTGACAATAATATTAAAAATACAAATAGAGCATGATGCTAATAGAACATGTTCATGACAAAATACTGCTCTAAGTTCAAGTAAACCTTTCAAATAGGCTGCTGGTTGACTGTATACAACATGCAAGGCAGAAAATATATTTTTGCTTTTGCTGTAACATGTTTGGCTTTTAAAAATAATATTTTTCCTAATAAATATCTTATCAGTGATATTATAGTAGTAGTATCAGTGAGGCTAATGAATGACACCTTTTATGAAAGGAAAGAAAGAAAAAAATAGACAACAAACATGTTTTGTTGTTGTTGTTGTTTTCCAAAAGAATCCCAAGGAAAGATATTCCATGACAAAGCTTCCATTGTTTTTTATGAAGCATAATGGGGTTTTCAGTGATAGGAAAAAGGCCACTTTTTTTTTTTTTTTTTTTTTTTTTTTTTTTTTTTTTTTTCCTGTGGTACCTAGGCTGCAAAAAGAAATAGCCACTTAAAACTAAAAGTTTTTGTTTTGAGTAATGTTTTATGAAAAAGATATATTACACAATTTCATTCTGACAGAAACAACACAATGAAATGGCCATCAGTGGGGAAAATGTTTCTATTAAAATTCATTTCTGTTGTGACCTTTAATTCTAAATGTAACTTGGGCCATACAAAATTTAGGTACCACTGTGGTAGCTAGTAGCTAATGCAGAAATTTTCACAGAAGTCATATTTATAGTAAGAGTCCTTAGCCTAAAGAAGGAAATTGACTACTGTGATATTTTACTGTAGTTACAACACAAATCAAACACCAAAACCTTTGCTCTTGCCAAGCAAAAGAGGGAACATGGCCAGAAGAAAACAGAAACATGGTAGCTCTTGGTAATGGCTTTATTTTAAAGAGGATGGATACACAACATCTAGTCTGGTGAAACACCTTACTATATGCTTAACTTTTTGAATATTTCCATTGCAGTCAATATGATAATTTAAGTGCTTGAAAAGAGCGTGTTGAACATTTTTTACCACTGAACAATCAGTTAGAGCAATGAATAGTATAAATATTAAATAAAATAAATAGTATAAATATTTTAAACCTGATCCTCAGTAGCTACACAGATTTACAGCCACAAAATAGAGGACTAAAAATTGTTAAACGCAAAATATGGAAGAAGTGCAACCATTTAATCATTATTTTCTGTCTATGAAAGCAAAAAGAAATAATTTACATTGGTTAATAAGACCATGGACAGGTACTTCTTTCTGGTAATATTCCATTCATTTCCATCACACAAGGTAAATATTCCATTAAAATTGAGCTAATAGATTCTGCAAATTTTATAATGTAGTAAGATTAAAAGAAAAAAAAAAAAAAGTTTTGTTATTAACAAATAAATAGTTGTAATTTTTCTCAGAGATTCAAATACGTTCAAGGAGCTAACAAGATATGAAAATCAAATAAAAAGGATTTGAAAGTGACATTATTTAAGCATTGAAATACATTATGCAGAGCAACAACACTAGAGAATATAATCTGTTCTGAAATTATGTCTTTCTTATTTGCTAATTAAGTATATGAACTGGCTTCTACTGACATTAAAAAAAAAGCTGCTTTTAGAGTCATGCCATATTTTAAATTATTCCAGTTTGAAAGAATTGATTCATGACCAGTTTATCTGATTTACTTCCCTGCCAGATGGTTACAAAGAGACAGCAATGTTCTGTGTCACCAGCTGTGCTACTGGGTCTGGGAAAATGATTGGATTATTTTATGCATGGCACCTGAAGTGGCTTTCAGTGATAAGAACTCCATAAATCAGCTTAATAAATAAATTTAACACTTAGTTTGCAAGTTATTGTTTTTAAGACTACAGGATAAGAAAATAATTTCCTGAATTGTGTTAGCACTTACAGGATAACTGGTTCCCTTCTGGGTATCATGAACATGCACTTTGAGAGTCTCATTTTAGTGTGATCAAATGCAGAATGCCAGCAAAGCCTTTATTAATGATATCTCATGTGGGGTACATACCTGAAATTTAGATATATAAGCTTTGAAAATTCCAAACACTGACATCTGATGTGCAACCTACAAACAATGGCTCAGTGAGCATCCAATTCATTCAGTATGATTTATTTTGATTTTTTTTTTTTTTTAATATGCATATATTTAAAATTGTGCATATAAACATGCATATATGCTCCTCCTTTTGGCCTAATACATTAAATGGGTATCTTAGTCATGCCTGTACATCTGCAGTGGTTGCCTTTGTTGTACAATTTAAAACGACTTAGTAAAAATCTAGGCAGATGTAGAGGACATTCAGTAGCCTAAAACCTCATTGTTATTGATGAAGCTGTTTAAGTCCACAAGTGTGGGAAAAAGCTCAACTAGTTAGACTGTTTTGGACACTTTATCCATTCAAAATATTAAAGAGAGTGTCTGATTTTTCTAAAACTATATATAACAGAGCATCTCCCTGGCATGAAGGTAAACTGGCAATAATCATGAAACTATTGCTCTAAGAAGAACAGCGAGCTGCACCCATGGAAATTCCCTCCTGAGAAGATGAAGAACAAAGTTCATTTCTTAAAAGCCCTTGGTGGCACCTGCTGCAAAGGAACTACAGCAGCCTCTGAAGCCAAAATCTCCCACTCACATTGTGAAAGAAAAAAAAGACAAAGTATATTTAAAAATATACTTTATATATATATATATTTTATATATATAAAAAAATATATTTAAAGTATAATTAATATTAGTAAACAACTCTGTTCTTTATAAATAAAGTGCTATGTAAAATCTTAAATAAACTGAGAGAAGGTGCAAAAAATCTTGATGTATTTCCATTAGCATAAAACCAGGTCACATAATCACCACAAATATTATCTTGATCAGGTGTGATTAGCATTCTAGGCCACCTGATTTTATTTTAATTGTTGACCTTTAACATCTAAAAAAAAAATAAAAAATAAAAAAGGAGGGCAGCAACAGAGGAAAAAAAAAAAAAAAAAAAAAAAAAAAAATGTTTTCTGTTGACTTCTCTACCTTCAAGCTAAAATCAGCAGAGTATGTAACACACTAAGGCCAGAGATAAATGTTAAAGGTATAAAAGTATAAATATGGCAACATACCAGTAGATTCTGTTGTTTCTGCTCTCTCAAAAGACAAATGAATAGTAAGAAGGAGCTGGAAGTGACAAATGCAACAGATGAAAGGTACTCATAGAATCGTAGAATGGTTTGGGTCGGAAGGGGCCTTAAAGATCACCCAATTCCAATCCCCATGCCATGGGCACGGACTCCTCCCACTAGTCCAGGCTGCCCAAAGCCCCATCCATCCTGGCCTTGAACATCTCCAGGGATGGGGCACCCACTGCTTCTCTGGGCAACCTGTTCCAGTGCCTCACCACCCCCTGAGAAAATTATTTCTTTCTAACATCTAATCTAAATCTACCCTCTGTTGGTTAAAACCATTACCCCTTGTCCTGTCGCTACACTTTCTGACAGAGTCCCTCCTCAGCTTTCCTGTAGGCTCCCTTTAGGTACTGGAAGATTGCAATAAGGTCTCCCTGAAGCGTTCTGTTCTCCAGGCTAAACATCCCCAGCTCTCTCAGCCTGTCTTCATAGGAGAGGTGCTCCAGATCCCTGATCATTTTTGTGGTCCTCCTCTGGACTTGTTCTAATACCTCCATGTCCTTCTCATGCTGGGGTCCCCAGAGCTGAACACAGAACTTCAGGTGAGACCTCATAAGAGTAGAGGGGGAGGATCACCTACTTCCCTTGACCTGCTGGCCATGCTTCCTTTGATGCTGCCCAGGGTATGTTTGGTTTTCTGGGCTGCAAGCACACATTGCTGTCTTATGTTAAGCTTCTCGCCAACCAACACCCCCAGGTCTTTCTCATCAGGGGATGCTCTCATGCATTCTCTGTCCAGCCTGCATCTGTGCTTGGGATCGCCCTGACCCAGAGGCAGGACGTTGCACTTGGTCTTGTTTAACTTCATGAGGTTCACTCAGGCCCACCTCTCAATCCTCCTTGAGGATCTCTATCTGGACATTGAGCCATAGACCACAACTCTTTAAGTGCAACCATCCAGCCAATTTCTTAGCCACCAAGTGGTCCATCCATCAAAGGAGAGGAAACACCTTTGGAAATACATACCGGTATTTCTTATTACTATTACACCTGAGGTTTGGAAGTCTCAGTAGATCTGTCTCAAATTGTCAGAATTTCCACTAAGGGGATGTCCCCAGTGGTGGACTGGCTGCAGTTCAATGTAGGGGACGGTGAGGTGCACAGCTAACCTCTTGTGAATTCAGTGACAAAACAACATAGGACGAGCACATGGGAGGTCTAATAACAGAGCCTGAGCCATTTCATCAGATTCCTGGCCTTGCCACGGGTTGAGAAACAGCCCTGGGTGGCTCTAAGCACCAGGACAGCTCTTGACAACTGAGGAGGTTGTCAGGCAGTTTAGCACACATTTGTGATATCAAAGCACAGAGTAGTAATTAAATGTTAAGCATAAAAATATGCTCTGAGGTACATCCTCCCATTGAAACTACTGGAACTAACAAGAATGAGCAGTGTTAGAAACCACTGAAAAAGTTACAATTATTGTGTGACAGTTACTTAAGGATGTTGCACAGGTATTCCAACTAGTAGTTTCAGATGTATATTTGTATGCAAAGATAAAAGCACATCCACTTGTCACATATAATCATTGTTAAGAAACAGCATTATTTGCTATCTTGCAGTTGAAACCTGTAACTCATTTTTCAAACCCTTAAAGAATTTTGACCTATACTTTATCAGATACATAAGTAAAAGTGTACAAAGATGTTTTATTTATGTTATCTTATCTCCTCAGCACATTCAACAGAAATTTAGGCTATACTGATACTATGTCACTTGGGAGCACTTCTGATTTCCTGGACTTAGGTGTTAACACCAGCCGTACTGTCTCCATCCATAAGGATGAAAAGGGGTGATACTCAATGTTGAGATCAGACAAAGGAAAACCTTTTCTTGAAAATGAAATACAGGCATCCCATACAGACTGACTCAAGCCATGCTCAAGGTTCTCAGTTGGGATCATCTGTTGACAAAGATATGTCCTGCCTCAGCTTGCCCCAGCATATAACATAGCCACATCCTTAATTTTATTCTGTTTTTAGACATAAGCCACTGTTTGTGCATTATAACAATACACTCAGACCTGGTTTCACTGTAGTGCATTTGTATTTATAGCCTTCTTCATGCTGATATTCCAGCAAGGTATATTCAGAAATTATATTGAATATGTATTTACTTTAAGATCCTAACTACTTTTTCCAGATACTCTTCTTGAAACTGCATACATATTCAGTTTCAAGAGAGAATAGTTTCCATAATTCGTTGGCAGATTGCAAATTTATTCTTCGTGATATGTGGATTTTGTTCAGGGATCTGCCAAGGAACCATGCATCAGAATTTTATATTCATATATTTCAGCTCATTTTAAACTTCAAATAATGCCTATGATTAAAAGACTGAACTTCTGACAATATGTCTCTGATTGTACATTTGTTCCTTGGGGTTCTCTAGGGCTGTAAAGTATAGCTCAATAAAAAGCTTAATATAAATGTATGTTACTCATCATTTAGAAAAACAGAAAGTCTAAAATGTTACAGAATCTAAAAAGTTCTTCTTACCAGTAACCCCAACTTTTTCTGTACCAAACTAAGATGATTTTTCTTATTTTACTACTAGTATTTTCAAAGACATGGAAGAGCTGATCTGGTCTGTTAATTCAGTTTATGCAGAAACCTGCCTTGTGCAACAGATAGCACTCCTGTGAATTTTAATATACTTAGTCTGCTGTACTACCAGAAGACTAACAGTGTTATGCTGATACTTCAGAGAGCAATCAGTCAGTGCTCTGAGTAAGCAGGAGGTGAGCTCTGGAACCTTTCCCCAGAAGCATCACAGCTTCTGTGCTTTGAAATTAAAGAAGGCTTCTTACTGCTTTTCTTGACCGAATGATGAAACTAAAATATAAAAATGGGAACTGAAATCCATTCTGGTTGCAGTAAAGGGAGGAGAAAAAGCCAGCAGATTCTTTACTGAGGTTCTCCTGCTTACATGTTTTTTTCTCTGAACTATGTGATCAATCTCTATCATATGTACCCATCTGACTGATTTTGAAATGGAATCACTATCACTTAAGGGCACTATACAGAATTACTATGCATTTTCTGCTGGCTCCTGCATTACTTATAATATCTGGTCTTCATTTTATTTTTCCTTTTTGCATATTTATTTTAGCTTGTTTCTGACCACTGTCACCACTATTCCCAATTGCACTCAATACTTTGCATGTACTTGAGGTTGGATTTTCATTATTTAATTTACGTCTCAAATGCTCATAATTTACAAGGTTGCTGCATAGCACATTGTATATGGAAATATGCATATGGGAGTATAATAATACACTTTGAAGCATTTTCTTCTTGTTGTATTCCAAATCTTACTCCCTTTGACACCTTTGATGCATTACTCTTGATTTGAGGAAAGGGATAGGGGGATAGGTCTATCCTTACCACAGTTGGTGTTGACTTTCTTTTATTCCCTGAAAATTAGTTGAAACAGTTGATTTTTAAATAGCTTTTATAAAGTAAAATAAAGTCTTTTATAAAGCAGCTTTTGCAACCATTTAGCTTATTCTACTTTATTAGCAAAACTGAAAACTGCTAGGATCAAATTTCAGCATGACTAAAATTTCTGATGCCAAAACATGGAGTGATCAGAAATATTATAAAAACAGAGCTTGTTAGATCAAATAATTCCAATGCACATTTCCAAAATTATAAATTATAAAGCCACAGTAAACACTACAGTCTTCCTAGCTAACACTTGTTCTTTTGGCACTGGCGACAGGAGCATATGGGTCCTAGCTAGATCTCTTCTTTCTCCCATACAGGAATAAATCATTACACTCACACCCTACATGCTCCCATTCCATCACTAGGAGCCTAACCATGCCTCCAGTTTACAGTCCCCTAGTAGGATCTTAACCCGAGGTACTGGGTCTGGCTGGGATGTTAACTTTCCCTGCAGCAGTCCATACAATGCCACGCTCTGCACTTGTAGCTAGAACAGCAGTGTTATCACACTAGTGTTGTGTCTGCTGCTGAGAAGTGCTGGCACAGTATCAGGACTTTCTCTAACCCTCCTGGGGGGTGGGCAAAAAGGTGAGAAAGAAACATCACCAGGGCAGCTGACCTAAACTAACCAAAGAGATATTCCATACCATATGATGTCACACTCAGCAATAAAAGGTGGAAGAAGGAGGAAGAGGGGAGGGGTGGGCTTTCGTTGCAAAAACGTCTGTCCTCCTTACGAACACCGGCTGCATGCGTTGAGGCCCTGCTTCAAGGACGTGGTCAGGCATTGCTCATTTGCAGGAAGTAGAGAATAATTTCTTTCCTCTGCACTTCCACATAGCCTTTACTTGTTTTGCTTTGCTGTTCCCTTTCCCCCTCCCTTTCCCCTTTCCCTTTTTCCTTTTAGTTGAATTGTTAATTAATAATATTTCCTTAATATATATATATATTTCCCTTTCATTAAATTATCCTTATCTCAACTCGTGAGTTGTTCTTTCCTTTACTTTTTCCCCTCTTCATCTGAGGAGGGGGAGTGAGAAAGTGGTCGTGGTGTTCAGCTGTCCGGTATGGTCAAACCACCACAGCCCACACTACCAGTTTTTCCTGCCAGCCCTTCAAAGAGGTACCCTCTCCATCCATTTAACATCCTGACATTCTTACTTCTGATAACTGTAATCACCTATGGGCAGGAATGTAATTCTACAGCCAGAAGCCAGCACCTCCATACAGGCAGTTATTACTCTGAGATTGTTGAGCTTCAGAGATATAGATGTAAGACCTTCACAAAAGCTATCATTAATCACTGGTATCTCCATTATCTAAGGCATGCAACTCATGTGAGCTTCTCAACATAGGCTATGGGATCTTACAGATATGTTTCCTGCAATATCTTTTTCACAGCTCAGACTGGTTGGGAAGTCTGTAGGGTGGCTGGACCATCAGATATGATAAAAGGTTTATAAGTCAGTGGTACCATAGTTCCTCTTATTTCCCAGAATTTTAAAATTGAATCAAGATACTGGTCTGGAGAATCATGACTGGACCAGAATAATTCAGTCCAGACTAGTGAAAGTAACAGTTTCTAACTGTTTTGGGAGGGAATTGTATTTGTGTATTTCATCTTTTCTCCAAAGATATGAGACCTCAACATTTTCTGTTCTGGAGGAACAATAGAGAATTTTTTTCAAAAGAACTGTTCTTTTATTGCCTGACAGCATGTACCTAATAATTTTTAAAGACAGTAGTGAACTCCAAGCAAATTTGATACAGGTACTGGAGTCCAGTATTCTGTGGAAATCAATGACTAACAGCCATTGGCAAAAGGCAGAAAGGAGAGTTTAGTTGTGTTTGGCCATGGTCAACTAATAAGATGTGACTTAACAGAAGTGAAGTGAAGGAAGTGGGAGTGTTCAAAGAGCATGTCTGCAATATACACTGTGAACAGGCTTGTGATGGTAATGGATTAGAACTGTGCCTATTTTAATGATAAAAAGTTCTTAAACAGTAAATGAAATGTCTAGAAATAATCAAAAACTTTTATCAGTCTAATGAACAAATGTGGTAATTAATTAATTTTATTAGTTCAATAATGCTCATTTCAAATTAGAAATTACAAATTTGGTTACCTCTGTTAATTGTTTTCTTTTTCCATCAAATTTAGTGTCTAATAGTTGTATAAGACCTAGAAAATGTGAAGTGAATATATGAGTATTCTTTCAGAATGGGCATTAGGTTCTACAAGTCCAGAAAGAAAAGAAAAATAAATAAATGTTCAAGTAATTGTTGGAGTCTAGAAAGATGAGAAATCAAAAAGAAAATGTTCAGAAGCTGGAATTTGAGTAATATATATATATTTTAATTAGTAATCTGCTTTACTACTGAAATGCCATTTTCTCTTGAACAAATATAATAGCACTCCGACTAGAAAAGTCTCAGAGAGTTTTATTATGCATGGATGCCACCTACTGGAAATCAATGAAAGCAGAAAATCTGATCAGTGCTCAAATACTCAAAAGAAAACGAGTGAATTACTATCATATATAATGTCTAAACTAGTTAGCCTGGGGTCAAAATACAGGCAAACTCGCTGCCAAAATTAAAAATACAGTACTATCTAGGTCAGTAACCTAAGGCAGTGCTAGAAATATCATATACCAAAGCAAAGTAATCTGTCAATTCCCAACTTTGAACTCTAAACTAAATGACAAAAATGATCATCAGTGCTTACAGGATTCTGAAGTGTTAATTGCTTTTGTGCAAGGTAAAATGATAAAAAAGATGCAACCACAGGAGACACTTCATTATAGCCTCAGGCCAGGAGTAAAGATAATTTCTGTGGTAAGATTTGAAATAGACCTTCCAAACATATTTGGTCAAAAACACATGAGAATTCCTAATAAAACAAAATAAACAAACAAAAAACCAACCAAACAAACAAAAAAACATGGAGCAACAGACTGTGTAAAATGAAGTCACAATATAATGTCAAGAAGAGTTAGTAGGGCCTCCAATGTATCCCTAACGAGGAACTTGAGCAAAATATAAATTCCCTTGAATATTATTTATTGACTTGAACAGCAGCTAGTATAACCACTTAATCAACAATTTATGTTCTAAAGCAGAATGGGTCGTACTCCTATTCAGACTATTAACATCTTTTGTTCTGTTTTCCTCTCACAGATATCTTGTTTTTTTGTTGTTGTTGTTTGTGTGTGTTTGTGTGTGTGTTTTAATCACAAACACACACATACACATAGTGTACATTCTAGACATAAATACTCTGTGACAGTTCAAAGGGCCTGTGAAGTCAAACTCCAGGCGTCCTAATGATATAGCTCAATTCCTACTGTCACTCAGAGCCTGCCTAGCAAACACCAGAACACTTTCTAAGTACAAGCTAAAGTGTGAAAGCACAAATTACAAATGGTATAAAATTATCTTAGATATTCTTAAAGGCAATCAGTTTGAACTCACTACTACTCCTAAAATACCATTCTATGTTTGGGGGTATTGAAGTCTTTTTAACAAAAAAAAAAAAAAAAAAAAAAAAAAAAAAAAAAAAAAAAAGTTGTGCTTGGTTCTTAATGTCTCTACTGCTCTGGTTTCTTCAACATATCTAGTCTCCCCAACACATTTCTATATGTTATAAATAATTTATACAAATGAAATGCTTCAAACAGAATTAGAAATGGGAAGAAGACATGGAAGAAATGGAATAAGAATGGAAAGAAGAAGAAAGGAATTTTACCAAGTAACCTTGCTATAATAGCTTTACTGGAACAAGAATGGAAAGAAGAAGAAAGGAATTTTACCAAGTAATCTTGCTATAATAGCTTTACTGGAACAACAATATATATATATATATATATATATATATATAAAGATAAATAGAATGTGACAAGAATAAATCCTGTATTGGATGTTGAATCAAATAAGAGTTATTTTTTTATTAATGCACTCTAAATAATAACTTATATAAATTGCATGTCAGTTCCTTACCAAATCCATCTACAGAGCTTTATCAGTTTGATACAGTATATATCTCAAGAAATAAATCCTATTTCAAAGAAAAGTGTTGTTCCCTTGTCTTGTAAAATGTCAGCATTTTTGCACTGCTGTTGGCAAACACAAAAGTAAAGTGTAAGGGAAAGATTTGGACAGTGATAGTATCCTGCTAAGCTGTAAGCACATTCTAGTAGTTCTTGCATAGTAAAAAGCATTGTGAAGGGCTGTGTAGGGCAGATACATGCTGAACAGAAAGTATAAAAACAGTAAGTCTGGTCCTAAAACTATGCAGAATATACTTTACAGTTACTAACTGATCTCATATATTCTGACAGTATATTCCTGCCAGGATAAGAGAACATGGAAGCGGTTTCCATAATCTTAGTTTAGTTATAGCAATAGTGAAATTCTTTAAAGCAAACACAAAGTGATTTTGTCTCCATGGCTGCATTCTCTGTGCATCAGTTCTCACTGATCTTGGAAGAAAGAATTTTAGATACAAGTAAAGCAAAGTCAAACCCCATGTCTCCTTATACAACATTTTTAAGCACTACACATGAGCAGAACAGGTCTGACAAAGTGCAACTAGCACTGAACATAGGGGATGCTCTGAGGCATAAAGTAAGGTCACTGTAGTTCAGGAAATCCAAGCAAACAAATAGATCTGAAAAAGAAAAAAAGGGAAAACAAAATTTCAGGAAAATCAATACATGCAGTTGTCAGAATGGAAGAAAAACTGACAACTCCCTGCCCTCAAACCTCACACAACATGAAAAAACTTAGACTTCCCCCATCACCAAACTTTCACGTCCTTGAATTTTATAAACTGTATGTAAGATAAGGAGGAGTCATGCCTGACTAACCTGATAAGCTTCTATAATCAAATCACCAGCCTGATGGATGAGCAGGCAATATCATCTTCCTGGACTTCAGTAAGGCCTTTGACACTGTTCCCTGTAAGATCTTCATACAGAAGCTGTTGAAATATGGGCTGGATGAACAGACAGCTTTGCCCAATGCAGCCAAATATACAGTTTAACATATATATATATGGAGTTCTGCAAAAGAAATAGAGGTCCAAATCAAATGAAGGTCCCTGTACCTCCAGCAGAACTGATACTGAGTTGGGTAACTGAGCTCTGTACAGAGCACTTGACAAGAAATAGTTTTCTAAAAACCCTAAGCATGAAGATGTCCCTTGGCAGGGGGCACAGCTCATAGAGAAAATGTGCAGAGAAAAGAAAGAAGAGTATGAAATCCTATCATTTTTTCCAGCTTAACTATCCACTGTGGATTCCATTACCAGTAATCACCTTTTAAATATTTACAACTGTTCTTTCAGATAAGTAAGTAATTAGAGCACCCACTACATCCTATGTATGTGGTACTCCTCATGTTCCTTTCGGAAATGTTTTCACTGCTCAGCAAAGAATTTAAGGAACAAGATGAGTGAACACCTCAAAAGGTTACTAGTGGCTAAAGCTAAGACACCTGTTATGAGTTCTTGTTGCAAGGGATGCACATAAATTTTTATGCAGTTATGTTTAAAACAAGAACTAATTTTCCTGAAATAAAATGCCAAGCATTTGCATATTGAAATGCTGAGTTAGTTATCTTAAGGTCCTTATGAACTGACCATGGTTCTTAGGTTGGACACATGTTACAGCCAAATTCCATTAATGTAGGAGAGACGTGTATTTAATTAAATACTTTTAAATTGTCCCATTAATACTATGGTTTAACCGTAACACTATGGTTAAACTAACCATAATACTATGGTTAACCATAATACTAACCATAATACTATGGTTAAACCTGGTGTGCGTTGGACTTACATCTACCTTCTCATATGGTCCCTCTGCCTATGTTCACCGAAATAAAACTGCATCTCACCTCCACCTCATCCTTACAACAACCCTGCTGCAATTTCTTCTCCTCTGATAGTTCACCATCCCACAATAGTATTGACAGGTCCTGCTACATCTACACCCCCTGCTTCTCAGAATTTAGCAGTCTTTCATCACCAGATTCTCCCTGTGATCCTCAGTTCCCTCTAGCAGTAGTTCCTCCAGCTTCAGTACTACTAGCTCCCTGCCTTCCATTTTGGTACATGAATCAACTTAGTCAAAATCCTTGCAATTTCCCATGACTGAGTGACATCTATCCTTTTGTTAAATGTGTCTGATGAAGGCTACAAGATCCAGAAGCTATCAGGAGAATTGACAGATATAGCGTCACTGCACAGACTTGATTTTTTAAGGAAGCTACAAAAATGTTCATGACTGATTAGCAAAACCATTACTGGAGGCACCAACATTTGTATATTTCCATTTCTCTAAAACCTACTTTCTGTTGCAAAAAAAAAAAAAAATGGGTTCATTCAAAATATCCAGATGTAGTGATGCTGGGAAACTTTTAACACATTGTATTTAATTAGGTCAATGATTGGCATGTATCTATACTGTAGTCAGAAATATAATTTTTGCTAACCCTTTTGTATCCCAACAATAATCTTATGTATCTTATATGCACGTCAGTGATGCATACTCGTTTCCCACTATAGAGATGCATGCTACACGCATATTAGTTTTAAAGCAAAAGAATTAACAGATTTACTCCAACTGGAATCCAAAATGGTACTCAGACATGTTAGTCCAGTTACCAACATCGTCTGCTGTTCAGGTTCAGCTTGCAATGTGGTTTTGTGGAATTTTAAACCACATCTTTCTTTCATTTCAACAGACAATTTCCTCATCTGAAAATAAATTACTCCTGGAGATATTTTGGTGAAAGGAAAAAGTTTCCAAGCATTTCTCATGCATAAAATATATCAAGTACATGTGAAACGCCTCAAACAGAACACTCAGCTTGTAGCAGTGGCTTTCAATTTTACCTTTTATTCTCTGTAATAGTTACAAGCAGTTTTTCCCTTCTTTTCTGTATTTGAATGGCATATTTCATTTCACACATCCATTGCTTTCTACCCAGCACTGTAATTCAGCTAAAGAAAAAAGCTTAGTATTTGAAAATGTCAGCTGCCCAAAAGATATTTGGAAGTCTGTGAGTGTTAACCTTTCTAACATTTGCTTAAAGCCATCTGAAATTAATTCTCTTCTCTGCCTTCCTGTATCTAAATAAGCAGAAAGAACTATTCCAAGATGCCTGTTTAAGCAGAAACTGATACAAAATGTAGTATCTCTCTGGGGAAAACAGGCCTCTTAATACATGTATATAACTCCCATTCATGTTACCAGAACAGCAAAGGAATAGGTTATTGTGTCCCAAGATAGTTATTCGGTAAAATAAAGTTATGTTCACCCCTCTCAGTTCCTCTTACTTAGTCTCATAAAAAGTTTTTTCTTCTAATGTTCTGTGCACACCATTTTTATTAGTTCATTATACATAAAACTAAATGAATTGATATAGATATACAAATAGTTTTAAATAATCTTAGAACTCAGAACATTTGTTTTAACCACTGATTATCAATTCATCAAGTCAAGACTACTGGCAAAGATAAAAATACTGAAGAAAGCTTTGAAATGATTATCATAACAAACAATTAGGGCTTCATCATTTAACCACAAAACACAACTGAACGACAAAGTAAAATATTTTTAATTTCTGGGTCATCATTAACATGAGCCTGAGACAACATATTATATGTTTAGTTGCATTCTCTCTGTAGGAAGTAAAATGAAGCTGTAGTTCTGATTTTAAAAAAAAAAAAAAAAAAAAAAAAAAAAGTAATAATTTCAAAGAAACACAACAGAGATACAATTGTTTGTGAAGAAAAAGTAATGATCTTAAAATGATTTATGTTTGAAGGAAGTAACTTTTTGTTATTGATACAGTTTGTTCTCTCTATCACAACAGGGTGTTTTAAACTTTGCATCCAAAAATAAATACCATTTTCTTGACATAAATAGGTCCCATTTGGATAAAATGATATGAGACTATAAAGGCAAATCTGAAATGTTTATTTTGCCTTTTGCTTCTGTGGTCTAGAAAAAAGGAAAAGGCACACTCTCTCCAGCTGATAGATAATCATAGCCTCCTGCAGAAAAGTTGCTCTGGGCCACATAAGTGGGAAAATGACCAGGGCAATCAGAGCCAATATTAGACAATGTGAGGCCAAAACCAAGACTTATATAAAACTCTACATTTTTCCTTCTGAAATACTTAGCTTGTGCTTTTTCCTTTCAGAATCACACATAAGAAGCATCTATATCCATCATTCATTCAATTTTCACATATTATCTTCCCAAACCTGATAGAATTTGATGTCTAGCCTCCTACCTTGACTATCTTACCAGACATCCATCTTCTCAACCCATGATAGGTATGTCCCATGTGTCCCCCAAGGAAGACCAGAGTTTCCCTTTTGCACAGCTGAGTAGTTTGTTTGTTAAACTGAGATTGTAACAAGTGCTAGCTGCCTTCTTGGTCACCAATACTTTGTGGAAGAAAGGAAGACAGGGCAGTTAATATCTGTTAGCTATAGTGTGTAAAACAGATATCTTGCAGTCTTTGCAGAACAGCTGGCACCAGATATGTAGCAGTTTTGGTTTGGTTTGTTTTGGTTTTGTTTTGCATATAGTCTTCACCTCACAGGAGGCATAGTTCCATAATACATGGGTGAGGGAGATGTATTTGAATTGGGAAGAGATAATTCCCAATTTGAATTTGAATAGATAATTCCAAATTTGACTAGATAATTCCAATTTGAATTTGCCAATTTGCCATATTTGAATTGGGAATAGATAATTATGTTCTTCAAAGGAAAAAAAAAAAAAAAAAAAAAAAAAAAAAAAAAAAAAAAAAAGGTTAATCTATTAATCTATACTAAATTCTTTGTTTGTACTAGGCAGCATGCTCTTGCTCTGAAGCCTACCTGCTATCTAAGTCTCAGACACACTGACCTGGCCAGTCCAAATCCAAGTTATACATTGGAGAATAGATATTGAATCACAGAATCACAGAATGGCTCATGTTGGAAGGGACCTTAAAGATCACCCAATTCTAAACTTCCTGCCATGGATAGGGACGTCACATCAGGCAGCATCAGGCAGCCCAGGGCCTCATGCAACCTGGCTTTGAACACCTTCAGGAATGGGGCATCCACAGCTTCTCTAGACAAGCTGTTCCAGTGCCTCACCACCTTCTGAGCAAAGAATTTTCTCCTAACCTCTAAATCTAAATCTCCCCTCTTTTAGTTTAAAACCATTCCACCTTTTCGTGTCATTATCTGACTGAGCAAAAATTTGCTCTCCATATTTTTTATCAGCCCCCTTTAAGTACTGAAAAGCTGCAATGAGGTCACCCTGGAGCCTTCTCTTCTTCAGGCTGAACAGCCCCAGGTGTCTCAGCCTGTCTTCATAGGAGAGGTGAAGACAGGGCTCCAGCCCTCTGATCAACTTCATGACCCTATTGGCCAACAAAATAACCAGCAACACTTCAAACATAGCATAGTATCAGCATTTCTACTAGATCATAATGCCAATGATCTAACCCTTGTGCAACATATAAGGAAACCTGCAACAAGCATGCTTCTCTTTGACATTCACTTTGAACACATCTTGCTATTTCTACTCTGCTGCTTCTGCTCTTTGCATTTATCTTTACCATAGAGACAGACACTTCTGACAGTATTACTCTTTAAAAGGCTGGATCTGTCCTCCTTAAGCAATTAGTGGGGCAATTGGCAGGAAGTCAGGAATATCTGCCTGGAACATTTCACAGTCCAAGTCAGGAAGCCCCTCTACACTTAACAGAAGATTTGGCACAAAGGAGATCTGCTCCTATGTGTATGATCCTATTCTGTGCAACTGTGCAACTGAGAACAGTATCAATGCAAGGCATTTTGGAACAGCAACATTTCAGGTCCTTTTCTAGGAAGTAACACAACCTTTCAGGAACCTCTGTCTATTGAGAAACAATCCCCACTATTGAAATATATCAAACAGATTAATGGGCAACAGACAGCCTTCTGAGGTAACCAAATTCAACCTGAATCTGGTGGTAGCCAAAACCTAGAAAGAGCTGTTTCTCATTAGACTTAATATGGTTTGCATAAACCACACCCACAGCATGAGGCAGGTCTTCATGCAGGCTAAATACCTTAACTCTAGGCAGGCAGAAGGGGACTGACTCATGAACACAAAATACCACTAGACTCAAGATAGACCTTCATCTCTCAGGTCCTTCAACAGAGATTGCCAGTGTGCATGGTGAACCATATCCTCTTGCTGTTTTAAGATGTAGAGTTATATCTATGATCTGGATATCTGCAGTTTTCAGCCAAGACTGAACTACTGTAAAGCTCTACACACACCTTTAGGGAACTTACTAGATACTGAAGGACTCTCAGGGACAGTTATCATGCCTACATCCCTAAAACCATAAGGATTGTCATGGTTTATTGTACCTTGCTATATTTTTGAGAGGATTCTTGAGAACTGTAACATATGCATTAAATCAAAATATCTAGTTCAACTTCTAGTTGACCTGGGACAACTGCTGCCAGCTGTTCTGGTAATCAGGAAAGGAGACAAATGAAAACATGCACCAAAAAAAAAAAAAAAAAAAAAGTGTGGATGCAGCACCACTGCAGCTGCCATCAATGGCCCTGAAACTTTATTCTCCTCTACATTCTTCGCTCTAACAGGAATTCTGAATTCTGCTCTGCTTTTCCTACCTGCACAGGAAAAACAGGAGGCCTATTAACAGGACACTACATCTGCCAAATTTCACACACATGCACACACAGGTAGATGACATAAGGAAAGTCTCTCTAAAGTCCTCCCATGTGCAATGTAAGCTGACCCCTCACCAAACCTGCAAAACCTCATAAGGGGAGAAGAACAATAGTATTCCTGCCTCCCCACTGCACATTTTGTCCCCCTCAGACTGGAGGTGGATTTCATGCCAATCTGATGTGAAAAATTTTGGTCATGTGGCAGCATGCCAAACCAGAAATCGCAAAAGACTGGCAACCATCACTCTTCTGTTGCTGCTTATTTCTTCTAACCATTGGCCTATCTGGATGTGAGCCCCTGCGGGCTCATGCCTTCCAAGAAGACTGCGCATTCATGCAAAAAAATGTGACAGTGGGGAGAGAAAGAAATGAATCACACAAGTTTCTAGAGAAGAAAAAGACAGCACAGCACATACTATCAAAATGCAAATTGATTTACAATAAACTATTCTAAAGGGCCAGTGTAGCTTAAAATTAAGGCACTAGCTAATCTATCACTGACTCACAGAATCAGCCACTCTGGCTGGAAGAAAATAAAGAAGGGGAGGGAGAGGGAAAGAATGTACACTCTGCCTACCTACATCAGCCACATGACACTCAGCCTGACTGCTGAAATGAGATGAGCGATGGTATCCACACATCTGTCTTGCCCCTGGGTCTAATGTGATGCTTAAACTAGGGCTGCTGCAGAAGTGAGCTCTCAGGGTTAGGCTGATGTTACAGATACTCACAGGTAAGAACAAGCTGTGGCCAAAGGACAATCCTCCTCTTGTCAGCTCCTCAGATGCAGGCTCCCACCATCAGCTGGTGTTAGACCTAGCTACCATGCAGCTGAAGAATAAATCAACCCAAACTGCAGATCTAGCAGAAACTGCCAGAGCCCTGAGGGTACCCCCAGGCCTCTCTGTCCCTGCCCAGCTTCCCCCACGCTGCGCAGGACCCCATTTCAGCACTCAAGGCCGTCAGTCCCTGCCCCAGCAAGGTTGTAGCTGGGCTGGTCTCCAGCTCCACACAGCACTGCCCTGCCCGGCCATGGGACTTGATAAGCTGGACCCATCTGCAGGGCCATGTCCTGGACCAGCCTCAGTTCACCCCTGGCCCCAGGGAGGTGTTCAGTGCCTGCGGCTGGCTCTGTGCCCAGTGCCCTTGCATGCCCTGCTCCTGGCTGTGTTGGTGGGACAGGCCATGGCTGCCAGGCCTTGCCCTGATGACCGCCACTGGGTAGCCCCTGCCACCCCCAGCATCCTGGCCCACGGGAGCAGCTGGCCTGTACAGCGGACTGACAGAAACCTTTTTTTCTGAGGAGGAAATGAGGGTTTAATCGGGTGAATTTACTTTCCTCACAACCCAGTTGTCATCAGCTCCAGAGCAAGTGAAATAGGAGGGGAGACAGTAACAGTCATGTTGAATTCTAGGAGTACCCTTACAGCTTTTCACTTTCCTCTGAAATTCAAAATAAGATACTAGATGTCTCAGAGCTAACAGACTGGTCCTACAAAAGCAAGGAGATTTAGAAAGCTCTTCACCACCTGTCTCTGTCCCACCCTGCTTTTGGCTATATACTCCACCTACTTTCTGTTGATTCTGCAACTCATTGTGTACAGCTCAACACAAGTTGGTATAATTGTCTATTCGGTAAAACACAGGAGGAAAGAGAGAGAAATTAATTTGTAGACTGTAGATTTGTAGATTCCTTGTAGAATCTTCCTTGTAGATTCTCACACTGATATCCATATCACAAACACTTTAATTGTCATAATCTTGCATGGCAACTAAAAGGTGCAGCCTTGCCTTTCCCCTCTCCCTGACTTTCCCATTGTATTTTTTTGTTCGTGATGATGGTTTGTTTGTTTGTTTTGTTTTGTTTTGGTGGGTTTTTTTGTTTCTTTGGTTGGTTGGTTTTTTGCCTTCACAGAACTTGTGTAGCCAGGCAGAGAGCTGAATCTAAAAAATAACCAGTGCTAAAAGAAATCCTCCGAATATGTCAGTTTTAACTTGCATCAGTTGCCTGATCCAGTTCACTGTGTGGTCAGATGAATATACATGCTAGCACAAAAGATGTAGCTGTGCTGGGCAGGGGAGAGGAAAAACTGTCTCAGAAACTGTGTCATTTGATACCAACTCAAAATGTGACAGCCTGGTGAAAGGTAGGGTAAGAATATTAGACACGTATTTTTAAATAGCAGTTAGGAAGGATACATATAAAGAGGTGTAGGAAAATGTGGTTAGGCATCTGCATCTCATTACAAGCCAAAGACAGGAAGACCTAATATACATTTCAAGTGTGAAAATCTGTGCCATCTACAGAAAATATTATATTTAGTTGCTCTGTCATCACAGTGATACTAATAAGCTCAAGTGTGTGTAAGTAACAATATTATGTATAACTGAGATTGTTATGGGCATTAGGAAATTTCTAAACTAAACTGACAAAATAATACTTGTAATGACCTTTTATCCTCACTCAACTACTCTTGATCTGATTTTTGGAACACTGAAATTTGGTAACAGCAATAACAGCATGTTTAAAATACTACCCTCCTTCCATCTTTTTTATGACAAAATCAGATTTTCCACAGATGAATTCATTATGAATTTATGGTAAAATGTAACTAAAAACTCTTAAAACCTTTCTTGAACTGATTTCCCAAAAAGTAAATGATAACATTTACTTTTAAAAATCTTAAGCACTTTCAAATATTTCTTTTCAAAATCAGAGGTTTGGTAAAATGAATATTCATAACACAAACTACTGCTGGATTTTCATATTTTGTCTGAACAAGTCTGAATAAAAATTGCTCACTTTTAATATTTTGTTGTAATTACATTATTACGTGTAAATTACAATATTGTACAACCCAATATTCCATAAAAGAAATAACATCAGTAAAACTTAACTGTAAACAACGTCAGTAAAACTGAAATGTAAAGTGTCACTTTAAACTTTGATGATCTCTTTTGTATACCAAAAAATGAAGCAAATTTTCTCTATAAAGCACACAGTTATACCAAGAGTTGTAACTGACTAGATATGAACAGACAGAAAATAAAATAGAGAATGACCTTGTACAGATCGTGTTCCAATTTTGGATATTTTCAGTTAGTCAATAAAAATATATAAAAACATGGGTAATTTTTGTGAAGGTCTCTGTTTGTAATTGGTAAGGTGCAACTTGCAACTACGGTGGAGGAAGGACAACTAGAGGAAAACCAACAAACAATATGAAGAACTCAGGATGACAATTAACTTCACAGATATCCTGCTACATGTCTGTTTTGCTCATGGTGATGTGTGAAGACTTAATACTTTCTGATGCCAAATAGTGAACAGAGATTAAAAAAATATGAACTGGGGAGAAAAAAAAAAAAAAAAAAAAAAAAAAAAAAAAAAAAGTTTTAATTTTGGGACTGGAACATTAAAAAAAAAGTGTGGTCTTAGGAGCCCATGTATGGCTCAATATCAGTATTGAGTGACATGACCCATTTAAAACCAAGAGGGAGACATCAATTTGCCCCTTTCATTTACCTGTGAATTCTATGACACATCCTAGAAAAGCAAAACTACTTCATCCAACTGAATTCAATCTTCCAGACTTCTCTTCATATCCTTCTATGATACATATAGTTTAACTTGCATAAGTTGCCTGATCCAGTTCACTGTGTGGTCAGATGATTATATATATATAGTTTCGTGTTTTTCAGTCTTCCTTTTATTACTGAACATATGTTATTACACATTATACATGAATACAAAAAACTAAAGATATGCATATAAAAACCTAAAGAGGTTTTCTGCTAATTTACCATAACTTTAAAGTAATTGCTTATACTTTTGTAAAGCCAATGTTCTAAAAACCTGATACAAAAATGCATTTGTGGTGATGTGAGATATCACAATAAATTCATCAGCAACAACTAAAGGGAATCACTAAAACTTCAGGATTCAAATGATCTTTTGAATTCCAATATTCCTACCACAGTAATTAGTAGGAAATATGCTCAAACCCATGTTACTGAAAATAATACATGAAATTTTCAACTTGAAAGATAATCATAAAATATCATAGGATATACTAAAGATATGATTTCTTTTTTATGAAGTCTCTTTTCAGAGCATTCAATATGTTAGCATTGTAGTTAGCAACAAATTCCCAGTCTGTTAACTCCTGATAGTGATCTCAAGTAAAGAAAAACAGATTAAATGACAGATGTTCCCAGCTGTTGCCTAAACTTCAAAGCACTGTACTAAACATATTGAGTATTTTAGATCCTAAAAAACTTTTGCAATAAATTCATACACTCAGTCAAAAAGACTGAAAACAAGAAAGAGAGAAAGAGAGAGAGAAAGAGAGGAAGAGAGGAAGAGAGAAAGAGAAAGAGAAAAAGAGCAAGAGAGGGAGAGAGAGCGTGAGTGCGAGAGTGCATCAGAGTGTGAGAAAGAAAGAAAGAAAGAAAGAAAGAAAGAAAGAAAGAAAGAAAGAAAGAAAGAAAGAAAGAAAGAAA
>CM021765.1:153585577-153679102 GCA_011076525.1 Nettapus auritus
AAAGAAAGAAAGAAAGAAAGAAAGAAAGAAAGAAAGAAAGAAAGAAAAATTTAACCTTGAAAGAAATACTGCAGTCTTTGCATGCATCCATATATTTCTGTGCACATTGCTTTTCTGTGACTATCCATGATTGAACACATGGATAAAAATTAAAACAATCAAGGCTTTCTCAAATTCTCTAGACTCTTCAGAATTGCACTATGCTATGGTGTCTGGCTTGGCACATGCACTTGTACACTTGCTTAGTATATTCCTTTATGATAATTATTATCAAATTATTATCATTATTTTCCCTTCCTTTTCTGTCCTATTAAACTGCCATTACCTCAACCCACAATTTTTACTTTTTTTTTTTTTTTTTTTACTTTTTTTTTTTTTTTTTACTTTTTTTTTTTTCTTATCTCCCCTGTCCCACTGGGGGAACTGAGTGAATGGTTCTGTGGTTCTGAGTTGCCTGTCAGGTTACACCATGACATTTTTTAGGGCATAAAGGTTCTGTGGAGAGTGGAATGGGTGCTCTGTGAGATTCTTCTGACCCAGGCCTATGGGAATCAGAACCCTGCGATCCACACAGCACCTTCCTAAGCCTATGCTTTCATACAAAAACAATAATTATACTTGTATGTTCAAATATTGAGCAGACATCATGTGTAAGTAACAGTACTGAAGTTTTTGTTAATACCTAAAGGACTCAATTTTTGCAAATTTAGCTATCAGCAGTGAATTGAATTAAGTTCACATACAACCCTTAAATAGTATACAGGAGAGACTTGTAAATAAAGTGGCAATACATCTGTTCTGACTTTCTGTGTAACATATATGGAACACAGAACTTTTAGAAATTTGTCAAAAGAAATGAAATCAAACAACCGATTATTTCCATTAACTCCTTACATCCTTATAGACTTCTTACCACCACAAATTAGTTAGTGTAAATTTTATACAGACCCTAAACCATATATTTTATGTTATGGTTTCTGGAACACTGAAAATGAGATTAGAAGTCAGTGATGCTCAATTACTTAACATGATATCCAGTTTTATCTTACGTTAGTCTAAAAAAAAATCCACCAGAGACATACTTATAATGAGCAAAAAAAGTACACATAGGTCAGTGTGAGTGGACACAGCAATTAAAATGTAACAATGTCATTGGTGAATCACAATCATTCTGATTAAGTAATCAGAAATATTCATATCAGCCAAGCTTTATTTCAAAACACTGCAGTTTGATTGTGATATATGAAAGTAGGATAAAGAAGTTAACTGATACGATTACATATAATTCTCTTAGTTAAACCATGCCAGTTTAGTAGGCAGATTGTCCTGACTTCAATGAATTTGTACTAGGGGAACTAAAGTGATGTTCTTGGCATTTGCAGGTGTGGTCACATGTCTACACTGAACAACAGGAAAATTAGGCTAAGTTGCTAAAATATATATATCACTTATTTAATTACTAGCTGTTATTAATGATTTCTGTATTTTGAGAAAGTTTTATTGCTGTAGTGCTACACTTCAGACTGATATTACAACTCTCTTTTCAACAAGGAGAAAAAAAGGAAAACCTAGGGAAGTATCTTGAAACCGATGATGCTACTATTCAGTGGAAAGCTAGTTCTTTATATTCTAATTTGAAATGATCACCTATAAATCATAGCCTTCAAACCTGTTCTGCAATATGAGTCTATATATATGAAAAATGTAAAATTCCTTAATCTCAAAGAAGCTAAAAGCAGGATGACATTACAGAGCAGCAATGGGTTTGCTGGGGGCCAAAGAGAAATGTCACCATCAAGCTTTTGAATTCTTACTCTTGTCTCCTTGCTAATTATTTTCTAACTTCACTATAGTTTTAGGCTTTACTCTTGAAGGTTTCATAGTGGTTTAAAGTTCAGCTTAGATTACCACACGCTGGTACTCATAATTGCCCTGGGCTTTACTTCTGTGTTAAAAGGGAAGGTAGTCAGAGTATCATGTGGAAGGCAGTGGATGTCAAGGGTAGCCTGCAGAATATATTCTAAGACAAATAAGCCTTGCATTTCAGATGTATGTTGAATAATAAACTAACAAATAGAACCATAGAATTATCTTGTCTGATGTCTTGATTAAAGTCTCTGCTTGAAAAACAAAAACAAAAATATCATCATAGAAATCTCAGTTTGTTATTTAGGTCACAATACATTTCTTTCTCTCTTTAAATAATGGTTAATAGCTAATAAAACTCAATGAAGCATTTCCCTTAAAAACAATTTGTGTAGGGAAGCAGTTAGCTACAACAGATGCTTAGCTAAAGACAGATGGGACTCAGAATCCATGATTTTAATTAATAAATTAGCTAATGTAATGTAAAAGATTTTAAAAAATAATAATTAAAAAGTACTGATATACTAAACAGATAGCCAGATCATGGCTTATTTTGTAATAAGGAACATTAACTTCTATTGTTTTGTGCCAGGATAGATGTTGAGAGCTGTCATTGGCCATAAGAAAAGAACCTTCTTATCTTTGGACATCAAGAGATACAGAGAACATTTAAAGCAGCTCACTGGTTAGGATCCACACTGTCTTTTATATGTCATGATCTCATCATTCTTACAGCAGAGGTACAATGCCCTGAGCCATTATGCCAGGTTCACTAACTTGAATAACAAGTTAATTTGAAGTACAAGATGAAGTGCTTTTTATCTGATTATCTCTCAAAAATCAGCCATATGTGAGAAACATTCAAGGAGAAAATCCAGAAGGTGTACTGAACCACCCTCTAGAAATGTCTTCCTCCCTGAATAGGCAACTGTATTTGCCTAATTACAGAGACAGTATAGGAAGGACCATTCCTAATTTAGGTGTTTTGGTTATATAAAGGTAAGTGAAATGGATCTAGTCTTATAATGTACTAGAATTTTGGACACATATGCATAGGCACTGGCCAAAGATCTGAGCAAGTTGTCTCAAGTGCTGAAAGCAACACAGCTATGCTAGTACAGTGCTTCAGGCAAAATAAATATACTGCTGATAAGCAAAGTATATTAGCTGAGACAGAGCATCATAAGGATGGATGGATTCCAGCATGCCAGCTAATATCATATAAAATGGATTTAGACAGTTTTAGACTCCTGCAGCAATGGTGTAGGCTCACCTCTTCTTTCATGTGCCCTGTATGTTCTCCTTGATTTCCTTGAAATAGCAGATGTTTGGGC
This sequence comes from Nettapus auritus, assembly GCA_011076525.1. Classification (NCBI taxonomy): domain Eukaryota; kingdom Metazoa; phylum Chordata; class Aves; order Anseriformes; family Anatidae; genus Nettapus; species Nettapus auritus. The sequence continues at coordinate 153,588,778 of CM021765.1, forward strand.
TATGAGACATATATTGAAGACCCACCAGCTAGCTTTGCTGTTGTGACTGGCAAAGCCAATTAACTATGTCTACAATACTACAAAATTATTTATTAGCTTAGAAGTGGAATTTTCAATGATAGTTTATTTTACTCTCCTGAACTCAGTAATGATTCTCTCACTGACTGCTTTTGACATTTTATTCTAAAATAAAAAATTTGGACAAACATTTAAATATATATATATATATATTAAATGGAATTTTTAAAATCAGACCACAGGACTTTAAGTTCTACTGAAAGACAATTGGATCTGTGCTTTTTAGCCATTTAGATTTTAGTAAAAATATTTCCTTACTATAGACATATCTGTACTTTCCTGCAATTAAAGAAAATTGGTAGATGAAACAGACAAAGGGAAAAGAATCTGTAGGAAAAAAAAAAAAAAAAAAAAAAAAAAAATCAAAGAATTAAAAATAAATCAGATTACGTATTTTGGGGGTTATATTTATATCTCCATGCTAATACAGTGTATGCTCTTCGGACTAGAGAAAAATTAAATCATTTACAGTAGTTTTAAACGTTCCCATTCACACTGGATGCATACCAAATTCTAGAGTCCCTGGTTGTGTAAAGTGAGACTTAATCTATGACCTAATATTGAATCTCTCTAATCTGAAAAAAGAAATATATATATATTCAACATTATCAGTCCAGACAGCCAACTCTATCTAGTTCAGCTTTCTTCTTAGAAAAAAATCTGTGTATATATATATATATAAATATTTATAACAGTCCTTTAGAATTTTAACTTACATCTATGAGAAACCACAAAATTAAGTAGTTAAGTCAAGCATCTTCATTTATCAGATGTTTTTAACTGTCAGCTTGGAAATTCAGCAATGACAAATATTTCCAGTGCTTCTTCAGCACTTTCCATCACTGAGTATAATTTTATGCTAGCAAAACAACAGAAATGCAGCTTTTTTCAATACATCTTTTGATTTTGCACTCAGTGGTGTGCACTTTCGTAAGTGGATTATAAATTTTCACAAAATATGTGTTGCTTCCCTAGTTCCAGCTATACCTACAGGTGGCCTTTAACAACATCTATTTCTTCTTTTGCACTGACGCTGTGTAACAACAACAACAAAAAAAAAAACGGTCTATTCCTGTACAGTATATATATCACTTGCTGTTACCAAGAGCTTGTGAAGTTGAACATATAAAGGAATTTTTGCCATCACTCCCACCAGTCAACATGCTGCAGCTGTAGATCAACAGCAAAACTGTTGTCTGCATAGTCCTAAAGTAAAATTAAAACTTGAGTTCATCAATAAAAAGCAGAATTCTAGATTTATTTTAGATTTTTTTGCATTTTCAATTTGTTGAAATAACCTGAAAGGATACTGGGGAAAAAAATAAAATACATATTTATATATTTTAAGGATTTGGGTGGTAGTTCCTGCAACTGTCTCAAGGCAAATTGCTACTCACAGGTCTGAAATCATCATATCAATTTCTGAAAGCAAATGAGACTGGGGAAGGAAGTAAAACTCCCTTCTTCATGACTAGAGAGAACAAAGGGTCTATCAATTTAAAAGAACATTTATATAATGTGCAGAGTCCCTCTTTGCTCTCAAAACTGGCAACTTCATAGGTTTGGGTTTTTTTGTTGTTGTTGTTTTTGTTTGTTTGTTTGTTTGTTTGTTTTATTTTGTTTTTGTTTTCCTCTTTAAGAACTGTAGTAGTCTCTGTAAACTCAAAGACAGAATGATGCTTCTATAAATCTGCCATCTCATACCAAACTCAGTCGATCATATCATATGCATGTTTTTACCTCAGGATATTTCATTTTTCTGCAGAGACCTCTTCTAAACAGCATGCTTATTTAGAGGCCTTACTTGCAGAAAAAAAATATATATATATATTTTTTCTCTCTTAAAGACTGTGTTACTGTGAAAAAAAAAAAAAAAAAAAAAAAAAAAGTAAAGCACATTACAGATTTGTGCATAACTGGGTACTGTTTTTATTTGTCTTTAAAGTCCAGTCCAATAAAAAATAAATAATCTAATTTTAAAAGAAAATCACAGTTTCTCTATAGATGGCAAAGAACAAAATGAAGACTTAAGACTTATTGTAAGGGAAGCATAACAGGGCATAGTTAGACAGTTATTACAATTCTTAATTGCCAGTTGAGGCACAGGGTCAGTGACCTTCAACCTTCAATGACTCATTAAGAGCAACATAAAAAACACTGTGAATTTCCTCCTTCCAATGACATAATAATCTACCTCTATTTGTTTTTCTGCACAGAAGAGTAAACAAACTGTTCTTATTAAAAACACATAACAAACAGATTCTTTCAAAAGCATACTCTAAACTCCTGTTAATGTTATTAAAACTGATAAATGTTCACTGAGAAGAAAAATACACCCCAAGTGTAGGACCTGGTTTAGCTATCAGTGAAGCATTACGTAAAGTGGCAGAGACCGGCCTGGTAGAAGCTCTGTGAAATGCAGACTTATTTTAACCTGTGGAGTACAGGGTGTGCAGTACTCAGTGATGTTTTAATTGCATCTGTGCACCTATCAACTGGTGGTATTAAAAAGGCTTATTCTACAGCATTCCATGGTGTATAATATATATTGCCAATAATGCTTACTTACAGTCTGTGTGGTAAGTTTTATTATATTCCCAGCTTCTTGGGATAGAAGTATGAAACAGAAATTTCAGCAAGCCAATCAGTATGCATAGTTACTGCTTTAAAATTCTACCAAAGGTAGAAAGAGATGAAACAAAATAAGTCATATTTTAAATTCTTTTTTTTTTTTTTTTTTTTTTTTTTTTTTTTTTTTTTTTCCTGAAGGTAGACCTCAGATATCAATACTGGAATTCTGTGTTATGTTCCAGACATAAAAGTATATAATCTGTAAAGTTCCTGTCTCAAAGAGCATAAAAAATGTGTAAGTAACAGAAGAAAAGGATAGAAAAAAAAGGAATCTCTGTCTAAATGTTAGAAACCCTGAATTTAGACCCAGTGAGATTCTATAACCACCTAAACATTACTAGAATGGGACAATAACCAGGGAGTTACTGACTTCTATAAGTACTAATGAAAAATCAATCATTCTGGCCTCAATGTTCATAAAGATCCATAAAGAGTCTTAAGCACTGTTATACTGAATTCCATGACTTCTACCCAGACATGCATGACTCAGTTTGCTGTAGAGGTTGGAGGTCACACAAGACATTCTGTGCCACAGAAATCAGTCACAGAGAAATGCTGAAGAGAGGTATATCTAAAAGGACATCCTTCTGAGCGGTCTAGATACTTAGGTGTGCTTTAAGGATTGTTTTCAGAATTGCAAATAACAGCATTTACTGTGAGGATCAAGCCCATCTAAAATCTACAGTTTTAGAATATATAGAGAAATAAATTAGGCATGGATTTGAGAAGATGCCTCAATTTGAGTGTCTAAACTGTACAGACACTGTAAAGACACATTTAGTCTCACAAGGCCTTTGTCACTGTGAATTTTAACTTCAGTAACCCATGTTTCCTGAATTCCAGGCAAGTATTTCCACTACCAAGCCATCATCTTTTTAATATAAAGCCTTAATAATGTAGGTAATTAATGCACTTGATGTTGAAGTCTAATTCTTATGGTCCCTTAAAAGCCTTATAATTTCATTCTCTATGTATATAAGCATGTATCATCTAGGAATCCCTCTCTAGCAGACATCTTTTTTTTGTTTGTTTGTTTGTTTGTTTGTTTGTTTGTTATTATCATTTTATTTTTCAGGTAGAACCAGAATGGTTTGTTCCAAGCTAAAATGGACACCCTTGTATTCCACTGAGACATCTCATTAGTTCATTAAGTCAGCTTTTTTTTTTTTTTTTTTTTTTTTTTTTTTTTTTACAAAAAGAATGCATTCCTTCCCTCAGATCTATCTGCAACCAGCAACCAGCCAGTTGCACCAGTGCTATACGTTTGTAGGTTCGCTTAATGAATAAATTATCCATCTGTAGAAAACCTGCAGTCAGAGTCCATCAAAAAGCCACAACACCCTAAAACCTCACGTACAAGAAATGGAAGTGGCAATTCTCATGTGTTTTGTAAAAATTTACCAAAAGACCACAGTTTTAACAACTGCATTGTACTGACTACATTTCATTAGCAATAAAATCTTTATTTAAAAAAAAAAAAAGTGATAATTATACCACCTCTCAAAAGAAAGTAATGTTTTAAAATTATCTAAATTATTCAAATTATTTTAGCCATGCACCAATTACCTAATAAGATTCTGTCTTTTTGTACTATGTTTATATGTTGTACTATGCCTAAAAATTAAAAAAAAAAAAAAAAAAAAAAAAAAAAGGCACTAATCCATAGAATCACTCAGTTAAATTTAATTGTTGGAAATAAATTTCCTCTGTACTAGGAAGAGAAAATAAAATAAATGTGATGAAATCACTTTATTACATTTAATTAGATAAGGTCAGACTTCATTAGCAATTTTGAAGTATTCAGTTCTGGCTGAAAAAAAAAAAAAAAAAAAAGATTCAACAAACAGCAGTGATTATTTTTTAGTATACAAAAGTAGAGCAAGTGTATGTTGCCCAGGTATTCAAGACCTAGTTGATTCTATTCATGTATGTTGTGGTTTAACCAAGGAGGCACCTAAGCACCACACGCCTATTTGCTCACTCTACTCCTCCACCCACAGTGGGATGAGGAATTGGGAGAAAAATGGCAGAAAGAAAAAAAAAAATGTACAAGTTTGTGGGTTACTATAAAGACAGTTTAATAGGACAGAAAAGGAAGGGAAAATAATGATGATGATGACAGTAGAATGTACAAAGCAAGTGCTACACAATGCAATTGCTCACCACCCACTAACAGATGCCAAGACTGTCCCTGAGCAGCAGTGTTTTCTCCCCTTGTCCCCCCAGTTAGTTGTTCAACAACAATATTAGTTGTTCAGCATAATGACATATATAATGAAATACCCCTTTGGCCAGTTTGGGCCAGCTGTCCTGGTTCTCTCCCCTTCCATTTTCTTTTGCACGCCCAGTCTCCTTGCTAGTGGGGCAGCATGGGAAGCTGAAAAGTCCTTGACTCTGTGCAAGCACTGCTCTGCAACAACTAAAACATCAGTGTGTTATCAGCTTTATTCTCATTCTATATCCAAACCACAGCACCATACCAGCTACTGGGAAGAAAATCAACTCTGCCCCAGCTGAAATGAGTACAATGTATCTGGAAGAAAAAATTATATTTTCCATCTTTGAAATACAGAGATATCTGCACTTTACACATAAAGAAAAGAAAAATCATTCTTCATGCAAAGTCTTTTTATTATTATGGTTGAAATAGGCAATCGATCTTTGGCTAAATGTGTAGAGACAGAAGGGCATTTAACATTATTAATGGCTAAAATTGTCTTTCTATATACAAGCACATTTTTTTACACCTAAGATTATGTTCATATGTTACAAAAATTAAGTTACTAAACGGATTAACAAGCTTTCTTTCTAAAATGTGGTATTGAACTAACTGCATATGGCTCCTTTAGGCTTTGCACATGCTTCTAAATTTGTTTGAAAAGCACCAGGGATATTTGTACTTTGAATAATTTCAATATTGTTTTTAAAAGTTGAAACAGCTAATTTTATTAACATAAAAAGAGATGTAACAATCATTTTAAGTGCTTGGCATTAACCAATACAAGGTTTAAAAAGTATTGTGTATTAGTGTGCAAAACTAGTAAACTTGGAAATAGCAAAATATTCAGTAGTTACATATTTCAACAACTTTTCAAGAACTCCACTGACAATGAGGACCTTCAGAATAAGCTAAATATGGTGAATAAACAGGGGAACTAAACATATAATGAAAGTGCCAGAAAAACAAAACAATTTGCATTAAAATAACTCTACTGATAAGTCACTCTGAGGTCCAGCACTAGAGAAGTGACTGCAGAATAATTAGGGATAGGTGGATTCTTGCAATCAAGAAGACTAGCAGTATGATAAGATTATTTGAAAGTGAAAAGGGAAAAATACTGCCCTCCCAACAATCTACGTTGGTAGAAACGTTTTTCACCAATGCTGCATAGAATCTTTTTCATTGATATCAAATGGTTATAAAACGGCTGTTCACTTCAGCAACTGGTGAATTCAACAGATACTGGGTCAGGTTGAAAAGACAGTTTCAAGAAACTCAAATAATAATCTGGCCCGAGAAAATTCTAGTGGAGTATTATAACTGCTAAATCGTTAGCATGAAGACAGTGAGCAAAACTCAGAATTTTCCACAAGTTCCTTTTCTGTCTACTTAAATTTCTAATGAGTAAAATGGAAATACAAACATTTTGCCCATGAAATGAAATATCACTATCTGCAGGATGATAAGGTATTCCAAATATGAAAATTTATCAATCAGATGCTTCCTCAAGTACATTTTTTTAATTAAAACAAACAAGATACAAAATCACATCATGTTCATATAAAATATTAAGATTCATTTAATGAATTTAAGATTTAAAACACAATTCTCATTTCCTTTTGTGTCATACACATATATGAGAAGCAGTAGCAAAGCATGGGAGCTATACCAGCCTATCTGCTTTATAGTAGCTGTAGTTCTGTATTTATGTCAGATATCATGTCTTCTTAATTAAGTAACTAACTGTTCTCAGTGATATATCAGTGTGGCCCAGTCTGCAGGTTATTTCTGCCTTTGTTTCCTCACCCTGTAATGAGTAACTGAAAAGGAAAAGAGAATCCTCGAAATACAAATGCAAGGAGAAACTTGAAAATTCAAATATCAGTGCAAGGTGATCAACATGATGACAAGCCAGTAAATATATTTGTTGTATATTACAATTTAGGAAGTTGTACATATTTTATAGGTAAAACATCTTTTGTAGACTGTAGATAATACAAGTTTTATTTTCATTGTAAAAGAATAGGGCATTATTAAATTATTCTAATATAAATTCCACATAAATTCCAGATAGTTTTTATTTGTAGGCACCTTATTTTGAAAACCATAATTCTCCTGTAAAAAGTATGCAAATTTTAATATAAAATGCCAATAGATATGACAGGAGGATTTTTAATAGTGTTCCAAATTATAACATTGCACAGTCTCTTATGAAGATCTATGCGCTATGAATAATGACACTGCACTATGATGATACACATGAAATGTACCATTATTGGTTGTTTAGGCCTACAGAGCTGAACCTCGTGCACAGAATCATTTTTGAGACCTCATTATCTTCAGAATTAAGCTATTTGTAATGTGTAATATGACTCTTCCTCATATGAATCATACCTTATTATTTTTGTCCCATCCATCATGGCAATAAAGAACAAATATTTATGTTCCTCTTTACAATAATATTTTTATAGACCTGAGGCCTCATATTTCTACTTAACTTTCTTTTTGTTAGGCCAAACACTCCAACTCTTTCTTAGATTGTATTTTAATAAACATTGAGTACTCTTTTTGAGGCACACTTTACAATCATAATATTGTCACAATACTCCAGAAGAGAACTTATCAATGTAAGAGCTAGAAAATCCCTTGAAAAATTCAGAATGCTGAGGGGTGACATGATCTATGTAAACAAGACTTTCTAATTTTCCCCTTGCTATTTCTGCAACATAACCCCAGTATGTTGTATAGTTAAGAAGTCATTGTAAAGGCAGTGTTCACTGAGGTGGAATTTTCATATATACTAAAAGTATGCTACAAGAAAAATACAACAAATATATTCATATTTATGAGAATATTAACTTAGAACTACCTAAGTAAAACTATATAAAACAAAACCTCTATGAAGGATGCCCTATAGAGATCTTTATTGTTCAGTAAGTTTGAGTTTGAATGGGATTTTTAGACAAGTAGAAATTCTACACTGTAAGTATCAATGACCTCTCTGAGTAGGTAACATTAAATCCAATAACTGAGCTCCATATACTACATATCAAGCTGCTCCCTGTACTTTCTAAATACATCTATATCTCTATTGCTGATTTATGATTAAATGTCATTCTACTAAATCAGTGAGTCATAAAAGCCTATTTTTTCCCATACAGATAAACATAGACACTAATTTATCACTACAGTTATAGTCATATGAAAAATATGGGATTGGAACTTGAAGGATGAAGATATGTTTTGTTTCTCTTTGACAACAGTAAAATGTTTTCCAAAGTAATAGATATAAATATTTGTTGACACCTATAATTATTGATCTGAATCTTGACAAATAAAGAATACTGTATGCTACGGAAAAGCTACCCTTGGGGGGAAAAAAAATCTAAACACCGTACAAAATATTTTTTCTAAAGTGTACAATTAAGAGTATAAAGGTTTTCCATATTCATATTTTGACCAAACTCGTGAAGGTACACAAGCTTTCATTATGCTGTGACTCATGCCATTGAGATATTATCTTTTATTCTTTTATGTCAGAAATAAAGACAAGTTGATATATACCTTGACAAGCTGTATGCATACCAATGCCACAAAATCCTTGCTTGCATAAATTTCTGAGAGCTGAATAGTGTTATTTACTGTAGGTATACAAACTCTCATTCCTATTCAACTGAAAACCAAGACAGTCCAGGGAGGGGTCCACTCAGCTTTGGAGAAGTAGCAAGAAATCCTGCCAATTTTGGTCATGACAACTGCTGCAAAATTCTTGGTCCAGACAAAAACAGAAATGTTTATATACAGATTTTGTATATATTGTATTAATTGTGTATTATTAACATAAATAATATATTACACTTTGTTTTACTTACTAGTAAACTTCTGGTAAGTAAATTCAACAGCTTAGCCTTTGAGGGAGAATGTTATCACGAGATAATAAAAAGTATTTAGTTTTGTCTGCTTGTAGAGTTTTCACAGAATCAGTTAGGTTGAAAGGGGCCTCTGCAACGGCCTGGACCAACTCCCTGCTAAAAGTAGGACCTACTAAAGCAGCTTGTTCAGTACCTTGTCCAGTTAGGTTTTAAATATATAACCAAAGATGCAGACTCCATAATGCCTCTGGACAAGCTGTTATAGTGTTTGACCACTCTCAAGGAAAAACAAACAAACAAACAAAAAACAGAAAAAAAAAAAAAAAAAAAAAAAAAAAAAAAAAATTTTCATTCTTTCATTTTAGTTGTATTTTCTTATTTTATTTTGTGCGTGTTGCCTGTTCTGTGCAATGAGCGTTGTTCTGTCACTAGGAGACTGACTCTTTACTACTCCCACATCAGGTAGCACATACTAATAATATCCCCAAGACTTGTGTCTTCCAAGCTTTTCCACTTTTCTCAACTTCTTTTCATATTAGATTTTTTTATTTTTTTTGAGATTTTTTTTTTTTTCCAATCCCTTCATCATTTTCAAGGCACTTTCTTGAACTTACTCTGGTATTCCTATGGTTCTCTTGGACTGTGGAGTCCAGAACTGGAGACAGGACTCCAGGAGTGGCCTCACAAGTGCTGAGCAGAGGGGAAGAATACCCTCCCTTGACTTGCTGGAAACCAACCCTTTTCCTAATGCAGTAAGGAGGCTTGTTTGTCTTTGCTTCAAGGACACATTGCTGGCTCACGTTCAGCTTATGTCCAAGACACCAAGTTTTTTTCTTCCTTCTACAGGCCTTCTAGCCTGTCTGCTCCCAGCATGCAAAGGACTTTGTCTTTTCCTTTGCTGAACTTCATGTAAGTCCATTCATTTCTCCAATGTCAATCCATTTCTCCAGCCTGTTAAGGCAGCACAACCCTATAGTGTACCAGCTATGCCTCCTAGTGTTTTGGAAGGCTCCTACAAAAGCAGTTCACAGAATCACAGAATCACAGAATTTCTAGGTTGGAAGAGACCTCAAGATCATCGAGTCCAACCTCTGACCTAACACTAACAGTCCCCACTAAACCATATCCCTAAGCTCTACATCTAAACGTCTTTTAAAGACCTCCAGGGATGGTGACTCCACCACTTCCCTGGGCAGCCTATTCCAGTGCCTAACAACCCTTTCGGTAAAGAAGTTCTTCCTAAGATCCAACCTAAAATTCCCCTGGCGCAACTTAAGCCCATTCCCCCTCGTCCTGTCACCAGGCACGTGGGAGAACAGACCAACCCCCACCTCGCTACAGCCTCCTTTGAGGTACCTGTAGAGAGTGATAAGGTCACCCCTGAGCCTCCTTTTCTCCAGGCTGAACAATCCCAGCTCCCTCAGCCGCTCCTCGTAGGGCTTGTTCTCCAGGCCCCTCACCAGCTTCGTCGCTCTTCTCTGAACTCGCTCAAGCACCTCGATGTCCTTCTTGTAGCGAGGGGCCCAAAACTGAACACAGTATTCGAGGTGCGGCCTCACCAGAGCCGAGTACAGGGGGACAATCACCTCCCTAGCCCTGCTGGTCACACTGTGTTAGTTCACCACATCTGTATTACAACAAAACAAATGGTCTCCTGATAATGCCTGTTTCTTGCCACTAATTATACAGGAGTCTAGATGACTAGCTCATGGTATACACAGAACTTTCCAACCGGCAAGCTTAGGGAAGATGAAGCTATGCTTTTTTTACATTATGTATCAGAATAAAGAACTATGGTGAATCCAAAAGTGTATAGTTAGTTCATCAGAAAAAATGCTTCACTTTTCTCAAACCTTCTCTTTTTAGTAGTGGAAATCTTGGATTTACATTTTGTCATCTTTACATTTTACACATTAAAAAAAATAAAAAATAAAATCCACTCTTATTTACCTACTGTTGCATTTGTATATCAATTCAATAATTCAACTTAGCATCTAGATTTCATTAGCCTGTTGGCAGACAAATATTTATTTATTGAAATTTTGCTTCATATCAAGAAAAAGATCATCTTTTAAGGATTTTCCAAGGAAAATAAGAAGATATGTACACAGGGTAAATATATATATATATATATATATATATATATGTATTTGTCATTTAGCCTGACAGAATGAATGATCTTTAAGACAGGAGGCATATATATATGCAGTGGCATATGCAGCATTCATTACAGTCTACTGTAATATTCCCAAAGTAAGTTTTGGCCTCATCACCTCTTACACATTTTTTTTTTATTTTTTATTTTTTTATCATGTTTTTCTAGTATTCATGACTTTGGCAAATGTTAATCCTTCAGGCTAAAACTTCTCAGAAAAGAAATCATATTGTCAGTGTAAATCATAAAAAACGCCCAAGTTCAATCTCAGACTATCATAACAAGTCCAATTTCATATTGGACACCAGATGGGACACACCAGGTGGAACAAGAGCATTCTGGGCAGCAAGCTGGCTGAACTTATTAGCAGAGCTTTAAACTATGTTCAGCAGAGGAACGGGGTGTACCTCTGAGTGACAGAAAAGAACCAGGGAACAGCAACACTTTAGGAGCAACAAGATACACCTGTGGATTGTCCCAAAGTAATTAGGGAGAGCTCCTCTAAAAATGTGATGGGGCCAATAGCCCAGCTGAAGTGCCTCTACACCGGTGCACACAGGTTGGGAAACAAGCAGGAGGAGCTGGAAACCGCAGTGCTACTAGAAATCTGTGACCTAATTGCTAGCACAGAAACATGGTAGGATGAATCAGACAACTGGAACTGAAGGCTACAAGCTTTACAGAAGAAACAGGCAGGGAAGGAAGAGTGGAGGTGATGCCCTCTATGTTAAGAAATTGATTGAGAAGAGACACCTCTGAGAAACAGCCACAGACAGATTGAGAACTTGTGTGTAAAAGTTAAGGACCAGACCAACAGAGGACACCTGGTGGTTGCAGTCTACTACAGGCCACCTGAACAAGGGGAGCCTGTTGACAAGACCTTCTTGCTTCAGCTGTAAGAAGCATCGCGCTTGCATGTTCTCGTCCTGATGGGGGATTTCAACCACCCAGATGTATGCTGGGAAAGCTACACAGCAGGATGTGAGCAATCTAGGAGACTCCTAGAACGTGTTGAGGATAACGTGTTGAGGATAACTTCCTGGTCCAGGTGTTGGACAAAACAACTAGAGAAATGTTACGGGACCTGGTGCTCCTCAGTGTGGATGATCGCATTAAAGAGGTTATGATTGGAGGCAGTCTGAACTACCATGTACATGCACTGGATGAGTTCATGATCTGGAGGGACAAAGGCCTGGCAAAGAGCAAAGTCAGGACCTTGAACTTCTGAAGAGAAAAATTCTATCTGTTTAAAGCAAAATTCCAGCTGTTTAAATGGGATGAGATCCCCCGGGACACTGTCCTTAGAGACAGAGGAACTGATTAGAGAATGTAACTCTTTAAGGACACTCCTTAGAGTGCAAGAGCTTTCCATCTCCATGTTTAAGAAATCAGGCAGGGAAGGCAGGAAAACAGCATGGCTGAGCAATGGCCTGCCAACTTTTACTTGTGTCTCAGCATCTGACATACAAAAGGCTAATCTGTGAACATGCTGTAATTCCATGCTGAAAATATATATTTATACATAAATATATATAAAAATAAATATATATAAATAAAAATAAAATAAATAATTACTATATATGTTTATATTTATATATTTAAATAAAGAAAGCAATTGAAAAATACAAAATAAAAAGATTTGACCGTGACCTTCCAACACTCAAAGAAGAAATACTTATCAGTTACAATCAACAGAAAAACATTGGTGTGGATGATTCAATGAGTGAAAGTAAATAGAGATTTATTTTCACTGGAGGCAAGGGTGAGGAATGACAGTTTTGCTAACTACTTGCATATATATCCACCTAGCCAGCATACATTTGTGTAGTTCAAATGCAGGTCCCTTTTCTGTTAGTACATTTGTTTTTGCAGGTGAAGGAAACCAGAGGAGGATGTTTAATTGAACTCTGGTGTGGAGGACAGACACAGGGAAAGCAGAATGGCTAGCAGCTTTCACTTACAAATTAAACAAAATCCTAAGGGATCTTTAACAGCAGGCATTTGGAGGAAATTAAATGCTAATGGGTGCAGTTGTACTTTTTACACCCACAGACATCAAATATATAAAGACATTAACTCCTCTTCTGTTGTAGAAAATTCATAATATATGCACAAGGTATAAGGTTCAATCTTACAAAGTAAGGTAAGAATTCAATATCAAACCATGCACTTGCAATTTAACATGAGCCCAGACATCTTCAACCTTAAACTGTTAAAATAAATGACTAACACTTTTTATGTGCAGAAATATGGCACTACTGCAGAATTAGAGAATCCTTGTTGAATACTACAATGTGAATTATGCCCAGGAGAATATAGTAAATGAGATTCTGGGATGGCATAAAAACTCTTGTTCATAAGCTTTTAGTAGTTCCATCCAGAGAAGAAAAACATTTCAAATATTTTCCACTTAAGAGACTTCGAAGACACTTTGGCAACTGAGGATAAAGAGCATCTACCAATAATGGCACAGGATGAATGTTGGGCACGGTGATTAGAAAGGTCACATGCTTTATCATAGTCTTTTTTTTTTTTTTTTTTTTTTTTTTTTTTGCAAGTTATGAAGAACCTGTGCCTGTATATAAAAGACAAATAATGATATTATTATTTATGTTTTATTACTGTCAACTGGTATCTTTAGGAGAGAGATCAGAATGCAAATAGCCATCTTGGGAACTAGTTGCATGGCAAAATGGTTTGGGAAAGCACTGGATGACCATATTAACACATTTCAAGAAACAAGTCAACCACTGAACATATAAAGAGATGACAAATCATGTAAAACACATGATTTAAAATAGGAGGAAATTTTGAATTTAAAATAAAACATTAATTCTTAGGTTTTTGTTTTCTGCAAAGAACAGCTGTCTCCTTAGAAACCTGATATTGGATGCTAGGGTTTGTAGAGCTTAGGGATATGGTTTAGGGGATGATTTGTTAGTGTTAGGTCAGAGGTTGGACTCGGTGATCTTTTAGGTCTCTTCCAACCTAGACTTTTCTGTGATTCTGTGATTCTGTGATGACCTAGTTGCTATTTAAACCTGAGCTAGGCTCATTTTGCTGTCAGTGAAGAGAAACAGCTACTTAAAAAGTCAACCTAGATTACTAATCTTTAAACTTTTAAAGTTAACTAAAGTGAATTCCTTCCCAAGTTCTTACTAACACTTATGCTTGACATTATTGAACTGCTTGGTATGGAAGTCTGTAGCACTTAGGCCAAGGTGAAAACAGCATTAGAATATGTAGATGAGCACAATACCTAAATGTTTAGTGTTTCAATGGTGTAGTCCTTTTTTGAGTCTAATCTTTTGTAAGCATAGAAAATCAAAACAGAAATTCATGGAAGAGGATTCAGATACTAAAATGTTAGAAGAATCTGAAAAAAATAATAATTGGGAAATAAAAATAAAATATCCTTTGAAAATGACATTGGAAAAGTTAATGAATAATGCAAAGGAATGCATGCATGTACAGTCAATACATCTAGATACACAAACTCCCAGTATAGCCATGGTAGTGATTCTGCAAAGCTTTGTTGGATTTCTGTCTCAGCTCAGTCCTCTCTCTGCATCACTGTGTAACATGACTCTTCTAATTGCTCTTCCTTGTGTGAAGTCTCTTTCTTCTGGTCTCACATGTTTCTAATACACTTAGGCTGCCACTTCTTTTACATCCCTTGAGCACTCTAGTGGCATTTTTATTGGAAATGTAGAACATTTTCTAGAAAATGAAAGCGGGCTGTGGAGTCCACACCCTTGCAGATATTCAAAAGACAACTGGACAATGTGAGCCTCCTGTTCTAGTTCACTCTGTTTGAGCAGGGATGTTAGAACAGATGACTTCTAGAGTCATCTAGTTTCCCTTTCTGAGCATAACTTGGTGTTTAAAACAAAGGCTCTATATGCCTTGGAAGAAATCTATTCTGCCACCTGCAAGCTAGACCTACAGTCCTCATAGGCTGTGAAAACTATTGTGAAATAGCAGGCCAAAATTAGAGCTGCAATGACAGTTGCACCCAGAGAGAGAGAATTACATCAACCATGAAGAGAATTTTATTGAGTGGCCAAAAATTATCTTTACACATCTCTTGCTCTGACCTCCCATTCCTGCTGCCTGACAGTTTCTTGCAATGCCTGTAAACAGAACCCTTGAAACTCTCATTGTTCCTTTTGCTTTTGTTTAGTAATACGTCATGCAGATGCTTGTAGTGTTTACTCAGGTAAATTAAGAGTTTAAGGTTGAAATGTGCTTGGAAAGCCTTTCTTATTGCTACAAAAATGCATGCTACTAAATTAAAAACTGTTTTTTTGAATGTCTTTTGTTTTTGTTGTTTTTACATACAAAAACAAACAAACAAACAAAAGTAAAACTGAAGCACACCAGCAAAGAATGCAAACTGAAGAGCGCACATTTTCTTTTACCTTATATCAAAATGTTGCCCAGCAGAAAAGGGCCTGGGGGTGTTGGTCAACAACCAGCTGACCATGAGCCAGCAGTGTGCCCAGGTGGCCAAAAGGCCAGTAGCATCCTGGCTCGTATCAGAAATAGTGAGGCCACTGGGACTAGAGATGTGATTGTCCCTTTGCACACAGCACTGATGAGACCGCACCCTAAGTACTGTGCTCACTATTGTGTCACTCACTACAAGGATATTGAGTTGCTCGAGCATGTGCAGAGGAAATCAATAAAACGTGAAGGGACTAGAAAACAAGACTTATGAGGAGCAGGTGAGGGAAATGAGGCTGTTTAGTCTAGAAGCTGAGGCCTCCTCTCTGTAATATAGGTATACCTCATCACTCTCTATAACAACCTGAAAGGAGCTTTCAGTGAGGACTAAGTCAGTCTCTTTTTCTCAGGTGACAAGTGGTAGGATGTAAGGCAATGGCCTCAAGTTGTGCCAGTGGAGGTTTAGATTGGATACGTGAAAAAATTTATTCACAGACAGGGTGGTTAGGTATTAGAACAGGCTGCCCAGGGAGGTGTTAGAGTCATCATCCCTTGAGGTATTTAAGATATGTGTGGTATTCTGCTTAGGGACGTGGTTTAGCAGTGGACTTGTAGTGTTAAGTGGATGGTTGATCTTGATGAGCTTAAGGTTTAAATGATTCTATGGAAACCAAGGATCTTTTTCCTTACTAACCAGGACACTGAGTGGCACTGCTCACTCACTGTCTTTCAGGTTAAGAATTCTGAGAATGTTTTTATCAAAAAAATGTATTAATATGACTGAATTAATTTTAATACCTTTAAAGAATACTCTTGATGTTGTCTGCAAACTAAATCCCCTCTACAATAGGTTAACCTCCATTCCACTCCCGTGAGATTTTTTAATTCTAGAACAGTCTAGTAAAAATAGAAAGCTTCTACTCCTTTAGAACTTAACATTAGTAGGCAATGAGAATATCTCTCAAATTGATTAACAACTTTAATACCATATATGTAATGAGCTCTTCCACAACTAGTAACTTAAAATAAAAAGTCTTTGCTAAAGAACAGCCATGGGATTTCAGACAGGAAAAGAGAAAAAGGTTGGTAAGTTTACTTGCTGTCAAAATATTTTCTTGTTCACAGAAAGATATGTGCTTTACTAAGTTTCCAAACTCTCTGACTTCCACAATACTCAAAATGTTTCATACTTCTATTCCTGACTAGTTATTCTCCCATAGTCACACTGAATTATGCCTTCATTGTGTGGTGGTTTTACTCGGTTGGGCAACTGAGCTCCACCACAACTGCTCTCTCACTCCCCGCCTCCTCAAAGAGGAGGGGGAGAAAAGTCAACATAAAGAGCTCGAGGTTTGAGATGAGAATGATTTAATTAAAGGGAAAGGGAATGGGGAGAAAAAGTAACAAAAGAAACAACAAGGCCGTGCAAAAGCACAGAGAGAAAGGAAAAATTATTCTCTACTTCCCATCAACAAGCGATGTTTGGCACGTCCTGGGAAGCAGGGCCTCAAAACGCGTACCGGTTGTTCAGGAGAGAGAGAGAGATCCCTCCCCCACAAAAGCCCCCTTTATTGCTGAGTGTGACATCAGGTGTTATGGAATATCCCTTTGGTTGGTTTAGGTCAGCTGCCCTGGTGATGTCCCTTCCCCATCAATTGCCCACCCCCAGCCTGCTGGCTCCTGGGGTTTGGAGAGTCCTGATTCTGTGCCAGCACTATGCAGCAATAGACACAACACTGGAGTGATACCAGTGCTATTCCAGCTACGAGTGCAGCACTGTGTGGGCTGCTGCAGGGAAAGGTGACTCCATCCCAAACAGACCCAACACACATTGAAGCTAAGATGCTAGCCAGATGGCTGGAAGCTATCCAATGGCTACTTAATAGAACCCAGGCAAGATTTATGAAAAACTATTGCTCATAAGACAATATTCTCTCTTAACAAATGTCAGTGAATGAACTGGTTTATATCAGAAAAGTGAAATTCATATTGCAAGTCATAGCATATTTTAGGTTTAGTTACAGCCATGTACTTGTGTCTATCATTATTCATTTTCAGATCAGACATATATGCATTGACTTTACTTTTGTTTAGGGATCTCATTTCCCATAGAACTTGACAGCTGTTAATAGAAGAGTATAAAAAAATTGCTGAGGACACATCATGAATTCATGTACAGTTTAATTAATTTTCAGGAACTTACAATGCCAACTTGTTGCACACTTAGTCATGCAGGGTACAAAGAATGCTTCTCAAGAAGACTATTCCATATCAAGCGTTTATCTTCCATGAAGTTCTAGAAAAATCTAGGACTCAAAATGAAGATGCTTGGAGAAGTATTTTATTAACTGCTATCTCTGAAAAGAATGCATATTTCCCTGGACAAATAAATTAATATTAATAATTTTGGAAGTACAGTCACATTCGAGATTTTTCATGCCATAACATGCAAAGATGACTGAAAATTTTTCTACTGAAATACACATGATGAAAATGCATATAGCAAAATGTACATTTTCATCTTTCCAGGTTGCAAAGCATTCTGTGATCCAAAAGATTAAATATAACTTTGCCTACAGAATCCCACAGAAGATCTCCACAGAAGCTGAGTTAGTTGCCTTTTAAAAGAAAGGACCATTTCTCTTTCTTGACTTAAAAGACAGAATAAGTGTTATCTCCAAGGCAGACTTTCAAACCATAAATATTGTCCCCCAGGCTATGAGACAGAGTAGACTGAAACCACAGGTCTATCAGCCCACATATTCTGTTCTAGGTAGTTTGAAGCACTTCTGCTGTCTCTGTGCTACATAAAACAGAGGTCATTCTAAAGCACCTAAGTACCCACATGCTATTTATTTTGTTTAAGGTCCAACAACGTAAGATTTAGGAGTTGCAGCATCAGCTCAGGATTCTCCTCCTAATAACACAACAAAAACTTGAATCCTATATTCCAAAGGAAGAAAAAAATGAATCCTTTCTTCTCCTTTTTGATATAGCCTATTTTATTTAAATCAAGAACCAGCATTCTCCATCTCCAGAAAAAATATCCCAGTCCTAAAGTCCCCAAGGTCTCTGTCCTTTCTGTTCATGGTTTCCTGCAACATCTAGAATATGGATGGATATGTAATTGATTTTTATGTTGGCCAAGTCACAGAATCACAGAATCACAGAAAGTCTAGGTTGGAAGAGACCTACAAGATCACCGAGTCCAAACTCTGACCTAACACTAACAAATCATCCCCTAAACCATATCACTAACCATATCACTAAGCTCTACATCTAAACGTCTTTTAAAGACCTCCAGGGATGGTGACTCAACCACTTAGGCACATTCCAGTGCCTAACAACTCTTTCAGTCAAGAAGTTTTTCCTAATATCCAACCTAAACCTCCCCTGGCCCAACTTTAGCCCATTCCCCCTCGTCCTGTCACCAGGCACGTGGGAGAACAGACCAGCCGCCGCCTCGCTACAGCCTCCTTTCAGGTACCTGTAGAGTGCGATAAGGTTGCCCCTGAGCCTCCTCTTCTCCAGGCTAAATAGTCCCAGCTCCCTCAGCCACTCCTCGTAAGACTTGTTCTCCAGACCCTTCACCAGCTTCGTTGCCCTTCTCTGGACTCGCTCAAGCACCTCCATATCCTTCTGGTAGTGAGGGGCCCAAAACTGAACACAGTACTCAAGGTGCGACCTCACCAGAGCCGAGTGCAAGGGGACAATCACATCCCTGGACCTGCTGGCCACGCTGTTTCTTATGCAAGCCAGGATGCTCTTAGCCTTCTTGGCCGCCTGAGCACACTGCTGGCTCATATTCAGCTGACTGTCAACCAAAACTCCCAGGTCCTTCTCTGACAGGCAGCTTTCTATCCACACATCTCCCAGCCTGTAGGTCTGTTTGGGGTTGTGCCCCAGGTGCAGAACCCGGCACTTGGCCTTGTTGAACTTCATACCGTTGGCCTCAGCCCATCGGTCCAGCCTATCCAGATCATCTTGCAGAGCCTTCCTACCCTCGAGCAGGTCGACACATGCACCTGACTTGGTGTCGTCTGCAAACTTACTGAGGGTGCACTCGATACCCTCATCCAGATCATCAATGAAGATGTTAAAGAGGACTGGCCCCAGTACCGAGCCCTGGGGGACTCCACTAGTGACCGGCCTCCAACTGGATTTGACTCCATTCACTAAGACTCTCTGGGCCCAGCCATCCAGCCAGTTCTTAACCCAACGAAGCGTGTGCCAGTCCAAGCCATGAGCAGCCAGTTTCCTGAGGAGAATGCTGTGGGGAACGGTGTCAAATGCCTTACTGAAGTCAAGGTAGACCACATCCACAGCCTTTCCCTTATCCACTAAGTGTGTTACCTTGTCATAGAAGGAGATCAGGTTAGTCAAGCAGGACCTGCCCTTCATAAACCCATGCTGACTAGACCTGATCACCTGCTTGCCCTGCAAGTGCCGCATGATGACACCCTGGATAATCTGCTGCATGAGCTTCCCTGGCACTGATGTTAAACTAACAGGCCTGTAGTTTCCCGGGTCAGTCCTCCGGCCCTTCTTGTAGATGGGCGCCATGTTTGCTATCCGCCAGTCAAGTGGGACCTCTCCTGATAGCCAGGACTGCCGATAAATGATGGAAAGTGGCATGGCCAGCTCTTCCGCCAGTTCTCTCTGTACCCTCGGGTAGATCCCATCCGGCCCCATCGACTTGCATACATCCAAGTGCTGTAGCCTGTCGCCAACCATCTCCTCGTGGATTGTGGGGGCCACATTCTGCTCCTCATCCCCTTCTACCAGCTCAGGGTACTGGGCGTCCAGAGAACAACTGGTTTTGCTGCTAAAGACTGAGGCAAAGAAGGCGTTAAGCACCTCGGCTTTATCCTCATCTCTGGTAACAAAGTTTCCCCCCGCATCCAGTAAAGGGTGGAGATTCTCCTTAGTCCTCCTTTTGGTATTGATGTATTTATAAAAACTTTTTTGTTGTTGTCTTTAACAGCAGTAGCCAGATTGAGCTCCAGATGAGCTTTGGCCTTTCTAATTTTGTCCCTGCACCACCTCGCAACATCCTTGTAGTCCCCTTAAGTGGCCCACCCTCTTTTCCAAAGATTATAAACCCTCTTTTTTCTCCTAAGCTCGAGCCACAACTCTCTATTCAGCCAGGCCGGTCTTCTTCCGCACCAGCTCATCTTTGGGTATGTGGGGACAGACCGCTCCTGAGCCATTAGGATTTCTTTCTTGAAGAGCGCCCAGCCTTCCTGGGCTCCTCTGTCCTTCAGAACCACCTCCCAAGGGACTCTGTCAGCCAGCGTCCTGAACAGCTCAAAGTCAGCCCTCCGGAAGTCCAAGACAGAGGTTTTACGGGTCCCCTTCCTGACTTCACCAAGTATCGAGAACTCTACCATTTCGTGGTCACTCTGCCCAAGACAGCCCCTGACCACCACATCTCCCACCAGTCCTTCTCTGTTACTGAACAGAAGGTCTAGCGGGGCACCTCTTCTGGTAGGCTCACCAACCAGCTGCATCAGGAAGTTATCTTCCACAATCTCCAGAAACCTCCTGGACTGCTTTCTCTGGGCTGTGTTGTGCTTCCAGGATATTTCTGGGAAGTTAAAGTCCCCACAAGAACAAGTGCTGATGATTTCGCAACCTCTGTCAGCTGTCTGTAGAACTCCTCATCCACCCCCTCATCCTGGTTTGGCGGTCTATAACAGACCCCCATCAGGATGCTTGCCTTGTTGGCCTTTCCGCTGATCCTAACCCATAGCGACTCCACCTTGTCGTTGCCAGCCTCAAGTTCAATGACATCAAAACACTCTCCAATATCGAGAGCCACTCCACCACCCCTTCTGTGCTGCCCGTCCCTTCTGAAGAGCCTGTAGCCAGACATGGCAGCACTCCAGTCATGAGAGTGGTCCCACCACGTTTCCGTGATGGCAACCAAGTCATAGCCTGCATGCTGCACAATGGCTTCCAGCTCCTCCTGCTTGTTGCCCATGCTGCGTGCATTAGTGTAGATGCACTTCAGCTGAGCCTTTGCCTTCTCCCCCAGCCTAGCCACTGTTCCCCCTGGCACACCTCCAACACGCTTTGTTTCTTCCCCGTCCCCCTTCTTACCTAGTTTATAGTCAATAGAATAGGAACACATATGTGTGCTGACTTATTTCTAGTGTTCCTTGTTTTCAAAATTCATACTGGAACATGTTCCACAAAAAGTAATCTAAAGAAATGTATAGACTAAATATGCCATGGTGGGTTTATTTATTCATTTTAATGTAAGATTTGCTGACTTAAGTAACTTTGCGTGATATTAGCTATCTATATCAATATCAATATTAGTTCTTGAGCAGCCAGCTTCTTCAGGAGAACGCTGTGGCAAACAGTGTCAAAGGCTTTACTGAAGTCTAGGTAGACCACATCCACAGCCTTTCCCTCATCCACTGGGCATGTCATGTTGTTGCAGAATGAGATCAGGTTCATCAAGCATGACCTGCCTTTGATAAACCCATTCTGACTGTACTTGATCGCCTGGTTGTCCTAAGTATCATTGTTATAAAGTATCATTGTTATACTATTTATGTGTGCAGTCCTTGCTACGTATATTCATTACTCTAGTATTAAGTTTGTTGAACCTATAATACCCACCTATATTTGCTGCTCTATTGCTGATTTTCACTACCTCTAATTGCTTTTCTACTACTTCTAATTCCTGCTACAATTAATTAGTGCTACTCCCTCAATATCTACTGCAAATATATTTGCTTTCCTGGTAATATCTATTGCTTTTCTCTCTTTATATACCTGCCTTATTAATCATAGTATACTTGCTGGTGGCAATATGTGGTAATCTGTAATAAATAGAACTTTTAGAAAATAAAGCCTCCGTGTCCTTGAACATTATGGAATCCTACCACTGTTACTATCTCTGCACCTACAGGTCAGGTAACCCTTTAGATCATGATAACATTGTCTCACATCCTGTCACTGTACACCATTGAAAAGAGCCTGGCTCCATCCCTTCTGCACCCTCCTTTCAGGTATTTATGCACATTGATGTGATCCCCTACCAAGCCTTCTCCAGACTGAATAGTCCCAGCTCTGTCAGCGTTTCATCATAGGACAGATTTTCCACTCCCTTCATCATGTTAGTTTTCCTTCGTTGGACTCTCTCCAGTGTGTCTATGTCTCTCTTGTACTGGGAAGCCAAAAACTGGAGACAATACTTCAGATGTGGCTTCACCAGTGCTGAGTAATGGGGTGCAGGAAATAGGCTGACAAAAAACAAAAACAAAACAAAAACAAAAACAAAAACAAACAAACAAAAAAAAACTTAAGATGTTCAAAAAGGGGAAGTGTAAAGTCCTGTATCTGGAGAGGAACAGCTCCAGGTACCAGGGCATGCTGGTTAGCAGAAAAGGACCTGGGTGTCCTGATGGAAACCAAGTTGAACAAGATCCAGTATTCTACAGAATAACCTCATGGCATTACATTACATTTCAGTCCTCAAAAGTCCTTTCAATATTTTGACAAGTTTCACAAAATTGTATTTTAAACTGATTTCTTTCATTCAAATAAGCAAATCAAAACAGAAATCAAGATTGTGGTATGTGTGATCACAACTGAGTAGCAACCTGATGCATATTCTTGTCCGTCTGTTTCAGTGAAACTTCTTCAAGAGTCAAGTGCTATCTAAAATAAGTATATGATGTTCTCTCATTAAAACTGTGTATGGACTATTAGTATGGAAATTAGTTGGAAATATACTCATTAGTCTATATCGGAAGTAGAATTTAATATTGGCTATTAGATCATGACTAATTTTGGTTTGATTTGATTTTACCTGCTTCTATTGAAAAAACAACAACAACAACAACAACAACAAACAAATGGGATCACAATAGAAAAGAAAATATAGAAATGTGAAATAGTGATAGCTTAGTAGGCAGGAGAAGATGAACTGCTACAGTGCTGTTTAAACCCACAATTTTCCACATTGATCCTGCTTCCAACTATTCTGCAAGTCGTTCAGCACACCCATACATTCCAATACTTTGCTTTTGTGACAGCCTGATAAAGAGTTATCAAAATCAGAGTGAGATTGAAACAAATATTTATTCTCCAAGACTTCTGTAGGGAAAACATGACCAGAGAAAAACACTATAAAATGCTTTTCCAGTTTTAACTTAATGACAAGGAACTGCCAACAACATATATCACCAATGGAAAAATGGAGAAGCTGACAGTCATACGTACTCTTTGACAATGAGGAAATACAAATAATTGATAAAAGAATCTAAACATATTCATGAAACTTCTAAGGCAGATATTAAGGCTAATAAGTACTACACTTCACCTGGAACAAAAAGAAATAGATATATATTCCAGCACTGACATATGACGTTGATGCAGATGGCAAATTCATCAATAAATCATAATGAAGCATACCAAACAAGTATAAGAATACTTATATGTTTGGAACAAAGAGAGGTGAAATATTCTGCTGGTAGTGATAAAAACATACCTCCTATCCCATCACTAAATAAAATGTTTTTAAATGACAGCTGTTAAATATTTAAAATACAGTTTATTTTTAAATGATAAAATATGGACACTGAATTTCACCACAGCATAAATTGAAAAAGTGGTAGTAGATAAGTCAGAATATATATGCAAATTAATGAGTAACTTGTAGGAAAGAACATTGAAATAACGGATCAAGTTGCAGTTTGGATAAATGATGAAGATTCTTTAACAGATTTCAGGTTACAGTGTAGGGTCTAGGGAATTTAAAAAAGCTCAGTATTTTAAAAGGAAAATTGGTTGTCTAAGGCAACTGTGGGTCTGTTACATCAATCTCATGAAAAAGAAGAAAAAACTGATATGGGATACAGTCTATAAATACTTAACAGATGGCAATACAATCTTTGCCAATTTAACATGGCTTGTATATATGTCTTCTTGGACAAGATTTATACATGTGCATGTTCTGATATGCACTCATGTTTTTATGCATATATGATCATTTATGTGAGTAGTCAACATTCAGAACAAAGAAAATTATCAATAAAGTAAGATTTTCATTGAATAAAGCACTCATGTTTTAAAGGTATTTAGTAACCAACCTGTCATTTATTTCTGTCTTGCATTATATTATAATAATGTTAGACTAAATCAGGGACATCCTTTTGTCGTGTTAAAATCATAAATCATCTATTCAAACAAAGCAACATACCATTACAAATGTTTATGCTGATCTCTCAAGCAGGAAAGTGTTTTAGCTGTCTGTCAAGATGGCGGGGGGCTGGGGGGGGGGGATGTTTGGTGATAGTCACACTGAACTTTTTTTACTTCCTTTTAGGAAGGAAAGGTGTTATCGGCTTCTTTTTCTATCTTTTTTCTATTTGCTTTCATAAAGTAATAGTGTATAAACATGACAAACGTAGTTTATCTATTTGCTGCTAGAAACACAAAATTTTAAGACAGCACTATAAAAGGCCAGACTTGATTTCCTTGCTAAAGAGCTAGTACTGCACCTGTTATATGAATTCCCTGTTCAGAACCAGGTGAAGCAAGAACAGGGAATGAAAATTGAGCATGCAGGTAAAAACCTTCCTGTTCATAATTAAGCAGCTGACTAACTTAGAGTTTGGCTAGAACAAAAACGGGTGTAGACAACATGGTGGGCAGAACTGAATACTCAAAACATACAGGTATACCTTATGTATACATGCAAAGCTGTTGTTCCAAACATTACCCTAGAGGAATGCAGTAGAACTGATTAAATGTGTTGGAGCATTTGACAAGGGAGGTTTTTTGTTTGTTTGTTTGACTTCTTCCTTTGGGGAATGATGTGAAAATCACAATTTCCACAGAAATTCTACCCTCGCTTGTAGCAGTTACATACTGCTGTAGTTCCAATTTTCAAGAGATGAAATAAAGGAACTAAAGCTCTTAAAAAAGATAATAATGACTATTAACTCAAGAGAAGTAAAGGTATGCTGAGTCAACAAGCAGTGGTTCTCTTCAGCTAAATCAGTGGAGGAAAAAGAAGGTTCTATTTTCCTTTTCTTCAGGATTTGTCTAAATCCACATTTAGAAGAATATTGAGTTTTTTTTGTTTGTTTGTTTGTTTTTTCCAATCCCCACTCACATAGATATCACAGACCTCTAGTCTCATAAAAGTATGTACTAAATCTCTATTTCATTTATAAGATTTGCCTTCTTTGAACAAGGCTTGTTCATACTGTGTATATGGATATATATATATATATTTTAGATGAAATGTAGATATTACTTTCACAACCTTTCATGAAATGACTAGCAAAATAAACATGTCTACTGAACTCTATATAAAGTTGTGGCACTGTGAGAAAAATCTCAATAATTTTCTTCAGACAGGACCTTCTGTGAAGCTATTTTATTTATGATTGCAATGGTGGGCATCCTGCAAGCAGGAGGCGCACAGTAAAAGTTTATCATATATTCCCCATTACCCAACACTTTATTTCTCCTATTTCCTCATTGTCTGAGTACTACAGGTTCACAACCTACTCAACACACTTCTGTACATACAATTTAATTTGATCAACCATTATTTTCTCATTTTCCTTTTTTTTTCCTTCTTCTCTCATGACTAGAGGGACCATGATTTTTGTTTTTACTGATTTTGTATCACTCATCCTGTTTTTCTTAACTATCCTCCTTATTTTGGGACAGTGAGACCTTCCCCTTATCTGCTTAATGTACTCCCCACTGCTATGCTACACAATCACTTTTGAATGTGCAAGGTTAGTGGAATTTTCCACTGCAAAAACCTTCTATTGCAAAAAACACAACTTTGTTTCTCACAGCACAGTCTAGTTGCCCCCCCTACAGTCTGCACCTCAGTGTTCTACTTAAGAAGTTTTGGAAGAAAAAGCTAAGGTGTCAAGGAGTGAATGAAGCCCAACATGTGTGAGTGACACATCTTTTACAACCTCGTTACGACTGAATAAAAAACAAGTCCAGCTCTTCAACTCATTTACTAATAAAGAATAGTACTTACATTTACAAGCCTTGTAAATTCTCTTTAGGCATGTCCACTGCATAATGTGAAAGAAGTAAATCCCTGATTTTCTTGTCAGGATCATTAAAAGGCAGTCTGAAATCACTGAAGTATTGTCTTAGCAGAACTTCAGGAAATCTTTCTTAAACCTGTTTTGATTAAATAAATACTAATTTTGCTCTTTGTTTGCATTGATTTTTAGATTCTTTGGCTCCATCTCTATTTTCTTTGCAATATCCACAGGAGGATCTATTTTTTTGCAGTTCATTTGGTACAGGCTGCTTGCATCCTACTCATTGTTAGACTCCTCTACAGTAGACTGACTATAACACACTCCAGGACCTGGAATTAGCCTTGGCTTGGTAACTAAAGGCCCTATAGACCTTTATACCTATCCATCTACAAGCTCTTCAATGCTTTCCACATACCATGCATGGTATTTTTCTGCTCAAAAAAATGCATCAAATTTTGCAGTTTAAATATATTGTTTGTTGTTATTGTTGTTGTTGCTTTGTTTTGTTTTGTTTGTTCATTTTTATATATCCTTGAGCATAGCCTGGGGCTGCACTCACATGAGTCAAAATCACCATCTGCAAATGTAAAAGGAGTTATAAGTTGCTGATTTGCCATGAGAACCTATAATAACACCTTCTAGACCTGAAACATTTAGAGATTTTTTAAAGCTATTTTAATAACTTACTAAGCAGCACATCGAGAAGAATGACACACAGATGGGACTCAAAAGGCCAAGAACTGGGATAATGCTTGGTTTTAGGGTTGGACAGAGTATTCTCTGATGAGAATAACATCATGATGAATAACATAATGATGAATAACATCATTAGTTCATGATGTTATTTGCTTCCTTTCTTACCTGGTATTTTAGACATAACTGACTACACTATTCAGACCTGTAACAATACTGAGCTAACTACAAACTTTGATTAATACATTACTTCCCCCTCAAAAGTTCATTTTCCCCTTCAAATTAATTTCAAATTCATTTCACATTCCATAGGTTATTTGGAGGTAGATATTGATGCTACCATTTAATTAGGATCTAGGTGTTTTGAATACATTTCAGAATATCAGTTTATGTTAATTTTAAAAATAAAAATAAATAAATATGTCATCATAAATGGATGACAGTATTATCACATTCTTCCTAACTTACCTAACTCTATCTAAGAGAGATGTCCCACCACTCTCAGAACATATTTTACTGTTTCCTATTTCTACAATTTGTTATAAAAGAAGCTGAGTGTTACCAGCTTCTAGGCTTTGATTTTTAGATATTTTAAGTTATAGGATGTAAATCCCACCAAAAGTATAGTTTTCATTAGTTTGCATTCTGTGTAATCCACAATGTTTACTATTACATGCTTTGAGTATAGAAATTAATAGAATTAATAATAATTCTGTGATTTAGCAAGTGTTACAGAATTACTAGAGTTCAATCATTTCAAAATTTCATGTTGACAGAAACATTTCTGTTGTTTCTATTGTTTATAAATATCTCACTACCATATTTATTTAACAGGCAAAAAGAATCTACAACTATTTATCATTATAATTAATGGCAAAAAGCAAGGGAGGTAACTTCTGTGAAAAACCTGCTCCTCTGGTTACCATGTTATATTTGACAGTGTGATTTTTAGCATCCTAGGTGAAGCGAAGATTGAGATATAGTTTGAAACTCCGATCTTGTTAGTATTGTGTTCATTAGGAGTCCAGGTCAGAAGCTAGAGCACTAAAGTCTATTTTTAGGAATATCGTATTTTAATAAACAGTTAGATGGCTCTATGTTCACTTATGTTAGATTTATAAAGCAGATAACTAATATAATAGAGACTGTATCACCATATTCTTAATTTTCTTTATAGTTCACTTTTTCAGCCCTAGCTTGTCTTCTTTTGTCAAGTTCCCACAGTAGTTTTTCCAAAGCTATCAGGAAAAAAAGGGCAGTGAAAATAATACATATTACAAAATAGTCCTGTTAAGAGCACTCTGTCAGAATATCTGAAACTAACTCAGATCTTTAAGTCTTTTTCAAAATATTAAGACTCAATTAAAAGAACTTGGACTACTGACTCATACAAAAGAAAATGGAAGACATTCAAAATAAATGTAATAATTTTATTTTTCAAGTATGAAAATAACACGTATTTCAATGAATGCAGTATTTATTAATTCATCTTAAAACTATGAAGATAAGAAATACGCATGCAAGACTAACCTCAATGGTTAGCCAAACAATGAAGATGCTAATTAATCATGTCATTGCCTTCTGATTTTATGCACACCTGACTGAAAATAACTAGATGTACTACGGCTTACAGAGACTGTTTAGCTGTGACCTCCTTAAATTATGGAAATCAAGACTGATATTTTGAATGCATTACCTTCTTCTTCTGTACAGCCCTTGTGGTATTTGCAAGATTTTTAATATCTGAAAACTCCACAAGTCTGATGGATCTGAAACCATTATAGACAATGTGAAAAACTTAGCAAACTTCAGTGAGCTCAAATTGGATTCTGGGTAAGAGCAGTAAAATAATTTTTCCCTCAGAAATGTTATTTCTTAATTTAGTAGTATAGAAAAAATAGTTACAATTTAAATTTAAAATACAGACATAAAACTATGACAATGATAATTTATTTTTCTTTTAAAAATCTTACAGAAAAATAAAGAGGTTTTTTTTGTATAGTGTCACTTTATCCAATTCATTTATCCCCCATCTTGTTTGAATATGCTACATTTTGTTAATGGGCAGCTAGATTTTTCCCTTTTAAATTCAGTCAATGAGATATGTGTCATTGATTTCAGGTGAGAGATAGCAGGGGACCTGGACATCAAAGGGCAAAAAAGAGACTTAAACGCATTTGTTTTATTGATTACTGTTGACCACAACCGCAAACCCATTAACAAGTAGAGAGGGGAAGAGGCCTTGGCTTTCTTATTGTTTTGGAAAAAATAAAAAATAAAAAATAAAAATAGAGTGCACACAAAAGTGAGATAGTTACAAGAAATTAACTGGTTTTGCAGAAATTACATTTTCTGAGTGATAGCAAGGCTAAACAGGTGTTCTTTATATGTTTATATATATGTTTAAAGTAATCCAGTTTTAGAGTCTAAATATATGTTAATACATCCTTCAGAAGAGAGCAGCTAAACTGAATTCCTGATACTTCATTGGTAAGTACTACTCAATTTCTCTTTATAAAGTTAAATTGTTGTAATTAATTAGCAAAATGTTATAAAGTTTTTATGACAAAAAGTTGCTTAATCCAAATCTCACAAAAAGACTGATAAATTAACACATTAAATGATTAGTGTTCACTTTTATTTATTTTTATTTCAAAAGTTAAAATACCACAGCAAACTAAGAATTAGTAAATAGGACTCAGAACAGATACCCGGACACAAGATTTGAAAACCCAATAGCAACATTTTGGGAGGGGCTGGGGAAGAAGGGATGGGAAGGGCATGCAACAGAAAGGAAACAAAAATCTGGTGAGGAATTTTTAAGTTGTGGTCAAAAAGTGGTAGCTGATAAATCAGATATTAAAGTGAGCTGGAATGCTGATAGAGCATTTCTAGTGCAGCTGAGGGATAATTATCACTAAGTTAGTGAAATATCTCATAAAAAAATGTTTCCTCTATCATCATTGCCTAATTTGCATTTATTATTCATGAACAATTATTAATAATAATATTGGATTTCAACCTCCAGTTTCCTAAGTGTTAAATAACATAGCCACACTTGGGTCTGTGTGGACCAACAGAAGCAAAAGGTTACACACACATATTGTTCCAAAGTAGAGCATGTAACAACTAACTTTAAGTCCTCAGCTTAAAATAGATTCAGTGTCACAAAATGAGTTGATAAAGTTAGTGGAGAAGAATCCTACTTTACTCTTGCTCAGAAATTTAAGACAATAATGGATCAAAAACTACTTATTGTCAAAAATAGGGGGTGAGGGCTTTATAGTTTGTAAGCACTTGCTGCTCTGCTGTCCAAATATTATCTTCCCTAGTCACAGCCATATAGTTGTACTGCTCAGCCCACTTATATCTGATCTAAGTTTGTCCTGAACAAATGTGACCAGTTCTTTGAATTAAATCCAGAAGGTGCCATAGGAATATCCATATCTTAAGTACAAAAGACCAGAATTTCCAAAAGACATTCACAGAATGATGCTATGAATAATCCAGGCCACTTACAAATACTGTGGACTATTTCCCTCAATAACTGAGAGAAACAAAACTAGTTGGTAGGACTTCACCATGTCCTTCTTTACTACATTTTGTTCTTCAGTAGTGTATATAGCCTGGACTCTACAGTGCCTTGATGTAGAGAATGATATGAAGGGGAACAAAAAAGCAAGCGTGACACACTCCACTTTTCAGGGCTGAGGGAATAAACAGATACAGGGGATGCTTATGTTCTGATATATTGTAAGGCTATCTGTAGTCAACTCAACCCAGCATCAACTTCAGAAGCTAAAGGTTTTCAGATTTATAGTCCACCAAATTAATTCCCTGGATACTATTATTGTAACTAAGAATTCTTGAAGCACATCCAGCTATTACCTATATAACTTCCTTTTCTGAGAAAAACAGACCGAAGTCAATAGAGGGACAGACTGATATAAAACAGCATCCCCAAATCACCATTCTGGCCCTAAACCCAAACAAATATATTATCATTTCAGCAGTGTCTTCTGGTCATTGTTTTATTCCAAATCAATGTTTTGCATACAAAATAAATAAATAAATAAATAAATAAATAAATCAACACTCAGCCTTTATGAAATGCAATGCTAGACTGTTACCTGAACAGCTCTAACAGTGCCAGCACAGAAATATATTCAGTGCCATATGTCAAATGAAAAAATGAAGTACCAAGAAGTGTTGTGCACTGAATGAGCAGACGTGTCTGTGGTGCATGATTAGCATAAATCTGTGACACAGGTTGAACAATGAGGCAATTACAGGAACCATCCTGCATTTCACAATCATAACTTCAGAAAACATTTTGTACACACAGTCATGTTGTTTGGAAAAGAACTTATTTTCAGGGGAGATTAGAGCCAATTGATTTAAGTCTCTGCGGAGAACATTTTAACCAAATGTGCTTTACTAGAGCTTACTGCACTTTAGTTTGTGTTTATGAACATTCAGTGCAGAGCATTCATTTGTAAACGATGTCTCTGTCACATGACTATTATGATACTGTGACTTTGTTAGCACGTAAGCCCTTTTCCATTAAATTATTTGCATCATATTCAGTTCTGATGCAACTCCAAGGGTTTCACTGAGCAATGGGATGAAATAGAGTTCTACAGTCCAGTGTGATACTAGCTCAAAATTAAGGAGTAAAGAGTAAAAAAACATTGAAAACAGGATGCTTTCCACTGCTAAAATCAATGGTGGCAAATCATGCTATTTGTAAAATGTAATCTGAATTTAAAGTTATCTTAAATATCAAATTCATTTAAAGTTAATTATACTTTAAATCCACTTAATACTCTGTAATAAATTTTATACTTGTAATGGATAGGCTCAGCCCATTAAAACAATAACTTTTTATTAGCGAGATGAGACCAATTTAAAATAAAATGAATCTGTAGATAGAATGAGGATGGAATTCCAGTAGTCTAATATCCTAATATCTCAGACACAATCCACACTTGCAAAGGGCACCCCTATCAGTACACATCATTCTACAGTGATGAAAATCATTTTGGAAACAGTTGTTTTTCATTTCAAAAGAAACAATGAAAAAAATGACAGTCAGTTCTGGGCCTCCATATAATTTCTGCCAACACTTTCAAGTGAAGCTTGTGTTTTCTAATACATTTGCAGAGAACAGTAAACCTGTTGTTGCAACACACATAAACAAAGACATATTTAGGCTATTCTTGATATAGGAATTAATGCTTCTTAGCTTTCTTTTTTGTAGCAAATTTCCAAACTTCTCAGGAAAACACTAAGAGAATCTGATGCATCACTCTTGCCATTTGATTATTTCTTTCAAAACTGGCTACATATGCTGTAAATACTTAGCGACAGTTTCTTAAGCCTAAAGTTCCATTTGTGAATAATGTGAATTCTGTATTTTGATTTAAAAGTTTACATGCAGGAAAAATAGGATTATAGCTTCTATTGCATCCTAAAGCTTTTCTCTTAATGATATAAATTATTAATTCTGTAAATGCTAAAAATTCAGGTAACTTACACCCAGAAGGAACCATAATGATTTATTATTATAATCGGCAGTACAGTGGCTTTCTAATTGATATTAACATTAAACTGAAATGGTGGGGTGTTGAATTAAAAAAAAAAAAAAAGAAAAAAAAAAAAAAAAGTATTCATTATGACTTTGCCTGAGATCGTACATGCATTTTGGCAACTTGTTGATCCATTTGATTACTGCTTAAAATTTGTATCTTACAAATTTTATGTATCTTATTTTATATATCTTTTTTTTTTAATGTATCTTATTTGTGTCTTGTTTAAGTATTCACTTCTAATTTCCAGCAACATTCCTTTTTCTTTTTTGACAGGCACAGAACAACATTTACATTATTACATAGATTATGACATTCCTACCTGTGAATATAAAACATTATAACATTAATATAACACATAAAAAACATTAATATAAAACATTACTGAAGGGGTTTAGAAGTATTGGAACAGGCTGCCCAGGGAAGCAGTTGAGTCACCATCCCTGGAGGTCTTCAAAAATGTGTAGATGTAGAGCCTAGGGACATGGGGCTTGCTTAGGGATGCAATGAGCTTGCCTGTGCTAGGTTAAAGTTGGACCAGATGATCTTAGAGGTCTTTTCCAACCTAAATAATTCTACGATTCTATAACTCACTGCAAATTTTAATAAATATTTCACACATAAATTAGCATTTTACTACTGAGCATTTCTCTGGAGTTAGCAGTCAGATATTTTACCTGCTCTCGAATAACTACTGCTGTATATAACATTACACATTAGAAACTTTATTTAAATGTTACAGTTGCAAAGTCAAATAGAATTAAGTCTGTCACACTGATTTAATACAGTCTCTTACTGCATGCATATGTTTTATAATCATCTTACTGATGTTAAAATGAAAGTCCATGATACAGCCAAGAAGATAGCCCAATCATATAACATTCATTTTCTATAATTTCAACACTAGAAAAAAAATAATAATAATAATAATAATAATTGCAAGCTCGAAACCCTCTAACTCATTCAGCATTCTTGCTCATCTTCAGTCCTGTCTCTGAACAAAGGCATATTCAAGGGTCCCAGAAGACATTCCTTCCCTACTTGAATTTTTCAACCCAAAGCCTTTAGCTGGATACTGTTAAAGTATTTTATTTCACAAACCACAAATAAGTGCCCTTTTCATTCAGAGCATATTGCTAGCACAGGATAATTGTTTGTATGAAACTCATTGCCCATTTCTATTCTAAATCCCAAAGTGATTAAAAGTGTCCTCCATCCCTTGTAATACATTGGCTTGTGGTTTTGTTTGTTTGTTTTACCTTAAAGCTTTAAAATCCACATTTCTCCAAATGGTGTTGTAATGATCAGGGGTACTTTCAACTTCTGTAGCTGAAGATTATTCTTCACACATATTCACAAACATTTATATGCTGGAACAAGCATGACTATTGCACCTGACCAATTAGCATATTGAAGGGAGGGGTTGTACAGCAGTCATTTCTGAATCTACTGTTTAAATTAGTTAAAACTCACCATGATTTTCTCATTTGAAATGTTAATTTATTTAAAGGCTATATTGTTGCTTACTGCATGCAAATAAAATGCTGACCAATTCCTCCTACCCATTCCACTTTTTTTTCCCCATCCCTCTTCCCTTTTGACCTTACTGATAGGTAAAGACCTTATAGAACGCATAAGAAATGTTTACACATCAGAAACGTAAGGTTTACATCATGTGTCTTGATTCCCATACAGGCACAAAGGGCTAGAAAGTAAGTCTAAGTTTTACTTCTTATTCCTTTTATATTGTCAGTAATAAAGCTTATAATAATAATAATAATAAAATAATAATAACACTAATATTGGTAGGCCATTAAACAACTACAGATCTTAGCTGATCTTAGTCAAGCTTTATAGACTCATATATTTCTCCAGGGAACATCTAAATACTATTTTAATATGTTTCCTTTGTTGTTCTCATTTGGCTATTTAAATAAAAATCATAGAATGGAGTTGTTATAAATCTTTCCATTGCAGAAAACACCTGAATATCAGGATGAGAGGCAAAATATTATACTGAATGCAATGATCTACTGTACTCTTCACCAGCAGAGTTTATGCCACTTTTTTATGGTTTGTTTTTCATTCTCACAGTCCTTAAAATGTCAACAACAGACACTCTTTTCTGGTCACGTAAGAATCAACTGCTTTATTTCAGACAGTGATTATTACATGGACAATAAAAATAGAGCTATATCTTGTTTCTCCAGAATTCAGTTTAAACCTGTTTCTTTATGATAAGCTATTAGTTGTTCTTTTCCTTATTTGTTTATGATATGTTCATTTAATACAGATTGTTAGTCTTGATATAATATAAAGCATTATTAGTGAAGAATATTGCTGTAAAAATCAATAGATAATCATAAGCTGAAGTTACAACATCAGGTACCATCCTAAAAAATAAAGGAAAACAATATATTTCACCCCTTTTACACAAACACACTTTCTCTGGACATATTGAAGTAGTCTATTTCTGGATTGCAGTATTTTTTTTTACTACAGTAAATGGTAAATGCGAATCTCTACAAAGTCCTTTATTATGTTAGTACTGAAATATCTCATAATCTACTGTTTAAATTGTGTTAAAGATGATTTC
This sequence comes from Nettapus auritus, assembly GCA_011076525.1. Classification (NCBI taxonomy): domain Eukaryota; kingdom Metazoa; phylum Chordata; class Aves; order Anseriformes; family Anatidae; genus Nettapus; species Nettapus auritus. Next base: position 153,624,100 of record CM021765.1, read on the forward strand.
TAAACAGTTTTGAACAAGTCAATGTAATTACACAGCTGAAACTGTACTTTGCATATAGCAATATTTTGTATTTACATTATATAGGAACGTGTGTTAAAAATAATAGGATGTGTTGATCTGTACATACGTACATCTCAGCTATGTATCAAAATTGGTTTTCTAATCAGTGGAAAAAAAGATACTTTTAAGTCATAGTAATAAACTGCCAACACAAGATGGTTTTACCTAAGAGATCTAAAAGACTTCAAAGATAATATGGTTGAACCAACTACAATCACGTTATCTGTTACTTAAAATAGCCTTTGTATCTGAGGACTGGGAATAGCAAATATGATACCTGTGTTTAAATAAATAAATAAATAAAGGAGAAGGAGGAGAAGAAAAAGCAGAAACAGAAGAAGCAGAAGAAGAAGAAGAAAGCAGTATCTTAGAATTCGAGGCCTGTAATCCTGATTTTTCTTCAGCCAACAGAAACTATAAAACACAGATAAATGAGTGGATAGCTATATATATATATATATATATATATATATATATATTAACAAGTCTCCTATGAAGAAAAGCTGAGAGATCTTGGTCTGTTCAGCCTAAAGAAGAGAAGTCTCTGGGGTGACCTTATTGAAGCTTTTCAATACCTAAACGGGGCTGATAAAAAAGATGGAGAGCAACCTTTTAGTCAGATGGTGATAGAATAAGTGGGAATTATTTTAAACTAAAAGAGAGTAGGTTTAGATTAGATGTTAGGATGAAGTTCTTCACTCAGAGGGTGTTGAGGAACTGGAACCAGTTGCCCAGAGAAGCTGTGGATGCCCCATATCTGGAGGTGTTAAAGGCCAGGTGTTAGATGAGGCCCTGGGCAGCGTGATCTAGTGGGTGGCATCCCTGCCCATGGCAGGGGGCTTGGAACCTGATTATCTTTAAGGTCCCTTCCAGCCCAAGCCATTCAATGATTCTATGATATATATTATTATTAATATTATATATAGTATTATTATATATAGTAAATATATTATGCAATATACATATTATATATATGTATATATATATATTGCTTTCTACAACTACCTTAAAGGAGGTTGTAGTGAGGTGGGTGTCTCCATCCTTGGAGGAGTTCAAGACTATATTGGATGTTAAACTGAACCTAATAATATTAAACATGCTTTGAGGAGGCTGTTGAAGGAAGTGACCTCAGGAGGGCCTTTACAACCAACCTAAATTAAAATTGCGATTTTCAATATCTTCATTAATACGTACCTTGAAAAAGAAACTGGCAGTGAAGTCTGAAGGATATTTTAAGTTACAAAGTTGCTCAGATTAATAAGATCAAGGTTTAACTATGATCATCTGTAGAAGTATCTTATCAGTAATTTTCTGAGAGGATGGGTAGTGTCATTTAATGGGGACAAATAAAAATTGGTTCATATGGTTAAAAATAAAAAATAAAAAATCTAGCTTAATATCTAAGACAATAGGTTTGGTTATGTATTTTTTACCAATTTAGAATCTTAGGCTTATGACAACCAGTTCCATCAAAATAGCAGATGAGTAAGTATAATCAAAAAGACAAAACATATGCTAGAAATTATTAGGAAAGAATCATGAAAAAATACAGGAAACTCTAGAGAACATGTCACAATTTCAGAAGTCATAAGTAACACAAATATTTAGTTCTGCGTGCAGTTCTGGTCACTCCTATTAAAAAAAAATAAAAATAATTTTAAAAAAATCATATAATATCTAGAGTTGGAAGGGACAAACAAGGATCGTTGAGTCAAACTCCAGCTCCACAAAGGACCACCCAAAAATAAAACCATATTGCTGAAAGCATTGCCCAAACACTTCTTGAATGCTGACAGGCTTCATGCTGTGACCATTTTCCTGGGTAGCCTGTTCCAGTGCCTGACCGCCCTCTCGGTAAAGAACCTTTTCCTAATATTCAACCTGAACCTTCCTGATGCAGATTCATGCCATTCCCTTGAGTCCTCTTTCTGTTCACCAGAGATCAGTGCTTGCACATCCACTCACCCTCATGAAGAAGCTGTAGGCTTCCATGAGGTCTTCCTTCAGCCTCCTCTTCTCTAGGTTGAACAAACCAAGTGACTTTGGATGCTCCTCATCTGTCTTGCCCTCCAGACCCCTCACCATCTTTTTAGCCCTCTGGACATACTCTAATACTTTCATGCCTTTATTATATCAGGGCACCTAAAACTGCCCACAGGACTCTAGGCTGCACCAGTGCAGAGCAGAGTGGGACAGTCCTTTCCCTCGACCTGCTAGCAGCAATGCCATGCTTGATGCAGCCCAGGATAGAGTTGGCCCTTTTGGCTGCAAGGGCACACTGCTGATTCATATTCAATTTGTAGTCAACCAAAACCCCCAGATCCCTTTGTGAATTGGAGACTCAACCAGTTAATGTAAATTAATGGTTATTGAATATGCAGAAACCACCCTGCAGTGTAATGAGTATTAAATCAATATATTTTCCTTTTACTTACTCTTCCTTTGGTCATGTGTTCTAGCTAATGTTGGAGGTGGGATGTTGGACTACACAGACCTTTGATCTGGCCCTGGATAACCATATTAAGATTTATGATATGATTCATCTGTGTGCCATAATTAGGGCCATATTTAGGGCTATGAAGCTGGTGAAGGGTCTGGAGAACAAGTCTTATGAGGAGCGGCTGAAGGAACGGGGACTATTTAGCCTGGAGAAGAGGAGGCTCAGGGGCAACCTTATTACACTCTACGGGTACCTGAAAGGAGGCTGTAGCGAGGCGGCGGTTGGTCTGTTCTCCCACATGCCTGGTGACAGGACGAGGGGGAATGGGCTAAAGTTGGGCCAGGGGAGGTTTAGGTTGGATATTAGGAAAAACTTCTTGACTGAAAGAGTTGTTAGGCACTGGAATAGGCTGCCCAGGGAAGTGGTTGAGTCACCATCCCTGGAGGTCTTTAAAAGATGTTTAGATGTAGAGCTTAGTGATATGGTTTAGTGGAGAACTTGTTAGCGTTAGGTCAGAGGTTGGACTCGGTGATCTTGTAGGTCTCTTCCAACCTAGACTTTCTGTGATTCTGTGATAATAAAGCTGAAACTTCCTTCAAGGGGTGTTTGATCTGTGTGCCACAAATCCCACTCAGACAAAGTATAAAAAAATGAAAGTATGTCAGTCAAAGGCAATTATTATAGAATCACAGAATATCCCAAATTGGAAGGAACCCACAAGGATAATTGAGTCCAACTCCTGGCACCACACAGTTCTACCCAAAAATTCAGACCATATGACTAAGTGCAAAGTCCAAACGCTTCTTAAACCCTGACAGGCTTGGTGCCATGACTACTTCCCTGGGAAGCCTATTCCAGTACGCAACCACCCTCTCAGTGAAGAACCTTATCCTTATATCCAACTTGAACTTCTCCTGTCACATCTTGACACCGTTCCCATGGGTGCCTATTGCTGGTCACTAAAGAGAATAAATCGTGCCTGCCCCTCCACTCCCCCTTGTAATGAAACTGTAGACCACAATGAGGTCTCCCCTCAGCCTCTTCCTTTCCAGGCTGAACAGACCAAGTGACCTTAGCCAAAACTCCTCATACGTATTCCCCTCTAGGCCCTTCGTATTTGGAAGTGCCTGATCCTGTGCTTTTAGGAGCCAGTGTTTAAAGGTTGACCAGCAATGATGAATGCTGATGCCTTCAAATGTAATTTCCCAGAGGACCTCACTAACTAGTTCCCTGAGCAGCCTCAAGTCTGCTCTCCCCATATCCAGGGTGAAGTTTTGGTGGCCCTGTCACCAAAAGTTTCAACTCAACTGCTTTGTGGTCACTATGATGAAGATGGCCACCAAAACAAAACTCTGCCCTATAGCACCCAGTATTCCCAGGAGGTCACCCCTCTAAGTACTAACCAGGCCCAGGCCCTGCTTAACTTCCTGCCAGAGATTTTTCCAGAGTTTTGATGGGATCTTCCAGAGATTTCATGGGATTGGCTGTGGTCAGGGTGGCATGGCCATAGGCAACCACAGCTGAATGGACCCTTCGCTTAAGAGCACAGTGCAGTTCCTTCACTGCTAGTCAGGAGCTGGGAAAATGAGAAAAATGGCTTTGGGGGTTTCTGTGAGTGCTTGGAAGAATGACAACCAACTTAAAGGCATGCTGCTGATACTGTCTTGCAAATGCTCTGCTTCATCCCCTCCACACCTGGACCACATTTATGCCTCACTTGCTTCTTGGCAACTGGAATTAAAAATAGACAGCATGAATTAGTTGCAAAGGGGAAGAAGAAAAAGTATTACAGCAGAAACGTTTCTGAGAAGAGACAGAGATAGAAGAGGAAAGGTCTAGGCTCAATGCATTGCATCTACAGCATATAAGGAAATGATCACTGAAGCAAAAATGCAGGAGGGAAGAGCGTGGCTGCTGGAGACAGGAACAAGAAATTACTTTAAAAAAAACACACTGTGGAGAAGAAGTCATTGTAATGTTTATAATGATCTCAATCAGCAGTAAAAATGAAGCTCATGCTGATATTTATTGTCTGGGACAAACATTTTCGCATAAGCATGCCATAAAAATGTCTGGGTGGGACGCTGCTGTACAGTGATGGTGGCTACGATCAAGTATTATGTTTACTTTTGTTTTCATATTGCATCACAGTAAATGTGAAGGGAAACTTTCAGATGTGTATTTTGTGCTGTATCACCAAGGGATGTTTATTAAATCACTGTAATTTAAAATAAAGCACTCTGATGTTCTGTTTAAATTTACTTTAAAAAATCCTACTTATTTTACAACTAGAAATTCCCCATGGTCATAACATGGAAGGGAATAATTTCCCTGTAATACTTGGATGGATAAATAAGAGCTGACAGATGGTATAATGCTCAACAAAACTTCCTATTGAATTCAGAATATATATTACACAAACACAATACACATGTTCATGTATTCCCAGTGGCGCTGATCTAGATCCTAATGAAATCATCAGGACTATTTCCATTAAATCTATTGTATAGCACAAGAAATTTAACTCTTTTCTGGTAATCAAAAAAGAACAGAAAAATATTGTTTGTATAGAGTATTGAGAAGCATTGATTTTAATAATTCATGATCCTTCTCGTTGTGTTTTATGTAGTACAAGCTGAAACCATATGATTAAACAATTATATGGAAGACGTATGTGCAGTGACTGAAGAAAAGAGAAGACTGAGAGGGGCCTGCAGCTCCCTCACAAGGGGAGAGGAGGGGCAGGCGCTGAGCTCTTTTTTTTGGGACCCGAGGGAATGGCATGGGATGGGGGAGCTTCAGGCTGGATATCAGGAAAGGGTTCTTCACCAAAAGGGTGATCAGGCACTGGAATGGGCTCCCCAGGTAAGTGGTTACAGCACCAAGCCTGTCAGCATTCAAGAGTTGTTTGGACAATGTTCTCAGACCCATGGTCTTATTTTTGGGGTTGTTCTTTGGGGACCCAGGAGTTGGACTCAATGTTCCTTGTGTGTACCTTCCAATTCAGGATATTCTATGACTCTATGATTCTGTAAGCAAACTATATAGTAGTTAGGCCAGCAAGAATGCATAAAATATATGTAGTAATAGCAAAGTTTAATTTGACTTTTTGAGAATGGATTCACTTTATGATGTCCAGAAGAAACAGAAAAGTGTCAATAAATAAAACAGTGTAAAAAATAGGTAAAGCTGATCATTATTAAAATGATAAAAAGAGGGGAAAAAGAAGTTCACATTTATTGATAAATAATTAGAAGATTTTGACTTTTATACATGACAAAAAAAGGAACATGAAACTTTTTCCTATTTGTATTTGGCAAGTAACTTGATAGCTGTGACAGAAAAAGGAAGATTTCCTTAGAAATGATTTTCTTTCTTGTCCCAGAAAATTGTTTCCTTTTTAATAGCCAAAGTAGAAAAAATAGCATGTTCAAGGAAAAAAAAAAAAAAAAAATGTAATTACAAAGATCATTGCACTCTTTGCATTAAAACTCTTTTGCATTATATCAGTTGATATACCAAAGAAATGAGAAATTACAAAAAAAAAAAAAAAAAAAATTCAAATCCTTTCAAAAGTTGTAGGATACCATAAACCTGGACTTTCCTTCATTTCATTTACCTTATTCCTCAGCTTTTCAAAAGACAGATTTATTTTATTTATTTATTCATTTTTATGAAAAGTTTGAACTTGACAGCTTTAGCAAAATGAAACTTCAGGTAGAAGTTGATTGTGTTTGTCCTCATATGCAATTATCTGTGGAAATGTTAGCTTTGGTGAATGCCCTGCTCCCTTGTAGACAAATAAAATGAGCTCCCAAGGGCAACTCTTGTGTGTCATCCTTATTGTGCTTTTTGATCTGTTCAAATTGAATCTTTTATACTTGAGGTGTTCTGTTAAGTTGCTTGCTCCTTGGGTTTTCCATAGCTGTTTCTGAGATTTATGTCTTCATATGTTTTCAGTGCCATCTGGATTAAACACAGCCCTAGCCACTTTAAATTATTTCTGCAAGTTTAAATATTTTTATCAGTGTATTCTTGTTACTTTTTTGTGCTTGTATTTTTCAATTATTTTCAAGTCAGAATTCTTATGTATTTTGCAGACTTGCAAGGAGAAGATGAGAGGGCAGTAGTTGTGAAAGCCGTTCATTCTGGTCCATCTGTCTATTAAGTGCAAGCTCATGCATTTTCATAAAGTGAAATTGTGAATATGTGATAAAATTGTATTGCCAGAGATTAGAAGACTAGAATTTGACCACAGCGGGCTTTGAGAGATGTACTTTTCTGCATGGTAATCTACAAAGAAAATAGGTGAACCATTTCAAAATATTATAGAATCATAGAATCATTCAGGTTGTAAAAGACCTCTAAGATCATATAGACAAAAAAAAAAAAAAAAAAAAAAAAAAAAAAAAAAAGCTGTGAAGAGATTTTTGGAAATAAAATACTAATAACAGAGACTTATAGTTCAGGTAGATCTACTGCTGATCCCCTCTGCCGGGGCTTTTAGAAAAACTTTTCATGAAGACTAGAATGGATTAAAATAACTTGTAACTAAGGTTCTTGGATAGTGAGTGAACACTGGAAGAAAACTAAAGTGTAAAGTGCAAGGAAAAGATATTCCAGTAAAACAAAGAGAACATCTCTTCAAAGATGTTATCTTACACTGACATTTCTGCAATTTCAGCAACCAGTAGTTGGAGCATCACAATGCTCTTTGGTTCTGTTTGGGAGTAGTGGTTGGATAAATTATTGTTCACTATGACTTTAAATAACAAACAAACAAAAAACTAAAACTCCTTGCTGCAAACTGTTGCACAGTGATTATCTGTTTGTTCCCTAGGTGAAGTGAGACGAAGAAGGATATGAACATATTTATGTGCATCTCCCACTTCCTTGCCATAAAACTACTCACTTACCCACTTGAGGAATGAAAATTTTTCTCAAGATGCTCAACTTAATCTACAAGATTTTGTGTGTCACTGAGAATTTCTAAAACTCCATTTTAAAAGGAAAATGTTATTGTGCTATGGCATAGGAGCAAAAGACGGAGACTGACCTTCTGAGGCCAATACTTCCTCCAGGTTAGTGAAATGTTATTCTGTCACCCACATGAGGTAAATCATGTATGCAAGGATTCAGATCTAAGCTACAAGCATAAGTTTATCTCTAAGCTAGGAGTCTAAACTATCATTATAGTCAATGAAGATCCAGTCAATGCAATCAACAGAGCTATTTGTGTCACTGTAAAACAAGACATTGACATTTGATCAGCTGGTTCCCTAGACACTATTGTTGTGCTGCCAAGGGGCTCAATTCACTTGACCACAGGTATTGATTTAGTGTCATCTGAAATGGCAAAGTGTATCCTGCCTGGCTTCCAGCTGTTGATTCTATATGACACTTGTAGGTTCTAAGTTATATTTGCCAGCCACGTGCAGGTGCCTGAGGCATGCTAAGTCCTTTCACAAGCCTATGTGTGGGCAGCAGAACTGATGCTTCACTGTCTGAGCATGTATGTTCCAAAGGAAGTGAATTTCATGACACACCCATTTCCAGCGTCCTTTACACTTATCCTCTCCCCTCCCCATCATGCAAACCAAGCTATTTGAGAGCATAATACAGCTCTTCCATATCAAGTACTGCCATCAAATCAGAGGCTGGGACATGAGGAGGATAGTTTATTTTCAGGTTACAATCCCAGCATGTTTTCCTGATGTATGAAACTGAGATACTATGTACCAATATTTGGACGTAGCCTTAGAAAGCAAAGTCAGTGATGCTAGTCATATTTAGTTGGAGTGTTCTTTTTACCACATTAATAGCATGTTTGCAATGCAAAAATATTCACTATAGGCAAGTAAGTAGCCATAACGTTCCTGGGTATTAGTTTCCATCCTATTTATCCAATTTCTCATCCTAAAAGCTGACTTCCATGTTGGCCTTTCACTCTATGATTTCTCTTTCCAGTGATTTTTCCTTTCTGTGAGTCCCTGCTACAGATACCCTGGTTTACTGGTTGAAATTGATGCAGCTGGACTGTCTTTAAGTGTCTAGGATGTTATAACTGCTTCCTCAACAAAGATTTCATCTCTGATTGTAAGTAATCTACCAGAATGCTTCCTGACAAGCTTTGATTTATTTGACAGGAGTAACATCCTCCCAGGGTTCATCTATTCTTGTGCAACAGCTTACCCTTTTTAACTTAATGACAACTGAAGAGCACGTGCTGGTTGCTGAGGCATTCAAGTTCATAGCCTGGCAGGTTCATTTCCTGTGCCACTGGTTTTACTTTAAATAGATATAGCAGATGATGAACTTTGACTTGTAGCTATGTGCTTGCTTCTGGCAACTCTGGTTTCATTGGGGCAACTTCTGAAGAAAGATACAGCTGAAGAGATGTCAGAAATAACCTCTTTAATTACATGAAGAACAAGAGTTTGTCTGTAGTTATTGCCACCTTCTTGGAAAATATACAGATCTTATTTTAATTCCTTAAGTGAGGCCTTCAGCTTCTTAAGTTTTACTTCATATTTTCTGGGACGTTTGAATTCCCCATTCCCCATTTTCTGTTTGATTTTGTTTCAGAAATGGACAAGGACCTGCACTGTCTCCACGGAAACTGAATCCTATGGTGTCATCAGTACTGCCCTTTTTGGCCTACTTGATTAGAAAAAGTTCAGGGCTGTGTGGAGTCAAACAGTCCTTATATGAACTTTATTTACTGAGGATATGCAGAGCTTTCTCTCCATGGACACAACAGAACTCAAAGGAGACATTTTCTCTATATAGTGGCAAATCTCTTTCAGGCAAAACTTAGTCCATAATCTTTCTTCCTTAACTTTCTCTCTGTTATTGTTGCATTGCCTTTTCTCTCCTTTTGTTCAGTCTTTCTGTTCTTTTATGGGAAATACAAAGCTTCACATAAAGTTGTCAAAGGAAATTTTCCTTCATGTGTGCCTTTATTCAGGAGGCAACCTGAATTTGAGGGAAAGGCTACTATTTTTGTATATATTGAAGGTCTTCTTACAACTGTTGTCAAATAAGGTAAAAGGTTTACACTTCCAGAACCAGGGAGGATGAATCTGGCTTATAACAGCACCAAGAGTCATGGAATCATATTGATTTCTAAGACAGTTTACTTTATGCTACTGTAGATGTTGAACAAAGCAAATTTTCTTTTATCTGTTCTCAGATTTTAATGTTATGTCACGTCAGTTTTCCTACCGTTTATCAATGCTTGTGGCTTTTTGCCAGTATGCTCTTTGCTAGAGTCATAAAAACTCCAATGAATGGTAACTTGTAAATAGTCTTGCTCTAGTATAGCTAAGTAACTTATTCACTTTCCAATTAAGTGTTTAGAGTAGATAAGAAAAGCAGTCAGGAATACCAGTAACATTTATCTAGACATGGTTAGGATTGAGATGATCACTCTGGCAGATTTCATTCTTCTGGTTGTTGATTTGCTGTTATAGAATAGAATATATAGTGTGATATAACTACTGAACCTAGTTATATCTTATTAAAATTCTCTTCATGTGTTCAGAAATGTTTCGAGGAGCTCATTTCTTCACACTAATGTCTAGCTGCCTGATTATCAGTTCATTTATGCTTTCCAAGGAATCGTTTATTTTTTTTAAGACAGTGTAATTTTTGTGCAAGCCTGACTCTTATTTCATTTGCTTGTGAAGTGACAATTAATACCTGATATATAGCCTCTAGTGTACTGCCCTTATCAGTTACATGGTGAAATGTTCAGACACTTGCTTGGAAGTCTGTAAGAAAAAATTACTAAAACTTGTGTAATTCGTTTATTTTTTATTTTTTAATACAAATGAAATTAATGTAGCCTCATAGGTTTTGCATATTAACTACAGCAAGGCAATTTTTATAAATTGTATTCACAACTACATTATTCCACATCTGATGATGGTGTCATTTCGTTTTCTTTTCGAATTTTCCAGAAGAATGATGTTTTAGACAGAAAGTTCCTGAGAGCACTTCCTTAAGAAGCTTAATCTAGAAATTAGCTGTCTAGTGTGACCATCTGTTTGAAAGCTAGTTGTGTTAGTAAATTACTTTCAAACAGAAAATTACATTTAAAAACTTTAAAAATATATAGGTGACTTAACTTCCCCTAAACATTTAATTGCTCATTAACACACATATTTGGAATGGAGTGTTTCTGACTCAGGTTTATAGGAGTTATGCCTTTGACATGAATGAAAGCCATAGAAAACATTCAGAGAAATGTGGGAGGCAGAAAATTATCAGCCAACACAGCAGACATCTTTAGATGGTAAACTTTGATGGACTGAATCAATATGAAGTGTATAAAATATGAATATAATTTTTAAGTGAGGAAGAATTCCCTCAGAAAAATATCAAGGCAGGCAGACAGCTAGAGGAAAGAGCTAGAAGACAGCCTAAAGAAGCTTTAGTAGACCATGTAGGAAAAACAAACAAACAAACAAACAAACAAACAAACAACAAAAAAAACATAATGTAGGGAGTAGGGGAACATAGATTTCAGTTAAATTTACATATTTACATCAGTAGAAGTAGTCTAGATTTGAAAAGACAGGAAAAAAAGAAAAAAAGGACTTCATACTGATCTGCAACCTTGAACTGAACTCTGTTCCCATTCCCACAATTGTAGGAAGTTTGTTTTTGTTCAGTAGAACTAGTTTATTTTGCACCTAAACTTGCCTCTAGATTAGCTGCCGTTGTTCTAAAACAGGAGATTACTAAAACATGTTGATGATAACTTTTTGGTACAGGTACACAGGGAGCCAACTAGGAGAGATGCCCTCCTAGATTATTGCTTGTAAATAGAGAAGGTCTTGTGGGTGAAGTGATGATTGTGGGCTGGTTGCCTTGACCAGAGTGACCATGAAGTAATGGAGTTTAAAATCTTGGGTGATAAGAGGAAAACTGCCACCAACTCTTCAACCCTGAATATGGAGAGAGCAGACGTCAGGGTGTTCAGGAACTAGAACAGAAGGCCAGCTTGGCTGAGCAGGGATCTTCTTCCAGGTCTTAGGCAGAAAAATAAATACATGGCCACTAGAAATGAGGTCAGCTGATGTGAGAGGACTACAGAGATGATGTTCATTATTTTAGGGAGAAAATGTGTGTGGCCAAAGCTCACTTAGAGTGGAAACTGGCCAGGTCTGTGGGGTACAACCAAAAGGTGCATATTGTTTTTTAATCTGTTAATAGCAAAGGGAGGACCAGAGATAGCACTGATCCGTTTTTTGCTGAGGATGGGGAGGATGTTTTTTGCTCACAGATAGGGATGTAGAAAAAGCAGGGATGTTTAATGCATTCTTTGTCTCTACCTTCAACATTAATTATGGGCTCTGGTACCCCCAAGTGCCCGGAGCTGGAGGACCATTACAATAAATTCCCAGACAACACCAAACTCGTGTGGGATTTGCTGCTCCAGGTGGATACATATAAGCCTGTGGGACCTGGTGGGATTCACCCCAGGGTACTCAGAGAGCTCACTGATGTCACCATGAGACCTCTCTCAATTATTTTTCAACAGTCTTGGGAATCTGGAGAGGTCCCAGTATTTAGAGCTTAGTGATATGGTTTAGTGGAGGACTTGTTAGTGTTAGCTCAGAGGTTGGACTCGGTGATTCTGGAGGTCTCTTCCAACCTAGATGGTTCTGTTTCTGTATGAACTGGATGCTGGCAAACGTTGTACTAATTTTCAAGTAGAGTGAAAAGAAGACACTGGAAATTACAGGCCTGTCAGTATTGCTTCAGTGCAAAATTACAAAAAATGATTATTCTGGGAGTTACTGAAAAACACTTGTAGGAAAATGCAGTCATTGATAATAGCAAGCAAGGATTCATGAGGGGAAAGGTCTGCTTAACTAATTTAATTTCCTTTTATTACAAGGTTACCCACATAGTTGACCAAGGGAAGACAGCTGATATAAACTTTTTGGAATTCAACAAAGCTTTCAATACTTTCAATACTTTTTTTTTTTTTTTTTTTTCACAGTAACCTTCTGGATAAAATATCCAGCATACATCTTGACAAGTACATAATATTATGAGTGAACAATTGGCTGATGGGTCAGGCTCAAAGGGTTGTAGTAAATAGGGTTACATCAGGATGGCAGCCAGTCACTTGTGGGGTTCATCACAGCTCCATTTTAGAGCCAGTTCTCTTTTATGGTTTATAAATGATCAGGATGCAAGACATGAGCATATACTGAGCAGGTTTGCAGATGATACTAAATTAGGAAGAGGTGTTTGATCTTTCAAGGGCAGAGAGGCCTTGCAGAGAGATACTGACAAGTGCAAGTGCCAGATTCTGCATCTAGGACAGGACAGTGCTGGATATATGTACAGACTGGTGGATGAAAGGCTGCAGAGTAGCCCCGCATAAAGCAATATGAGGGTCCCAGTTGATGGCTAGTTGAATATGAGTCAGCAGTGTTCCCTGGCAGCCAAACAGGCCAAATTATCCTGGGCTGCATCAAGCATGGCATTGCTGCTAGCTATGCCATATGCCACTCTGCTCTGCACTGGTGAGGCCTCACCTTGAGTACTGTGGGTGGTTTTAGGTGCCCTGATATATGAAAGGCATAAAAGTATTATTGTGTCCAAAGGAGGGCTACAAAGGTGGTGAGGAGGCTGGAGGACAAGACTGATGAGGAGCATCTGAAGTCACTCGGTCTGTACAGCCTAGAGAAGAGGAGAAAGAGGGGAGACCACATGGCAGCCTACAGCTTACTCATTAGGGGGAGTGGATATGCAAGCACTGATCCGACTGGTGAACAGAAAGAGGACTCAAGGGAATGGCATGAATCTGCTCCGGGGAGGTCCAGGTTGTATATTAGGAAAAGGTTCTTCACCAGGAGAGTGGCTGAGCATTGGAACAGTTTCTCAAGGGAAGTGGTCACGGCACCATGCCCGGCAGAGTTCAAGTGTTTGGACAATGCTGTCAGCCATATGGTTTTATTTTGGGGTGGTCCTGTGTGGAGCTGGAGTTGGATTCAACAATCCTTGTAGGCCTCTTCCAGCTCAGTATATTCTATGATTCTAAATTACAACAAAGCTAACTGCTACGCACATATCATTTTAAAAATATTTTTTTTCTATTAAAAAATAGTAAACAAAGTCTTTGTAGCAATAGTATAAGGATTCCCATTCTCATCCTACTGAAAGTAGCAGTAAAATTTGAAGTGTTTTTAATGAATTTTGTCAGCATTAATGAATGTTTAACCAGAATAATACATCTGTCCCCTTATCTAGAGTAATGGATTCAGTAGCAAAAAGAGAAGGAAGAAAAACTCTACAGTATTAAAAGATAAGAGCAAATCCAGAGCTAACATATATTATTTACCAGACAGAGGCTCCAACTTAAAGCCCAGGAAACAGAATAAGCAGGAAACTTTAGGTTGATATTGCTGAGCTTTGCATGACTATGATAATGACTTCACCAATCTGCAATTGAAAAGAATTAATTTCCATTTGTTTCCCTGTCCAAATTTTGCTATTTTTTTAAATCTCCTAATGCATCCCATTCTATACAAATATACGTTCTTATTAAAAATATATATTTACATACACTTAGCAACTTGGAACTGTACATGAAGAGTTGTTTTTCAGTACCATCACTAATATAGCAATGGTAGGACAGGAAAATAATTTGATCTGGTGAAACATATGATAGAATAAATTTATCTTTGAGCTCAATCAGAAAAATGAGAACATTAAACATCTAAACTCCATGCAATAACAGAGCATGAGTGGCATGTATATGTGTATAGGCAAAGTCTGCATTTTATTAGGAACTTTCTCATCTCTGTAGGCATGTGCACACACAAGGATTAACTATTCATTTCTTTTTTTCCTACCTCTCTTGTAGTTTCTTTTTTTCAGTAGCACCCAATTCTTCCCTTACTTCGAGGTAAAAATTGTCTTACATTCCCCCCCCTCCTTTTTTTTTCTTGTTTACTTATCCCTTTAAATATTTACTAGCATTTCCAATTTTTCCTTTAGATCTTCTATTTTCTTGCCACACTTTTCATCTACCTTTCACTGAATCTTTGTAATTTCTAATTGTCTTTTACACTTTTCTAGACCCTCTGTTCCCTTTTTTTCTCCTCCATTCAGTTTTTTTAATTATTTCTATTCAGCTTTCCATTTGTAATAATCAATTTTAGGGTGGGTTTTTTTTGTTGTTTTCTTTTTTCTTTTTTATTTTATTTTATTTTTTTTTTTTTGAGTCATGCAGGTCTTCCTGGGTAGTTGTGAATTGCATGCAGCACAATATAAACATCACATTAACTGTTCTAAGACACATTTCTCCATGAAGCTTAAGTTACACTTTAATTCATTTAAATATGACAGCAATAGATAAGACTAGGCAGAAAAAAAAATCTGCTTCAGCATATTTGGGAGTTGTACTGAGAGGATATATTACTTTAATAAATTATCTATTGCATTCAGTTTAAAGTTATTTTGAAGCATGCCCTATTGTCATTCTGTTCATACGCTTCCCTATGTAGCACTTCTGGTTGATCTCAACGACTGTCAATAAGAACTACTGCAGCATTCCTTGGACTTCTCAGTCTTTTGTTTTCTGCATAGATATCAATTTGTTAAACAACCTGAATCTTTGACAACTTACACAACAGTTCAGCTAATGGTCCATGCTTTAATGCATCTTTTCAACTGCAAACATCTGCCTAAAGATGGCTGTGCTTTCATGACTGTCAAGCTCTAGGGAAAATGTGAAGTTAGATGTCATTTGTTGATTGGGTTTAAAGCAAGGACAGAAAGATAAAAGATTCCTGGCTGTAAGCAGAAATTCCATGTAAATAATTTATAGTCTAAAAATAATGCACTATTCAACACTCACAGGAAGGAGTCTTCTTTCTGTGTCTGTTTTCTAACTGTTCCTTTAGAATGATTCCAATTAATATTCAAAGATTACCAACTTCCTACTTATAAATGAGTTGCTTATTAATATAACATAAGCTGTCCTCCTTTCTTCTTAAGAGGCAGAGCACAACATGCTGTAAACAGTATTGACAGGAAAATACATGGTCTGGAACTGTAGTGAAGCCATTTACCATTCATGAAGTAACTTACTAATAATCATTGTCTGCTTATGAATTTCTCAGTATGGTACTAAAAAGAAAATTCTAATGTTAAGGTGTTAACAGGGCACTGAGGTCAAAGAAAATAAAATAAATTAAAAAAAAAAAAAAGAAGAACAGTAGTGAATGACATAGAACTGATTTTATTTTAATTATATATATATACACCCAGCTATGTAGATTAAAGTGTTCATTTTGATTTGCACATGCAAATATAAGAAATGTACTTTTAGTTAGTTCGAAAAATCAGCAAAGAAATATGACCTTATGAGAAGCTAATGCAAATCTCAAAAACTTGCAAATAGACCTAATCTACTGGCCATAGATAATAAATAACAAAAGGGTATCCTTCCATTAGTATGCCTTTGGGGAAAAAGAATAACTATTCAAACAGGACAAATTTAAAACAATTAACAATACTCTAATCAGTGGTCAAAAGCTAAGTAAAGGTTATGTTTCATAATGATTTTACAACTCAAGATGTAAACAAAACAAAACAGCCTACATCTATTTGCCTAAAAGCATGTAAAAACCAAACACGACAGAAATAAATGTAAAGCAGCGCTACACTGAATGCAACTTCATAACTACATGCTGATTATTTTGACAAGTTCAGCTGTTCAATATCATGCCTGACTGCTCCTTTATGGTTGATAGTTTTCTTTTCTTCAACATGACAAGGCTAAATGAATTTGAACCCAAGTGAATTAAATCCTTGATTCATTTACTTTGGCTAAAACCCCTTATGCACAAAATAAATGTGGTTAGTTTTGTTGTTGTTGTTGTTTTTCTTCTGCTAATTCATTGGTAGAAACATTTGACTATCAAGGAATACATCTAGTTTTTGCATATTCTATACTTTTGCACAGGACAAAAGACTCAGACACTATTATTCAGAGTGACTAAAGCTGTCTTATGGCTAAAACTGATTTTTAAAAATAAGTAAGTGATGAAGATTTTGCTGGCTCTTGATATAAATTCAAATCAGTTTTGTAGATAATAAATGTATAACTTTGAAAATAGAAAATAGTATACTATTAGCAGGTGAACAATGTTTCCTGAAGGACACAAAAAGATTGCTAAGGAATGAGCAGTTTCTGTTCAGGCAGAACAGCTAAACCATATCAGGATGCAATATTTTATAAACTAAAGTTTAACCAGAACACCATTGGGATGGGAAGGAAAACATGTGATGGCATTTTCTTTACTTAATATAAGCATCAGTGACTCTTTAATTCCTCTCAGGAGGATTGCTACTACAATATTGTCTTTCGAAAGCCCCCCAGCATGAAAACAAATTGAATACAGACTATTTTTTTCTTAAATTAAAACATTTCCATAGCAATAGGCAGACACACAACTAGGAGAATGTCACTGTTCTCTAAAGCAAGTATAATTTTTGTCCATTTCCTTGTATACAGGTGATCTATGTGCTTAGCTCTGTACAATGTCATCATATCACTTTCTATATTTCCTCTACATGTTGCAAAATGCTGGCTGAAATAATGTAGTGGGAGATATAAAAGTTATAATAAACAAAAAAATGTGAAAGACAAAGGAACTAGAGGTATAAGAAACCAGGAGGTAAAATGTTGTGCAAAATAAATAGGAAAAACTATCCTTTCTTGAGTGGAAATCATTACATTTTTTTTCAAGCCTACAAAAATATTTAAATAAATCCAGTAGATTCCAAACCAAAACCAAATAAAACAAACAAACAAAAACCATGCATGAATTAAATATATATATATATATTTCAATTTACAGAAGACCAGTGTTACCTTCCAAAATATTTAGAAACATTTTTGACATAAATTATAAGTACGGCAATTGTCTTAGCCAAGAAAATTCAGTACTCAACCATAAATCTCCCGATAAAATCCCTACTTCTCTGTCTTTCTCCCTCCTCCATCCTTGGAAAATTCTTCAGATAGATAAAAACTCATTGCAGACATTCCTGAAGGTAAGCAACTCAAGCCTTTGGTAAGATAAAGAGGTAGCAGGTAGGTGTGCCATAAATGAATTTCTGAACACCTACAGCAACAGCAGGTGGGACCAAATCCTGTGTTTCAGGAGAAGAACCTTACTGATGTGTGCCAATGATGAGGCAGCGGACAACAGCACCAAGCTGTGAGAAACAAAGTTATGTTTTTGCAGTAGATAATTATTTTTCTTTATTCCAAGGTAGTTGTGTAGTCATAATAAGGAGAAATATTAAGTAGATAAGTGGACAGTAGAAGGACTCACTGTTCCAAAATAAGGTAGAAGCTTGAGAAAAACAGGATGAGCAGTGTGAGAACAGTAAAACAAAGATCACAACTTCTCAAAACATAAGAAAGGAGAAATTAAAGGGTTGAAAAAAAGAAAAATTGTACATATATGGTTCAGAGGAGCATCAAGTAGCTTGTGAACCTGTAGTACTCAGCCAATGAGGAAACAGGGGAGGTGATCAGGTGTTGGGTAATAAGGAATAAAAGGTTATGACTTGTTTACTAAAATGCACAACTGATTGACAGGACACCCACCATTGCAATCGTGAATGAAATAAGCTTCACAGAAGATCCTGTCTGAAGAAAAATATTTGAGATTTTTCTCCCAAAGCTATTCCTGATGTTCTTGAAATTCTGGTTTTGTAGGAGTTTGCACTACGACAGGGCTTTGTTTAAAATAATTTATTTTCCTTATCCTACAAGTGATTCTTTCAAAGGGAGACATACTGTTTATTCGCAATCACCCTTCCCCACCCTCTTGCAATAAAAGCAGACAGCTGTTTTTCTATATTCAGTATAAGATAAGGCAAAGATATTGGATGTGTTTAGTTAAATATAAATTATTTAAATTAAGAAACTTTGTTAGTTTGTTTGAAAGCTGAAAGCTGTTAGCAGATTCATAAATTGGTTCAGACACACAGAAACACAAGACTTTAATACTCCATTGTAAAAATTCACTACCTTAAGCCAACTTTTTACACACTGAAAAGATATATTTATTCCATAAGCATATTGCACACATCCCTTTAAAATTCTAGCCAAACTTTACTCTGATTAGGGGCCTCCAGTGACTGTCAGATATTTTTTTTAATTGTTTCATTAAGGCTATACCTCTCCAAAATGCTTTTGGTTTCATTGTGTGGAAAAAAAAAAATATGTATACATAAATTAAAATAAAAAATCTCCTCTGTTAACACCATGTATTGTCTTGGGGGACATGTGGAAAATGTAATTTCTCAGGTAGTCTTCTGTTGGTTTTGTTGTTGTTGTTGTTTTAAAGGAATGCTTTGATTAAGTAATTCATTTGGAGAATTTAAATAATTGTCCTTTTGAAAATCTGGACTGTACAAAGTCTGCTTTAGAAATAAGTTGCATAAATTTAAGGGCTTCTGAAAAAAAATAATAATAATTAAAAAAAAAATCATAGAGAACATACATTTCTCAGGAAACTAAAATGTTCCCATGGAGAAATTTTGCAGTGAATCTTTTGGAGATATTTTTTCTTTAAAGCATTGTAAATATTTGGAACTTCTATTCTAATCCACTGTGTGATAGCTCATATTGTTTACATATACCTGAAATAACACAGAAAGTTACTGCATCATGCACCACTCTAGTAATGTTTTTGTTGTTGTTGTTGTTTTAAATAACATTTTACTGTTCATGTTCCAAAGAGAGGTTATAAATTCTACCATTTGACAGTGGCTTCGGAAACATTGGTAGACTGGTGTGTACAGAGGTTACTATACTTCACAAATCTTTCTGAGCTAACTGATTTAAAAATTAAAGAAAACCCTTTCAAATATTTTCTGTTTTGGAAAGCAAATGGTAAAGTACTTCCTGCTTGACTTTCCCAGTTTAAGGCAGTAATGTCTTTTTCTTTTTTTCTGTCTCTTTTCCCCTTTCCTTTCTAAGGAACCAGATATGACTTTTAAAAAATTTCAATACTTTTATTAATTTAAATATTTTTCTTGTAGGCCATGTATTACATACAGCCCTTCCTTTCCATAATAATAATAATCTATCCTTTTTTTTCTTCACTTCCATCTTTTTCAATTCTATTGTGAAAAAATACAGAAGCAGTAATAGCACTGACAGCTTTAGAAATCTACCATACTAATGCAGGATATGAGCTATTCAGTAAATATATATGTACACAGATGCCTGAGCAGAGAGATGCAAAACAAAACAAAACAAAACAAACAAAAAACCAACCAACCAACCAAACAAACAAAAAAAAACTAAGTTCTGAGCTGCCTGGAATTTAGAAATCAGTCATGCTTTTCACTCAGTAGAAAGGATAGCTTTGTTTACCTGAACAGCAGTTTCCTAAAGTGTTTCAAAAACATAAAAGGTATGGTCTCATCAATTGTGTTCAGGAGTTCAGTTAGGTGACAGACTAATTGCTGCAACTTTGGACTCATTTTTGGCCTTATAAAGCAAAGGAACATATATTAAACCTGATCAGAATATAAACAGGAAGTTCTTATATTTCGCAACCCTTTAGTGTCACTAACAGTAGACAAAAAATAAACAGGATTTGTTGTTGACAAGCTTAATTCAACAGCTATGATACTTTGTCTGGTACCCAACCAATTTTTTTTACTCATCTAGTTTTCTACCCATCCAGGTCATAGTGTTCCAACTTAGACACAAAAGTCTAACTGGAGTTAATGTTAAGTACCTTACTAACATTGAGGTAAATGGCATCTACTTCTTTACTTGTCTGCAAATCCAGTGAGTTTATCACAGAATACAGTCAGGTTGGTCAAGCATCATTTAATCCTAGTAAGATGACTTACACCATGGTTTTTCCAGAGAACAAAGTGGAGCAGACGAGCTTGTAGTCCCTTCGGTCGATCTTCTGACATTTCTTTTATACCAGTCATTGGGTAATGGCATGAATCTTTATGTCCTTCCAAAGATGATGGAGAGCAGCATTACAAGGATATCAGCCAATTCTCTAAACACTCCTGGTTGCAGCCTATAGTCCCCTATTTCCACACCAGTATGCTGCCTTTCTGCACTGGAGCACCCTCATGAGTCCTCTGTTTAACCAAGCCAGTCTCTGGTCTGCTTATTTCCCTGTATATCATGATGAACTGTTTTTGTGCTAAAAAGATCCTGTCTTTAAACACCTGTTGTCTTCCTTGACCTCTTTGCCCTTCTGTGCTGCTTCCAATAGGATCCCACTGAACAGTTTCCTGAAGAAGCCAAAGTCTGCTTGACAGTCTAAGGCCTGAACTGTTGTCCTGCTGCTGTCCTCCTTACTACTCTTTGGATTCCAAACACCATAATTTCATGTTAACTGCAGCCACAGCTACCACTGACTGCCACATCCCTAGGCAGTTCTTGTTCATGAATATCAGATCCAGCTGTGAGTTTATCCATCCCCTAGTTGACCCACTTGATACCTGCAATAAGAAACTAATTCTGGCACCCTTTGGAACACTTGCTTGCATCTTTCTGTGTAGCTCTTCCAGCAGTTGGCAAGGAGTTTTAAGTCTCCCATAATATCCAGGTTCTGTGATAAAAAGATTTCCTCTAGTTATTTAAAGAATTTTTCATCTTCCTGACCCTGATCAGGTGGCCTGGCAAAATTTCCCACCACAATGCCATGTTCACTGGCCACTCCTCTAATTTCCAGGTTGCCACAACTTTTCAACCAGCCTGCTCTCTGCTGTATACAAGACCTATATGCTTCAAGCTGCTCTTTTGCATAAAGGGCAACCTCTCCTCGATTTACTTCCTGCCTGCACTTCCTGAAGAGCCTGTATCGATGCATCACAGCACTCAAGTTATGCAGGTGTGCCACCACATCTGTTATTTCAGCATCAACAATGTCACAACTCTTAATCTCTACATGGAGCTTTAATTCCTTCTGCTTCCTTCCAAGGCTGCATGCATACCAGAAGGGCATTCTTTTGCCCCTTTTTTTTGTTCCTAAAATGTCTGTTTTTCCTGGCACTCTGAACCATTTGCTTTCCACCCCTGTCAACAGCTTCCACACTTAACTGGATTGTAATTTCTCTCCACCTAGCTTAAAACTCTCTTCAAAAGGTTTGAGGTCTTGACCAAGAGCCTTTTGCTCCACTTCGCCAGGTGTGTCTTGTCATTACCCAGCAGTCCCCAGGTTTAGACCACTTTGACTGCAGCATTGTTAAAAAAAAAAATGAAAGCATGGGATATGGACAGAAAGATTTCCTGAAAAACATTGATCATAAAGCAAAGTGATGTATAGAAAAAGAAAAACACATCCACAAAACGTATAGCAATACAGTTATTGAACTTAATGAAACTGAACAGAAATGGACAAAGTTAAAAGTTACAAAACATTAAAAAATATACCAGGCCAACAACCAGGATTTTGCCAACTACAACAGTTTTTGACAAATGTCTAGCCCAAGTAAATGGAGAACTTTTATTTTGGTAATATATTGCATCTTAAAAATGAACTCAGTTTTTATTGATTTTGAAAGTAACACTTGCAAGTATGAAGGTAATAGCTTTTTGATTGATTCAGTCAGGATGAGTTAGGCTTTGTGAATAAAGGGGGAATTAATCAGTAAGGGTTTGATTTAGGACCTCTTTCATAATATAGATTTCCATTTTTTTGTGTCATTGTTCTGTTGTTAAAGACCTGATGTACTGTTTGCACTGAGGTGAATGATTAAATGACTGTTACTGAGAGTGACTGAAAAGTGAGGCCATCTCAGAAGAATTAAAGTCTTCCTGAAATTAAATGCAACCATCAAACTCAATTTAAGAAAGCCTGCAGGAACTTATTTAGTAGGAAAGCAGAAATTGAAACATTTTCCATTCCAAGAAAAACATCTCAGAAAAGAGACAGAAATAGTTCAGAAATCAACTTTCAGAGAAAGAATTGTTTAGGTGAAAATACATATAGACATATATTGAGGTATTTGTGACAGGCATTCAAATTAGTGACATACTTCCAGTCCACATCATTTGTATTGACAAGAATCACTGTATAAATGTTCTATATTGGCTTTTGAGATTCTCCACTTCCCCCTCTCTCCCCATGTAGATAAATGCTATCTTGGCAAGGTGCAAAATATTATTAGGCTTGCTAATCTGTGGTTGAAACAGAGATCCTTGGATACTGAGCTGATCAAGTAGAAAAAATATTTTTTTTCTTTGTCTTCAGTGAGTAAAAGTAACTATTCAGGAGAAGATAAATTATGGGAAGTGGTTACCATTTCTTGTTAAAATTCTTGAAAACAAATTGCCTTTATGCTATGTGAGTAGTTCTATTACAGGATAATAATCTATATAAAACTACAAATAATATTGATTTCTTACCTCTTAGGACCATAAGAGGCCCCTGTTACCTACTACCCATGAGCAGAGGACAATTCCACCACAGCTCTTTATCTGTTATTCACATACCATAATAATTTACGAACTCATGTCCTTTAAATTGTGACGGTTCATAATATTGTCCCAGTATCAGAAAACTAGCATTAGGAAAAAAAAAATGTCACAGAAAAGAATTTAGAAATATTTTTTCTAGCCCACATTTTGTCCACTTTTACTAGGTTTATTGTACACTTTTAGTTCTAATAATATTTGAGCTGTAGTATTATTTCTAGGAAATTACTTTATGATAATAGGTAAATTATTGTAGGGATTTATAACCACTAACATTTCAGAGTAGAAGAATAATTGCACATTGCAATAGGCAAATTTGTGTCTCTAACAGCAAACTACATGGTACAAAAGAAAAACAGAACAGATCATGTGAAGTAGAATCTAGTAACAACAGTATAAACAAAAACAAATAAGAAAAACCCTCAATAGGTTTTAAATTGTTCAAAGGTACCAGAAGTCATATTCGAGAAGTTTTTTGTATGGGTATGAAGGAATGTTGTGGGAACCCTGAGACCCTGTGATCGTAAGATCCATGCAAAGCATTTTTGGGAAATAATTAGACAGAATCAACATCAGGCAAATACTTGGCATGGGTTTTGGGGTGAGGGCTGTGAACAGGCGAATTGCCAACATTTTGCAATATGAGTAATATTTGTACAGAAATTGCAAATATCTATTTCCTGGAGCTGACTTAACTGCTGATGAATGGCTAGTCCCTTTTAGAAGCTGGACTTCTTTAAGACAGCATAGATTAAGAAAAATAATAAAATATGGCTTCATGATCTATAGCTATGAAAACTGTGACATCAGATCATCTGAACAGAAAACTTGATTCTGGCAGACAGCCTACATTAGACACAGAAACCAACCATTCTAATAGAGATCAGATAGTGTAAAATATGAAAGATGGATAAGAATAACTTTTTGTTTCTTTTGATGAGTGGAACAAGTATTTCCTTGGAGACTGGGGGGTTGTTTTGCTTTGTTTTGCCTTTCCAGATTGTCGTATAGTTTCTATAAGTTTAATTTACTACATTTTATTAAAAATGTTATGGTTAGGCATCTGGGTGGAAGTCAAGTTGATTATGTTGGCTGCTGTCTTCCAGGTCAGCTGGATATTTAATAGAGCAAGCTAATGAAACAAGATAGATAGTCAGATTAACAAACAAGCACAAAGAAACATTGGCATAAGGATTTCCTGGACTACACAGTGCTGTTCCCTGTATTCCGAAGAGGAGAAAGTCATGAATAGCACTCTCACCAATGCACCATGAGAAAACCGTAGCAAAATAAAGAGAATCCTGTGTAGTCCCTCACACTTCAAAAGAACTTACTGCTGTCAGCAAACACACAGAAAAGATAATGGATCCTTTTTCCCTTGAACATAATTGCCAATTTTGTCATCTGGTTTAGCATCACTCATATTTGGCACAATATATGCCACACTAACCTATATAGAAGAGGTTCTAGGTTAACACAAGTGAACCATTTGCTGATGCTTTTTTTTTTTTTTTTTTTTAAAAAAAAAAAAAAAGAAATTATAGTTTTTTTTTTTTTTTTTTTTTTTTTCTTTTTCTTTAAACAACAACCAAAAACTTCTATGTGCCTGTTTTTGTATTATTTTGTTTTAATATATATATACTGCATACAAATGGCAACACAAAAGGTAGATAGCTGCTGGGTAAGGCAGGGGAGTCAGTTCAGGGTCCAACAGGTTTCCTGCCAAATACCTGCAGATCCCTGTTGTTTTGTCAGAGTATGTCATTAGGACAGTTGAGAAACAGTCCCACAAATTCTAGTGGATCTCCCAAACTCTAGATCAAAGATTATTGCTGGTAAATTTTCAAGCATGCTGTTTCAAGCATGCTGTTTGGACAGGAGTCTCTTTACCCATGTCTCTATATTCTGTCACCTCTGTTCCCCCTGACTTTGCATGCCCCAAATAGCATTCTGTAGAAGGAAAGCTGTACTGAGAAAAGTCATGTTCTTATCCTTGCAGACTACTCTGCCAATGAGGATGACATCTTGGGTATCAGCTCAGTATTCACTATACCTTTATAGCCCACTAACAACATATGAAAAAATGAACCCTGCATGTTGGGTGCTTTCAGATGTATTATCAAAAAGGCATAAAAAATAGTGCTAAAAATTATACAAAGATGGCATTACAAGAAATTCCTTTCTTTTGCTGAAGCAGATGTACATTTTATGAAAATTTGGGAACACAGTGTTAAATTAATAGATTTTCATACAGAATACTTTCAAATATCTTTTAAAAGTAGCTCCAATATCTTATTTCCTTATTGCTCATATTATTTTATTTTTCTTGCCAACAATAAGCAATAGTGATTTGTTGATGTTTTGTTTTGTTTGTTTGTTTGTTTTGTTTCCTGTGGCCACTGTAATAAAGGTCTTTTTAAGAATGCAATTTATTTTTTTTCTGGACATGTCCAGTAGAGAACTGTGTTATAAATACTTGGTAAACACTTGGGCATATGTATTTTTCCCTCTGTGCCTGGTAGTATATTGCAGACACAACTATTTTGTTAAACACTCTTTAAGGATGCTTCTCAGTATTCTCTATTACTAATGCACTGGAAGCAAGTTGCTTTTTCTTCTTCTTTTTTTTTTTTTTTTTTTTCTTTCTCTTTTTCTTTTTCTTTTTCTTCCTTTTTCTTGGAGAGGCATGGATGCAATGGGCTGGAGATGTACAGTTGCAATTGTTATGAAGTGGTATTAGGTTTTGAGTTCAACGGATTGAAGATTTACCAAGATATTTTCCTCTCTGAATGTATATTCACCATTTCCAAAATATTTTAATACATATTTTGAGTTACATTTAGTGTTCAAATACATATTATTTGCTCTCTAAGCATGTCTTTCTAATAAATACACTGCAATTAAATATGATGCCAAGACATGACTATATGAACTCTGAAAACTCACAGTAACACTCTGCTCCAAAGTGTGTGGAAGTTACAGTTCAAAAAACATATAAGCAAAGCAATTGTACAAAGCAAAGATTTTTATTGAGAAAATTTTGTACTTCAGTAGAGTGACTTCATTAGAATAAGGGGAAAACTAGCTATCAGAAGACTATAATTAATGACAATTGATTACTTGGTGAATTGAAAACTGGCTGAACTGGATAGGCCCAGAGGGTTGTGATCAGTATTGCAAAGTCCAGTTGGAGGTCATTTACTAGTAATGTACCCCGCAGGTCAATACTAGATCCAATCTCGCTCAATATCTTTATTATTGATCTGGATAATGGGGCACAGTGTACTCTGAGAAGTCTGCTGCTAACACAAAACTGTGAGGATTGGCTGATACACCAGAGGGTCTTGCTGCCATCCACAGTGAGCTGCACAGGCTGGAGAAATGCTCTGACAGGAATCTCATGAAGATCAACAGAGAAAATGTGAAGTCCTGTACATGGGGAAGAACAGCCAGGCACCAGTACTTGCAAGGGTCACTGAGCTAGAAGCAGCTTTGCAGAAAAGTGGATGAGTTGAACTTTAACCAGCAATGCACTCCTGCAGCAAAGATTACCAACTGCCCCCTGGGCTGCATTAGGAGTGTTACCAGCAAGTTTAGGGTGGTTATCCTTCCCCTTCATTCAGCACTGGTGAGGCCACACCTGGAGTAATGCGTCCAGTTCTGGGCATGGCAATACCCAGATAAGTATGGAGCTACTGAAGGGAGTCCAACAAAAGGACATA
Organism: Nettapus auritus; assembly: GCA_011076525.1. NCBI lineage: Eukaryota > Metazoa > Chordata > Aves > Anseriformes > Anatidae > Nettapus > Nettapus auritus. The sequence continues at coordinate 153,650,828 of CM021765.1, forward strand.
AAAATGACCCTTTCATATTCACATTTATAAAAATAAAAACAATAAAATAATTTTCTAATAATAACTGACTTGTGTGAAAAGTGAAAGATTGGTTCAAATGTTATTTCTCAAGAGAAAACAAAACAAAACAAAAAAAAGCCTGATAATTATAGCATGTTTGTATAAATCCAAGTCACTATTGTTCCCACACAAGTTACAATATGTGTAAGATGGTTAGTACTTATTGAAATAAGTACAATATAGAGAAAAGGTTTTTTATTTGCCTTCTTTATATCAAATTTAGAAGACTTCTTGAGAACAGCCTTTTTAAGCTATGGTGGTTAAAAAAAAATAAATAAAACCACAGGTGCAAAGGGATTTCTGAATTAAGTTCATGCACTTTTTTATAAACAAACCAATAAAAAATAATCACCAAACACTTGCAAAAAGGTAAAAAGATAAAAACTGAAAATTATTTTTGTTAGGAATCATTAGCATTCACTCCATATTGTCTACATTTGTGCCTAAAGAATGATTTCAACTAAATATTTTTCATTCTAGCATTCATGATAATATTTGAGTGAACACCCTAGAGGTGAAAAAAATCACCATTCAAAACAAACAATTACTTCAGAATTCCAGTTTTAATATATTTTTCTGTAAAAGGGAATTCATAATAAATAGAATTATGTGGTCTTTGGGGAAAAAAATAAAAATACAAAATAAATAATCCAGCATTAGATTAAGCATAAGCCATTGAAAAATAAAATTAAAAAAAATGAATGATATAGCTAATGAAGCATATTTTAATTAATGTTTTTCATTTTTATTAAGCTTTACACTTACTAAGGGAAGAGAAAAAAAACTTTGATTAGATATGATATGAGTATGAAAAACGTACAAGATATAAACAATTAAACATTTAATTCAAAGTCTGTTTTCCATCTCAAAGTTGACTAATCAGAGAATTAAAGCTGGAAATTTACTTGGGAGTTCAACAGGATTTTTTCTTGGATGATCATTTCATTTCTTCAAAGAAAAAGAGGATTTTTATCTGAAGCCTTTAAAAAGTATTCTGTTAGGAAAATACATATATATTGGCTTACTAAGAAACACTTTATATATATATATATATATTTCATTTTGTATCTGTGTAATTGTGAAATATCCATGGGGCAGAAAATTATTAAAGTGATCTCCACAAACACGCAAGGGTCAGCAGACACTGAATTTTAATAAAAACTTTTTTATATATTTTAGGGCTGTGCTTGAAGTTTGGAGAGTAATCTGAACTTTCAATTTTACTGAATTTACTAATAGTAGAAATATCAATTCTGTCAAGACAATAAACTCTGAAATAAAATCAGTTTATCAATAGCATTTCAAAATAATGTGGAGGCACTACTACAGTCATTTTTAAAGTACTATTGATTTAAGTCCTGGCTATTCTTATTCATGTGATTTCATGAAAAGCTCCTCAAAGTAACAGAATCATAATTTCCCAAGAAGAGTAAAAGGAACGAGGAGAGGAGAGGAGAGGAGAGGAGAGGAGAGGAGAGGAGAGGAGAGGGCATTTTTTTTCTTTCCTAATACTGGAAAAACAAATAATTTTTAATATCTAATTTTCAGGAAGCAGGCTATCATAACCAACAAAGCAGTTTATATATTGATTGGAAGTACTTAAATATCTTAATGAAACAAAAGTATGTAAATATAAATTTACACTAGCATCTCTTCACTGTAATAATATGAATCACTAAAATTAAGCATAGAATTTGAGAAACAGTCTGGAAAGTTGAAAGGTTTTCAGTTTAAAAAAAAATAATCAAAGTATATATTTACCCAGTGGTTCCCTTCCCACACTGAAATTCACTATCATACTAATAATAGTATTATTAAAGACTTTCTAAATAAAAAAGCATAAAATAAAAAGGGATAAGCAATAACATACTTTTTGCAGAGCAAAAATAGTAAATTTGATTTTATATGGTTTATAATTCTTAAAGAATATTTAAACGTGATATAGCTTTAGAAAAACATTAAAGTTCCTTCTTCCCCTAAATGCATATGTCATCATATTTTAATATGATACAGAAAATAACTGTGAAGAAGATATATGCATATTAAGAAACCATCCCCGGATCTGTAGCTGTGCTGAAAATAATAAGCTTCCCATGAATCCAAATTACAGGGGAATGTAGATGGCTCAAATCAATCTTCTGATCAGTTACCCTGGTTTTACCTTCTTCATTTGCCTCCAGCTGATGAGCTTCAACCTCATGGAAATTGTTATTACTAACTGGAAGGCTGTCTCTTATGCACAAGCTTGCATTTCTCATTTTTGTATTTCATACTATTTTTATTACTGCATGACTTAAATCACTTATTTGTTGCTGTACAATCTGACTAGTTTCTGATTGCCAAATCTCATGTGTGCTGGGTCTGGCTGGGATGGAGTTAACTCTCTCCATAGAAGCCCATATAGTGCTGTGCACTGCACTTTTAGCTAGAACAGCATTGATATTGCACCTATGTTTTCTGTATTGATGAGCAGTGCTGGCACAGTGTCAGGACTGCCTCCAAACCCTCCATAGGCCAGTAAGCAGGGGGTGGGCAAGAGGTGGAGACGGGACATCATGAGGGCAGATGACCTAAACCAGTATGACATCACACTCAGCAGTAAAAAGTGGGAAAGGGGAATGAGAAGAGGGAACTCCTGTTATGAAGGCATCTGTCTTCCCAAGCAACTGCTACATGTGTTGATTCCAAGATGTGACCAAACACTGCTCATTGATGGGAAATAGGCAATGATTGTTTTCTCCTTTTGCTTACGCATGGCTTTTGCATTTTTGTTTTGTTTGTTTTGTTTCTTTTCCATTACTTATATCACTCCTTATCTCAATCCACAAGCTTTTCTATTTTCTTACCCTGTCCTTCTGAGGAAGGGTAGTCTGAGAGCAGCACAGTGGAGTTGCTAATTGGTTGTTAAACCACCTTATCATGTTATTTCCAAACTCATAAAGTAAGTTATTTTTAAATGAAGATTGTTAAAGAAAGTATTTAGCACTGGCTGTAGTGCCAATATTTGAGGAACTTTCTTAATAATCTTCCTACAGCCTAAACACTGCTTTTTTAAACACAGGTGTTGCTTCTTCCTTCGGTCCTTCCTTCGGTCCTTCCTTCCTTCGGTCCTTCCTTCCTTCCTTCCTTCCTTCCTTCCTTCCTTCCTTCCTATTCCTTATCTACAAGGTCTATACTACTATACACCCAGAAAATTGTCCTATTATACTCCTTCAAGCAAAGAAAATACAACAGGTCACTTGCTTGGAGTACTGGCAATAAACTATCTTGCTATGTTACAATAAGCTCTCCGTAAAGTCATGTTGTCTCTGAGCACATATTCTGTTTTCTCCTTTCACATTTTTCATCAAACTGATTCACAGAGGTGTGGTCCATCTCTTAGGTGTATAGAAGCATGAACTGAGCCTTACCTTTTTTTCTTTGATCTTAATCACCTATATTTTATTTCCTTGACCTCATTCCCATAACTCATTCTCCCTTATCAGTTTTTTTTTTTTTATTGGAAATGTTTGTACTCAGCTCTCCCTAACTTGTTTTTACTAATCTTGATGAAAAATTTTATTACTATTTGTATTACTATTCCCTGCAATTTTAAGTCAGCTTGACTTTTCACAATTTGATGTTATCCCTGCACTTTCTAACTAGATATATTTTTTCTCTTTATTGGTCTTCCATCAGATCTCTTATTTCCAGTAGGCTTTTCAATTTCTGTTTATCCATTGCATTTGGATCCCCATGATGTTATTTTATTTTTCCTACTGTTTCTTGACTTTCAAATTAGAGACAGTATCTACAATTCAGATACATTCTGTATTCAAAATTATGAAACTCTCAGCAGATTTGCTTTCATGTCCCTTATTTTTTTCAAAGTTTGCTGTTTGAAATAAAAACTAAAAAAAGATAGCTACAGAACTTTTGTGCATGAATGGCTTCTTTTTCAGCAGTATGTTAATTTAAAATGTCAGGTTCTAAGGTGATTAAAGCAATTCAGTAATGTGGGAAACGATCTACTGATGTCACTGCCAGTAAAGCATACAGGACTACATTCAGATTCCTTCAAGGAAAGACCATCTATTTAGGTAAATAGGGTATAGACTGTACAAAAACCTTCATAGTGACACATTTCCTACTTGTTTACTCTTTGTCCATAATTAAAGTATATTTCCTGAAAAGCATCACACTCTATACAAAACAAAAACAAAACCAAAACAAAACAAAACAAAAGCATTACTGGATTGTTACTGCAAACTTTTGTCACTATAAATTTTACAATTAAAAATAAAATAAAAGAAAACAAAACAAAAATTAAAAATAAAATAAAAAATAAAATAAAATAAAATAAAATAAAATAAATAAAATAAAATAAAATAAATAAATAAAATAAATAAAATAAAATAATTCAGCCCTTCCATCAATTCTGTTTGGGAATTACAGAATCCCATATTCTTTATGAAATTAGTTTTGGGTTCATTCTTACCCTGCTTTACAATGGCCTAGAACTGAAATTTTACATTTCCTGGGCAAGCACTATAGTCACCAAGTTATCAGTTGAAGTTATTTAATGTGATCTCAGCCCTGATTTTTTCTCATCCTTGGAATTAATTCACTACAGTCATATTAAGGAACATTATTGATGAGAAGAAAAATTTTGTCCTCATCTTGGCAGTCCTGAGATAACTGGTGACCTCTGCTGTACAGTATATCAGAGCTGGGTAAAAGCAATCCTCTCCTACCTACTCATACCCCACCCTCTCACACCAAAAACAAACAAAAAAAACAGCCAATCAATCAAAACAGATGTACAAAACAACAACAACAGCAAAAACAGATAAACCAAAGACTCTGAAGAGTGAGGAAAAGAGCACTGAGGGAATCCTTTAGTATTCCTGCTAAAATTTTATGTCATGAAAATATATCCTGAGTTAATTAAGTACACTCAAATTACTCCTAATAAATCAGCTCATCAGGGTTTTTTAATGAAATTTGTGTGTCTGGGGAGCTGATAAAAGGTTTTAAGAACCTACTGTGTTTTTGTGGTGCTGAAAAGTAAGTTGTTAATCTGTTCTTGAAAGATAGCTACCTAAGGTCAACATGAACAGATGCAAACTGAATTTGGTGTCACTCACAATGAATGAGATTTTATGTTTTCTTCCAAACACATCCCATCTCACTATGACATATCTCATCTGAGATATTGCCGTTTGAACTGTGATCATTCTAGAATGTTGAAACAGAAAAATGATACATTCTAGAGTGTATCTGAGGTCATCTCAAGTGTCAATTTATTCCATAGGTGGCTTTTTCCCTCTATTAAAAAGAAAGTCTCAGGAACTCATTAAATGATTCAAGATGGTTTGACCCGAGGTTACTACATTGCTTTCAATATCAAAGGAATGATAGCTATTCATGTTTGCTTTGCTTTGTGTTGTTTTGTTTTCTGGAAATACACTCAAACCCAATGAACTATTTTCCTGTCCTGAAGGACCTTAAGTATTTCACATCCTGAATAATGGAACTGTCATACAACTTGGAAAGCAATAAAGGTAGGAATCAAAAATAATTATTGTAATGCTTGAAATTTGCTATTTTAAATACACTGGCACACAAAAGAGAGAAGGAAAGAGATGGCAAAGGAGCACTGAGCTACATTAAAATAAAAATAATTAAAAAAAAATGCTTTACATGTGAGCCACCTGTTCCTGTGCAATATAGAAGTACAAAGGTAAAGAACACAATCTCAGGATTTGCAGATGACATTCCATGTTGCTCTATGACAGACAATAGCCTTGAAAGTATCCAGATGGTGCTTTAGCTAGAATTTCCAGAAATAAAAAGTAGTAATGAAAATAATTTCCTGTTATTTGCAGTATTGGTCCCTTTAAACATATTAGAGAAATCGTCTGAAATGATTTAAAAAAAAAAAAAAAAAAAAAAAAAGTATTGGTATTGCAAGATATAGCCTCTAAAACTAGTTATTTAGTAGCAAAAACAGCAACAGAACTGAATAAGACTCTTTAAGACTTTTGTTGTTGTTGTTATGATGTGGATCATCAGTAGTTTAAAACTACTAAAACTTTTTCTGAAAATTCTCCGAGGGTTTTTGTTACAAGTAACATCTAAGACCACTAAGGATGAAAAAGAATATATTCCACTTGCTCCATTTACTAAAATTACTTCATTTTTCAGGCCCTTATGCCCAGATATATTCCCTCTAGGTTCTTAAGAAATACTTTGTTCACCTTACTGCTCCATCCCCTCACAACTGCAAAATTATCTGAGCCAGAAGGATGCTGGCAGACTAGTATCTAACTGGATGGATGCCCTCTAGTACCATGGGGAGAGTTGCATTTCACCCTACCAGTTATGCTCTTCTTACAGAAGTCTGTAGAGGAAGGGAAGTAATGGGATGTACTGAAGCTGAGAACCTGGTGGCACCTGAAGTGCAGAGGATGTGGAATGATTCAAAATAGTATTTCCAAGAGTCGATGAAGAAGTATTGCTGGGGTAATTCTACCAGTTCTCATAACAGTCTAAGGTACAGTTTAAGGTGTAAAATTTAATACCTGGAGCATAAGGAGAAAGGTAAACAAAGATTGCCGCATTCAAGGGACTTAAACAGTATGATCAAGGGTCTGACGTGTGCAGGCTCAGCAGTTGAGGAAAATATGAGTATGAACTGAATAGACAGAAAGACTGGCAGAACACAAAGAACAGATCATTAAGCCATGCACAAAATGAAAAGATGAATACTTCACAGCACATGAAAGAAAACTAGAAACCAGAATTTCAAAAGCTTTAGAATATATTCTGACAGACATCCTGAGAACTTCATACACTACACTAGTGCAGTCTCAGCATCAAATGCAATATAGCTATAGGGAGCAATAATAGAGCAATAATACCTTTCTCATAAATATTAGTTCTTCTGTATATACTTATATACATATATATATATGTATATATTTACACACACACACAAGTATTTTAAATCTTTCCTGGAAAAATCATAGAAAGCTTCTTCTTTTCACAGCCTTTTGCTGTAATTTCTGAAATGTTCGAGAAAATACTGTTATTTTGAAAACAATAACCAAAACACACACGTGCGCACACACACACAAAACAGTCATGCGGACACACAATTCTTTGGAAGAAGACATGGACAAGATATACAAATTTGTCAAAATTAGAAATCTTTAGTTATGTGTCTTATAAACTAAATACAGAATCAAAAATAAAAAGAGTGGTCAAGGGAAAAGTTTTGAAGAGAACCTATTATATAAATATCAAATAACGGTAATCTAGAATTGTAAATATTCACTATTTCTTATTTATTCTTTTCAGTAAAAAAATATTATAGAAAAAAAAGTTTTTCAGTAAAATTTTCTTTTCTTCCTGTTGAAAAACACTACTAGCAAAAACAAAAACAACAACAAAACAGAAATTGAATGTAATAGAAAACAGAATAAGGCAGTAAAAAGTAGACAAAGTTAAAAAATATATATCTTTGCAATTGTGTCACTTAAGACAAATACTTTTTCTCTTCTTAAAAGCTCTGGGTAAAAGCTTCCTTAGAATCCTCTCAAACTGTCATTTTTACTATTTCTTAGATTTACGCACAAAACATCATTTCTTGATAAGACTTCTATTCCCCAAATGCTTGTAACTGAAGAGATCTCCTCCTGCATAAGAAGATACAAATCTTCCCATTGATGTGTATTAAAATTATTTTCTTGCAAATGAAATTCTTGAAGGTGACTTCCGTACATACACTCCCTCAGGATATATCAAAGTGACTACTATTCAGCTCATATTACCTCTTAATTTCAGACACCAAAACACAAATGTATGTTTGTAACATCTGCAGACTTTAACTATAGTCAGCTAAGAGAAAAAGACACTTTCAGGGTACAGTGTGACCAATCCAGTACCCTGGATACTGCCAAATGAAGCAGTCTGAGTTATGAAAGTAGGTTCTGGAAACTGTGGCGATGTCTGCACTTCACCAGCTAAATCCTAACTTTACAATCTGATGTTAGCAACCTCCTCAAATAAGACTAGCTTAAAAGGATTGAAATACAATCAAACATAATAGCGAGTGATTTCTTGAAGGTTTTGCACAGAATACTAGTATAAGTAATATAAGCAATAACAAATGCAATCTTTATATGATATATAGTAACAACTGATACTTGACAGTCAAGGATTTTGCAAGTTTTCTTTCTTTTAATGACTCCAGCACAATCTTTTTATTATTATTATTAAATTATATATATATTTATATATATATATTATTGTGATATTGAATTTAGAATAGCATGATTGGAGGGTCCTAGTGTTTTTTGCAGCCATTGTCTGTAGTTACTGAATTTCTAATAGAAGTGTACTGGGTCTGGCTGGGATGTTAACTTTTCCTGCAGCAGCCCATACAGTGCCACGCTCTGCGCTTGTAGCTAGAACAGCAGTGTTATCACACTAGTGTTGTGTCTGCTGCTGAGAAGTGCTGGCACAGTATCAGGACTTTCTCTAACCCTCCTGGGGGGTAGGCAAAAAAAGTGAGAAAGAAACATCACCAGGGCAGCTGACCTAAACTAACCAAAGAGATATTCCATACTATATGATGTCACACTCAGCAATAAAAGGTGGAAGAAGGAGGAAGAGGGGAGGGGTGGGCTTTCGTTGCGAAAACGTCTGTCCTCCTCGCGAACACCAGCTACATGCGTTGAGGCCCTGCTTCAAGGACATGGTCAGACATCGCTCATTTGCGAGAATAATTTATTTCCTCTGCACTTCCATATAGCCTTTACTTGATTTGTTTTGCTGTTCCCTTTCCCCCTCCCTTTCCCCTTTCCCTTTTTCCCTTTTTCCCTTTTTCCCTTTTTCCCTTTAGTTGAATTGTTAATTAATAATATTTCCTTATATTTCCCTCTAATTAAATTATCCTTATCTCAACCCGTGAGTTGTTCTTTCCTTTACTTCTTCCCCTCCTCATCTGAGGAGGGGGAGTGAGAGAGAGGTTGTGGTGTTCAGCTGCCTAGCACGGTAAAACCACCACAAGAAGACACTTAATGAATTTGAACACCCTAAGACCTTTCTGGTCCCAATAAAGTAAATCTGGTACTCAATCTTTCTGGTACTCAATAAAGTAAATATTTACTTTATTCAATAAATACCTGGAACTGTGTGTGTCAATAAAAATGTGGATTGGCTCCAAAAGGATCTTAAATATTTTGTGGTTCATGTTCTGGTTTATCTGATATTCCTCTTACAAGGTTCAGTGAGCACATACCTTCACGGCAAACATATCTAGTATTCCAGGAGATCCTGACTGTTCATTTGACTCCTATCTTAGCAGCCCATTTCATAAAAGTTAAGGCTGGAAAAATAAGAAATATTCTTGAAATTCCCAGGTGTCTCCAACACCTGCTCAGTTCTTCTTCAGTCTTGCAGAGTATGAGCCATGTGTCTTCATGAATGAAACTACACCACCTGTACAATGAAGTGGTTTGGTAATACATTGTAAAGATAAAATCTGAAAAGACTTTTCAAAAGTAGTAACTAACCTGCCTTGTAAAGAGATATATAAATATTTGTTCAACAATACCAATATCAAAGCCATTATTTGTTATATATGTAATGAATCTCGTCAATTTTTTCTCTGTGAATGGTTTTCCTTTTTTTATGCTGTGCTTATCAGAGAAGCAAGTTAGAATCATTTTGGTTGGTTGGTTGGTTGGTTGTTTTTTGATTTTTACATGTATCAGTCAGCTGAATACTAAGCAGTTTAATACTTCTCTTCCTGGAGTACTTTCACCACAAACCTAAGAAATAACTTCACTCTGCTAGAAAGTATTTGTATCTTCCTATATTGCCTCTTGAAACAAAAACTAAATTAAAAATCTCATAGTTCAGCTTGTTTATGACACTTTAAGCCATAACGCTGAATAATGAGGCTTCATGTAAACTACATGCTTCCCCTTCAGCTCTGACTCTTCAGCCAGGTGCTGGCTGGCTCTCTCAAGATAACAGCAAGGCTTTGCTGAGCAAAATGTGTGCCCTTAATATATTGTATAGTTTAAAACATAGATATATAAATATATAAAAATAGATTTCACATGCACATCACAGGAGTGAAAAGCAGTTTAATGCACTGTACTACCATGCTCTTCTACAATTTTCTACATTTACAGAGAGAAAAAGACTAGGCAGATGAGTTCTTTAGGCAACAAACAGCCCTCATAGATAACATAGGATTTTTGTTTATAAGATACCAAAGTAACAGATTGTTTTCCAGACTATTTCTTGTGCCTGCAGAATGCATTGCTTATTGCACAGGCTGACAAGGAGAACAAATTATGATGATACCTGCAGCAAATGACTTGCTCTGTACTGCTGTCTACAGGCCACTGACTTGGAGGATTTCCCAGGGCTGAGAATAGAAGGAAATAACCTGTCTCAAATAGGAAACATTCAGTATACTCAAAAACGATGTTTTGCTTTTCAGTTCAGAAAGTCTGTGGACATCAATTTTTTTTTTTGTCTCAGTAAGTGACTGCATACCACTGAAATACTGCTACAGTTCCTTTTTTTGTAGTGTGTTGTGCTACTGTAGTACCTGTTTTGTTTTAGATGCCATAGCTTTGCACAGTGAGCACTGCATGCATTCTAAAAATATTTTTATGATCACTGATAAAGAAGACTGTTTCCTATGACTTTCTGTTTTGTAGGTGATGATGTAGTGGGTTTACATGCCTAGGTTTTGGTAGGAGGGGGGCCATAGGGGTGGCTTCTGTGAGAAGGATCTAGAAGCTGCCCCATGTTTGGTAAGGGCCCCACTGCTGACCAGAGCTGAGCCAATAAGCGATGTTGTTTTGCGCCTCTGTGAAAACATATTTAAGACAGTGAAAAAACCGCTGCGCCACTCAGCAGCTGGGAGGGTGAGAGGAGTAAGGAACAGCCTTGCAGTCACCAAGGTCAGTGAAGAAGGAGGGGGAGAGGTGCTCCAGGAGCCGGAGCAGAAGTCCCCTGCGGCCTGTGGTGAGGACCATGGTGAAGCAGGATGTCCCCCTGCAGCCCATGGAGTACCACGGTGGAGCAGGGTTCCAAGCTGCAGCCCGTGGAGGAGACCACGGTGGAGCCTGTGCCCCGAAGGAGACTGCGGCCTGTGGAAGACCCCTGCCGGAGCAGATTCCGGGCCGGACCTGCAGCCCGTGGAGGGGAGACCACACAGGAGCAGGTGACCCAGCAGGAGCTGCTGCCCGTGGGGGACCCAGGTTGGAGCAGTTTGCTCCAAAGGGATGGACCCCGTGGTACGGACCCATATATGGAGCAGTTCTTGAAGAGCTGCTGCCTGTGGACAGTCCACGCTGGATCAGTTCGGCAAGGACTGCATCCCGTGGGTGGGACCCCACAGCACAGGGGACAAGAGTGACTGAGAAGGAGCGGCAGAGAAGAAGTGCTGTAGACTGACCATAACCCCCATTCCCCCGTTCCCCTGCACCGCTCGGGGGGAGGAGGTGGAAGAGGGTGGATGGGGGGGGAAGGTGCTTTTGGTTTCTTTCCTTTGTTTCTCACTTCTCTAGCTTGTTAGTAATAAGCAATAAATCTTACTTTCTCTCTATGCTGAGTCTGTTTTGCCCGTCATGATAATTATTGCGCGATCTCCTAGTCCTTATCTCAACCCTTGAGCCCCTTTCATCGTATTTTCTCCTCCTCCTCTTTGAGGAGGGGGAGTGAGAGAGCGGTTGTGGTGGGGCTCGGCTGCCCACCCGAGTGAAACCACCACAGATGACAACCTGTTTTTCTGGTTACAGCATACAGTAGTGCTTTCCAAAGCTGTAGAACCTGGACTGGCAATAGGTGATATATTTCCATTTTATCAACAGCCTAGAGGAACTGCTCACTCAGTAATTTCCATAGTACTGGTGAGACCAGAGTTTCTAAGTGCCACTTAGATCTTAATGGTATCTACTGTAATTCTAGTTATTGTTCCAACTCTTTTTTTTTTTTTCCCTTTTAAATGAGTTTGCATGCATACAAATTATTTTGTTAATATTTTTATGATATTGACAGACTACATCTGACATTAATTAGTATTAACAGAGTAAGCTGCTTCTCAATTTTTTGTTGATATCTTCCATACATATGTGATATTTACTTGCTGAGCCTCTACTCAGAAGAGACTGTCAATGAAGCTGTGCGATGGTTTTCTGATAAGTATCAGATTTCATATGTTAGAATCATTAATTTGATTTTCTCTTCTGGCTAGAGAGTTGATTTCCTGCTGTACTTAAATCTTTTAAAGTCTCTTTTCATATGAAAGTCTACACCTCTCTTTCCTTTACCAAATATATTGTCCCAGGTATGTCAGTTTGGGAATATTTTGTTCTAACTTTTATTACTTTATTTTTTTATTCTCTAACTTTTATTCCTTTATTTTAGAATCATCATAGGACCATAGAACGGTTTGAGTTGGAAGATCACCTAGTCCAACCACCCTTCAATGGTGGTGAAAAGCTTTGGAAAGCACTACTGTGCGACCACCCTTCCACTATGCAGGGTTGCTAAAGCCTCATCCATCCTGGTCTTAAACACTTCCAGGGATGGGGCATTCACAGCTTCTCCGGGAAAATTGTTCCAGTGCCTCACCACCTTCTGAATGAAGAACTTCCTCCTAACCTCTAATCTAAATCATCCCTCTTTTAGTTTAAAATAATTTCCCCTTGTCTCACCAGTATCTGCCTCTGTAAAAAGCCACTTGCCATCGTTTTTATAAGCCCAGTTATAAGTACCGAAAGGCTGTAATAAAGTTCCCCTGGAGCCTTCTCTTCGCCAGGCTGAACAGCCCCAGCTCTCTCAGCCTGTTTTCATTGGAGAGATGCTCCAGCCCTCTGATGATCTTCATGGCCCTCCTCTGGACCCATTCTAACAGGTCCACGTCCTTTTTGTGCTGGAGGCCCCATACCTGGATGCAGCACTCCAGGTGGGGCCTCACAAGGGCAGAGCAGAGGGGGACAATCACCTCCGCTGGCCTCCTGGCCACCCCTCTGTTGGTGCAGCCCAGGATGCAGTTGGCTTTCTGGGCTGCAGACATGCACTGCTGGCTCACAGCTTTTCATCCACCAGAACACCCAAGTCCTTCTCTGCAGGGCGGCTCTCCATGAGTTCTTCATCCAGTTTGTATTCATGCCTAGGATTGTCGCAGCCCAGGTATAGCACCTTGCACTTGGCATTGTTGAACCTCATTAAGTTCACATGGACCAACTTCTCAAGCTTGCCCACATCCCTTTGGATGGCATCCCCTCCTTCTATTCTATCAACAGCACTGTTCAGCTCGGTGTCATCTGCAAACTTGCAGAGTGTGCACTCGATCCCACTGTCTACATCATTGATAAAGATAGTGAACAGCACTGTTACCAAGACAGACCCCTGAGGGACACCACTTGTCACTGATCTCTGCCTGGACATTGAGCAGTTGACTGCAAATCTTTGAGTGCAATCATCCAGCCAATTCCTTACCCACTGGTCCGTTCACCAAATCCATGTATCTCCAATTTAGAGACAAGGATATCGTGGCCACCAGATTTTCCCGGCACGATCTGTCCTTAGTAAAGCCATGTTGGCTGTCGCCAATCACCTCCTAATTTTCTGTGTGCCTTAGTACAGTTTCCAGGAGGATCTGCTCTATGATCTTGACAAGCACAGAGGTTAGACTGACAGGCCTGTAATTGCTTGGGTCTTCCTTTTTAAACATGGGGGTTATGTATTCCAGTTGCTCTCTCACGTAAAGAGCAACTCCACCACCTTGCCTTCCTGGCCTGTCTTTCCTAAGAAGAATGTAGTCCTCCATGACAGCATTCCAGTCATGTGAGATATCCCATCATATTTCTGTAATTGCAATAGGATCATAGCCTTGTGACCACACACAAATCTCCAATTCTTCCTGTTTATTTCCCATGCTATGTGCATTTGTATACAAGTAATGAAAACAAGGAATAATGCAGTTTGTACTGCAAGTAGCTGATGCTTGCATGCATCTCTGCAAAGTCCAATTGTTGTTCCACATGAGAAGTGGATGTGGTTCTTTAATCTTAAGAAGAAAGACTCTCTAAACAAATCCAGATTCCGTTAGAGAGGTCAATTCCTAACCTCATTTCCAGTTGATTATACACTAATTAGCATGGTTACCATTGCAAAGCAATTCGTTCTCTAAATGGAAAGGCCAACAGCAAAAATAATCCACAATACTGCTCCCTAAAACAATTGTCTACTAAAAGTGTCCAGAGACATGGCAATTCTTAAATTGGCATTCACTGAAAATTAAATACATTTCCTTTACCACTTTTCTTCTCCCTCTTGAGAAGGCATCACAAAGGTTAAATAAGTTATGTTATCCAATTAAAATATGAAATTTGACAGCTTCCTCTACCTGTAAGATAAGCTAAATAAACCTTTATATTTAAGAAGGCTTTTTTTTTTTTTTTTTTTTTTTTTTTTTAACTATGAAAAGCACACATGGCAAAAAGAATCCCAAGATATTTTGGATGAGAGATTCTCCCAGTACAGTTAGGTAGTTAAAAATCTGACAATGTATCCACTCTCATATATTATGCAGTATAAGTCTCATCCATGTGTACAACTAATGGGGCACTAACTCACTGCAAAAAGAAGGGCTTTTCTATTATTTGATGAAATTATAGAAGAAAGCAGAAGCTTCTAGCATTCACATCAAAGCTAATAGGAGGTTGAGTATGCACCATTGTACTACTGCATCAGGGTCTTGAAGCCCTCTTGAACTCTGTAGTCTGTCTCTATTATATATCAGTATGTATATTCCATTTCTTTTCTAAACTGAGATTGGGTATTAAGGGCATCAGAAACTCCTTTTCAATTTCAAAATTGCCACTATTTCCTTGTGGTACCAGAACAAAATCCCTTCTATTTTTATTAGAGATCTGTGGCCACAGTTATGGAAAGTCTGAAAGAAAGTATTAAAAATTAAATAAATAAATCTATTTTTATCAGAGTCAAGGAGCATAAATGATAAATTATAAATAAGAAAAATAAAATTACATGGTTTTGCAGACAGTAAAGTAGAACAGATTTTCTAAAGTAAGCATCAAAAAATAATAATAATAATAATAAAATAAAATAAAAACACCTGTGCCCTGACCGTATAGTTTGTCATAGAAAAAATTCAAAAATCTCTAAACCCTCCTTTCTTCACTTACTATTGTACTTAAAAATAAGAAGATAGAACAATACTTCTCTTTTGCTGAGAAATCCTAGCACAAGCAGTTTTTACCAGCTATAGCAGCAAGCAACTCAGGTGCAAAATAGGCTTTTGTAGAGAGAATACTGAATGAATACTTTGTTTAGTGTCACTGTCCACCTAATATTGCTGGAAAAGTCTGTCTTGTTTTCTGTGCTGCTATTTTCTGCACTAAATGAATAACAATTGATAGTATCTCCCCATTGCATCAATGTGCATGTTTTCTCACTGTGCACTGTGTGGTGTTTTATAAGCAAAAGAAGGAGAAAAAATATCAAAAATACAAATGTAAGTTGTTTTGGTTTGGTTTGGTTTGGTTTGGTTTCAATTAGCTTTACACAAATTTGGGCCTTAGCTGTAGTTCCAGAAAGCTCTGTAAAATGTATGTTATTTTCTTTTGTTAGTCACATCTAGAAAAATCAAAAGCTTTTCATTTAAGTACAAATAGTATTTAAAATAATTTGTGCTAAATGACTGAAACTCCGATTAGACCTTAATAATGTTGGTAAACTTCCTAGTGAAAAACAAAATAAAGCAGGAAAAAATATTATTGAGCTTTTGTTTAAATTACTGGGGGAAAAAAAAATCCTCTATGTGGCTAATGACCATCACTTATTTAACTCCTAAGCATCCCAACAATGGGAGATGCATGTTCTCAACTTCATGCCCTCATAATTACTTTTTCCTTCTCTGTCTTCATTCTGTACACCATATAGGCAAGAGATTAAACACAGTTTTCCAGGACATGCAATCATCTCAGAATGTTCACATAAATTTTAGTGTTTTGAATTTCAGGAAGAGAGAGGTCACCTTTGTGAACAACAAAAAGAACAAATAACTTCATTATAATGTCAGAACTGTTGAGAGAACCTTTTCACTCAAGAGATTCAAAAACATCAGCAATCCTGAACGTTTGATATTTTGAGGTTGAAGTGTATTGTAAAAGGAGGAGGATGTAACTCAGAAAAGAACTTCCCATCTCATTCCTAGCTATTTCCTACTCTGCAGAAATGTCAATATTTTATGAACAATGGTAATACTCAAAATATTTAACATAACTTCAGCACCAGCTAATAGTCAAATCAATATTATGTGATAAGCCAGCTCTCCGTAGATGTGCAAAAGGAAAGGAAAGGAAAGGAAAGGAAAGGAAAGGAAAGGAAAGGAAAGGAAAGGAAAGGAAAAAAAGGAAAAAAAAGGAAAAAAAGGAAAAAAAGGAAAAAAAGGAAAAAAAGGAAAAAAAGGAAAAAAAGGAAAAAAGGAAAAAAAGGAAAAAAAGAAAGAAAAGGAAAAAAAAGAAAGAAAAGAAAAGAAAAGAAAAGAAAAGAAAAGAAAAGAAAAGAAAAGAAAAGAAAAGAAAAGAAAAGAAAAGAAAAGAAAAGAAAAGAAAAGAAAAGAAAAGAAAAGAAAAAAGGAACAGCTTACAACAAATACAGAATAGGTTTCTCTGACAAGTATGAATATCCTCATGACAGATCACTCTGCTATCATGCCTTGCCATAGATAGAATTTGTCCAAGGGTTTGTAGCATGACAGTAGCACTGTATTAATTCCAGAAGTACAATGAAAGAAGAAGCAAACACATAAAAAATTAAAGGGAGTGCCAACAAATCACTGGAAAAAAAAATAATGTAATGAATATATGGAGCTGTTCTCTACCTGCAGGAGTGTGAGAAAAAAAAAAAAAAAAAAAAAAAAAAAAAAAAAAGTAAAATTAACATTTAGGTATGCATTTGTAATATGAAAAACAAAACAAAATTGTGCAGCAGTCTTTCCCATTGAAAAAGAAACAAAAATTATAAATAAGCAGTTTAGGTGCAAACAGATGAAATCAAATCTAGCACAAGTGAATGTTGAATGGCTGTTGCACAGAGTGCGTCAAATTTTACTTCCCAATTACCTCAATGGGATACCTGTTATAGAACAGTGCAAAGTGCAGGCTAAAATATATCAACAAAAAAAATTCAGAGTAGAGGAAAAAAACGTTTTGAAAGTGAGTCTCAAAAGCTTGTCCCTGTTTCTGAAGAGTATATCAAACTAAGACCCTAAATATCTGACTGTTAAATGCTGTACTCTTGAGAATTCACTTGTTCCATGAGAAAGAACTGCATTTCAGTCATGAATAGAGTCACCAGAATGTATAATTTGTTAAATTTATACAGCAGTTTGAACTGTTCTAAGAGGCAGAGGGATTTTAACTGTTAGGCAATTATCATAACACTAAAGAAGGCACAAACATGTTATCAGTGATCAAAGGGAAGTGCAACTGCAAGTACCACATCTTGCATATGAATAATTTAAAAACACAGTTCTTTGTATGTGTAGTTGAGAACTCAGGCAATGTGTTCCATCACCACTTCCAATATGTACTTGGCTCTCATGAAAACACATATTAATTTGCCCTGTGTTGTGGTTTATTAATAAAACCTTTTTTAAAAAAAAAAGGAAAAAAAAAAAAAAAAACTGCATAGGGTAGTTAGTATGAAAAATCAGTGTCAAAATAAAATCTTATTATTTTTGGGACACTTTTGAGACAGGTAAATAGACAAATGATGGCATGGTCAAACACAATGCTTACAACACTGTAATAATGACCACTAGTAAAGGAAAAATAGTTGTCACATTTAATGTCTTTTAAAGTAGTGGCACCTATTCATTCACTTAAAGGCTAAAGACATCATTTTTAGCCAAAGCCTATGCTTGGTGTGCACAGGTAGTCAGAAGAAAGTTAAGAAATGTTAAGATGCGTAAGGAAAGAAATATACAAAATTATTTAAGGAGGCCAAATTAACTACATTTCTGCCACTAAAAATTTTTGAGTCATCCCTAGGGAGTCTCTGACAATACATAAAAATAGAACATGATATTAGATTTAATAGCCCATAGGTCCAATCACAGAATTGTAGAATCATTAAGGTTGGAAAAGACCTCTAAGATCATCTGGTCCAACCATCACCATACCACCAATATCACCAACTAAACCATGTCCCTAAGCACCACGTCCAACCTTTCCTTAAATACCCCCAGGGATAATGGCTCCACCACCTCCCCATGCAGCCTGCTCCAATGCCTAACCACTCTTTCTGAGACGAAATGTCTCCTCATTTACAACCTGAACTTCCCCTTGTGCAACTTGAAGCCATTCCCTCCAGTCCTATCACTAGTTACCTGTGAGAAGAGGCTGACCCCCAGCTCCCCACAACTTCCTTTCAGCTAGTTGTGGAGAGCAACAAAGTCTCCCTGAGGCTCCTCTTCTCCTGAATCCTCTTGAGTAAACAACCCCAGTCCCTTCAGCCACTCCTCACAGAACTTGTATTCTAGGCCCTTCACCAGCCTTGTAGACCTTCTTTGGACATGCTCCAGGGCCTCAATGCCCTTCTTGTACTGAGGTGTCCAAAGCTGAACACAGTAGGCAAGGTGTGGCCTCACCCGAGCTAAGTACAGGGGGACAATCACCTCCCTTGTCCTGCTTGCTACACTGTTCCTGATATAATCCAGGGTGCCACTGGCCTTCTTGGCTACCCGGGCACACTGCCGGTTCATGTTCAGGCAAGCATCAAGCAGTACCCCCATATCCTTTTCCTCTGCACAGCTTTCCAGCCACTCTGCCCCAACCCCATTGTATGGGGTTGTTGTGGCCAAAGTGCAGGACCCAGCACTTAGCCATTTTGAACCTCATCCCATTGTCCTCTGCCCATTGATCCAACCTGTCCAGGTCCCTCTGCAGAGCCTTCCTATCCTCCAGCACCTTGACACTTCCCCCAAACTTGGTGTCATCTGCAAACATACTGAGGGTGCACTCAATTCCCTCATCCATATAATCAATAAAAATATTAAAGAGGTTGAGCCCCAACACTGACCCCTGGGGAACACTACTCATGACTGATTGCCAGCTGGATATAACTCCATTCACCACCACTCTCAGGGCCTGGCCAGCCAGCCAGTTTTTAATCCAGCAAAGAGTGTACCTGTCCAAGCCATGGGCTGCCAGCTTCTCCAGGAGAATACTGTGGGAGGCAGTGTCAAAGGCTTTGCTGAAGTCTAGGTAGAATACGTCAACAGCCTTTCCCTCATCCACCAGGTGGGTCACCTGGTCATATAAGGGGATGAGGTTGGTCAGGCAGGACTTGCATTTCATGATCCCATGCTGAATGGGCCCGATTCCCTACCTGTCTTGCACATGCTGTGTGACTGCACTCAAGATAATTTTTTCCATAACCTTCCCTGGCACCAAGGTCAGGCTGTCAGGCCCTTAGTTCTCCAGACCCTCCTTATGGCCCTTCTTATATTTGGGCATCACATTAGCAAGTCTCCAGTCATCTGGGACCTTCTCCAGTTGATGCTGATTCTGTGATTACTGGCTTTGGACTGCATTCTGCTGATGATACACACAATATGTACTCTTACAACTCTGCACTGTACAACTTTTCCATTTGTCATAGCATAGTTAGTCATGGATTTAGCCAAATGTTGTGGTTTAACCCAGCCAGCAGCTAAACACCATACAGCTGTTTGCTCACACTCCCCCCTTCCTCTCTGGGATGGGGGAGAGAAACGGGAAAGTGAAGCCTGTGAGTTGAGATAAAGACAGTTTACTAAGACAGGAAAATTAATAATAATAATAATAATAATAATAGTACTAATAATAATAGTGTGTACGAAACAAGTGATCCACAATGCAATTGCTCACCACCTGCTGACCGATGCCCAGCCTATCCCCAAGCAGCTGCCCCCCCCAACCCGGCTAGCCACCCCTATATACTGTTTAGCATGACATCAGATGGTATGGAATACTCCTTTGGCCGGTTTGGGTCAGCTGTCCTGGGTCTGTCCCCTCCCATCTCTTGCTGCACTCCCAGCCTGCCCACTGGCAGGACAGAGCAAGGAGCTGAAAAGTCCTTGGCTTGGTGTAAGCACTGCTCTGCAACAATTAAAACATCAGCATGTTATCAGCACTCTTATCCTAAGCCAAAACATAGCACCCTACCAGCTACGAAGAGGAAAATTAACTCTGTCCTAACTGAAACCAGGACACCAAAATTTAGGCTTCAATTGCTGCCTCATAATCTTAAAAATTCTTTAATCTGATACTATTTATTTCACAAACCCATTCAGCTTTTATACAGTTAACAATTAGTCATTTGAATGCTGGGTTTAGTCTCCCTTTGGCTTTTAGAATTTCTATCAATAGAAAAAATACTATATTATTCTCATTTTGGAATAAATTTTGCTAGTTATGATCTGATAGCTTTTCCATTAGTGACATTTTTCAGCCCTTCATGGAAAAAATAAGTATTAATCCATGTATATCAGCTAGTGGTCCAGGGGTTATGCAGTGTAAGATGTTATTCCAGATAAGTTCAGGCACATCTTTTGCTACATCTAGAAACAGGAAACTATTAATCCTAACCGAAATGTTTAAATTTCCAGTATAGTCAATAGAGAGGAAGGTGCCTCTGGAAATCTCCACAGGGAGATTCTGTCTGCGTCATATTGGCAGACATACACAGTGGTACTTTCTACTATGGCAGGATTTTCTAAAATTAGGAAGTCTTTATTTCGCCTGTTATATGAGCTCCAAGTAGTGGCTATTATTTTCAAAAACAGTATCTCTCTGAGATTATCTTCTAAAATAAGAAATACATTGAAAAGACTAGGATCCAATTGCCTGTAATCACAACACCAAAATATCACACTTATTCCATAACCTTAGTATTTGTACTTGCAGGAAAGATAAATCATGTTTTTAAATTAGTGGGGAAGAAAGAAAAATAATTACCATTATTATCACTGCCATATGCAGCTCATTTTGCTTATCATGATTGCCTATTAAATAAGAATGATAGCTGCCGATTGCAGTACATAAGAGAATATGCATTGAACCCATTGCTGGCCTATGGTGAAGATAAATGAATGAGGAAAAGCCTATCATTTAAAAAGCTCTCCAAAACACCAGACTGTACAAGTGAGGATTTTTACAAAAGAAGGTGACTTTGTCAAACCATTTTCATCACTGACTGGTTCACCTGAATTCATGCTAGCTTCTCTAATTGCACTTCACTGGTGGGAGTACAAACCTGTGGAGTCCAGAGCTCAGATTATAGCAGTCAGGGTCCAATGGAATCAAAAGTCCTATTGATTTTTGGTAAGTCCACTATTTACAGAAAAAGAAGGAGGTTTACTGTGAGCCTTTCACAAACAAGAAATGACATATGGGCCACTGTGGCATATCCTGAAAAGGTCTCTGTCATAAAGTTTGTGAACAGTTGTAACTTAACCCTAGCACAGTAGTCCAGAAACCAAACCCTACTGGGAAGAGATTTTCTCCTTTAAGCAAAAAAATTAAGCAATAAATTTAAAATTTTTCATTAATAGAACCTAGAAAACAGAGATTATGTTTAAGCATCAAACATTTACATATTTTAAAGTAGATTCTTTGTTAGGGATTTTTACACACTTGTATTTCTACAAAGTAAGAAAAGAGGAAATACTAGGAGACCCCTATTCTTTTCTGCAGGCAGGTCAAAATAGTATTTGATCTATTTTCTCACATACACATTAAAGATGACCAGGAAGCAATTTTTAATGTATCTGTTCTTCTTTTGCAACTTGATGATATTTAGTCATTTGTAAAATAAATATACATAGTCTGATTTTCTGAGAGTTTGCTGGGTCCTCCTTGAATAAGCTTTCCCTTCACATCTCCAAATATTAACTTCACTCCTACTCTCCTTCTCGGATCACTGAAAGTACAAAGAAAAATGTAGTGCAATTGGTGAGAAAAGGGGTCATCTGCTTTGAGGACAAAGAGAAAGGAACATTTCAGAAAACAATGTATTTCTCCTACCTCTTCATAGCAGAGATAGTTTCTTTTTATGTTCTAGAAGGGCACAATATACTCAGGGTGTATTTCTAAATCTGAGTTTAATTACGTACTCTAAATACAGGACTGGTCATCCTCTTCAAAGCAGTCCTTCTATAATTTATCTTTTTTTTTTTTTTTTTAATGATTAGAAAAGACTACATAATCATAAAATCAGAATTGTGTCAGGAAGTCCCCAAATGTTTGGAAATATCTTTTTGAGTTCCTGTCTAAACTGTACATAAGGTCTCAATCATTTCAGGAAAATTAAAAGCCAAACAAATAAAAATGTATCCCAAGTACTTCAGCCCAACTCAGACACCTGCAAAAGCAAAAGGCTTCATTTTCCAGTAGATGTTAGGTTGTTCTATGGTTTGATAATTCTGTGGTGCAACATACCCTTTGAAAAAGCAGAATGCAGTAGTAGAATAAGAAGATACAGTGTACCTGCTAAATATTTATTAGAAAAGCACACATTTCTAGTTTGTGTTTTCCAACTGGCATCCTCTCGGACAGGGCTCAGAAATATGACACAAGGTGAAATCCTTCAGATCAGACACTTAACTGCAAGTGCAGTTAAGTGTCTGATCTGCAATGTAGATGCCAACATGTGGGCAATATACCCAAACTCATTTTATATAGTCCGAGGCTAAAGAACTACTTTTCTTATCCTGAAGTACACACTCAGATTTGGCCAAATGAACAGCTCTCTAAGCTTCGTGGACTAGACCTGCATATGAGGGAAGCTTAAATGCCTAAATGCATGTGTCATAACAGAAATGAATCCTATCACAGCTGCAAAAAAAATGTATGTTATCACTGGTTACATAACATTTTAGTGCATTTCACCATATTTATTGTGCAAAGTACAGAAGCAAAACCTCTGATTCTTTTCTGGATACTGATATTCACCAAATGGTAGAGGCTCTTCATTCCTGAAGGTCTTGGTACCATTACAGGCTATACAAGCAGAAGAAAATCAGACTATACTTACACTGATACACACAGCTCTAACCATGATTGGAAGGAAGGGCCATATCCTCTCATGGCATCATGAGACAGAGAGCAATGCTGCTTTGATATTTTGTATGGTGTTTAAAGGCTGATGTGAAAGGTCATATAAACCTGAATTACCAGTCATTTCCATTTCCTAACACAGAGAGCAAATTGCCACATTTCATGCTCCATATAAAACACAAATAATAAAAATGGACTTATTAGAAAGCAAGGCTACAGCAACATAGAATTTATATAGAACTATATATAGTTGCCTACACAAATAGAAGGTTACACATCATGTTGCCACCCTTAAAACTAAATTAAAGTATATAAAACTTTATAGATTTCAGGAATTATTAATTATGAAAAGTAGGACAAATATGATTTTTTTTTCTACCAAAGTTACCTGTTTAAGCTTTTGTATTGCAAAGTACTACACAGAGTGCTGGAATTAAGTAGATAGAACTAGGACTTATACATAAGAGGTGACACCACAATCCATTAAGCTCCCCTTATTTAATCTGTCCTTCGTAAGCTTAATATGTGATTCATCCTTTTCATATCACAAAGGACAAAAAGGTGAGCTTTTGTATTTGAATCTCTAATTTACCCTCCCCATCCTCCTTTTCCAAGAAGTAAAAGCTAAAGAAGAAAGCTTTTTCTGCAGTATTTGATCTAAGGTATTTGATGCTCTCTTTGTCCACTGACACTATTTCCATACTCAGAACTACAAGAAAGGAAACTATCACATAGAAAGATAATATATTTGCAAGTTAGCAGGACTTGCAGTATGTAGATTATAAGTCCTTCTTTCCAAGACCCTCTCCAGTCTTCTGGGACAAGGACAAATAAGCTCTCAAAATGAAATGCCGTGTTCTATTCCATTTGTTTAGATCCTCACCAAAGGAGGAAACAACACAAATCCTAGCCTCCAGAGGAAAACAATACAATAAACTATACAGTGAAGGTTTAATATCAAAGGACAGCATTCCTGACAGATAAAATACCTTGAGACTTACCCAGTAAGATTTGCAACATATTTCTTTGTAATTTTCAGTTCTTAATTAAGTCATAGCATCTATTTGGAGGCAAAATTGTATTCATTTTCTTACCATGGTAGTCACCATTTTAATAAGAAGTAGAGACAAAAGCATGCTGAAGCTGGAGGGCTAAATACAGTATTTCATTTTAGGAGGAAGGAATAATGACCACCTTTGAGCTTGAATTGGGATTCTACTTATCCCAGAAAACAACCCTACTGATGGAAAAGATTTTTTTTTTTTTTTTTTTTTTTTTACTATTTCACCAATTCTTTCCTTTTGTTGTCAGTTATTTTTGTTTCCAATAGAGAAATAAGAACCTAGAGAGTTCACTATGAAGTTATCAATAATGTTAGAATGGCTTGCTTATTTCAACTCCAGAAACCATTTTGAAAACTGTACTTAAAAGCAACTGTCAAGAAGATGGAAAAATGAAATTAAAGAAGCTAAATGGAACTAAATGCACTGGGCAAGGAAGAGCTGATTAATATCTCTAATTCTCATGCTTGGAAAATGAAGTAGAGAAGCGGAATGGAGAAGGTAAAGCTGCCAAGCTTGCATGCCCTCCCTGAACAGTCTCTTTTCACCAGTGCAGATAAGAGGTTGCTGAACTAGATGGGTCCATGACAAGAAATGCTAGTAGAGTAGTTCTTATCATTCAGTCTACATATCATGGTGGAAAATTTTATTTTCTAACTGAAATACAGAATTGCCAGGAAACTTATTGTTGCTTTCAACAGAGTCAGGTTTTCATCCAGTAGTTATGGCTATCCATGATACAGATGATAACAGTATAAAAAAACATACATGTAATCTTAAATGTATTACAGTTCTACAGTTGTGCAGGATCATATTGGAACTGACTGCTTTATAAGCTTTAAATTTAGTAACTCACAAATATGTAATAAACACCAACTTCTTTAGCAAGTATGTTATTAAAACTTTCTAGTGCTTCTATGTGATTTATAAACAATAAACCTTGCAGCAAGACTGATTAAGAATCTCGATTTAGTATAGATGGATGAGGGAAATTATGTTTTATTGTTTTAAAATATTAACCCAGTTAATATCCCTAAATTATTCTGTTTGTTCTGTAATGAAATGCTGAACTGGTACTCACAGGTACAGGTGGCCCAGGTGACAAATTCTTACTTCCTATGCTCCTCTACCATAGACAAATTTTTTGACTACATTTCCAATAACTGAAGTGACAGGGAGCAGATAGGTTTTTGTTTGTTTGTTTGTTTGTTTTTCTGGTGTTTACATATATTGAGCAATGACTTGCATTAACGATTACCCTTCAATGTACAATAAATTCATACTTTCACTAGAGTTGTCCTTAATATTATACTATATTTATAGGTAAAAGAAGCTTACCTGAATTATATGTTTCAGCTTGTCAATAATTTGATTTATTACAGGATCTGTTCCTTTCACTTTTACTTCTGGATTCCCAAACTGAGCTTTGATTCCACTGCCAACCACGCGAAGGGTATAGCTATTTCAACACACAAATACACACACAAAGATGATTTAGTAAGTTACTCTGCTCTCAGAGAGTCATCTTCTAGTTCATATTAACTCAATTCTCATGGCACCAACATTACATTTTAATAAGATGCATTAATTTTGTGCATATATTTTTAATAGAAAAGAAATATAGCAGAATATAATAACTTAATTCTACAAAGTCGTGTTATTTATTGTTGCTTTAATTTTACTGCAAACTTCAACAAGAAAAGAGTTGTCTACATTTTGAAGGAAGAAACATTCATCTCTGCATGTTTTTTGTGTATGAACTGTCCTTCATTTTGGTTTTGTTAAATACAAGCTAAACAGCAATTACCTAAAAGCATGACATATCAGGTTAAAAACAAAACAAACCAGAACAAATAAAAAAAAACCCTCCAAAGTCTACACATATGGTAGGTTCAGAACTATATCTGAAGTTTTCTAGTGCTTTTGTGAATGTACATGCAGCTAGAATATTTATCACAGGACAATAGACAAATTGTGCATATGTTATTTGATATTACATAACTGATACAAGTACAGAGAAGGACAAAATTTACTTCATAGACAGATATGTGCAAAAGAAGCAATGGAAGCCAGATATATTCTCATTCAAGAAAGAATTTACATAGCAAGTAAAGCATTGGTTCTAACATGCTAATATATAAAAACTCAAAATATAGACACTAAAATTAACCACTTCGCAGAATTCTGTGGCTTATGAAGATGCAATTCTACATTCCACTTCCTATTTTTTAGGTAATAGTCAAGTTATGCAAGAAAAAATGAATTGCTACATAATCACAAATACTGTCCATTATGCAAATACCCTCCATATGTTATGTTTTGTCTGCATACTCTGCAAGAGGATAGCTCTATATATCTCTGTCTCAAAACTATTTTGCCGGCTGCTAAGCTGTAAGAAAAAGAAAGGAAAGAACACTATCAGAAATGGAGTACAGAAATGCCTAATTCCTGCCTACCATTACTGCATATGAGCAACACAGTATATTTGAATTCAGCAGAAGCTGAGTTTTATGAAAAACATTGCAAGACCTCTAAGCTCAACAGGAAACCTTCCATATATGAAGCAATCATAGGAAGATTAGTCTGCTGCCTGAGTTTGTAGAAAGATGTGGATATAACTCTGAGGAGCAAGGACTTTGCCTTTTGGCCATCATATTTGGAAAATGCCCAAGGAGAGCACTTTAATTTTTCATTTATTTATTTATTTGTTTGTTTATTTCTTTATTTATTATTATGGATCTATCTGACAGGTGGAACTGAGAAAAGGAATTACCAAAAGGATGAAGGGGGCTATGAGCTGAGTTATCATTAGTGGGTATTAGCAAACAGAAATGAATATAGAAAGAAAATCAGAGAAAAACATAAAAGGGCAAGAACAACAAAAGAAAAAAAGGAGGATGTGAAGAGAAAAAAAAAATAATAATGATAATAATAATAAAAAAAAACACTTGCAAAATATAAGCAAGTTTTCCTCACTTAACTGTATTTAAGAGAATGCTAAATACTGAATGCTGTTCATTAAAGCCAGGTTGCCACATAGCAACATTTTTTTATCATTGATCTTTGCTTAAATATCACCTTAGTGAGTCTGAGGATATTTCTAAGGAGGATTACAATGATCCAGATACCATTCCTAAAGTGACATTGGCCATGTTCATGGATATAAATTTACTCTGTCATACAAAATGACTCATTTTCCAAAGGAGTCAGAGAGCAATTCACCTTCATACAAATGTTACAGGAAGATACCTTTTGGACTGCAAAATATTTGAAAGGTGAATTAACTCTGAGGCACAGAAAAGTTTTCAGTGACTTTTAAGGCATTACAATCCAGCAGTATTTGATTGTTTAAGTCCTTTCAAGCATTTGGTTTCAAATGGAATGTTGCAAAATACTGGACCTAAGTACACCTCTGCATGTTATATTGAGGGCAAATATTCTATTTCTTTTGCACTCATTCAAGTTCACTGCAAGTAAATGTAACAAATTTAAATTTAATTATGTATCAAGATATTGCATCAATGATTACCTGAGATTAGTCACAAGTTAAATATCCCAGGTGTTTTAATTCTTCATTAGAGCAAATACATTGTCAGATGTACTCAGCTAAAGTAAATACTAAAAGTAATACGCCCATTACTAAAGCCCTTACCGAGTCTGTCACTAATTCAGTAGCCATACTATAACTTGGAATAGATGTTGATACTACACAATCAAGATAACAAGGCTTAATGAGCATAATATAGTTCACTGGAACATGGCAGTTGAAATGAGTTGTTTTTTAAAGAATCTTCATAGCAGTGTTGAACACACTGATTATATGAATGGCTCGTATTCTCCACATTGAAGTATTTTGGTTTATAGCAGATTTGAGAAAATATTTAACACTGCAATTTGAGTAGAGTCAACAAATTTTCTGGTAGCTCCTAAGAAAAAAAGAAAGAAAGAAAGAAAGAAAGAAAGAAAGAAAGAAAGAAAGAAAGAAAGAAAGAAAGAAAGAAAGAAAG
>CM021765.1:153679112-153694055 GCA_011076525.1 Nettapus auritus
AAGAAAGAAAGAAAGAAAGAAAGAAAGAAAGAAAGAAAGAAAGAAAGGAAGAAAGGAAGGAAGGAAGAAAAGGGATGGAGGAAGGGAGGGAGGGAGGGAGGAAGAACCTTCTCCAATGCTTTCCTTCAGAAATCCATCTTTCTTAGTCATTTGTGTATATCAAAATAGATAATTCGGAATGGATTTACGAAGTTCACCTCCCATCTTCCCTCCCCTCCTTCTTTCCTTTTCAGGATGCATAGTGCAATACATGGACAGGTGCTTTAGCTAAACACAGGAATTTTTCTTTGTACTATAACACTATAAAAATGCTTAAAAGGTTATGGCTATCTATCCTTTACAGTGTTCCCATTTTCTGTATTGCAGCATGCAAAACCTATACTTCTCTTACTTTCTGTCCCTCTTACTTTCTGTCACTGAGTTTTTCAAACACCTTTGATGAAATGCTACAAAACCAAACTATTGTACATTTGCCTATGAAATGCAGAACCATGTGAAAAAGAATACCCTTTTTTTTCTTTCTTTCCTTTTTTTTTTTTTTTCTAATTCAATTGATAATAATCAATTCTCTAGCCATGCAGAAAGAAATAAGCCATTGATTTGGCTACAATTTTATGAATTTAGCTCAGCTGGGAATTATCTGGCAATGACTCATTCAAGGCTAGCCATCATTCTATTTTCAGTTATTTTCACAATGAAATCTGCACCTTTACACAACCAGTGTTTACTGTAGGACTGTCTCCTTCCATGTGAGAGAAAGGGACACTGTTTTGAGAATGAAACAGATACTAGGAGCATCAGTCATGTTCCCTAAGCTTTTCAGAACTTTCATCCTCTGCATTCCTCTTCAGTACCAATGTATTTACCTGGGCTAAAAACTTACCTGTAGAAAATGTTGGTTACTTTTCTCCCACTCCTAGTCAGTAAGTTATAGTTGTTTTACCATATTCTCTCAAAGACAAGATATATATCTGCTCCCTAGGCAGAGAATATCTAATGCTTTTTTTTTTTTTTTTTTTTTGCTATGTTCATACCGACAGCACTGCTCATAGTAAATCTCACTCAACCTTCACCTCTTTTGTTCTCTTTTGTGAGAAAACGCATCTCTGTACAGAAAGCCCATACAGTATGAATGGTCATGCTCTAGTCTGGGAATATCCCTGCCCTTTCCTTCATTCTTGTGCCTGCCCTTGCAGCTTTGTGTAGAAATTGACTTTGGTAAGCATTTTATTCTTTTACAGTAACTACCTGGCTACTTTTCCTTCCTGTCAGGAAGGAAATCCATTCAGTCACTTGCCTGTCAAAGAACCTACTTGCATTAGTTACCTAAGCTGCACCCTTGATGACTGATCTGAGGTAGGGTTTGCTCTTCCAGTTGAGAGTGGGGAAGGGTTAGAGGCTGAAGCAGAGAAGGCAAGTGCATTGGTGCAGTGACAAGCAGCACACTAATGCTTGGTAATACCACCGTTTTAAGTGTGTTAGCATTGAAAAAGTAAATCCTTAGGTACTAAAAGTAACAGGCTCTGTATTGTTTGGTGTTACTTGCTCTGAACTGTTTAGCACCATTCTTTCTACTTTCTTTATCTCTCTTGGCCTTTCTCTGACCCATGACTGGTGTGATTCATTCCATCTCTGAGAGAAGTGATTTTGTAATTCCCCTCTGCTTCCCAACCACCTGCAGACTTCTTCTCCTCCACAGCTATATTCCTAAGCAGAACAGAGCACCTCCACAAACAAAACCTTCATAAATGTATTGTCTGCCCCCAAAACAGTTCAAAACTTGCTCTGTGACAACTGACACAAGTGATGGAGGTCTCAGTATAGAACACATTGGAGTAAATTAAGCCATCTGACTGCATTTTTTCCTGATATTGGAAATACTAATCCTTATTAAATTTACCTTCCCTGCAAAGTGATCTGGCATTGAGCAATTTATATTAAAACCCATCCTTTAACCTTGAATCTTTTGTAATTACTGGCTCCAATAATTAACAAGGCATGTTGACCCCCCTTCTTCTTTCTTCAGATTGATAATAAGGCATTGACAAAGCCTTATGAAGCATTGTCTTATTGATTCTTACCATGAAAGCAAATTTATGAATGTCAGCCTCTTGCTTAATATATATCTTTTGCTGATTGAAATTACATTTTTTGCATAAAAATTATAACCTCACTTATATACTGCTGTTTTATTTTCCACATATCATTGTGTTTAATTAACAAATATCTAGAAATATAACATCTTCAAACACTCTAATGTGGACTAAATGATCTGTTCAAACTAAATGAGCTATTGGGAATCTAAGCCTGGTACACAAAACTTCATCCCTGTAGGCTTTCATTTACATGCAAAATATGTTTCCATTTACTTGGCTGAAAAATATAAAAATCTCAGACTCTTGGTTTGAGAGCCTTCATTCATTATAAAGTTTTAATACAGCATTAATCACTTTCTGTTTCCTTTACTCCAAATGTGCAAATATTGGGAAAAAAAATAAAAAATGTTAAGGATTCCTACAGAGGCAGACCAACTTCAGCAAGTGTTGCTCAAATTTGAATCCTGGGGAAAAAAAAAAGAAAAAAAAAGAAAAAAAAAGAAAAAAAAAAAGAAAAATTTATTGCTGGAAGTAATGGACCCACCATCTGTGCTCATTTCTGTGCAAACATGGTAATGTATCATAGCACTTTAACAGGCAGACTTGGTCCCCAAATACTGTTCATTTTCACCAACACAAGAAAAATTTAAAAAGCACCAATATTCTATAAACATGTTTTAAAATGATGAATAACAAGTTGCCCATTCTCTAAGTTCAATATATGAATATTCATATAAATATGCTATTGCTCTTTATTGAATATGAATAAGTTTTTGATTTTTACATTTGAATGTATTGATATCTCTATTAAAAGAGAAGGTCATGCTCTATTTGCTATGACTTGGTTCTTTTAATTAGAAAAGCTAATAGAAGTTATATAGATATGAATTCTCTTGAAAATCAGCCAAAATTGTGGACAAAGTGCTTAAAAGATCTGTATCTCTATATTACTTCAACATAAATAATCTATATTATACTGTGATGACAACAAACACTGACACATTATATTTATTGTCAACAATTAACTGACTACAGTTTTCCATTCCTTTGCACTAGCTTTATGGAGTTATATCAGCACAGAATCACAGAATCACATAATCATTAGAATAGATGCAACAGAGTATGAAATTGATGCTAAAACAGGTCTGAGCCATAAAGTTTTGATCTAGATCCAAACTTCCCCAGAATTCAACAGGTAGTGCTGGCAGCATTTTCTTCCTAAATGTCGCCTGGATAACAACCCTGGACAACTGGACCTGCTAGGAACAGGTGCTACCAAGCTCTTTAAGTCTTTCAAGAAACTAAGTTTGAAGAGTCAATAGCTTTGATAGGTGGTAAGGAACTCCAAGATATCTCCAATCATTCTGGAATTCTGGACTCTTTATCCCAAACAGAGAACTTTTTTTGTTTGGTTTGCTTGGCTGTGCTTTCCAGTTAAAACCCAAAGTTAAACACTTAAATGAGAAGCAGGGCTTTCTAGCATGTTTGTAGAGGCACAACATCATGTCTTCTGAGTCACAGCAGCATGGCATAGCCCTGCCACTTCACAACACAAGTGAGTGTACATGCTCCATAGACTTAACAATGAGTCCAAGGGATATGCATGCAGTATTCATATTCTCTATCCATATTTCTAGCAATAGATGCTTCTACATGTTTTCAAATTCCTGGGAATCTGCAGTGAAAAATGTAGGCACAAGTCAAGTTAGTAACTTCCTCCACTTACTGGCAAAAAAAAATCAATATCTATAACAGTTTGCAATAATAACATTTATTTCTTATGTATGTAAGCTTGAAACACTGCACAGACAAGCAGGTGAGAACTGCATTCTTCCTGATGATGCTGAAGAAAAGAAGTGAATGACAGAGTGATTAATCTTGCCTTTAATGTTTTCAGGTTTACTGGGTATGTGTAAAAGCACATCAATCAAGCACATCCAGCAAAAGATGAACAGAGGATACTGAGTGGGATTCAAACTTGCTGTTCGGAAGAAGTGGTGTTGAGCTTCTTTTAGAATCTGGACCATGTCCCACATGTGACATTAAAGTAACAAAAAGTGTATTAGCTCAATAGATTATGTTTTCCGGAACAACCTTAAGACAGCCAAGCCTCTCCTGAAAGATCTGGTGATGTTCTACACTTCAGCAAGTTCAGCTATTCCTCTTAACCTAATGTCTCTCTACCAGATGTTATCATCGCATTCTACCACCACCTTCTTGGGCTTGTTAGTGCTTGGCCCTATTGAGTTACTCAGGAATCTCTACCTTAAGTTGCCCAGTTACAGGATCATGACATTGAGAAAATTTCTCCGGTTGTAAAGGGCATAATCAAAGGGTTGCATTGCACTACCTCTGATATGTCTGTTTTTATCAGGTAGGGATACTGCTACTAATTCAGCATAAATGAAGCAATGTTGATTTTTATCAGCTGACTATTTGAAGCAAGCACATAAATGCTAGGGAAACTGTTGGAAACTGGATGCCTACTTCCTGTGGGTTCCTATGAAAGCTCTAGTCAGACAATATTACATACACGAGACTAAATAATATAATTTAAAAAATAATTGATTTACTGTATTTACACTTTTAGTAAAAACCTTTAATTCACCTCCTTTTACTGTCACTGATACAGTAATCAAGATACACTTTTCTGCAATATGTGCCTCTTTCACAAACCGTGTCTTCTTGTTGTCATGTTCTAGTGTGGAATAGTAGGTATTGAATGCTAAGGGACTTGTTTCATTCAGCTTCTCACTTTAATTGAATTCTAAATTACTTCACAGCTTAGGCTGCTGGCACTCAAAGTTACAAGCAAGCACCTGTATTTATATAGTTCATATAGTTTCACTGTGGTTTAGAAAAGTATGAACACAGTATGTCTACTTTTTTTTAAAAAAATTTATTTTCAAAGTGGGGAAATATAAATATATATTTAAAAAAACTTTGTAGCTTGCTTGCTTTATGATTGCTGATAACTGCTGTTTTACACCTGCTATTACTAACATCTTCTTAACTGCTGGACACTTCAAGATTACAGGTAACTTTTATTTGAGAAATCAACCATTACCTGAATACTAGTAAAAATTAAACATGTAAATGAAAAAAAAAATAAAATGTATAAGACATGTATAGTAGTCCAAATTTTAATTAATAAAGCTCAACAAATCAAAGAATCATTTCAATCATCAAAAATGCTTGGAGGTTGAACAGGGGTGTTGGCTGGCTTTGTTTAGCATATAGAGAGTTTTGTAAAAGCAAATACTATTGTAAAGCAAGCCTCAGAAAACCCATCAAAATATTTTATACCCAGTTATCAGAGACAATAGTTGTACTATTTCTGGGACAAATACCATTTTTCCTACACATTTCAAATACTTCTAAATTGATCAAACTTATTTTTAAAGAAAATGAAATGGCTTTGAATTTTTAAATGAGAAATTACTTTTAGGTCTGTAATGTAGTATATGTTTGGGGGGAAAAAAAAAAAAGTGATTGGATACTCTATTGTTAAATTTAGAGAAAATATGAAGTGTGGAAAACAGTTGACTAAAAAATGCATAATTTGTGCTTTAGAAAACGAATCCTATAATCTTTTAGGTTAAAACATGTCTTATAAAGTATTTATATTTATTTTTTCATCATTGAATAGATGTTTCCCCTGTTAAAGGGGAAAATAGCAAATCAGCCTTTGGGTTTTCCGCACTTGAAAAGTAAGTGACATTTGACTTCAGAATACTCCACCTTAAATAGGTATTTCATAAAAACCTTCCTTGAACTAGATCCATGTCAAGGAGACAAATCACATAAAGTAACACTTGCAGAGTCTTTTAGAATATTTGAAGGAAACTCCAAGTGTAACCTACTACATATTGAGATCTAGCACAGTTTTGAGCAGTTGCCACAGCTGTGGCAGTTTTGAAATAAACCAAATTTGTCAGGATCTTCATTAACTCATTGCAATAATCTATTTCAACCTAAACTTGTATAAATGTTTTGAGAAGACTATCTTTTCCTGCTGATTTTCCTTCTCCCTTTTCTTGGATTTCATCTGAATGAAGTAGGCCACATGAACCTACTAGTAGAATCCTAAAATAATTCTGCCCTATGATATGAAAGCTTAAATAAATTTCCTTGTAACTAATGTTATTTCCTGCTGCAAAAATTCTGTATTGTGTTATCAACCTTGGAATTTGTTGTTTTGGTTTTTGTGTGTGTGTGTTTTTCTTTCACAAAATTTAATCTTTGCATTGTTTCAAAAGTTTGAGAACTACGGGAATTCTCACTTGAAAGGTAGCACGGAAATTAGTCTTCTTTTCAATTAATGGTAACAACTGCAATAATTATCTAAGTATCATCTATCTGTGCTGCAAAATGAGCTCTACAAAGAACAAGACAAAACACCCTAAATAACAGCACTATACTGCCAACAAGAAGCTTAAACTCTGTCAAGTGTTACACACCCAAAATCACTTAAGGAAAATGGAGGAGTTTCTCACTCCAATGATCTCCAAATTCTACAAAGGCAAGAGAAGAGGCATCTGAGAGGGAATCACTATCAATCTTCAGTGCTCCTTAACAAATAAATATGTTCTAGTAATTGTAAGCTCTGCTGAAGAGAAAAGAACTGAAGGTGAGCTTTGAGACAGATATTTCATGCAAACTAGGTGCCTTGGGTAAGTCACATTTACAACTGAGAAAAAAAATTATTACTACAATAGAAAATAACTAAACAGAAGACATATGCAGGTACACTAAATCTACATATCTAAGAACAACAACATCTCCATCTTCTTGTAATATTCTTGAAATCTTCCTATAACCTTAATAATTCTACCATAGCTTCACTTAATTGAGCAATGAAAAGAGATATATTAATTATAATAAACAAGCACATAAATGTTTATAGCAGATAGCTGGCAAAACAAAAGGAATTTTCTTGGAGAAACAATATAAGCAACTTGGAAATACAAAGCTATCAAGCCTAATTAGTCTAAAATTGGGAAACCTGCTTCTGTATAGGACATAAGAAAAGCTCTGCTTGAAAATGGCAAAACGGTCATGTAACTACGGCATTAGATAGGACACAAAACCTTAGAGACAAAAAAGTCTGACATTTCGTATTTTCTCCAACATGATGCTTCAGGACACAAACCAAAGTATCTGCTAGAGACTTGGAATGTACCTGATAATTTTGGGACTGATACCTGACACAATGCTGACATGGTCAATATTTATCTCACAGCAACATGGTAGTTACCCGAATACAAATCATGTCAAAGGTGCATTCCCACAATCCATTCTTTGTTATTGAGTGGTTTGGTTTTTCTGAAGTTATTTATGGAAAATAACCACAAAATGACGGTTAAGTTATGGTGAAGGACTATCAAGCAGATAATAAACTTGAATAACACTATTGACAAAAGAAACGAAAGTCACTCAGCAAATAAAGGTAAAATGAAGGAATCAGCCTAAGTTGCTGTGCAATGCCAAGTGAAATGCAATTTCAGCAAATCCCCTCTCATGAGACACTTGACAGATCTTCCCGTTTATTCTCAACAGTGAAATTCCCTGTGGTGGTAAAGCTGCTTTTAAATGGCCCTCTTGGTTGGCAGAATACACTCAGAGTTAGCAAAATATTGGTAGATTAATAATCAGTCCATATAAGTCACTGATCTATCTCTGTGGCATTGGATTCGTTGTATCATCCCAGTTTATCTGAATGTGCACAAACAACAATGCTGCCAACTAGGAATTTATGACATTTATCGAACACGTGTTTTTTATCTTAAATGTTTTATGACTCCTGTGTTCTTCATATTAATTGTGAGGGGTTTTTACACATTTTTTTCACAAATAAAACATTTTCATCTAAGACATTCTCAGCTTTAATACTGTAAAATCCTAGAGAATATAACACTGTCTTCAGGACACATAATTGTATCCTAATTTAAACCAGTTTTACACTTACTCAAGCATGCTGTCTTCTTGTACATCTGTATGGGAAGAAAATCAGTCCACAACTGTATTAATACACAGTTTGGTTTCATTTTCCTATAAAGGATATCGCACAAATTACAGAAAAAGTGTTTTCTCAACAATGAGAAGTTTGTTCAGCTACTAACCCATAACTGTATTATTATCACAACTTTGTAATTCACAGTGCCTCTTCTGAATGCGTGTTACCTGATTTGCAAAACACCTGCATTACGACTTCTTAGAGTGCAGTGAATAGCTTGTTAAAGACACATACAGCAGTACAGGTCAGAAATTCTACAGCATAGTGTATTCTATTAAATAACAGAAATGAGCATTACAGTTTAATATGTGTTATGTGCTTCTCTTAGTTAATCTCTATGGGAATTTAAAAGCTTTTTTGAATGTCATAAATTGCAATTGAGTAAAGGTCTCATTCGGTACTAGTCTTTAACTGGTCTTATACCAAACATAAATATAGCTGCATTAACTTTCTTAATTTTTTATTCTTTTTACTGTCCATGATGGTAGGAAATTTTTAAAGCATTTCAGGACAAACCACAAAGAATACAGACTTTAAATAAAGTCATATTCAAAGACACTGGTATATGCATGAGGAGCTCCTATTTCAGAAGAGACTTTTATCAGAGTAGTCAAGTAAAGAGTCTGTAGAAGGTTAAAGGATTGTGTGTGAACGCACTAAGGAGGTATTTGAACCGGCTTATTAAGACCTGTATCCTTCATCTCAAATTTTGTTAGACAAAATCATATCAATACTACACAAGCATAGTTTAGATTATACGTTCTTTGTATCAGACAAAAAATATAGAAAAATATAATCACTGTATGGTACAGGGAACATAAGAAGGGATAAAAACACCTTTGAGAATGTCTCAGTGTATTCCACATTTCAGCCCGACTGTACTTGCACTCATGTATAATGTAGCACCACCTTTTAATGTTTCTTTAAAAATGAGAACTCATTCTTCTTCCTTTGTATGCATAACCTATGTATATATGTACGCATGCTAGTAATCCCTTCATAACTAATTTTAAATTATTTAAAGTTAGTGATTGTATTGGAGGTTTAAGAGCTTTAATAAACTTTTTGTTTTTCCTTTCTTCATAACCTCTCCTTCTTGTGTCTTTTTTCAAAGATTTTTTTTTTTCAAAACCAAATAAATTTAAAAATTTCATTTATCACATTGAGTTACTGTTTTACTTTAGATCTAAATGAGTGGATGTAGTTAAATGTATTCCTTTTCTCTTTGGTGAATAAAGGTTCACCATACAACAGCAACAAAAATCATTTTTACAGAAGGGTAAACAAGATCATATTATGAAGACCTAATGAAAATAGCTGGTTCTCATTAGTTGCTCTTTGTTTCACTCAGTGATAACAATATTACAACAAAAATATGACAGTGACTCAGTTTCACATTTTTCTTCCCATTCCCCCAAAACCTAGCCAAATAGAGACTTCAGACAGATATGACATCATTTTCATCTGAGAATGTCCCCAGAAGAGGAAGGAATATGACAAAATGATTGTCAGTTGTACTGAAAATCCTATCATCTTACACATCCTATCTTTAACTATATAAATATAAGGCACCTGTTCCCTAAGGACCTATTTATCAAACTTCCCCTGTAGTCAGAGTTGGGGAAGAGAGAGAAAAGAGAGAGAAAAGCCAAGGCTTTGGTGGAAATTTAGCATCTGTGGTAAGATAAAATTATGACCTCTCCATCTCCACTGGACATGTCTCCTAAACAACTAGCCTGGACGCTATACTGTTTAAATAACTAAACTGAAATGAATTTCATTTGCATTAGCCTTGGCGTGCTCATGCTGAAGTCATAGGGCTGCTGCAGCAAGCCTATTATTTCCTCAGCTTTCCAGATTTCCATTCCTAAAATCATAGTAACTCTTACCAACCTGTGTCATGGCAGGTACGATGAAAAGGTAGTGATGAAAGTTAAATACTATGATGCATCTAGATGTTCCAGTAATGGAAACTGTGTATCTAAGCAGTAGTAGGATATCAAAGAACTTTGATTTATTTTATTTATTTATTTTTTTTTTTCCTGGCACATGCAGTTCAGTGCATTCTAGAAAATAGTGCAGCTAATGGCAAGCTTTTATCTTTCTTTTTCTTCCTAATGAAGCTTGAAGTATTTCATTTACTGAAATACTCAGTAGATCCTGACAAATTGAAGGACAAAACTTATAAGAAATGTATACAGATTGTAATGGACTGCTGAAAGCTAAACTCTTCCTAATAGAAGAAGGGTTCCACTTTCATCCTTTGGGATCAAAAGAAGTCTATTGTCTGCTGTAAGTTTGGAGCGTCTGGAGTGAAGCTCTGTGTGACTGCTTAGTGTGCAGTCTAAAGGGAGAATCAATCCAGACAATGCTATTCTCAGAGATTTGATTTTTAACTTCACTTGAGATATTGCCTTGGTTACAGAAATTAATGTCAAGTAAGTAACAAGGGGTTCAAGGATAACGTAAGTCAAACAGGCTGTCTTCCCTAAGGGAAAAGCTGCCAAAAGAAGAAAAGAAAATGGGGTCAAACAGTTGCCAAAACTGTTCTTCAAGGAAACAGCACCCTGCAGCAAGTATTACATGTCTGAAAACATTAAATGAATTTTGTGTTGCAAAAATATATATCTTTGTATAGGTATATATTTGTATGTGTATCCATACGTATATTACATATATGTACAGACGTACATTTCTGTTACGATCTACATGTTAAGCCAAATTTAAGTATCTCCCTCCTGTATCATAGAACTTAATGAAATGATTAGAATATTTATGAGTAATGGCTGGATTTTTAAAACACTGTGATAATGACAACCTTCACTGAGAGAAAAGACATGCTTCAGTGTAATGGGACTTGGAAAAGTAGGATTTGTCTTGTGTCTCTACACATTCCTGATTTGACATTAAAGAAGAAACTAGAGACTAGGTCTTTAACACTACAACAGTGTTGCAGTGACATTTCTGGTCATAAGTTTTATGTCACTGGCTGATGACAGGAAAACCACAGACTAATTTCTTACACAAAATTTCTCTCTCAAGAGCAATTTAAGAAAGGGATTCACAAGGTCCAGCACAGTCAGTTTTGGTAAACAGAGGTTTTTGGTAAACAGTTTTGACATCCAAAACAGCAAGGATGTGTCTTCTGAAAGAATCCTAGAATCCTATAATGACTTGGATTGAAAGGAATCTTAAAGATCATCTAACTCCAACCCCCCTGCCATAGGCAGGGATGTCACACACTTGATCAGCTTGGCCAAGGCCCCACCCAGCCTGGCCTTGAACACCTCCAGGGATGGGGCATCCACAACTTCTCTGGGCAACCTGTTCCAGTCCCTCACTACCCTTACAGTGAAGAATTTCCTCCCATTGTCTAGTCTAAATCTATCCTCTTTTAGTTTAAGACTATTCCTCTTTGTCCTATCATTATCTACCTGAGTAAAGAGTCCTTCTCCATCTTTGTATAAGACCCCTTTAAGTACTGAAAGGCCACAATGAGGTCTCCCCAGAGCCATCCCTTTCACATTTGTTTACTTTTATTTTTAAAGTACTTAGAATAAACATAATATCAATTTGCTATGAATCTAAGTGATAATAATCTCAAGGAGCATTCCATCTTCATTTTATTGGTTTTGATATGACTAAATCAGCTGTCTATACAATCTGCTAAGTTGAACAATAAACTGTAAGATGGTTATTCAGCGTCTTGTAATAAACTGAATTGACCATCAGTGCTTTCAGTAACACTTCAGAATCTGTCTGTAATATACAATTATTTAGGAACGTATCCCTTTATGTCAGAAAATATTTCTTAACAGAGTATAATGTATCCAGAGATCTTATGAAAGGGGCCTGGGGTCCTGGTAGACACCAAGCTGAACAAGAACCAGCAATGTGCTCTCCTTGCAGCAAAGTGGTGCAACAAGTCGAGGTGGATAATCCTTCCCTTCTACCCAGCACTGGTGAGGTTGCACCTAGTAGACTAGAGTCCAGTTTTGGGTTCCCCAGGACAAGAGAGACATGTAGCTACTGGAGAGAGTCCAACTAAAGGCCACCAAGATGATTAAGGGTCTGGAGCACCCCACATATGAGGAAAGGCTGAGAGAGTTGGGACTGTCCAGCTTGGAAAAGAGAAGGCTCCATGGGGATCTAATCAATGTGTTTAAATATCTGAAAGGAGGTTGCAAAGAGGACAGAGCCAGGCCATTTTCAGTGGTGCCCAGTGACAGACAAGAAGCAATGGGCACAAACAGGAACACAGAAGATTCTGTCTGAACATCAGGAAATACTTTTCTATTGTAAAGGTGGCCAAGCATGGGCACAGGTTGTCCAGAAGAGTTGTGGAGCCTCTGTCCTTGGAGATCTTCAAAAGCCATGTAGACATGGTCCTGGGCAAGTGGCTCTAGGTGTCCCTGCTAGAATAGTGTGGTTGGGCTAGATGACCTCCAGAGGTCTCTTCCAGACTCAGCCACCCTGCGATCATGTGAATGACATTGCATTGAGTATTATATTCTTATCATTACAGTCTTACTCACATATACAGCTGTGTATAACTGAACAGTAATGTTCAGCCTAATCATTGCAATTGTGTGGTAACTGGGACTTCCCTCATTAGAAAAAATAGCCTTTATTTTCTGAGTGTGTAAATTCTATTTCAGATTTGAAGAAAGTTGAAAAATGCAGGTTTTCTAGGTTTGTAACCAAAGGTAATTTATTATTTTTTTTTTCAGAAAATTCTCAGGCTGCTACCAAATATTTGGCTACTTTGTCATTAATTATTAATTAAAATAGTCAGAAAGTTGACTGATTTGAAAAGTAGACTGCTTGACACATTATTTTTCTCAGTGGATTTGGGCAGAAAGTAAGTTTCTTAAATAATAGAACAGGATGATAAACAGCTTACAAACTTTGCTTTTTTTTTTTTTTTTTTTTTTTTGTAAATTGCCATTGCCAGGCAAGTTGCAGGCTGTACCTGGAAATCAATGAACTGTTTCATAGACTGGTATCCTTGGAAGAATACAGTGACTATTACTTTGTATCTGGGAGGTCAACCACATAATAAAATGGCCGGTGAAGCCACACAGGTACTAAGAAGAGCAACCCAGAACTCCACAAACCATAAGAGAAAGCAGAAAGCTGGGCAGGGGAATGGGGTCTCCGATGGACTAGACCACAAAGGAAAAAATAAAATAAAAATTAAAAAAAAAAAAAAAAAAAAAAAAAAAAG
The DNA here is from genome assembly GCA_011076525.1 of Nettapus auritus. Classification (NCBI taxonomy): domain Eukaryota; kingdom Metazoa; phylum Chordata; class Aves; order Anseriformes; family Anatidae; genus Nettapus; species Nettapus auritus. Next base: position 153,692,452 of record CM021765.1, read on the forward strand.
AATCAGGAAATCAGGACCCTATGAAAGTTTCATTTCTGACAAACAATGTTTTTCCATAGAAAACTATAAAGACAAGTTTTGTTCACACTCACCTATTTCTAATAAGAACACATATTAGCTTGTCAGTTAGTTTCTAATTCTGTGATTATGTATAGTAGTTGAGATGCATAAAGAGCTTGGTGAACATGTTACACAGACTAGATTATAGTGCCAGCTCTAAAATACCCCCTTAAAGTTGGATATTATGTGGGCCAGGCTCTAAGTACGAATTAAGAATGGGTTCTTTGGCTGCAGTTTAACAGGATATTCAAACACTTGCAGCTCAGTGTTAAGCATAAATCTTAAATTCTCCTTAAATTATCTTAAATTCTCCTATATGCAGCCAAACACCACCCTAAGCCCTCCAGCACAGTTGACATGAAATTTGATTCAGTGCATCCAAATTGAAAGTAGTTTCCCTAGTGATATCAAAGACTGACAGAAAGTTCTGTATATAAAGTACAAAAAAATCCCTGAACCCTAAAGTATCACTGATACATAATTCTCAGCTCACTTTATGAATATAGCAAGGATCTAACTAGACAGCAACTGCACAGAAGGAATTGTGATAAATTCATTAAATATATATATATTCAAATCACATTTCCTTTCACAATCCCTGGAATCTCTTAATCGAAAGCTTGGCCTGAGAAGTGCAGGGTGTATACTTCGGGGAAAATGCCTACATTTCTGTTCTGGTACCTACCTCAAGCCCTTTAATACCTTTTTTTCCAAGAAAATAAGTTAACAGCGCTTACTTTCCATTTGTATGTAAGGTTATCTACCAAATACCTTTCAGAGTGACTAACAGCTTTTCTGAAAACTTCATAATATTGATGGAGTAATTTTCAGAATGCAAATATAGGGACATTTGCTTTCTGATTCATCTTCTGTAAGTGTGATTCCAAAACTGGCTCATAAATAAAGCTTTTGTCCCTCAGAAAAACATGTTTTTTAATTCTGCATTTCTGCTTTAGTGTTGATATTTTCCAATATGATTCATGACAATCTGAATTTTAACTGCTAGTTCTCTTCAGTCTTCAATTTGTCCCATATGGCTAACTCTACTTTTCTAAAAACATGTTCTCTTCATTCCTGCTCATGAGTCTGTTCTGTGCTTCATCCTTGCACATAATTTTTGAGGAATTTTTTTTTCTTTGTTTGTTTCTTTCAGGCCAACTGTTCTTTAAGTGTATGCATAGTTACTGCATAGCCTTACTGGCACAGCATTGAAATCCTTCCATGAGATACATTCTCATTTTGTCTGAACAGCAGACAGCCTGTCTTTACAGACAGCCAAAATTCAGGACAGCAATATTGTCGTACTTTAGTTCTTAGTAGCAGTTGAGGACAAATCCCATCTTATCCCCCATACTCCTATTTGTAGCCCTGAAATGTCATGTAAAGCTTTCACTTGCCAGGTCAGATTTTGCTCCTTACTAAAAATTCTACTGACATTGTTCTTTACCAGACTACTGATACACTCTTGTGCCTGAACAATTTTTAAGAACTTAACATTTATCACCTTTTCTTATATACAACAGGCTTTTATCCCCTCCCTTCCC
>CM021765.1:153694155-153776433 GCA_011076525.1 Nettapus auritus
CTTCCCTTCCCTTCCCTCCCCTCCCCTCCCCTCCCCTCCCCTCCCCTGCCCTTCTTCCCTTTCCCTTTCGCTTTCCCTTTCCTTCCCTTCATTTATTTTTTTTTAACCTGGTGATAACATAATTAAGCATCAAGAAAAATAAATAAGTGCAAAGAATCAAGATTTCAATATTTCTTGGCTGCAAGTTCTAGTCTCATTTCTAAATATGTTTTAACTAAATGAATTTCTGTATTACATTGCAGGAATACTTCATAAAAACAATGTAAAATATATATTAGCTTTGCTTTGTCAGTTTGCCTCTAAGGATGGGACAACAGCTTAATGAATGTAACATCTTTACCATTTTTAGTTTGAGCTTCATTCTGTTTAGTTATTAATCATAGACTGTGATGAATAAATAGCACCTGGAGGCATATTTTGCAAAATTGTCAAGGGCCAACCCTACAGCAAGGTTTGTATGTGAAAGAGACCTGTCACAGGAGCAAGCATTGAGGGAAATGGATGGAAAAGCAAGGTCAGAGTTGCTGTATTTCTCTCTGAAAATATGTCTTGAGAAGTTTGGTAACTGAGGGATTGACTTGAGAAACTTGCGACTCGGAAGTGCTTTGCTAATATGCACCACTGATGGAGCATTTCTGCTTGCCTTTCTCTGTGGTTATTCATTAATTTTTAATTGCTTCTGGAATGGTTTCAGCCACCAAGCTTTATTATATTGCAGCCCACATTGTGATCTATGGAACATAAAATCAAAAAGGAACTGAATGGTTTTGAGAGCTTCACAGTCTCTCTCCAAAGTTAACATTCACAGGTTTAGCTTGTAAATTGCATGGATCATTCAGTCATAAACTTGGCCACATACTGGGCTTAGATTTGATTTCCTGAGGAGCTAAACGCTTTCTGAAAAACTTGTAGGTCATTTCACTTAGCTAGTTCTGCACTAATTGTTTAGATTTCCTTTTCCTTTAATTAGAAGATCGACCATGTCCAGAAATGTTATTTATTTCCTTCAGCTACACACTCAACCTAGTGTGCCTTAGCTCAGCTGCAGACATCTAGGATACAGTTCAAATTCTCACACACAAGTGTCTAGTGACACTTCAAAAGCCTAGGATGTTTTCCATAGACAGAATAGGTTTCAGATCTGACAGACGGGCTAGAGGAGACCTGCACCCTTCTGGCATGACACATGGATGACCAACAGTGAAATGCACTGATGTCCAAATACCTCAAGCAAACCCTTCATGAGACCCATGCAGATCTCATCAACATACATAGCAGGCCACTGTTAACTAGAAGAAGGCACAAAAGACAGGGGTTCAATAGACTCTGTGTCATAAATGTTCCCATGTCTGAACCCCACAGACATTTCAAGTGCTTGAACCCGAGCTGACAAGACATACAACACTGAGTCAAAGATACTAACTCATTAAAGGGTGCTCAAAGTAATCCAAAACGTTCCGCCATTTAATTCATATAGTGAACCTTTTGAAGTAAGACCAAAGAATTTGCACTGGAAATATGTTACAATATAAAATATCTTTATGAACTAAACATAGTATACTAATAAAATGATTAATATGCAGTTTTAAAATATTTTGGTGGGAAGTCAGCCCCTGAATGAGAAACTCAAACAAATGCGTAGACTAACTTCCAGCGGCTCCTCCAGACAGAGGTACCCTCAAGGCCATGCAATATTTCTGTGCCTGTCTCCAGTATCATACTGCCAAGGAACTGAATTGCACTCTGGAGATACAGTGATCCCTCTCAGCAGTGTTTAGAAAGCAGATCACCTCACTATAAAGCAGAAAACTACATTTAATAATCTGAATCACTTTGTAAACATCGTTAATTGTATTGATTGAATTATCTAAACATGGGTGTCTAGTGCTATTCAAGATGACATTGAATATCACATCTGGTCAACAGCTGCTGCTTCAGACCTGTGCAGATCTCCCATGCTATATCTGCCTGATCCACGCGGGTCGTCCTAGATACTTACTGCAACCAGCACACCTTACTAAACTGTAAAGTTTAGTATCTCACTAAACTGAAAGTCAGTGTTATAAATTCCAGACCAACAGTGGAAAAACCTAACATATTTATCTGTAGTTATAAACTAACACTAACCTAAATGTATTCAGCAATTTCTAACATCTGTATTGAATGGGACAGTTGAATTTACTTGTTATTTAAAGAAAGGTCGCAGTCAAATTTAACCCTTTGATTATTTTTTTAAAATATCTGTAACTTTCATATGTGATTTTTTTTTTTTTTAATCTTCAGTATTACCCTCTGGGTCTTGCATGCCTCCTTTGCCTGTGCTCCAAGTTGGATGGATGCCAGCCAGCCCTGATCTGAGGATTGTGAGCTCAAGCTAATATGGTAATCCTAATGAGAGTACAGCACCATGCTAACAAAGATGCACAGCTTATGGATTGAAGTTTACTGGCCTTCAGCCAGCTCAGAGCACAAGTTAAATGACTGTAGGCTTGTCTGCAGAAGGCCAGGAAGATATGATGTGACTTGCAATAAGGCAGATTCCTAGAGCTTCATAAAACGATCAAGTTATTGGCTCAGCCAGGTGTTGAAGGGCAAAATCTCTGAAAACATCTGTGGCTAATGTTTGGATAAGTACAGCATGTATCAAGACACCTTTCTTGATGTTATCAGTCCTCTAACTTTATAGAAATGAAAGAATGAAAAAATAAGTCCTGGTGATATCTAGCAAAATGGAGTCTTTTTGGTATAGGCATATAAACTATATTTACAGGGTGTTTTACCCATGTTAACTGGGGATAAGGTACAAAGATAAAAATGCATACATACTGGGTTTAGGTGGCAAGGTTTTGGTAGCAGAGGGCTGATGCAGTGGTAACCTTTGTGACAGGAGCACAGGAAGCTGCCCCATGTCAGATCACAGCCAGGTCCAGCCAGCTTCAAAAGTGACCTGCTGCTGGCCAGAGCTGAGCCAGTGAGAAATGTTGCCTGTGTCTCTGTGAGAGCAGATTTAAGAAACAAACAAAACAAAACAAAACAAAGCTGCTGTGTAACAGCAGCTGGGAGAGGGTAGTGGAACCAGCCCTGCAGACACCAAGCTCAGTGCAACAGGAGGGCAGGAGGTGCTCTAGCCATGCAGCAGCACTTCCCACGTGGCCTGTGCAGAGGGCCCTGGTGGAGCAGGCTGTCCCCCTGCAGCCCATGGGTCCCACATGGAGCAGATCTCCACGCTGCAGCCCGTGAAGGAGCCCCCAGTGGAGCAGGTGGATGTGGCCTGGAGGAGGCTGCGGCCCATGGAGAGCCCCCACAGGAGCAGGACCCAGGCCAGAGCTGCCACCCATGGAGAGGAGCCCACACAGGAGCAGGGGGTCTAAGGGGAGCTGCCACCCGTGGGGGACCCGTGCTGGAGCAGTTTGCTCCTGGGGGATGGAACCCATGGGACGGAGCCTTGTGGGAGCAGTTCTTGAAGAGCTGCTGCCTGTGGGCAGCCCCCACAGGATCAGTTTGGGAAGGATGGCATCCTGTGGGAGGGATTCCATGCTAGAACAGGGGCAGAGGGTGTTTTTAGTTTGCTTTCAGTTCCCACTATTTTGTTATTAATTGGCAATAAATTAAATTAATCTTCTTCAGGTCATGTCAGTTTTACCTGTGACAGTAACCAGTGAGTGATCTTCTTGTCCTTATCTCCACCCATGAGATTTTTTGTCATGCTTTCCCCCTCTGTTCTGTTGAGGAGGGGGAGTGAGACGTTAAATCTATCGGGTTTAAACTGCAACTGCATACTAATTAGGTGTGGTCCTGATATCCAGACTATTTCACAAATGGGAATTTTGAAAAGACACTTAGTTAAGTTAAAATAGTAATATAATTGGAATAGACAATATTTTATGTAGATCTGATGAAAAATTGAAATGAAGAACTTGTGTAACTAAGAAGAATGCAATTCCATATTCTTGAACCTATACGGTTTACAAATGTCTGGAAAATGAAAAATTTGCAAGAGATAAAAAATGGCATAGGAAGTTATTAGAAATTATATTTATTACCATCATGACAACCTATTTTGTCAAGCCACATTAAAGTAGAGAAGAAGATTGCATGTACAGGCATAAATAACAGGAATGGAGAAGGTTTTGTCTGTTGTTGTGCATTGTTTTTTGATGGAAGGTAACAGCTTGACACTGAAAATAATGTTAACTCATGACTTTTGATTTCTGCAGAAAGAAACTTGTGACATCTTACAATAATTATAGAGTGACTGATAAAAGATGGATCCAGAAGTTTTCAGTTCTATCTAACCTAATGAGAGTCAAGCAAGAACTTCATCAGTATTACTTCTGTTGATGCTGCCACTTGAGTTACATAGAAAAATGTAGATTTCCTATTATCTGTTGGTTTGCCACTACACATGTTTGGGTATGGGGGAAAAATAGCACTTTTTTTTTTTCCTTATGTGAACATGAAGTCAATAAGTCAAAAAACATTTTTTTTTTTTTGTATTCTAATGTTATTTTGCTCTCTTCCTTCTACCTTTTTAATAAAATAATGAGAAAAAATAGTATAACATAAAACTGTTTTAAACAGGTGTAAAATTTACCCGTAGGAAGTCATAGTAGGAAATATTACTATTTCTCATGGTAAGCGTTGTATAAAACGTGATAAAAAAATCAACTGTGTTTATTTTCCACTTACCATAATAATTTCAGATCTTATATTATCAACACCCAGTTGAGATCCTTACACTCAGAGCAAAATTTCAAAAGTTTATGCCAATAAACTTCTTAATACTTAGTAGAAAAAAAAAAATCCCAGCAGGATCTGAGTACTACGAAGTTAATAATCCCAAGAAATGAACTAACTAAAAATATGCATCTACTCAAATACAGAGAGAGATTAAAATTTCTTTCGGTTCTCAGAAACTTCTCATAGTAAAGCTTGTGATATCTAGTAATATAATCCTATGATAGTTTCACCATCAAGCATATACATAGATTCACCAATACACACACATACATTGGATATGTACATACCTGGGGAATGCACATATATTTGAGAACATACACAAATGTCTAACAAACTACAAATATGGCAGTTGATCAAATCCCCGAAGTGGGATTTAACATACCATTTCTTAGGTTAGTCTGCTATAATGTACTCTTAAGAGAACAAACTGTAGAATAAAGCAAATGTTGACTATAATATAGAGTAGAAAAAAGACTTTTGACCTGCTTTAAAAAACGGTATTATCACTTTTTAGACAGTTCTCCAGTGGGAGGTCATTGTCTGGAGACACACAGGCTTGTGTTAATTCCACCTTACTAAATAATTTTCTTTAAAGCACTACTGTTATATACCCTGGTCCAAGCAGGTATATATACTGGTCCCTCTGTAGTGAATGAAGAGACGGAGGTAACTTTGAAAGGAGAAGTATCCCATGTAAGTCTGATTTAGGTTTTATAAACACCTGAATCTGTGCACTTATGACTATTAAACACACACCTACCATGAAATAAGGCTAAGAGGATATGGACAAAAATGATGTGCTAAGGGAAGAACATAAAGAATGACTACCAATTACTGTAGAGAAAGCTGAACTGATCTCAGCAAATGGAAGACATGGAAGACTGAATCTTTGCTTCAGATATATGGCTGTACCAGTGGGTCATCAGGTTGTGTAAACAGCCTTCCCTGAGCTAATGAAAAGTGTAAAGTCACCCTGAGCTAGCCAGACCAGCATGGGCCAGTGGGGAATGTATACCTGGCTCAGCCCAGTATAAAAACTGGACAACTAATAAAATGAACTTTGAAGAGGGTGTTGGGCTTGAGTGGCTTTAACCAACATTTTCCTTCCCAGTGACTGAGGACAAACTGTGTCATGATGGTGATCATACAGAGACCAGTAATGGCAATCATGTTTGCATTGTGATTCAACTGCATGTTGCAGTCACTATATTGTGCTTCTGTTGTAATTTCAGTACCTTGCTCTTTCACTCTGCTAAATCAAAATATCATGTAATGCCGAATATCTTTAAATAAGTAAATTTGGTATTAAACATAAAAACCTCCTTGTGCGGAAAATCTAAAAGAACCTGGTCAGAAAGTATTGGACTTGCACTACACCAGTCATAGAAGGCTCTAGGACACAGAGGCTCCTAGTTTAGGAGCCAGGCTAATCTTTCAACTAAGATTTGATGAGTGAGGGCCAAATGAGATGACCCAGTACATCAGCACTCAGATCACTGGATTTTCAATTGTTACGGTGCCTAACAGGATTTTAGGGACTACACATAGCTGGGTTTGAAAAGTACAGTACAGTACACTCTCTCAGGAAAGAATATGACATAATAACATCTTGAAAAGCATTTTTCCAAATGCTTGTGTCTCTATATACTGGGTACACTGTCATTTTGGAGAAGCATAGAATGTTATGTGAATGAGTATATGGTAGTAAACAGCAAATAAAACTCCACAAACAGTTAAGCAAGGAAGAAAAATGTCTCTTTTTCTAATATGGGGCTTACCTGTAACGAGTAATAGACATTGTCTTGATAGTGCTGTGAGCAAATAGTGGTCAACATAGAGACCCTAAAAGGTGTAACTTTATATTAATTGCATTAAAGAAAATGCTGGTGTTTCACATACTATGATAAAAAAGACAGACATTGGTACAGGAGTTGCACTTTCATCAATCACTTTGGTCATCAAAATAACTTATTCTAATAGGAAGATTCAAGGGAGGATAGAAGTGCAGCCATATATTATACAGGGAAAAAAGTTCATCACAGTATCATGTAATTTACAGATCAATGAATTGATTGCTTTAGGTTCCTGAATTTTTAAATTCATCTATTGTTGGTACAACTACTGTAGTTGCCAACACCATATGTTAACTGACATATACTCCACTCCACTGCTATGCACTTTCATATAACTAAGTTCTGGCAGAATTATTTACTGCCTTGGCTGAATCAGTTTATAAGGTTTAAAAGAGCTTAGTTTCATGTGCTCAGGCATGTCTTAAGATTGCACTAGGCCTGCAAGTAGGCTGTGACTATTAGTAGGAAAAATCAATGATACATCCTTGCCTAAATAAACCCTTGACAAAGGTTGTAAGAGGAAGAAATAGATTAAAAAAAAAAAAAATTTACCTATATAGATTTGTGTGTTTAGTTAAAATATTCTTAAAATCCATTTGAAATCAAATGATTTAGCTAAAATAGTAATGAAAATATATATACAATATATTTTTCTCCTATGATATGATGAGCTTTAAATTTTTTTTTAGGATTTACCAATATAGTTGCCAAACATGAAAAAATAAAATACAACTTTTTATTTTAAATTTGTATTTTAAAATAAAACCTAAAAATATAGACTTTAATATGAATGGAAGCAAAGCTGGTCTGTATATGAATTCAGAAGCCAAATAAAGATATGAAAATTAAAACAGCTGTAATTTTACTGGAAAACACTTAAAACACCTGAAAATACATAGCATCAATGAAGAAGACTTTAAACTTCTCTTCTTCAAAAGCTACAGAAAGAGATATTTATCTTTGGTAGTATCTAAAATAATTTTAAAAATATTGTATTTGTACTATAATCCTTTCAGGCTTGTTAATGTTCATCCACAGAAACTGTCTGTTGATATATATATATATATAGATAGATATATGCTTATGTATATATGCTGCCTTATACATTTTATAGCAAGTAATTTTCAGACTGAACATTACTGTCATGATGTGTTTCAGCAGACTATTTAGATTACCTCAAATAATTCCATGTAAAAGGGGTCTTTGTTATATTATATACAAAAAGAGTAAGACTATACTTTGTTTAAAGATGCTACAAGCTATCACAGTAAAGAAGGAAAATACCATAAGTTTTATTCCCAGACTAGAAAAGGAATTTTGTTACATTGATGATCTATTGAACAATTATTTAAGACAATTAACAGGACAAGTGGCAGTTACCATTTTGAAAATAAAACTGACTGTCACCATTATGATAGGTGTGGAACTCATCCAGAACATTTGACAGGTGTGTTGCAAGTATGTCTTCAGATAGGACCCGTATAGGTTTTAGCAAGAAGAAAACATAATTTAAAGAATCAGAAAGAAGTAGGGATTTGAGATAACGATTTAGTGGGAGGTGTCCCTGCCCATGGCAGGGGTGTTGGAACTAGATGATCTTTAAGGTCTTTTTCCACCCAAACCATTCTGATTCATACTGTAACCACTTGAAATTGCCGAAGATAACTTTGCCTATGCACAGAAGCAGAACTTCTGGTTCCCAGGTAAATTTTGTGATGACTGTTGGTGCCAAAGTAGGTATTTTGATGATCACAGTTTCTTACATGTACACACAAATCCTTTTGTGGATCAGAGCCAAATTTATTAACTGACTTGTGATGCAGAAAGTCTCTGGCAGAGGCTGGGACTTGTGGATACTTGGAAGCAAAGGCAGCTCATGATTACAGACCTGATCTGGAATTAAGGAAACCACTGTTTTAATTCCCTTCTCTGTCACAAACTTTCTGTGACCTTGACCAAGTCATGCTGAATACATTCATTTACATGTGTAGGTACATCCAGCTTTCTTATAAATGAATTAGTGTAAATCTCTGAAGAAACTCTAGTTACATACACACACACAGATCTATGAAGCACATAGCTCTTCGGAAGCTAATTCACTCAATTTCTCTTCCAGTATTTCCTTATCAGCCAGATTGAAGAGGTGGAAATATTTAAAATAATTAAGTTTTAGTAGCTATGAAATCTTTCTCAATGAAAAAAAAAAAAAAAAAAAAAAAAAAAAAAAAAAAAAAGGCAATTTAATTACCCTCTTTTCTACTCAACATGAACCAAATATCTACTTGAAGACACTGCCATCATTCTGATTCAGATACAACCAGATGGTATTTCCTGCTAAATTATACTCTTTACAGAGCTGCTACTTCAGTATCACCAGCAAATGGGATCTTGGATGATGGCTTCACAGAGTCCTATGCATCACAACAGTTCTCACAGTAGATAGACATCATTCCTTTGGTCCTTAGCATTATTGGCTAGCATTGATCTGTCAAGCTGAACTTTCCTGTTCTAGTATCCTTAATAAAAATAATGCAGAAGGATGACTAGAATTTTATTCTGTCACCTCTTCAGCTTAAAGTAATAAAAAATTTGTATTGCAATTCAAAGAATAAAAAATTAAACATTCCAAAGGGGTTGAACAGGTTTTATATGTTTCCAGAAGTCAGAAAATACTACATAGGTGTTTTAAGACCAATGATCTTAAAATCAAGACAAAAATTATCATTGATTTTTTATTCCTACTTAGCACTTTTGTTTCAGGCTCTGGAAGAGTTGGACGGCAAAGCAGCTGCATAAATAAACCTGTCATTCTTTTCAGCTGTGTTTTCAGAAAAAAATTATGATAGTGAAATTGGAAGACTTAAGGAAGGCCGTTTATGTTACCCAGGAGAATACAAATCAATAAAAGTTCATGGCTCAGAGATTCTCATTGATTGGAACATACTGGTAGCACAGTAATTTCAAAAACCAATGTAGGGTTTGCCAACCACACCACATTTTCTGATTGTACACAATAAAACGTTATGACCTAGAAACAGCTCTCTACAGTACAGGCCTTTGAATGTCTTAATGTGTTTGACTTCAACATGGATCAGCTGAATACTGACTGCTTGAAATGTATTTCAGAGAATTATAAAACTTATATAACATAAAATGTTTAACATAAAAATCTATAAAATATCCCAGGGTGAAAAGCATAGACACTATAAAGACAATAGAGAAAAGTAATATTTCAAGGAAAATTGTATTTTGTAAAAATGCACTTGGATTCCATGAAAGACCCTTCAGAAAAGTACCTAACTAAACTCTTATGCTAATTCATTACTTGTTGAAGACAGTATTGGCTGTCAGAGTCAATTCATGCATGTCGCGATGCCAGTAATTAGCTTTAGGCCAGGGTGGGCAGGGAAAAACAAGCACTCCCATTGCTTAATATCAGTTAAGTTTGCAAGCAAAAATGGCCTACTCTATCAGCTGTTGCTGTGAAAAAAACAGTTTATGTCTGAGCTGTATTGTAGCTCATTCAGACCCATGGGACACACTGTGAATGAAAAGTTTCAAACCATGGAATAGAGGCCTACATAGTACATTAACTCCTGCTGAGCCAAAACACGATGTTTAGTTGAAGAATAAACAATATATAATTTTTTCCACTTAATTTTACTACAACTGTAATCACTTGTGAATTATGATAAAACATGCTGCTTTGTGAGGAAGTTAAAAATAAAAGAAACATAAAAGTCATCATAAAATTATATAGCATATGGTATCTTAAGTATTTTCCAACCTTATTTCAAATTCATGTTAAATAGGAAGATCATTCACTTTCAAGCAAATGCTTGCTTTTGGATCTTAGATATAATTAATGGGTTTAATGCAAGTTCCCAGCACTACAGCAAGAATAAATCTACTGTGAAACACCAAGAGTGCTCTGGTAAATGCAAGAATATCATTTACCTCATTTTCTGTTTCACATACTCTTTCACCACTGGAGGTAAATGAAAACTTATTGAAGCAATGTGTCTCTTTTCATTGGTTAAAACTTGTTTTAATAATGAGACATGCAAAGTAACTATAAAATAGATAATAAAATAAAATTCATTATAAAACATAAACATCATTAGGAAGGATACATTGAATTCCCATCTGCCTTTTAATTTTCACATTTATGCTAGATGTTCCCCTTCATACCAAGGGAGGTTACCAGATTGTCTTCCTCGTCCTCAAGGAATAGACAGGATATTTGAACAGACCAGTTAAACAGGTAAAAAAAAGTAACCCTAGATCTGAGACTGCTACCTGTTTGCTAAAGTGCAGTGCAGCTAGTGGTCAAGCATTCAAGACTCCTCATTTCCTGGGCTGAAAAAGCAACTGAAGAGCAGCAACTCCACAAATGTTATTTTTCTTTTTACACATTTTGGTTTAAAGCAATGAGCAGGTTTTGCATGGATGGAATATACCGTGATCCACCATTAGCTCTTATTCAGTTTGCCTTTATTCTGTCTAATCCTCACAGTCAATAACCTCTATCACATGTGCCATGTCCACACCTATATTCACCAGCTGTTCTGCAGCTTTTGAAGGATGGTTTCTGCCTCACTGTCTCTGTCCAGACTTGATAAAAGATTTTGTAAGCTCCTTTTTCATTGTCTGGAAAAAGAGTTGACAGTGTCTTTCTTCTAGTTTCTTTCTTGTTTCTTCTAGTGTATTTTGAAAAGTATGTCTACCAGACTGCTACAGACAGTTCACCCTACATCTCTGTCCCTAAAACAATATAGGAGATGGAAGAAATTGCAGGTGTCCACAAATAGATTTATTGGTAAGTGATCCTGGTTCATTTCTCATCTGCTGCCTCCACATCTCTCATTAGAAGTACTGGATGCCAACAAAGCCAGATACTCCTATAACTAACTTCTGAACCTAATTTGATCATTCTCTAATTTATTACTTTCACTTAAATATTTCAGGCTAGAAAATCTCCCAGTTTGTCAGTTTGCTTACTCTTGCTTTTCACTTTTCTTTCTTTTATTTATGTTTGTGATAATTAAATTATATTTGCATGTAATGTAAAGGCCCATTAAAACATATCCCTTAGTTGTCAGCCAGAAAATTGACTTCAAGCCAAGTGAACATATATCCTCTGTACCTTCATATGCAAAAGTAAAACAACCATTTTGCAAATCACTCTTATTTAAAAAAAAAAAAAAAAACAAAAAAAAAAAAACAGCACATCCTAATGCTAACAGATATCCTAACAGATACCTGTTTCCAGACTTAATAGGCTACAAAGTAAATACAGATTCCCCCAGGTTCCAAAATTAATCATAAATTGATGAGACTTCCTTGCCCCAAATAATTACGACTTCTAATTACAACAAGGTTCCATTTGTGTATATCCCAGTATTATAATGCAAGCTAAGACCAGTTAAGGTATGTTAAGGTATGCTTCTGTATCACCTGTCAGTTCAAAACACCTCTACATACCTACATACAGTCATGGTTTAATGCTTCCCATTTCTCTTCTCATGTTGTTTCAAGTCCCCTCTGCTCCAGCTAATAGGTTGGAGCCAGTGAGCACGGTGTAAATCACCCCCAAACTAGTGCTTTTGTGATTTCTCCTGCTGTTGTTCTTCCTCTTCCAGCTGCTTCTCCTTCTGCTCTTTTGCCATTTTACAGAATAAAGGTGATAATCTGAATTTTGTAGGCTCGTCAGTTGACAAATATTTTTGAAAAAGAACGCCAGCCTTTAAGAATAACAGTTTCCAAAATGCTTTTTTTTTGGTAATTTCCATAATAATTTCCAATCTGGTAGCCACTTTAGTACTGAACACTATATGGAGGCTCAAATAGAATTGTTTTTGCCATCGTGAAGTCATACAAGTTGCCAGCGATAACTTGGCACCCTTATTTTTCTTTATAATCTTTGGTGATAGGAGGAAAACTGCCACTAAAACTTCAACTCTGGCTATACGTACAGACTGGGGGAGGAGAGGATAGAGACAGGTGCTGATCTCTTATCTCTGGTGACAGCAATAGGACCTGCGGGAACAGCATGGAGCTGTGTCAGGAGTGGCTCAAGCTCGGTGTTAGGAAAAGTTTCTTCACTGAGAGGGTGGTTGAGCACTGGAACAGGCTCCCCAGGGCAGTGGTCATGGCAACAAGCCTATTGGGGTTCAAGAAGCATTTGGACAACGCTGTCAGCCATATGGTTTGATTTTTGGGTGGTTCTGTGTGGAACCAGGCATTGGACTCGATGATCCTTGTGTACCCCTTCCAACTCAGGATATTCTATAATTCTATGATCTGCAGTTGAATTTCACATGGGAAACGTGGCAGCATGGACTTTTGTGAATGGTATAGATTTTATCTAAAGATTATCATCTTTCATGGTAAAGATTTCATCTAAAAATCTTGATTTTTCTTGTGTCTAGTTATCATAGAGGCGTACAATATAATTCAAAACACCCATGTTTTCCTCTCTACTATGCAGAAGCCATAGCAACTGAATACTCCTGTAGCCCTGTATTAACGTTTGGGAGACTCATTTAGGAAAGAGAAGTTGTCCCAGTGTGCCATCTTTTCCTCATAAAGCAACAGCTTCAACAGAGCAGCCATCAACTAGTCCTGCTAATATTTCAACTAATAGCTATTTAAGGCAGTAGATAATGGGGTACATCACGGCTTCATCTGCTCTTCATTTCCAGTACTTGAAAGATTAACAAAATGAATCTAACTGGCAAAATTTTTAAGAGCTGAAACAACCATATGGAATATTGCCAAAACTAAAAGTAGTATCTGTATCTTAAAATGCCTCATTTGCAAAGCAACAGCTCAGTATATCTTTACCTGAGTGACATTTATCAACTTGCTTCTCATTTAGCTACTCAGAAGAAATCATGTGTCCTTAAAAGAGATCACACTTTTTTGCTGATTTTGCAGGTATTCATTTTGTTGATTGTTTTTGCTTTTTTTTCCTGGATCTTTTATTCTGTATCCATAGCCCAAGAAGAAATCAAAATGGCCAAAATTATGTTTAAAAAGAGAATGCGAGAACAAGTAACAAGAGAGACTTACCATAACATTTATTGTACTTCCCCTCTTAATGCAAGAACAATCTTTTTAAAAAAGTTTCTATTACCATTTTGACCCTTGTATACAATATCTTACTTGATGCAACGTCTCTATTTTGTAATAAATCCTAAGAGTATATCCTTCCAAAAGGAATATACTACATTTTCTTGAATATAAATAAATAAAGTCTTTACAATACATTGGGAAAAAAAAAAAAAAATCTTTTATCTCTGAATACAAAAGTTTGTTATCACGTCCAATTAGTCAAAATTAAATTGAATTCTATGTATACTGGTCATCTTTTTGATATCTTGGCACTGAAAAATGAACACAGTATTACTAGATTATATAAAGAAGGATACCGCCTCCCTGCTTCATATGCATTTTAGAAAATCACAGGAGAATTTTCTTTCTGCCTAGTCAAGCTGCAAGGTAATACATAATTAGCTAAGTAGGAAATGTAACAGAAAAGAGAATATTTATATCCTGCAGGGTCAAATCACATTTTGAACTGTTCCTTGGCAAGGACATTGAGTTTGCAATCTTCTCTTTAGCAGACTTATAATATCCCCCGGTTCTATTCATTTCAAATGCCTGCAGAGACCTTTTTCAGTCTTTAGAGAACAATTGAAACTTTTCATCTTTCATCAGGAGTCTTTGATGATGCATTGACTACAATGAGGTGCATAATCATAAAGGCTTCTTAAGTCCTTCACTGACCTATTCATTAAATGAGATATCATATGAGCAGACTTTGGAACTCCTTCTGAATTTCTGATCACATGGGAAAGAAATACAGTCATCGAGCATAACAGTAGCTTCCTGCCTAGATGATCCATTTTCAACCCCTTCCCTTCAGGTTTTCTTTATAATCCTGTTGTATGTGCTTTGTTCCATTTTGTTCCATTTAATTTATGTAAAATACAGTTTTAAAATTCTAAATAAAGACAAATAAAAATAAAACTATTCCTTTCCATAAATAGAAGAGAATTATTTTTTGTTATATTTTAGAACTTTTTAACACTTCTTGTTGAATTTTGCAAAAATTGGTGGGTTCCTCAGGAAGGTTTCAATTTCCAATAAAGGCTGGTATTTTGAAATGAAAGGAAAAATCTTGTAAAGAGTATTTCACTTAGTAATCATCTGTTGCATAGTACTTTTCATAAGCCATTATATGCATGTTTATAGAGATAAAATATACATGAATTAATTCCAATTTTTATAATGCAAACTCATTATAAGTGATGTGTTCATCATTTTATATTTATAAATGAAAGCTTTGCTATGCATACATACAGTGGCATAGTAAATCATTCAGTTTTTACAGGATATATGGGCACATTGGTCTTTGTATATTGTCCTACATCCAAAATTGCTCTCCATCACAAGTATTATTATTGTAATAAAGTGGAGTATGATGCTTGTCTCTCCACTTCCATGTAAAAAATGTGGTAATCAAAACTCCAACAGAGTCATTCCTGAACTAAGAAAAAAAAATGTCAATTTAAATTCCAGATGTATATTTATTACCTGGGTAAAAATGAATTTATTAAAATAAATACGTTAGTGTGCATTAATACTTTTTAAGCATACATAGAGCTCTTAACCTTCTAATTTATATTAAATTCATTTCAAAGTAAAGGCAAGACAGTCTTACTCAAGAGCTTGAAGAAAGCAGAAACATGCCCTCAGTAGACAGAGAAATGAGGCATTAGGCAATTAAAAAAAAAAAAAAAATCAATATAAATATTGTTTACTATTTAGGAAAATCAGGATTTTCTGAGACAGTTCTATTACTACAAAAAGACAAACTTCCTTATTGTTCAGAACTTGGAGACTTAACTTGACACCAATGCTTCAGTTTTCTTTTTTTTATTTTTTTTAATGAAAAACTTCTTAAGGGTATCTTTATAGGTTACTTCCATTGAATAAATTAATACTGTATGATAAGCATTTATCAGAATGTTCTTTTGATTATATTTAACAACACGGTTTCTTGGCTTGCTAATAAAACTAAATCTCCAAGGTACAGCTTGCAGCTCTGTAAGGTCTGCAAGAAACTATTAGCATTACAGATCCTTCAGTAAATCCTGTGGTTGCACTCCAGGCTGTGCCTATTTATCCATTGTCAATACTGACTGCTCCAATACATATGTGTAATTCCACCACTTTAAGGGAGCAGACTCACTTGGCTCAAAATATAACTTACTAGACTGATATCAGGACACTTAAGTTTAATTGGCCATGTGAGAAAATGTCAACTCAGTGGTGCAAATAAAGGCATTGAGCATTATTTGAGATCCAGTGTATCCGATACATGGGACTGGCAAATATGATCCAAAATCTAACCTGTACCCATAAGGGTATATCCTTACCGACTGGCAGGTAGGCAGGAAACACCACAATAGCGAAAACAGTGCTAAACACTCTCTTTGGACAACTCAGTAGAGCCTCAAGGTCTAACCAGCTGGATCACTCTCTGCCTACTACTGTCCAGGCTGCTGATTCATTGGCTACAACAGAAGTTCAGGTACTGAATTTAACTGTAAACATATATAAAACTACCTTGCATTTACATGTGTGCTGTCCTCAATGAAAGAAAGGTAGCCTTGCATTGTTCTAGATTCCAGGACCCATTACACAATGGGGAGAAGAAAGCTCCCACCTCCAGATCTCTGAGTTACTCTATAAAGCCTCTCAGAAGCATTTCACACTGGCAAAAAAAAAGGTGAGTGTAGGCTTTTAGTTTAGGCAGCATTAATCACATTGCTTAAGTGTCAAATCTGCTTTCTAGATGCAGGTTCCAAAGGTGTTTGGGCAGTATTAATGAATTAAATTCCATGACAGAGCAGAGTATTATGTATCTGTTGAATTTTCCGTATGAATTCCAAAGTCCTCTCTGCTACATATAACACATTTTTCTTTATCAACTATGCTTACTGTTGCAGAACCCCATCTCCACTTCACCTATCATAAGACATGTGGTATGTGTTCAACTTACGACAAGATTCATTGAATTCTACACTCTAATTTGTAATTTTAAAAAACATGTATTTTACAACCCTGGACTAAAAATCAATTTTTCTTATCTTGCATAGAAGGATAAGAAAAGATGAAAAAATAAGATTTTTCTTTCTTGCATAGCAACAATCCTCTCAGAGAGTATCTTAATTCATCTTTTTCTTTGAGAAGTCCCATCCATATGTTGTTTCAAACTATAAGGATAATTCTGTATGTATAATGACATTCCACAAATCTAGCTTTTATGATATATAGAAAAATTGAAATATTTAGCAGTTCTCTTGCTAGCAGATGATGAATTCCTTGTTGATCATTTTTCTTAAAAAAGTAGCCACAATGCATAAAATATGTGAAAAACTAAAACTAAAAACATAAAAAAAAACACTAAAACTAAAACTATGTGAAAACTAAAAAGAAGCCTGAGAAATAAACTTTAAATATATGCATTTGTTTAACTCAGTGTTTGCATTTGTTTCCACATTTTAAATCTATCCTGACCAGACCAAAAACTGGAACTAAAAAATTCTTGTGATATTTGACAGGAGAAAGATTTTATGCTGGGAACCAGAAATCAGACGTCCATATGGAAGGAATTTTTAATTAATAAATAAAATAATCTTAAATGTAATCCCACAGAAAAATGTTTGTGAAATGTTTCTTCAACTTTTATTATATATATATATACATATGTATATATTGATAATTAGATAGACAAAGACCTGGTAAATATTCACGTATATACCAAGTCATTATGGTTTTTGAAGTTTTGGAGAAAAAAAAAAAAATGTACTCCTGAATGTTTCTGACAACTTTACAACACAAGTAATTCTTAAAAATAACAGATGACCAAAACACATTTTTAAATAATGGGATGTCACTGAAATTTTAACAATAAATATTTTATTTTCTCTATATAATAATAATTAGGAGAATGTTTCTACCAGTTGTGTAGTGAACATTTTTGAAAATAATTATATCACCCATATTGTGGTGGTAATGTGGTTAAGGCCAAGACTGCCTGATGAGTATCAGCCATACTTGTTCCCCGGGGTAGGCCACAGCTTCTATTTTACCAACTGTTTCAGATCTGCACTCAGAAAGACTGCCTATTTTTTTCCAATACATAATTTGATTTAGTAAAACACATTAATTCTGTCTACAAACATTCTTTTATAAATACCTTGAATTATATATTTATCTGTTCATCTGAGATTCTATTTGTATAATGCAGTAAACAGCATGATGAATATCTAATTTTCAGTGTTCTGATTCACATTTAATAAGAGATCTGGCCAAATTAGAGTATTCAGAGAATCATAGAATATTCTGAGTTGGAAGGGACCCATAAGGATCAACAAGTCCAACTCCTTGCACCGAACAGGTCTACCCAAAAGTTTAGACCATGTGACTAAGTGCACAATCCAAACATTTCTTAAATTGATATAGGCTTGGTGCAGTGACTACTTCACTAGGGAGCCTGTTCCAGTGCGCAACCACCCTCTCAGTGAAAAATCTCCTCCTAATATCTAGTCTGAACTTCCCCTGCCTCAGCTCCATCCCGTTCCCGCGGGTCCTATCACTAGTGTTTATGGAGAATAGGCCACCCGCCTCTCCACTCCCCCTCATGAGAAAGTTGTAGACTGCGATGAGGTCCTCCCTCAGCCTCCTCTTCTCCAGGCTGAACAGCCCCAGTGACCTCAGACACTCTGCATACCTCATCCCCTCCAGGCCCTTCACCATCTTTGTCGCCCTCCTCTGGACACTCTCCAACAGTTGAATGTCCTTTTTGGACTGTGGTGCCCAGAACTGCACACAGTACTGCAGGTGAGGCTGCACCAGTGCAGAGTAGAGCGGGACGATCACTTCCCTTGCCTGACTAGCGATGCCATGCTTGATGCACCCCAGGATACGGTTGGCCCTCCTGGCTGCCAGGGCACACTGCTGGCTCATATTCAACTTGCTGTCGACCACAACCCCCAGATCCCTCTCTGCGGGGCTGCTCTCCAGTGTCTCATCACCCAGTCTGTATATACGGCCAGGGTTGCCTCGTCCCAGGTGCAGGACCCAGCATTTGCTTTTGTTAAACTTCGTGTGGTTGGTGACCGCCCAGTTCTCTGCCCTGTCCAGATTTCTCTGCAAGGCCTTTCCACCCTCGTCCGAGTCCCCAACTCCTCCAAGTTTGGTGTCGTCAGCAAATTTGCTCAAAACACCTTCTAGTCCTACATCCAAATCGTTTATAAAGACATTGAAGAGGACTGGCCCTAAGATAGAACCTTGAGGGACCCCACTAGAGACCTTCTGCCAGCATGATGTGGCCCCATTTACCGCAACCCTTTGAGCCCTGCCCGTCAGCCAATTGCTCACCCATCGTGTGATGTTTTTGTTAAGCTGTATGCTGGACATTTTGTCCAGTAGGATCCTATGGGAAACCGTGTCGAAAGCCTTGCTGAAGTCCAAAAAGATCACATCAGCTGGTTTCCCTTGGTCGACTAGAGGGGTGATCTTATCGTAAAAGGAAATCAAATTTGTTAGGTAGGAGAAAATAAAATAATTTCTAATAAATTCTAGGAAAACTATTTTAAATCTTTATCAGTACAGCATATTCTGATTTACATATGACACTGAAAAGAGTTTTTGAAACATTTGGACTTTTCCTAAATGAATATATTTACTCTGTTGTGATATAAGGACTGCAATTATTAAGATGAATTCTCTGAATCTTTCTACCCCAATAGGCCAACAGTGACACTACTTCTTTTGGATTTGTGGCCAATAGATACATTTTCTGTCCTACACTGAAAGTACCTCACAATTTACTCCACAGTTTCATGATATATAAATTCTCTCCATGGACAAAAAAAAAACAAAACAGCACGGCCCTTAGGGCACAAGCTTGAATCAAAAGGAAAAAACATACTTTAAAATGCTCTACACTTTCCTACAAAAAATATGCTTTCTCTTCCATTGCAATTGTGTAAGAGAAATAACTCCTGACAAATTTCAATTACCACTTGATAGGCTTCTGAGGAACTTCTAATTTCATCATTATATATTACACTGCAGTACTGTGGTACTCATTTTGGTTTTCTGGCTTTTCTGGCTTTTTATATTTCTTTCAAAATAAACACTTTATGAGTTCTGTAAATGTACAACGAGTTTCCCAGAAGAGAAAGACTATCTTAAAATAATCTTTCAATTAAAATTTTAAATTCCATAAATTAATAAGGGGGAAAGATTACATTTCATAAGTTAATAAAATGGGAGATTTAGATTAGACATGAGGAAAAGTTCTTTACTCAGAGGGTGGTGAGGCATTGAAACAGGTTGCTCTGATAAGCTGTGGATGTCCCATCTCTGGAAGTGTCCAAGGCCAGGCTGGATGGTGCTCTGAGCAACCTGGTGTAGTGTGAGGTGTCTCTGCCCATGGCAGAGGGGTTGGAACTAGGGGATCTTTGAGGTCCCTTTCAACCCAAACGAGTCTATTATTCTATGATGACTGTATGAAAAAAGAATGTGAAAAGACTTAGTTATCAGTGCAAGACAATATTTAAAGGTTATATTTTAAATACTTTTAATATGTATAAGTAAGGCTTTATCAAGCAATGGTATTTGTATATACTTAGTTCCTCATTTGAAATACTTACCTTTAAGTTCTAAGATTAAACCAAAACAAACCAAAACAAACAAATAAACAAAAAAACAAACAAACAAAAAAGCCCTCAGTTCCTTATGACAAAATTCTATAGTGGGCCTATTTCTCATTTAAACTGAAGGCCATTTACACATTTCTGGCAGGGTTAAGGAGACTTTTAGTGAGTGTAAATGTAATTTATGCTCAGCTAAAAGAGTTGATCTCTCCCTGTTCTGCAGTTACATTCTAATGCATAATTTACATATATCTGAAACATTAATGTCAGCTGAAATAATTAATTTTCAAAATCCTATATAAACTTAGTACTAAACTTCATCCTTAAACAAGTTGCTAGATGGACTTTAATTTATATGATGTACAGTAACCTTTTCCACTGGTAAATGTGCAGTTTTATCTGTCAAATTAAAAAGCTATTCATGCCAGGGAAGATGTTCAAAGGATGAGCGCATTCCTGACAGGAATACCTGTAAAGCTTCTTTGCTTCTCAAAATATAACAAGATAACATTTCATCAGTACCTAGCATTAACACAGATTTTGTTTTATGTGATGCTGTCCTTTAGTAAGTATTGCAGAAGAAAAAAAAAAAAAAAAAAAGCTTGATAATACTAACCACAGTATTATGTAGTCCAGACCTCCACTCGAGAAATTTCTTTGCATTACTGCTACCTCTTCAAATTTTATTAATGTTGAGCTCAGTATCTGAAGACTGAGACAAAAAATTAACTTACTTCTGAAAGATAATGCTGAGAAATAAGAATAATCACAAGTTGGAGAAGTAATACATAAATATATAAATAAATGTGAATTACAAAATGATTTTAAACATTGAGTGTTTAATATGCACATCCCCTCAATCCTAATTCACATTTTCTTTTTTTCACTCTGAAACTGCATATATATCTAATAATTGATCTTCCTCAGAGCTCCCATAGGAGGATGTGTCCTATAGTGTGTCCAGGCCCAGCCTATCCAGATGACTCGTGTGATTGAGCTTGCCATTATGCCTGTCTGGGTAACATTTACAGATTTTATTTCTGAGGGAACTGGTGCATTAGTTTCTCTCACAAGACTTAATCAGGATGCAGCCCAGATGTGCTCCTCAGCTCCGAAGCCCTGACATCCCTGTGCCATCAGCAGGGTATTGGTATGGTCAGGGAAGGAGACCACATGACCAACAATGGTCATATTAACAGAGGCAGACATTGGCAGTTTTGTTTTTTCAAGCAGCTTGCCATATATGTTTTATTTAAATACGTTTGTATTCTGTTAGAATCAGCATTTTTGCTATAAACTTCCATATCAGCACTAGTAAGCACATGTATCATCTGAGATGTGATGGAGCAAATAGATCTGACATGAAAGACCAAGAAAGAGTGACCATGCCAAATGGATCAACTTAAGAAAATGATCTTTGCAGAATCAATGACTGGGGCAAAAATACACATGTAGGTCTAGTGATCCTAATTAGCTATTTTATTAATCTTACTGTGTCATTACCAATATAGAACTATATTTTGGAAATTTTTGGTAAATGTGAGCCAGTTTCTTTGCTGCTGTAAACCCATGATGCTTGTTTACACCACGTGAGAATCTGGTCCACTGGCTACAACTGTGTACTTAGCTAAACTAGTTTGATGTTAGTGTATTTTATTCCATTTATTATTCCACTTTCTTGTGAAATCAGTCGTTTATCTCAGGATACAGAGTAGAAGTGTGATGTGAATAAAGCTGCTAAATAGAAACCCCAGCAAGAGAGTGCTACATGGGAAATACGGAAATAATGTATTGGGAAATCCCCTATGAGCTTCACAGTCTGGCATGTGTGACTGAAGGCCCTATTTCTCTGTAATGGTGACATTCTTAATATCTTGAGTGTGAATAAAACAGGCAGCTTCCAGGACAACAGCATTTTGATATCTGCAAGCAAGTTAAGGCTGTGACAAAATGTAAAAGCAAAATGTGAAAGAAATTGACATGTAATTTTTTTGCTCCTAATGTTCTAGAACTTGCAACTGGAATATGTTTCCATTATGGTGGAGTGTGTATAGGGATTATATGGAAATTGTTTGTTTGCTTTTGTTGCTTGTTTTTCTTTTTCTGTAAATATTGCAGCAATCTCTGTTCCTGAATTCCTTATTACAAATTTATATTGCACAGCTGGTGTTCTGTATAAGCCATTGAGCATTTGTTGACACTACACTGAACAGGTATATTTACAGTTCTCAAGAGAGAATGGTATTGTATTTGTTTTCAAAAAACTCCAAAGATATCTGCAAGGTACAATGAAAAAAATAAAAAATAAACAGAGTACGTCACCTCACTTCAATCAGCAAATGCTGACTATTAGGAATTAATTTACCTTCTACTACACCCTTGATAGATTATAGTCATTTATCTTATCTGCCAGATAAGGGCAAGACCAGATTAAAGTTACCCAGAAATTCAGACATTTCAGGATGGTAAAAACTATAGGAAAGTATAAATGGAAAATTCTGTCACTAGACAATTTTGTTCTGCCCTAGTGTAGAAAAAGGAACAGATACAATAAAGTTCACTTGGAAGAGAGAAAACTACCAAAAGTTTACTGCTTGGGGAAGATATTTCAAAAATCAACAAAAATAGCACAAAATGTCACCTTAACCTGTTCAGAGTGACGGATGCCATGTAAACTTGGGTTATGGTTATGACTGAAGTCATATTACAATATTAAGTGTTATGATTGCAAAGGAATAGTAAAGTCCATGTTTGCAAGGGAGACTAATCAAAATGGTGGATAAACAGAAAAGCTAACAGCACAGGAGTGCCTATAGACATTAGTATTTCTGATCAGTGAAATAAGCATCGGTTGTGCTGTGTTTTAGTAAGCTTTTATTTACTGAGGGTACATTCTCTGAAATAACTCGAATGCAAACAAACAAAAAAAAAATCCCTTTTCAAAACAGCAGAAGAATTATAAAACTTAACTGCTCACAGCAAAGGGTACGATAAACATACTGCTGTGATTATGTGCTTTTGGTTTTTGTGGCACCATGGAGCAGTTCATTACACAGCAGACCTCTTCCAGACATATGTTCTTATGTCTGACTAGTTGGTGTTTGATTAAGTTGACTAAACATACATTTCTAAACATAAGAGTTTAGTGCTGTTAGAGATACCTATGTTTCTACCTTTTAAACTTCATCCTATTTATGGCAACTAGATTTACTGAATGCCTTTAAAGAATTTAGGAGAAAAGTATGTACTTCTTGATATAGTCAAGGGCATTTGGGAGTCCCGGTCATTTTGACTAACCCTCTACCAGTAAATAAACTGAACCAAGGCCTATTCCTTCTCCTAAGAAAAAGTAGCATGATGCAGTCCCATACAGCTGTCTGCTCCTCCTTCCTGTGGTGTGGTGATCCTGTGGTGTGCTGGTACTTGAGTAAATATTCTTTACCCTACAGGTGTGTCTGCTTTGGGTATGCAGCAGAATACCCCAAATTAAAGGGGGTTTCTGCTCACTCTACTCATGCATAACACTGATAGCTAAGTCTCCACTAGTCAGGAAGCTTATGCGCCTAGACAGTGCCAAAGCAGACTGGAAAGAGTGACGGAAAAATGTGCAGTGCAGGCATGGACCTCAGCGGATTTCTCCAGTCTCTTGGTTCCTTGCTGTTACCACACTGGGTGCAAATATCTTGCTGTACTAGTCTGCAAAGGGCCTCGATCCTATTTACTATTAATTGTGTACTCTTGACTGCATTCAGTCTAATAAAGAATGATGATATTGTGAATCCTACTCTGAAAAGCCTCCAAATAATCAAATTAATATAAAAATATTAATATAACAGTATTAATATAACAGTATAACATTATATACATTAATATAAAAGTAATTAATATAACAGTGTCTACTGTTAAAAACTTAATTTGAAAGTATTTTTCACTGATATTTGACTCATAAAAGACATTCGCTTTTGGAAGGGTGAGCAGAAGCAGCCTTCCTTTTTTGCTTTAATTCTATAAACATTTTGTATGGATTCTAGTTTAGAGCAACAAGTCCACTTTCAGCTTTTGTAAATCAGAATCCGTGAAGATTCTCCTATTATAACCCAACATGAGAAAAATCAATGAGTGTTAAATTTCTCTCTCTGGATGCCTGCTAGACAACACTTATGAAAAATGCTGACACCAACAATGCAAAGAGAGGCCGTGCTTATCTGTAAGGGAAAAAAGGAATGCATTACTTTTCCCGTTGCCTTACATTCTGCTTCAGAAAATTGGTATCCTGGATGCTAGAGCACATCTTCAACTCTCCAGGTTGATTACTTGGTAACAGAAGTCACGAAAGCAAGATTTATCAGCATAATTAATTATTTTTGCCTTGCATACAGTACACTGATGCCACCTATAGACATGAGTAAAAGCATTCTTAAATACATCCAATTCAATCTGTGAAACTGCTACCCTGGATATTAATTAACGTGTTTATTTCACTGACTGTGACTAGACTACTAATAGCCTACCCATTGGAGATCAGATCCCCCTTGATTAAAATAAAATACATTGCTCTCACTAGTTCAGCAGAAACTGAATCAGGTCCTGAATCAGTTTTTCAGGCTTGTAATAACCCCCCCTCCCATGCCCTGCAAACCAAATTATATCCTCTTATATCCTCTAATTTTACTACTCAAGACAAAATGTTCCCTCCCTCACATGCAGATGGTTAATTTCATTTGATTCTGACCAAAGCCTTATGAACCATAAACTGTTCTGTTACATCATGTATATCATTTCAGCAGACTGTCTCTCACATGAACTTATCCCAACTAAACAGTCTTACCTGACAAATGCCAAGAAAAGACTAGCACTGTAAGGCATACCCCCGGGCATGGCCCTGCATTGCTTTCACATTCACATTTCAGGTCTTTGAAAGGTTCCTCTTCCACTCTCTTATCTCTATTTTAAGATTAAACAAATGCAGTCTGATCTGGTTTGGATTTTGTTTTGCATTTTTTTTATTTCCTTTCATGTCAGTCAAACCTAGAATAAATAAGGCCCTCTTAGCCTTCACTATGTCCCTTGAGGAATTCTGTTATCTTACCTGTCACTAAAATTTTGTTCAAGATATACTTCGTACTGCAAAACCTGTGACTGTTTATTTCTGGAAATATCATCCTGAATTCAGGCATAGTCACTAGTTCACTTTCAGTAGATACTCTTTAACTTCTTTTTCAGTAAAGCTGGAAGTGTTCTGTTTGTTGTACAATGTCTGATGAGGGAGGTTCTTGCCAAGACATCTGAAACATGGCTGAATGAATGTCACTGAAGTGTGCTCCTTCCCTTGAGACTGCACTTTCTAAAATAAAATTATGTAAATAAATTGTACATTCTTTATTACTAACCATGATATAAGCTGTTTACAAAGTCAAAATCATTATATGTATAACCTCTTTTTCTGTATGGCTACAAATGTGGAAAAGGTCAGGACCACTGAGAATAGTCAGCACAGATGTACCAATGGCATATTGTTCCTGACCATCCGGGTGGGTAGTCATCCCTGATGAGATAGCTGGCTATGGACGAAGGGAGAACAATGAATGGTGTATAACTGGACTATAATAAAGGCTTTGCAATGGTCTCTTACAGTATCATTATAGCCAAACTGGTAAGCTGTAGTTTGGACAAATTGACTATATTATAGATGTAAAATTGGCTGGACTACTAAGCATAATGACCTGTGATTAGTAGAACAAAGTTTAATTGGAAGCAACTTCAGTGGAGTCGATAGTGGAACTGATGTTGTTTAATGGCTTTATTAATGACCTTAGAGATGAAAGGAAATGAATGCACTTTCAGCAAGTTTGTGGATGATGTCAAGTTGTGGGAGAGCAGTCAATCTGTTGGAAAGCAGGGCTGCAATCCAGAGGCATTCCTACAGCCTGGAGAAACGGACCAATATACACCATATCCATGCACAGTTATTTCATAATATCCCTTATTCACCTATTTAGCAGTAGAAGAAAAAATGTCATTGTGAAAAGTTCTGCTCCAGAAAAATGTGCATAGTACCAAATACCATAACTATGTTGGAGAGAGAAATTTAAATGAGACAAGTGCTACTGTATGGGTGCCAGGATGGTGAAGTAAGGATTAATGCCACCAAATCAAACATACACTGAGAATGTTTTTTTTGTTTGTTTGGTTGGTTGGTTGGTTGGTTTTGTTTTTTAAATCTTGGAAACGAACTAAGAAGAAAGGCGTAGACATCCTAGAGGACATTAGAGTTCTGTCTTTAGGAAGATATAGTTAGTTAAACAGAAGGAAAATGTTGGAAAAAGAAAAAAAATACATATAAACTGGAGAATTAAAACATTTAAACTTAAATCAAGACTTTAATAACCATTAGTAAAACAGGGTTCATAACAGTATTCCAACCATGAAATACAGGAAAAAGGACTAATTCATTTTCAATTAGAACTTATTAAGATTATGAAAGAATAAATATAACACCATTACTGCTGACAATAAAAGTGCCCAGTGATCCAAGTCGCCTATTCCAATCCTGTGCCTCTTATTTTTGTTTGTCACAGTGGCTCCAAAACTGAAGCCTTATTGTACTCTGTTTTTTCAGAAAGATGGGTTGCCTAGGCTTGGGTCTCACTCAGTGATCAGCTTTGCAAGGATGTGTGTTTACACGAATTATTAAAGGCTCTTACAACCTTCAGTCAGTATGGAGAGAGATGTAAAGATGCAAGTCTCCCTCTGTGAGGCAGAAAAGAATTTTCTTAAATAAAAAGGCTTTTAAAAGAGAGTACAAGGAAATACAGAGAGATATCTCCAAAACTAAAACGAAGGCAAAGATAATATTTTTTCCTTAAATTCACTTTGTATAACACAAAGAATTGATACCTACAGCTTCAGTCTAAAGTAGGAGCTATCTAGGCCTTAGCACTGCTGGAGACAGCAGCTGTTCTACCTTTACCCTGTACTCCCTCACAGTGCAATGATGGTGATGACTAATATTTTGTCAGAATTGGTGGAAATGAAAAAAATCCTGCACATTTCACTTTAAGTGCATAAAAGTGAAAAAGAATATTCAGATAATTAATTAATTCAGATAATTAATTATCCAATTTGTTTATATGATGCTACTATGTAGAAGCGTGTCCTTTCTTAATATATTCCTCTTTTATTATTGATTGAGATTGAAATATGAAACAGGCTTTTTTGTTTCCTTCATCAAAGCAACAAAGAAAACAGCTACATTTACCCAGTTTGAACATGTTTTAGTGAAGATTTTTGAGATGTGTATATGTAACTAGAATATATGCTATAAAAGAAAAGGGTACTAACATAGATAAAGTTCTTTCTTTTTAACTTTATCTTGTGAAAGAAGATGTTAACATAGCTGTCAGAGCTCATGAGCTCCAGCTCATATGATTCAAAGCAACTAGGATAATTTTGCTGAGAGAGACAGAGAGACTCAGCTGATGTATGCACATATAAAAATTTAGAACAGCACAAATGTGAGGTGACTGGCTTCACTAAGAACAGGCTGTATTCCGTGCATACAGAAAACAAAAATAGCCTCCAAAATACACTGGCTAGTCAGTTGATTAACAAGCATGCAAAAATGGTTATATAGTTGGACAATTAAGACAAAATCTTGGTCAGGATGCGTATTGAGAAAAAAGCACTGAAGTACACATTTGCACAATGAAGTCTGTGAAAAAGCATAACTCAAGAAATTTTGAACTTAAATCTTGTGATCTGAATAACTATAAATTGAAGGTTGAAGTTGCTGTATGAGGCAGTCACATTGCAAACTGACACTTCTATTGGTCAAACTGTTCTTGTGTCCTCTGTGACACAGAAGTGGCTCTGTTTTTTGAAATTCGAATGATCAAAGTTCTTTTATAAATCTGTTGATGTAAATGACATCACAAGAATCATCTTTTTTTTTTTTTTTTTAGGAAGAAACTTCTTCAGTCAGTAAATTGTGAAAGGCGACTTAGAATTTTTTTAGACATTTGTTTATTAAACAAGAAAGATACAGCAAAACAGCAGAGGAAATAAATGCATATGCTAATAAATAAATAAATAAAAATATGATTAACTGAAAAAGTCTGCAGCTATTTCCAATATCTGTAAATACCCATAGATCCATACAGTTGCTACAAACTGACCACAACCAGCATACTCTATCCAAATCAAAATATTTATGCATTTAAATGGAAAACAGATATTTTTATACTTGGACTTCTCACAATTGTAATATTATATGGGATCATTTTACTGTAAGTATTCAATTATATTTTAAATTCTTAAAGAGATTAATGATGTAAGTATAGATTTGGCGCAAGCTATTTTCCAGTCTTTAACAAATATGATTCAGCAAGTTCTTAAAGCTGGATGTCATATAGATTCAATAATCTTGAAAAAAGTATGTAAATGCCAGTGTCTGAAATTCATTTTAAACAATTTAGATGAACATAGAGTAAAATGCTAGAAGTTAAACAGCTGTTTATCAAATTCCCTCTTAATTATTTTTGTGGTTGCAAAATCTGTACAAATTAAACATTATCTGTGGGAGGAGTTATAACCATTCTACCAATTAAAAAATAATAATTATAAAAAAAAAAAAAAAAAGTCAGAGAGTTTCAGTCAGATTTCAGATTTGTAAAACACTGGAGGAGATCTGCTTTTACACTGAAACTTTTTTGAAGCCATTTACAACTAAATTTCAATTTTCCAGGGTAATTTCTGAGATAAAAAAAATTAGGGTCCATCAGGTAGCTCAGGGCTGGGTGGCATGGTGTGAGAAGGACTTTGAGCTATCAGAGAGCATCCAAGGCTGCAAGGATGGTGACAGGTCTGGAGGTGGAAATGTGAGAGGAGCAGCTGAGGTCCCTTGCTTTGCTCAGCCCAGAGCAGAGCAGGCTGAGGGGAGGCCTCGTGGCGGCCTGCAGCTTACTCACGAGGGGAGTGGAGGGGCAGGCGCTGAGCTCTGCTCTCTGGGGACAGCGACAGAACCCAAGGGAATGGCATGGAGCTGCGACAGGGAAGGGTCAGGCTGGGTGTTAGGGAAAGGTTTTGCACTGAGAGGGTGGTCAGGCACTGGAACAGGTTCCCGACGGCAGTGGTCATGGCACCAAGCCTGCCAGTGTTCAAGAATTTTTTAGACAGAGCTCTCAGACACATGGTCTATTTTTTGAGTGGTCCTGTACAGACCCGAGTTGGACTGAATGAGCTTGTGGGTCCCTTCCAACTCAGTATATTCTATTATTCTTTGAGCTCTGTGCCCATATGTAGATTGTCTCTTCTGAATGGTCCTTCAACTTTTGCTGATTCCAAATTATCAGAAATATGATCAGCCATGCTTTGCAAGACTGCTGCATAGCACAAAAGTGCCCAAAGCCTTGTCCCAACAACATAAAAGTAAAATTGCTATAAGCTTCAGCACTATGCTATATAAAAATACATGTTTTTGTGCAGTGTAGAAAAGCTTATGCCTTCCCAGAGACTATAAATCACATGTATGTAAGCTAGTCTCCTTATGTAGTTTCTAAATGGTAGACATCTAATGTCAGATGAATCTGACTTCTAAAATAAGAGATAAATACTTGTTAGTTAGCACATATGATATCTGACACTTTTGCATATCCTATTGTTAGGAAGTGATTGGGAAGATGCCAGTACAATCAGGCCAGGAACAGGCACCAACACAGTGCCTGTGGTGTTCACCTGCTAGCCAGGGAAATCACTTTGCTTCATCCCAGACTTCTTGCATATTTGACCTTTAAACATAAATTCCACTTGAAATATTTGTTAAGTTACATTGAAATGAAAATGGAAAAGTATATTTGGATGGAGTATTTTTGATAATGGTATACTTTATTTTAACTTGGAAAATTCACAGTGCCTGTGTGTTATGAAAATGTAACACTGAAGCAGATGGTCCACTGTGGCTATGGCCAAATAGAAGTCACTGTAAGATTTGTGGTTTACAGAAATTATGTGAAATATGGGCAGCCTAGGTCATTTGGAATGAGAGCAAGAGACAGGAAGGAGGTTAGAAGGAATTCAAGCAATTTTGGTATACATTATAGAATGGTTGCTTCAGACTGTCAATGCAACACCTGGGTTTCTTGTGTGCTAAGGACCATAACCTAGCTGGGAAGGACCACTAGCCAGCCAGAAGAAGGTCTAACAATTTTATTTAGAAAAGATAAGATTATGAGAATCAGTCATCCAGAGTCAACATATTTGTGGAAGCAGGAAACTTTTATGGATGAAGATGCATTAATAATAATAATAATAGTAATAGGTATTTCTAGACTACCCATGTATCACTAAAACTAAAGCCATCTCAGCTGGATATAACAGTCACTGAAGCATAAAGTTTACAGGAAGTTACAAATAGTTTGATTAGTCCATTAGAGATGGTAAAGAAAGAACTTAGGGGCAAAACTGAAACAGTAAACTAAGGAGTTGAAACTCAAGAATATTTGGTTAAGGACTAGAACAAGAAATTCAAAGCTCAGCTGAGTGCCTCCATTGGAAAGAAGAGCACTGAGCCCCTGTAAAACCCTACATGCACTAAGATTATTTTGCAAGTGTGGTGGTTTTACTTGGGTGGGTGGCCCGAGCTCCACCACAACCGCTCTCTCACTCCCCCTCCTCAAAGAGGAGCGAGGAGAAAATATGATGAGAAGGGCTCAAGGGTTGAGATATGGACAGGGAGATCACGCAGCAATTATTGTGACAGGCAAAACAGACTCAGCATAGGGAGATAGTAAGATTTATTACCTATTACTAATTAACAAGATAGAGAAGTGAGAAACAAAAGAAAGAAAGCAAAAGCACCTTCCCCCCCATCCACCCTCTTCCACCTCCTCCCCCCGAGCGGTGCAGGGGAACAGGAGAATGGGAGTTATGGTCAGTCTATAGCGTTTCTTCTCCACTGCTCCTTCTCGGTCACTCTCGTCCCCTGTGCTGTGGGGTCCCTCCTACGGGATGCAGTCCTTGCTGAACTGATCCGGCCTGGGCTGTCCACAGGCAGCAGCTCTTCAAGAACTGCTCCAGATACGGGTCCATACCATGGGGTCCATCCCTCAGGAGCGAACTGCTCCAACCTGGGTCCCCCACGGGCAGCAGCTCCTGCCGGGTCACCTGCTCCTGCGTGGTCTCTTCTCCAGCCCGGAATCTGCTCCGGCAGGGGTCTTACACAGACCACAGCCTCCGTCCGTCCAGGTCCACCTGCTCCATCGTGGTCTCCTCCACGGGCTGCAGCGTGGAACCCTGCTCCACCGTGGTACTCCATGGGCTGCAGGGGGACATCCTGCTTCACCATGGTCCTCACCACAGGCCGCAGGGGTCTTCTGCTCTGGCGCCTGGAGCACCTCTCCCCCTCCTTCTTCACTGATGCCAGCAAGGCTGTTTCTCACTCCTCTCACCCTCCAGGCTGCTGTGTGGTGTAGTGTTTTTTCCCTATCTTCAATATGCTCTCATAGAGGTGCAAAACAACATCACTTATTAGCTCAGCTCTGGTCAGCAGTGGGGCCCTTACCAAACATGGGGCAGCTTCTAGATCCTTCTCACAGAAGCCACCTCTATGGCCCCCTGCTACCAAAACCTTGCCACATAAACCCACTACAGCAAGGCGGTCAAACAAAGGTGAAGTTGAGGCTTAAGACAGGGAGGTAGACCAGAACCTAGTATTTGGATGGGGGACAAAAGATTTTGTAACTCAAGAAGAGAACTGATGTACCAGACACTTTACTATAAACTCTTATTTATATTCCAGAAGTATGTTTGCATGTACAGCCGAGCTGTATGGATTTGGAAAAAATGTATTAAGTTCTTGATGTTTCAGTTTTCTCTCTGTAGACACAGTAATACTGTCTTTCTCTTACTGAAGTTTTGGGAAGACAAATCAGCTAATAGATACATGGCTGCCCAACTGTACTGACTGACTGACTGCACAACCCACAAGCATCAGTGAGTTCTCAGGTGCAGTATTTGTCTGAATTAGAAATGTTTACGAGGTGAGATAAAAGGGCACACTGTCCACTCTCTTAGTCTCCAGCCTGATAATTCCCA
The DNA here is from genome assembly GCA_011076525.1 of Nettapus auritus. Classification (NCBI taxonomy): domain Eukaryota; kingdom Metazoa; phylum Chordata; class Aves; order Anseriformes; family Anatidae; genus Nettapus; species Nettapus auritus. The sequence goes on from CM021765.1 coordinate 153,726,578, forward strand.
AAGGAGATCCAGGATCATGCCTGAAGACAGCAATCATGGCATTTTGCAGCAAAATCCAGATGATGACAGTTACTCTGCTGCTGCTGCCACTGCAACTGTACCCCAAAAACTGAAAACATGGATGCAGCACAGAAAGCTGCAAAAGGAGATCACTATTCTAAACATAGTAAATGAATTTGATACCTCACAACTGTGTTCTCTGTATCGCTAATAAAAGGAGAATAAAAGATTTTGTCCTTTCTAATTCTGACAACACAATTGCTACTACAACATGGTGTTAGAATCATAGAATCATGGAATGGTTTGGGTTGATCAACTTAAAGATCACGTAGTTCCAACCTCCTGCTATGGGCAAGGGTGCATCCACTAGTTCAGATTGCTCAAAGCCCCATTGAACCTGGCCTTGAACGCTTCCAGGGATGGGGCATCCACAGATTCTCTGGGCAAACTGTTCCAGTGCCTCACCACCCTCTGAGTAAAGTTTCTTCTCAGTAGTTTTAACCTAAACCTCTTTTACTTTAGTCATTCCCCCTTGTTCTATCACTCCAATCCCTGACAAAGAGTCCCTCCCCAGGTTTTCTGTAGGCCCCCTTTAGGTACTGGAAGGCCACCATAAGGTCTCCCCAGAGCCTTCTGTTCTCCAGGTTGAACAGCCCCAACTTCCTCAGCCTGTCTTCGTATGAGAGGTGCTCCAGCCCTCTGAGCATCCTTCCATCCCTCCTCTGGACTCATTCTAATACTTCCATGTCCTTCTTGTGCTGGGGGCCCCAGAGCTGAACGCAGTTCCTTATGCGAGTTTCACACGAGCTGAGTAGATGGGGAGAATCACCTCCCTCAACCTGCTGGCTATGCTTCTTCTGAAGCAGCCCAGGAAATGGTTGGCTTTCTGGTCTGCAAGCGCACATTGCCAGTTTATGTTGTTCAGCCTAGAGAAGACTCCAGGTGGACCTCATTGTGGCCTTTCAGTACTTGAAGGGGTCTTACAAAAAGGATGGAGAAGGACTCTACTCGGGTAGATGACAGGACAAGGGGGAATGTTTTTTTTAAAGAGGATAGATTTAGATTAGACATTAGGAAGAAATTCTTCACTGCAAGGATAGTGAGACACTGACACAGGTTGCCCAGAGAAGTTGTGGATGCCCAGTCCCTGGAGGTGTTCAAGGCCAGGTTGGATGGGGACTTGGCCAACCTGGTATAGTGGTTGGCATCCCTGCCCATGGCAATGGGGTTGGAACTAGATGATCTTTAAGGTCTTTTCCTAACCAAGCCATTCATTGACTCATTCTGTGATTCTATGATTCTGTGATTCTTTTCATCAGCCAACACCCCCAGGTCCTTCTGCTCATGACTGCTCTCAATGCATTCTCCACACAGCCTGTATTTGTGCTTGGATTGCCCCAGCACAGATGCAGGACCTTGCACTTGGCCTTGTTGAACCTCATGAGGTTTGCAGAGGCCTACCTCTCAAGCCTGTAAAGGACTCTCTGGATGGCACCCCTTCCCTCCAGTGTGTTAACCGCACCATGCAGCTTGGTGTTGTCATGTGTTGCCACATCTCAGTTTAGCATCTAATTTAGAATGCATCCATTTAGATGTATTCAACTTAGAATACAGTGTGTTCATTTACTTTAATGCAAAACCAAGAAAACTAAATGCTAAACTCTCCACCAAAGACAATGTGAGTCTGGGAGACAGACAACTGAAGGAAAGATAATTACACTGAAATGGCAAGTATCCAACCTACATAAAACCTTATTATTTCAATTCACTATCTGGTATACCTGATCTGTCTGTATTACATTAATTGACATTTGTGTTCTATAAACATTCCCTGACACCAAGATAAACAGGTGTGGAACAGCCCTTGGTATGCTAGTAAAATCTCTTAGCCTTCAAAACTGGGTGACTGCAGCACACTGCTTATTGGGAACAGTGCCTAGAACCTTCTAACTCCCAAATTATGCCTGGGAGTTGTTTGGGAAAGTGACAGTTGACACAAATCCAAACCATTCCAGAGACTGTTGTAACAACACAACAGTGATGATCATTTTTCAATGCCTAGGAACATTCCTGAACACTATCTACTTTACTTACTTTATATACACACGTAAAGAATAAATGCATACATAATATTTTGCTCCAGATTCCAATGACCAGAACTTTACCTGCCTTCATCCATTGAACAGCACTGGGCATTTCCAATAGGGAATCAGGACAACACGGAGTAAATACCACCTTAGCCTCTCCTTCCACTTTCTGATGGGAAACATTTATTTATAGAAGCATACTTCATCTGACTGTGGAACCGAGTGACTTGTGTAGAACACAACAATAATTTATTTAATTTATTTATTTTTCTGGATTTTGAATACCAAATGAGCAATCACCATGAATAAACAAAGAAAGAGAACTATCAGCAGGGGAGGCACATGTCAGCTTCCACAAGAATATTTAAACATATACAATCTGGGTTTGGGGAAGAGAATAGAATTTTATTTTTTATCTATAAATTCCCTAATGTCCTGCAATTTAATTGGCAGATGGCTGTTGTCCCCTCTTTAGGCAGTACTCTTATAATAAGCAACAGCGGTAAAAAACTCCCTGTATATCTTGGAGTTGGCTGCCAAACAGAATCATACATGTGATTCCCTTCCCTTTGGAATTATCCCTTTATTTCTGGATCTAACACGCCCCATAATCTTTCAAACAGGCTGCACAGACTGTCTTCTCAAGCCAGCTTTGGTGTGGAATTTGTATTGGGAAAAAGAAGGGATGCAGTGGGATATTCTTAAAGTCAGTTCACTGCTAATGAGTACCATCTGTGGCTGGAAGGAAAGTAAAATGTTACTGGTTTGATCAAATTTGTTTTGTACCTGCTTTTTCTTGTGTTCTGAAAATGGATATACACAAAACCCTGGACTGGCATTCTTTGGAGAGGAACTTCGAGAACTAAAAACGTTTTTTTTTAAAAAAAAACACAGAAAAACTGAAGTGAACTTACTGATTAAGTGTCCTTAATAAGAGTAATTTCCCTAAGTATGCACTGCCTATATCGTATGCAAAGCAATTAGAATAATACTGCTACTCGTCATAATCTACAGATGAAAGCATGATGCCTGCAAATGTCATTTCTTCAGCTACCACTAGTGCTGTCCTGTTCGAACAGGGACATAGCCCTGCTCTAGACAGGACTTGTATTTCCTCTGACTGACAAAGTACTCTGAAAACAACTAGTGATAATGGCTTTATATGGAGGGCAATCTTCATCTGGTATTTTTTAGCAAATAACCAAGAGAATGCCATCACTTTCTGTAAGAAAAGACGTCTACAGTTCATATAGACTCAGATGACTGAAATCCTGACAGAAATGCAATCTAGTAGTTTTGTTTTGTTCTGTTTTTCAGCCAGGAGCTTGACTATTGTAGTGGGTTTATGTGGCAAGGTTTTGGTAGCAGGGGGGGGCAGAGGGGTGGCTTCTTGAGAAGGATCTAGAAGCTGCCCCATGTTTGGTAAGGGCCCCACTGCTGACCAGAGCTGAGCCAATAAACGATGTTGTTTTGCACCTCTGTGAGAGCATATTGAAGACAGAGAAAAACCGCTGTGCCACTCAGCAGCTGGGAAGGTGAGAGGAGTGAGAAACAGCCTTGTAGGCGCCAAGGTCAGTGAAGAAGGAGGGGGAGAGGTGCTCCAGGCGCCAGAGCAGAAGACCCCTGCGGCCTGTGGTGAGGACCATGGTGAAGCAGGATGTCCCCCTGCAGCCCATGGAGTACCACGGTGGAGCAGGGTTCCACGCTGCAGCCCGTGGAGGAGACCACGGTGGAGCCTGTGCCCCGAAGGAGACTGCGGCCTGTGGAAGATCCCTGCCGGAGCAGATTCCGGGCCGGACCTGCAGCCCGTGGAGAGGAGACCACGCAGGAGCAGGTGACCCGGCAGGAGCTGCTGCCCGTGGGGGACCCAGGTTGGAGCAGTTTGCTCCAAAGGGATGGACCCCGTGGTACGGACCCATATATGGAGCAGTTCTTGAAGAGCTGCTGCCTGTGGACAGCCCACGCTGGATCAGTTCGGCAAGGACTGCATCCCATGGGTGGGACCCCACAGCACAGGGGACAAGAGTGACCGAGAAGGAGCGGCAGAGAAGAAGTGCTGTAGACTGACCATAACCCCCATTCCCCCGTTCCCCTGCACCGCTCGGGGGGGAGGAGGTGGAAGAGGGTGGATGGGGGGGGAAGGTGCTTTTGGTTTCTTTCCTTTGTTTCTCACTTCTCTAGCTTGTTAGTAATAAGCAATAAATCTTACTTTCTCTCTATGCTGAGTCTGTTTTGCCCGTCATGATAATTACTGTGTGATCTCCTAGTCCTTATCTCAACCCTTGAGCCCCTTTCATCGTATTTTCTCCTCGCTCCTCTTTGAGGAGGGGGAGTGAGAGAGCGGCTGTGGTGGAACTCGGCCGCCCACCCGAGTAAAACCATCACAACTATTCGCACAGGTTCCTACATAACTGCAACATCCTGGACTCCATGCTATCTGGTTACAAACCAGTCCAGTATATATACAAAAACTGAATTGTGTCGTACCATTGAATGTAATACAGACATAATCCTCAACAACACCGCTGGAATTTTTCATCTATCCATTTCAAGAACATGGTTAAATATATACCCAATTCAATGATACATGCTGTGCCCATTCCTAATAGCAGACATAATTTCTTCTACTTTTTCCTTCCTTAGAACTCTGGGAGAATAAAAAACAGTCCTAGTCGCTGTTAAAACCCTTCACTGTGGGATTGTTTTTTGTTTGATTTTTGTTTGAGTTTATTTGGTTGGTTTGGTTTGTTTGGGGGTGGGGAGGCTGGTTCTACACCAGCACTAAGCTGTTAGTTTCTGCTCTGCCTTTATCCCCTCTAACCAATCAGGCAATGAAAAATTACTTAAAAAAGAACACAGGTATCTTTGCTCTGTTCTGGAGCTTCTAACTCTGATCTGGAGCCTCTAGGCTGGGGCTACAAGATACTACTGTTGCATCACCAGACTACAGTGCCAGAAATCTTGGCAGACAGACAAAAGCTAATGAAAATTTCAAAAGTACAAGGCTCTTCTTGGAGCTGCAGAAAGTGACAGGGTTGTCAGAGGGATCATAACAGAAACATCTAAGTAAAAAGGAAAACACCATCAATAAACAAACAAAAACAACTTTTTTTTTCTTTTTTTTTCTTTTTTTTTTAATTTATTCCCAGAGAAAACTAAGAGTCAAGTTTACAAATACTGTATATGTATTTTTAAAATAAAAATACCTTCCCAATGCTCAGGAGGTTGTTGCTATTAAAGGAGCTGGCATAGAAGGGAAAATGAGCTTTTTTGTTTGTTTGTTTGTTTTCCTAAGGGCAGAAGAAGTACATCTCACATTAAATATTTAAAAGCCTGGCAGGACTGAAGAGTAAACATACAAACATGGATGGCATTCCATGTCCCGCAGTGTAAATGTCTCTGAAACCACAAATATTTAGCTGTTCCTTAGTCTGGCCTTTAGAAAGGGAGCTATATTTTCAGACTGCAGACATAAAAGGAATTAGATGCAATCTTGCATATGTGCTGTGGTGTATTTAAAATTCGTCACGTACTGATCAGAAAAATAACACCAAAATAATATGAATATCCATGTACCTGTGTATTGATTTATCAAGACAAATTTTTAAATCATGGTGATTTTTACGTTTTTAGTTTATTAACCTGAGACTCAGACTTGAGTATGCTTCAGAAAATAAGCTTGTGTTATATATACTGTATTGAAAACAACCTACCTCAAGCTTTATGATATTACATCCTTTTGACAACTCACCAAATCATAACTTGTGCTTTCAGTTCTATTTATATATGCTTCATAGATTTACAAATTCAGATTAAGGAAGGTATCTGACAGGGAGAGAAAACTCAGTTCTCTATGACATACTTTGCTCTCATCCAAAATGTCATTTCAAACATGAATCTATTACTAACTTCACCAATAGTTGCATGGGCAATGTAAGGGTTAGAAGAGAAGTGGACAGAGAGATCCCTCCCAAGCCCTTTCTAAATCTCCCCTTCTGCTTTATGGCTTAAATAAGCAGCGCAAGCTTTACTACAGCTGCCTCTGTGTCACAGCTGGTGCAGCAAGAGCTCCCCCATTTGTTTTCACAAGCTTGAAACACTGCTCACTTCTGAGAGGGACTCTTGAAAGAAAGAAGATAGAAAATAAATAAATAAATAAAAAATAAATAATAATAATAAAAAAAAAAGAACAACAAAAAGAAGCTGCTATGCCTTATCAGGGGTGGGAAGGAAGGAAGGAAGGAAGGAAGGAAGGAAGGAAAGGAGGGAGGGAGGAAGGAACCTAGTTATTTATTGCAGCAGAAAATATATAACCAGCAGAAAATATATAACCTGCATGTTTTGAGCTCTATGTCTGTAGTAGCCTTTACAAAACTGGCCACTTCATGCCAAGCTGGGCTTGCTTAGGTAATAAGATGTTTTGAAGTGTTCAGCTTGTGGAGAAATTAGTTTGTGTGGCAAATACTTCAGAAAATCTGTCTGATAAGTCAAAATCTTTATTTATTTATTTTTTTTCCCTAGATCAAACCCCAGAACCTTCTGAAAACAAATGAACACCCGGCATTTCTTAAAAGATCTGAGTTTCCATAAGCTGCTAACACTTCAGCCAACAATCTGGCCATGAAGCAAGGGCCTCTTAGGTTGAAGTGGCTTTTACTGAAAGCTGAAGCAGACATTTGAAGAATTCAGGTACAACCTATGAAATTCAGTAATGCACATCTGTTGAAATGCAGTAAAAATAACAAGAAATGACAATCAATTCCAGAAAGTCACCTAAGATAGGTGGGAAAAATTTCTAATTTCTCTCTAAAAATGAGAGTAAACGTTTGATTAAGAACAGTTGCTGCAAATTTCGGTAACTATAGTAATTAAGACAGATGCTGTTAATTCTGTTTCATTGGGCATAAGCTGATGACAAAAAGGAAGACTTCTGGGGCTTTAGTACTGCTTGCTTAGGATAACATGCCTTATTCTCAGACTCCAGCTGCATGAGTCAGGAGAAAAGTTGAGGTTTATCTTTTTAAATAGAAGATGCTTATACTATCATATGACTAAAAAAAAAAAAAAAAAAGGGGGGGGGGGTCTCTCCTAATCAAATTAAAATGCAGTTGTTGCACACACACTACACCTTATCTGCACTGGCTCAAATGCTGTTGTTTCAGGAAATGTGTCAGGGCATCTCTAAAAGTTTCTGACTAATTTAGCTGTAGCTCCACAATGTGGCCAATGTGAGAATATATTGAAGGAGAGTGAAATTTCCAGTGAATTTCCAGTTTTTATGTGCATGCATACTGCAGCTAGGCATCAGTAGCCATGTGCATAGCCTCCTCTCCCACCAGTAAAGATTACAGGCTAATCTACTGATGGGCTTTTTGCCAATATTAACTTCAGGAACTTAACAATATTAACTTCAGGAAGCTTAATGACTTTTCATATCCTATAAGATGGTGGCTTCTTTATAAAACTTCACACACAAATTAATATACTATCAATAAAGTCAAAAGATGCATCTACCTAGTAGAGCAGCTTTTCATTTCCTTGGTAAGGTCATTGAGTGGCAAGGAGGGAAACTGTGGATATTTTAAAGACTGTAAACATGATTGCTTGTTACTCTGGAACAATCTGCTAAATGAGATAAATATATTGCGTTGAATTATGTCTCATTGATCATTAAATTATCTTACAAAATACTACATTATTAAGGTGAATTATCTGTTTGAAAAGCTTAAAGGTAAATCCATTCAGATTATTTGCTGTGATATCTGTATGTATACTAAGCTTGTTTGATTTAGAGTTGGACCACAGATGTAGATTCAAATATTCCTTGAGGTTATTTGGAGACAATGCTGATCCACTGTTCATTCAGTGTAAGTACTTACTGCAGTGAACTTTTAGAATAAATATATTAAAATTTCCTTTACTCTTAACTGCAAAAGTGATTAAATGTTCTCGGAGTTTAGGAATATAGTTAATTCTGTGCTACTGTTGCTGAACTGATTCATTCAAGTCAGAAAAAAAATTAAACTGGCAAATTACAATATAGTTAAGGTTGCCAGTTTGCATTAGTTTATTCCTAGTTAAATTTTTCAAGCATTCATAAATTGACCGTAAAGATTTGCTCTGGCCTGGGGCCACTGTGATATATATTAGGCTGACAATCTGTTCTCTATTCAGCTTGCTATGTCTAGATAAGAAATATCACACATTGTCCCAAGTCTGCCTGCAAAATCTGACAATGGTATGAAGTTAAGCATCCAATGACAGATTTTCTTCTATCAGTTGACAGTGTTCTATACAAGTTTGGTCACAGACTGTTGAGTATCTTCACAATAATAACAGTAATACTTCGCCAGAATACTTTACAGGCATGAACTAATTAATATTCATTACACCTTGTAAGGGGGTATATAAGGTAAGTGTTACTATCCTTATTTAGGGAAACAGAGAAAGGCAAAATGACTTGCAAAATACTGTATAATGATTTCATGTTAAAACAAGATTAAGACTGAGGCTTTCCTGACATACCCATTTTTCCAGATTATACTTCCTCATGTATCTATTAATCAATCATATTTTTAATTCATAACTTTTTTATATTTTCTTTTGAAATGAAAGTAATTCTACAAAGCAAATATGCTTTTTGTCATTTATACTATTAGATTTTTGCACACTGATGAATTCCACAAAACAACAGTAGCCTTCCCATTCTGTCTGTCTTACAGCATAACACAATTATTCTGTATTAAGACATTTGATACTACGGATAATATTTATACAATATACAAATGTAAATTCATTATTGCTAAGGTCATAATACCTTTTTCTTCATAATTAGTTCTGCAATCCATATTAGTCAACTAAAAGTTGGGACTGTATTTTAATTTTAAATGAAACATAAAAATTTCAGTCATCAAAAGTACGTGCTATACAAAACCAGACTACAGGGGGACACTCATGGGCTACATTTCACTTCAGTTTATGTTACACCACATAGACTGCCTTGGAGCTATGCATCACAGAGGACTGTTTATTCTCTGCATTGCAGCATGCCCCTTGCAATGGCCTAACTCCCTCTGCAAACCATCATGATGTAAGGGGCATAGAGCTATCTCCTGCCTGCCTCATTCAGAAGAATACAAATGGACACTTCTGTTTTAGTGTGTCTTCCAGAAAAATCTAGTATTGCTAAAAGAAAGGATGAAGCATTTTTGTGAAGGAACAGAAGAATGTGAGAGAATCAGTTTAAATTATTTAAAGAATTAAAAGTATTGGAAATTGTTTTAGAGAAAGTAAATTAAAGAAAATCCTCCAAATTGCACACTAGTATCTTTTTGGTATTTAATGACTGATGTTATGACATTTAGCCAAGGAAAAACATAGCTTTGCTGAGCTTTTAATTATTATTATCTGTGGATCACTTACTGAAGTCATTAAAAACAGAGTACAGCAAATATAAAAACAATAGCATTTCTAAGCCTTCACTGATAATTGCAGCCATAGTCTTCTGCATAAGCTTTCTGTTTTCACATTTTGGGATTATCTTTCACTGGCAAAGAGTGGATCGTTTCCTTTTATCTTCCATTGTCATGTAATCAAAAAATGTGAATATATGCTGTATTTTATTTAGTATAATTAAACATTTTTTTTTTTTCCTGAAAGCATGAAGAAATATCAATTCAGGCTCTCTTTCTGTGTTCCAGAGACATAGAAAAAAATTATAAGTAACACAGTGAAAAAGAAGAGATAACCATGACAATATTACGTTAGTAAGAGCACAAAAAGAGCATCATAGAAGGAAATCTCTAAAGCACTTAGAGGCTGTGCCCCAAAAATCTCAAGAGGCTGTGCCCTCAAAAATCTCATGCCCTCCCCCCCCAAAAAAATGAATAAAAGAGAGAAAGGAAGGAAAAAAATAATCCACATGGATGAGTACTCTCATTAAACTGAAAATCTGTCAATGAATATTTATCTTTGTTCTCCTGCCCAGAAGGGAGGCTGGAGAAAGACTGAGCAAAAACACTTATTTCTGTCAATGAAGCTTAGTAATCAGCTCCATCACCAGAAGTCCTCTTACTGCCAGCTGTCATTCAGATGACAGGTTATTTCAATATATCAGCAGAGGGCCAGCTGGCAGGGGGATAGAAATGACATCCTTGCTCGAACAGTGAAAAATATTTTCAGCAGAATTAGCATGGCTGAGTTGTCTGTGTATGTTTGGGATACTAGTCAAGCCAGAGGTGGAAGGTAATTTAGCAAATAAGCATATTTATTCTCTGTCTTCTGATGAAAGTAAAGAAATATTTTCTTCCAAATAGCAAAAAGTATGCCACTTGTAGATAATTTAATATTTGATCTGCTTAGTAGATTACCTTTTCCTTCTCTATGTTTATTTTTCAGTGTTATTCATACATTCAACTCATACATTCAACTCTTAGAAGTTTCATCTCATCCCTGTTTCATTGCATGGTACACAGTGTTTTCTTTGGACTTCATTTTGCCTTTGTAACTTTCCTTTCCCTCCCTTTCTTGTAAAGATTCTAGCTCTTATTTTATTAGTTATCTCATATTCTTCTCAGTCTCTGCCATTTCTTCCTACTTTGCATTCATCTGAATTCACATCACCTTAGAGGTTTAACTCCAGTTGACTTTGAAATGGGATGGTTTTGAATGGATAAAACTCATGCTTTAAGAACTTCAACTAGTTTGCTATGTCGTAGTGCAATCATATGAAATTTGCACTGTCTTTATGTGGAACTGAAGGTATCAAAAATTATTGAAAATCAGTCTCTAGTTGAAAGTATAGGCAAATGAAAACTTGACTTTCTTCTGCTACATATTTTGTGCATTTCTTTTATTTTTCACTTATACTACCTCATGTGTCAGGCTCTGGAAAATTTAATTTTACAGTCTTCTGTGACTTTTTGAGATGTAATGACGTTTGACATCTTTAGTTTTGGAAGTGTCTTTTGAATATGTCTTTTCAATTCTGACTTATTTCCATTAAAATGTTCACAAGCCCCTTTACTGAAAGTTTCCATTTTCACAGGCAAATTGTGGATTTAAAGTGATAAAATCAAAATAATTGGAATTCTGCATCCTACTCCTGGATTTCAGTTGTACTGTATTAAATAATCATTTTCAGCAATAAAAATAATCTTATAGAATTCAAAATGTAAAGCACAAGATGCACATAGGTTCTACTTCCTTCAATTTCCTCTAAGCAAATCAACTCTAAAATAAATATTGTATTTTATATACCTCTAGTCATCTGATTTTACTGAGCTATATAGTGTATTGTAGAAAGCACATAAAGTTTTTGGAAATTGGAAAAAGGAGGGAGCTCATATAAAGGCAAATCATACCAAGTATTTCTCGTGCAGCAAACTACATTACCTGGAGAAGAAAAGATGCCTAGATTAGTATTTCTTATCATACATGTTTCCTCTCCCATCTGTTTTCTGTAAACATGGTCCCATCATCACAGATCACCACAGGTTGGACTGTGAGAACAACGCAAATTTCTGAGTAGTACCTGGATTGAGTATCAATATCCACTTTGTTCTCCCAACAACATTTTGATATGCTATTTATACATTTTTAAGATGCCCCAGGACATATTTTGGTAGTCTACTATGATATGCCTTGGATAGGTTCAGAGACATAAGATAACGAAACCGCTATCTTCAACCATCCAAAAAAAAAATATTATTAATTCACTAAAAATACCCTAAACTGTCCAAATATTATAATGGTATAGGTTTTTAATTTTAAGATGACATTTCAATAATGAGACTATTTAAAACATAACACCTTTCAATTTTTAGATTATCTACCGTATGAAGTGTGTTGAGGATTTTCTGAAACAACGAGGAGGCCATGATTTGCTTCAGTTGAGCAAACCAAGCTGCCAGGAAGACTATGAGAAATTGCCATGACGATGAGCTATCCTCCTACAGTTGCACCTGGGAAACTAAGACAATGTTGCAAGTTTGAGGATCACTGCAGCTGGGATGTGTTTCACAGGACTGATAACCCCAAGGGATGGTCTTCTGTAATTGTTTGCTTTTCTGCCAATAATCCTGCGCTGGGGTGCTACACGCCCCTGTTAAAATGCTATAAGAATCAGGCTTTTTGGGTAATAAACGGAGCATGATTTAACCATATTGGTGTATGTCATGACTCCAGTTGTCTAGCCAACTGCAGAAGTGTAAGATAAATACCAGTATTAATAGTTTTCCTTTTGCCAACTAGATATCTTGCACTACTCCATATTAACTTTCAAAAACGTAACGCTGATGTTGGTAAAAGACTGAACAAACTTCAAAGCTGATTTCAGAAAATACCTTATAATATCCTTAACCAGCTTCTGAATATTAACAGCGGGTTTGAAAAAGACTGGGAAACTCTGTGTTTACCTGTGAGATGTATCTGCATTACAATATTTGCTTTCCTTTATTTGTACAGTGGTATTTGCACAGACCTGGTGGCACCCCTCAAGGGAGCAGCCCTGGGTCCTTGGAGGTATTTGTAAAGGTGCATTTGACACATCCCATTTACCTGGCACGGTAACAGCTTTAAATAGCAGGTAGTACTGCAGCACCAGCAATGCAGCACTTCCATACCAGTGTTTCTTTGGAGTACCAGGATGCTGGCACTCCAACTCTGCTCTTGGCTTTTCCAGCATGAACACCAAGACACATGAGCAATTCCAATTTTCTGTTCTGTTCCTAATTGCCTTGGGATCACCTTCATATGTGGATCATTTTTATTCTCTCCAGCCATTCTACCCTTCTTTCCAAAGGCATTGTATCTCCTGATGATATTGAAACAATTTTTATTAGTACCTCACTTGTTTTGGCTGGCTGTTAGGAATCAGGGAAGTTCTGGCCACCTCTGTGTTTGTGTGTATGTATGAGTGAAGGGATGTGTACAAGCTCTGTATCTGGATCTCTATAAGAAAAACTGTTGCAGCCCATGGAGAGGAGCCCACACAGGAGCAGGGGGCCTGTGGGGAGCTGCCACCCATGGGGGACCCATGCTGGAACAGTTTGGCTCTGATGGATGGACCCCATGGTACGGACCCATATTGGAGCAGTTCTTGAAGAGCTGCTGCCTGTGGGAAGCCCCCACAGGATCAGTTTGGGAAGGATGGTATCCTGTGGGAGGGACCCCACATGGAGCAGGGGCAGAGAGTGACCAAGAAGGAGCTGCAGAGACAAAGTGCTTTTAAGTTTCACTTGGGTGGGCAGCCAAGGTCCACCACATTAACAAAAAGCGAAATATGTATTTTGGGATGGATGGTTGAAAAAGCAGGAAAATTATTCCTGATGCTAATATAATCAGGAAATGAATTTGAGAAAGGTTAGCATTAAACTGACTTATACTTGAAAACCAGAAAGTTAAATAACTTAATTGCAAAGCACTTTCGTAGAGATCTCCAACATAACAGAATCTGAAATGGGAAATATCTAAGGTAATGATAGCAGTATATCTCCAACACCTTTCTTTGCACAATGATTTTTTTTTTTAAGATAGTTTTTAATTGGACAGCATTTGAGGCAAAAATGATTTAGTACATTAATTTTCCAAGCAACTTGGAAGACATGAGCACAGGTATCACTTAATATTCAAACAATTTTATTCTAGGAGAGAGGATGGATTGCTCAAAAGAAAAATAATATATATATATATAATAGAAAATAATAAAGACTTGTAGTCTTGATTAGTTTTGTGCTACTGCAAAACTCTTCCCTGTCATCAATTTATCTTTTTATGTGCCTGTGAAGCCATAAAAAGTCACAAATAGCTTTTTAAGCATTCTATTTAGGACATTGTTCTTAACTGAAGGCATGCTAAGATTTCTCGGGTTTTACTTGAAGTCTTTGTATTTCCATTCTCGTACCAAAGCTGTAGCCTGCATGCACGCCCAGTTACCTCTTCTGCTTCCAAAACCACCAACTTCCAATAGCAGGGATGGCATTCAGTTCCAGGCTGCAGACACACAAATGCTGTTGTCTGCCCAGAAGATCAGTATCTACACTCCTACTACAGTAAATTAAATTTAGGACTCAATTCAGTAGTTTGAATAGAGGCACCCAGTGCCATTTGATGGCATCCAGAAAGACATGGTCTCTCAGGTCTGTCTCAAAGACCAGAGGACTTGGACTATGAAAATGCCAGAGGTCCTTTCCAAACAACCTTTGTATGAATCTGTACTTGTCAGCTCAGTGCAACATTTCAGATACCCTTGACATCTCAACTGGGACCTGGTGTCTTTTTACATATACAATATGTAACATTTAGCATATTTTTACAGTATAACAGAATTGTTATTGTACCACTACAATAACATTTATTCAGACACCAGTCTGCCGCAGAGTCCTACCAAACTCTTTCTCAGTGTTAGTAATAACTTAGCCAAACTGATCATGATTAACGTTTTCTCACACACTCTTCAGATTAGACCTTCCAACCTCATTCTGTGTCAATACATTTTTTAATTCTTCCTGAAATATTTACCATTACTATTATAATTCCATACAGATGTGTAAGCATGCTCATTATTAATAACAGTGTGAGAACACACTTTCATTTAAATAAAATAAAATAAAATAAAATAAAATAAAATAAAATAAAACAAAACAAAACAAAATAAAATAGATAACTGTAGCTATTAGTAGTAAATCGCACTTAGTTATCAAAGGCAGGACCCAAATACTGTTTTATGAAATACATAACTGACAAATATGATGTGTTATCTCTGGGTTTACATGGATACTATATAAAATATTTTATTTCATTAAGAATCATATATTGCATATGGATAGAGCCCTTCAACTCAGAAGTACACTACTGTCACAGCTGACTGAGAGCAATTTGAGGAATGATCATGAGAGCATCATGATTCTATGCGGAATAGAGGGAAGTACTCCTCTGCACTGGAGTCTGTGGGGCTTTTCAATTCTAAATCACTCCCTACTTCCAAATACCATGCGAAATCCACTTCCACTATCATGTGATATCACACTGTCAAAAATATTAAGTCAGGAGCCTACAGGACAATTAAGATGTTCTATGACACTGAGAGGTGTGTATAACAATGAGAAACAAAAGAAAACAAGATTTGTCAAGGAATAAGGAGGAAAACAATACATGAGGACATGTTAAACTAAGCTTTTACCGATCTCCTATATTGCTTCTACAGGTGTAGAATCATAGAATCATAGAATGGTTTGGGTTGGAAGGGACCTCAAAGATCATTGAATTCCAACCCTCCTGCATAGGCAGGTGTGCCACACAGTATATCAGGTTGCTCAGGGCCTGGTCTTGAACACTTCCAGGGATGGGGCATTCACAGCCTCTCTGGGCAACTTGTTCCAGTGTCTCACCACCCTCTGAGTGAAGAATCTCCTCCTAATCTCTAATCTAAATCACCCCTCTTTTAGTTAAAAAACATTTCCCCTTGTCCTGTCATTATCTGATTGAGCAGAGTCACTCTCCATCTTTTTTATAAGGCCCCTTTAAGTACTGAAAGGTCTCAATGAGGTCACCCCAGATCCTTCTCTTCTTTAGGCTGAACAGCCCCAGCTCTCTCAGTCTTTCTTCATAGCAGAGGTGCTCCAGTCCCTTGATCATCTTTGTGGCCCTCTTCTGGACACACTCTAACTGATCAACACCCTTCTTGTGCTGGGGGCTCCAGAACTGGACACATAACTCCAGGTGGGGCCTCACAAGGGCAGAGGGGGAAAATCACCTCCCTAGCCCTGCTGGCTGCTCCTCTTTTAATGCAGCCCAGGATGCAGCTGGCCTTCCCTGCTGGCCACTCCTCTTTTAATGCAGCCCAGTTGGCCTTCTGGGCTGCAAGCACACACTGCTGGCTCATGTTGAGCTACTCTCAGTTCTTCTCCTAGGCTGTACTCATGTCCAGGATGCCCAGGTGATGCACCTTGCACTCAGCCTTGTTGTACCTCATTAGGTTGATGTGGGCCCAATTCTCAAGCTTTTCCAGGTCTTTTTGGACGGTATCCCTTCCTTCTGTTGTATCAACCACACCACTCAGCTTGGTGTCATCTGCAAACTTGCTGAGGGTGCACTTGGTCCCACTGGCTATGTCATTGATAAAGATATTAAATGGTACTGGTCCCAGGACAAACCCTTGGTGTACACCACTCTTCACTGGCCTCCACTTCGGCACAGAGCCATTGATCACCACCATCTGAGTGTGATCTTAAAGCCAACTTCTTATCCACTGAATGATCCACCCATCAAATCCATGTCTTTCCAATTTGGAGACCAGGATGTCATGTGGGACTGTGTCAAAGGCCTTGCAGAAGTCCAGGTAGATGACATCAGTCGGTCTTCCTTTGTCAACTGATGCAGTCAATCAGTCGTAGAAAGCCACCAGATCGGTCAGGTGTAAAAACCACAAAACAGTAATATTGTCTAAACATTGTTTGCCAAAACTCAAATAACGCCAAGTTTTAAGCCTTGTCTTTAGTCGAATGTAAAACAGCCAAGTGAAAATCGTGCTATTTAGGACCACAGTTTATAACTTCCATTATACAGTAACATGAAGATATGCAACCAGAAGCATGCCAGGTTCCTGTAGTTTCAATTATCTGATTTCATCAACTTGGACAAGGAAAAAAAGATGGCTCAGTACAAACATCTATTGAATGATTTTCTGATTGTTTTTTAACAAACTTTTTTTTTTTTTGTATAGAGTTTAATAGTTATT
The DNA here is from genome assembly GCA_011076525.1 of Nettapus auritus. Taxonomy (NCBI): domain Eukaryota; kingdom Metazoa; phylum Chordata; class Aves; order Anseriformes; family Anatidae; genus Nettapus; species Nettapus auritus. The sequence continues at coordinate 153,743,402 of CM021765.1, forward strand.
ACCATATAAATACTGACTTCATTAGGAATAAATAAATAAATAAATAAACAAAAGAAACAGGAAATAACTCAGTTTTCATGCAGTCATATATCAAAACTTCCATGAATCTTACAGTACCTACTTTTCTTCCTTTACTGGAATGCTGACACTGAATTCTCACTATTCAGATTTGCTTGCCATGCTTTACTTTATCCCAGCAAATTGCCATGAGCTCTCTTCCTTTGTAAAGTGAGGACTTAGAAATCTCAATGGTCATTGAAAGACCTACTGTCTCTCACCCTTCCCCATGAAATATTCTGTACCCTTAAACAACGTCAAAACAGCTTTCTTCCCTGAGTGCAATGCTGCTGCTTCAAAAGGTGAAACTAAGTAAAACTGCAGACATGACCATTCCCTGTTTCTCATGACAGAGAAAAGATGAAACTGCTGCTTATACTCTGACCAAGCAGTATTCAATGTTGTTTGGTACTTCGACAGTAGAATGACAAGTGAGATATAAATACACAGAATTGCTTGAAAACAAACAATAAGAATACTGATCTGAAACAAGTCTTTAAAATGCATGACTGCACTATCTTTCTAATAAAGGCACCTTGAAGATAGCATTACCAAAAGCACAGAGTGGTTCTGAGTACCCTCTCTCAATCCTCTTGGGAATTTATTACATTATAGAGAGAGGGGGGAAAGGTAGACTCTTCTGAAATTAGATACTTGAGAATTCCATGCTGCAGCTTGTGGCATAGCCATTAGCATATTATTTCAAATATAAAAGAAGCATTAAAGGATGTTATAAGAAAATGAACATAAACAAGCCACAAGTCACATAATTAGTTTTTCCTTCTCTGGTATGCATCTCTTCATTTTTCCTCTTATTGTTCCTTCCCTGAAATCAACAGAAATTGCTTCAAAACCAAACAAACACATGCAAGACAACAAACAGTGTTCGGGACTGGAGTAAGCCCAGTCTCACTGGGACAGCTGCTCATCATGAATTCAGTACCCCCCATCTACCACATGTGCAGTGTAATGCAAGAATTAATATTCACATGGTGAATATTCCTTTCATGTTAAAAGTGAAAAATAGCATAAGAAAAAAAAAAAAAAAAAAAAAAAAAAAAGTGATAATTTTCATAAAACTCAAAAAGATATGCTTAGGGAAAAAACATCCAGAAAAACACACACAAAAATTGAACATGCTATGGGAAGAACTAAACCTGAAGTCTTTTCAAAGAACTCATCTCTGCAAATACACAGAAGAAGTATATCAACCCACTGAATTTTAAATTACTGCATGGAATGTGTTTTGCAATATTTAAGTAAAATCTTCAGATTTTTTTTTAACTTCTGACAAAATAGATTTTAAAAGGTGATTGAATAATCATCATCAATGATTCAAGGAGGTCTAAAGCAAAAGAGGATGCTACAAAGCAAAGCAGAGAGGCAGCCAAAATGCTGAGGAGACTGCCAAAAGTCTAGTTTTGAATGATATCATCTGATAAAGAAATTAATAAAACAGAAGTCATTAGGAAATAAACCCTTTCGTAATGCACAACTCTCCTTTCACTAACCTTGCTAATATAAAAGAGTTAACATACCAAATGAATGTTTGGACATACACTCCTAGTTTCTATGAGTCTTTGTCTGAGACAGGAAGAGATGAAAATAGTAATAATGAAATATTAGCTCATGTCAATATTTAAGGAAAAGTGTAAGTAGTTGGTTGGCTGTACATTGTAGGCACCACTGAATACTCAGTCATGAAATTTGTTCAATGGTCTCTGCATTGCCTGCCTTTTTTGTCTGATATTCCCTGAGAAGTAATGATGTATTATTTATTTTTAACTCCACTAGATGTTGAAGACTTGACTTAGTTTCTTAGAGTCTCCCATAGATTTAACATATTTCCTTGTGTCACGTGGTGCAGCCTAGTTAAAACCATGAAAGAATGCCATATACATAAAACTAAAGTGATTTAAAGAATTGGTGCCACTATAAAGTGATCATCAATGCAGAAACTGACTTTCTGGGCTTTTTTCAAATTCTTTTCCATTCCTCTTCTTTCCCCATTTTACACACTTGATCCATATGTCCTTTTAATAACTTGCCCAATGGTATCATTCGTCTTTTGCACCTCTACCCAAACTGTAGTGAAAATCTAGATGTTCGATTTTTCCTGCCTTCTACAACATGACAATAATCTCCAGTTTTGTCTTTGCTCTAACTCCCACTCTATAATTGTCTCATACAACCTGTGTTCTCCTACAGCTCTAATGGTGCTTCCTTCCCCAGCACATTTCCATCCCATGACTGGAGCAATACTTGATCACCAGCTATCCACCAATAGCATCATCAGGTGCTGGGCGGCTTTACGGACCCAGGTTTGTATCAGGCCACTGCACTCTGTTGTACACATCACCCTATTCCAAGACTTTTTCAAGTTAACCAGTGGTGTTTTCTGGTTCTGCTCAGTCCATTTTTAACAGCTTGTTTTGTACCAGATGTTTTCAAAGGAAGTAGTGTCTGGTAAGATATTCAGCAGTTAAGGAGGTTTCTGTCAGAGTAATTAAAGGTTGTACATATAAACATAATTTAAATAAACTCATGTGATGCCACGTCCAGCTGCACTCTGTCCAAAAAACTTCAGTGACTTAAGCCTGAATATTGTAGAAAGATGTAAACATAGTTTTGCAGCTGTGCTAGCACTGCACAACATCAGTAATTGCACTGGGATTTTATGATATTGCCAGGGAGGTAGGAAACAGCTCATATTTACATGTGAATCTATAAGCTATTTTTATTCATGCTTTTTCATCTGATTGATTTAAATCAAAGTTAATCCTCTAATTTATGGAACTCCATTCTGCATGTTTGACAATTACAAGCATGACTATAAATACTATGCAAGTAATTTACATACAGGTATAAATGCATAAATAAGTACATTTATAAACAAATAATTAAATTTACATTCTCAGCTACTTCAGCAATGAACAGGCAATGGTTTCACAATGGTCTTACATGCATTCCCAATGTCTTAAACACTTGAACTGACAATTTGCAGGTATTTGATTCTACTTTGATTATTTGTTGTATGGACTTTTATTATTTAAGACAATAATAATCTTTTGGGGAAAATGATCAGGAAATATTAGCACATATTTTCATTTATTTTTCTCTAGGTAAAGAGATTCTGTAGGAAAGAGGAATGGGAAGAACAAAAGAAAATGAGTTTAAGGACTGGATTTTATGACAATGTTTACTTTTCTGGCATTGTTAAATTAATGTTTGATATTTCCTTCTAGAATGGAGGAAAAGCTTAAATAATAATGGCCAAATATAAAAAGCAATGTACTGAAACTGAGCACAAAAGGATCTTAAATTCATAAAAACTAACAACTGAAAAAGGAGCTTGTAATTTTCAAAACCACTGAATATTTCAGATACACAAACATATTATAGCACTTTGAGCACAGTTTGATATCTCAGAAAGAAAGTTTTAAATAAAAGCCGTTGCACCTAAATTGGCAAAACAATTTCAATATTCATATTCTCAGGCATGTGATTTGGGCATAATTTCTTAATGCTATCAATTTTTCAGGTAATATTTTACTACTCTGCAAACCTCACTCCCTGTAACTGCTTAGCAAATACTTAGAACCACTTCAAGAGTTAGCATCTGCAAATGAGTTAGCATTTTCAGCATTTCATTCCCAAAGAGACTGACATTTAAATTCCATAATTTTTGTGTTCCTTTTTTCTGTCTTCAAAAATGCTTGGTCTCTTAATATTTTTCCCACAAATAGTAATTTCAAAAGTCATATTAAACATTCCTCAATGCATGTATCTCATCCAACTACCTGTAAAGGTGGTGAGAAAAACTCGTGTTGCTTCCTTGGACAACAGAAATAAATAAGACAGGATTTTAAGAGAAAGAGATTGATCTTCTTAATGAAAAAAAAAGAAATCAAAGTTGTTGATCCTTATCACTTTAATCACTTGCAAATCTTTACAGAGTACACAATACAGACTGTTTTTGTGCTTTCAGAACAAAGTTCAAATCTTGATTTTATATATGACTGGTGTATCAATGCAATATATTGGTTATACAATCAATTATATTTATTATGTTGATTATAGAATACAAATAAACAATATTAAAAAAAGCAATTGCTCTTGTGAAATTTATGTGCATTGTAATGAAACAGTTTTTGACACCTGGGTATTGAAGTCCTGTATTGGATATTTAATTTATAATGCAAACAAAAATCTTCAAAGTTGTTTCAAATGTTTTTGGCAGAAAGCCAGATAGGTATAATCTCAGTCAGCTCATGACACATAAATACAACTGCGTTTATTGCAAATTGTGATTATTACTTGTTAGTAACTATTATTTCACTCCATAGAAGAAAATATATCTACTGAGGGGAAGAAAATGCATTAAAAATAAATAATTTTCTTCATTTAATTTTGGAGTTATGACTGTGTGGTGGCTGTGGTGGATTTGTTTCCTTTGATATTGTGCCTTTGATATTGTGCCATATCAGGACTGTTTTAGTTGGTTTATGTTCTGCTTGCAGCACCCACTGGCTCCTGTGAGTACACCTAATAAACTGCCAAGGAAGTAAATGTCTGGTATAAGAAATATACAAAGTGAAATGGTAAATATTTTTTTTATTATTTTTATGTTTTTCTCATTAATACACCTGTTCAGTCCTTATAGTAGCAAAGTAGTCAAGTTTTTAACACAGAACTCTTCTCCAGAAACAAGGCAATCCTACACCTTCCACCTTGTTTCAGGGTGCCATTGGCCTTAACCACAGATTAACCTGTGGTTTCTACCAGCAGGTTAACAGCCAAGTTACAGATTCAAAAGGGGAAAAAATGATGCAGAACGTATACTAATATTATATGAATAACAGAAAAATATAATGGAAACAGTTATTATTTTATACAAAAGATTTTCCAGCTTGACAGTAATCCTAGCTCTTTCAGTCTGATTGAGTGCCTGACCTTTCTTTCCCTTGAATAGGTCTTTTAATAGTTGTCTTCTACATATACAAGGAAGAAGGGGGGTAAAAGCTGCAGTCAATCATCTTCTGCTCTAGTGATCACAACCAGGTCAAGCGTAACTGTCCAGTATCAGAAATGGTAGAGTGAAATAAACAGAAATAATGTCCATATATGCATGTGGATATGGCAATATGGTTGGAAATTATTTATAGATACAGTTGCATCTACGAAATACAGTAGCCTAGTTCTTTCTCTGTTTATCATAAGACCCTTTACACAAAAGTAAAACTGTCATCCTCTGGTGGAAAGCACATGTAAAATATTTGAGTGACTGTGGCTTTTAAAGTTTCAGTCAATCTTTGCAAGAATTTCAGCATAAATACATTTTTTATCTAAACATAAACATGAAAAGAAATACTACAGGTATTGATTGCAAAAGTAGAGCGTGCTGCTTACTATTTATTTAACAAATAACTCTGCTAAACATAGAGCTTCTTCCTCAAAGACTTCATTATCTAACACACCAGCTTTGCAAGTACTTTTTTGTGCGTGCTTACACACATAAGCAGTTCCTTTGATTTCGGCAGTGATCCTCTGACTGCATTTACCTTCCAAAGCGCCTTTTCGTGGTATGAGTTTAAGCAGATGACAAAGTCAAGGGAAAGGAAGCTAGCAAGAGAGACAAATTTGGGGATTTGGGCAAGGCTTCCTGTGTTATCACAAGAGAGAGGTAGGTACTTCTTCAAAAGAAGCTTCAAAAGAAGCAGCTTAACTCAGGTCTTCCCAGCCACCTTCCTTCAGAGTCTGTCCAGCTCTATTTGCTACTTAGGAGGCCTAAGAAGATTAGTCTAGGAAAAAGCCCAAAGTCAGATGCCTAAACTAGAGATTAAAATTCTCCATTGTTCCCACTGCTTGCATACCAAGAATTGAAGCACATGGACATCCATCTTGTGGAACCATTAAAATGTAGCTTTTTGGAATCTTAGTCCACTTCTCTGACTAGGCAAGAGAATTAATATCCTAGAATAGCAAACATTAAATAAAGCTTCACACCCAGATTTAAGAAAAGAAAAAGAGTTTGTTTCCTTCTTCCCACATGGATAAGGTATGCAGAGATGCCAGTTCATGAAACATTTCCCTCTCAACATGAAAGAGAACTGTTCCATTAAGTGTTTTTATGGTGATGTGCTTAGTGTAGCAATCTGGCCCCAAAACACTTTCTACACCTAAGAAATATTTCAAAATATTGAAATATTTTTACAATTAAACTTTATAGAAAGTTACAGTGTTAAGTAGTTTTAATTTCTACATATTGTGGGTCAGACATTTTCTTCTTGGTCTTTGATAATGCACTAAGAAGACGCACACTCAAACACACATATGGGAATGACATATTCATCTAATAAGGGCTTTTTTGGTATTTGATATGTTATATATACTGTCACCTACCAGTGATACAATCTTTTTTGTATACTTGGTGAACATACAAATGCTTTGAGTTTATAGATTTTTTTTTCTTCCTCAGATGTGTCAGCAGGCACACAAAGCTAATACATATGTACATATCTTGCTGTCACACCTTATCTAAAATAATTTATATTCATTTTTATTCAAAACCCAAAGACTTAATAGTTTCCAATTTTATAAAGTAATGTACTTCAAATAGCCTAAAAAAAAAAAAAAATAATAACAATTTTGTCTTCATAATTCTTAATAAGTACATGATTTTAACAATTGCTTATTTTGTGGGGTAAGACTGGAAAAAGAAAAATTATATGATAAGATATACAAGATAAAAACTCAATCATACGAATGTGCACTTGCCTTCAAAATTTATAAAAAACTTTCTCTTTGAAAACCAAAGAAACAGCCAACAACAGTTTTAAATATTTTAGATCATTTCACTAAGCAGTATACACACTTCAAAACTGGAAAAAAAAAAAAAAAAAAAAGTGTGACCTGTCACTTTTTCTAGTCATTGGTCTCTAGATTACACTAAAGTGCCCCACACTGTAGATAACAGTGTTCTAAGATTTGGGGTAACAGTAAAAAATCATCCAACTGTCCAAGGATTTTTTTAGCTCTGAAAACAAATACTAGAGGGTTTAATCCAACAACAGAGATATCTGACCTTTCAAAAACCAATGCAATCTGTATGACTGCAGAAATGCAAAGCAACTGTTTCAAAACACACACACACAAAATCTATTAGTCTGCACTTGCTGTCTTTTCAGTAGTGGAAGGAAATCAGTTCTAACCTACCAAACAGCCAGGCGCATTTGGACACCCTTATATGAATATCCTGCATTTTGTCTTTTCCTCAAGCTATCACATAGTACTGTAGCATTCATTCATTCAATTTGTCTCCTTTGCTTTATTAGTGCTGGACCAGGTAGCCTTTTGATACTGCTAACTGAAATGAAATCACTAGCAAATCACTATCCGCAGTGCCCCACTTCCAAGTTCATTTTTCCCTCAACAGTCAAAAATTGCTCTGCTCTGCTAAGATGTTCCCTTTGTTCCAGATGATCACAGCAGTAGGATTTCAAAAGATGTCAGCTCCTTTATTATAATAGAAAAACAATGACAAATACCTATCACAAAGCACAGATAAGATTGTGAAAATCACAGATTTTCAAACTAATAACAACTTTGGTAAAACTAGTAATTTCTTAATCAGTACAGCTAAATGAATCCCTATTTTATCTGCAGCAATTTCAGCAAAAATGCCTGATACTTGAAGATTTTCCCCCTTACTTTAAAGGATTAAACCATTCTGATGCAGGCATCTTTACACCCATAATACAGAAACCACACTGAGTGAGTATCTGTGCCCAGGGAGTATAACAAGCAAACCTTAATAATAGACTCAGCAAGAAATCTCAGTCACTTTGATATCTTTTTACAGAAGACAGGCTGAGAATGCACAAGGAACAAAGCCACAAGTAATTTGTAGCATTTCACAGATATATTAACACCCCTAATTGTATCTGACAGGGAAATTAAGGCAGAAAAACGTCCCAGTACAGCGGCTTGTATGTGATGATTGCCCCACTGAAACAACCAATCATGTATTACATTTGGAGGAAAACTGTTTCATTTTATTTTCCACCATTGCAGAAGATGTCCCAGTTCATCATGTCTCATTAAAAAGGTCTGTGTTGGTATATATATTGTTATTTCAGACAATTACAAGCCTTTACATCTAGTATACAGTTTAACAATTCCCTTCTCAACACAAGTATCATGATTCTTAAAAAAAAAAAAAAAAAAAAGTTAATTACTATGCATAATCCATTTAAATAACATTTTTTAGAATACTGAACAAGCAATGTTCTGAATACAAATACATTTAGGACACATGCTCCCCCACTTTTTTTTCTTCTTTTTTTTTTCTTCTTTTTTTTTTTTTTTTTAATGAAATCTAGGCCTCACATGTCTGTGTTCCCCAAGTTTTTTACAGGGGTTTTCCCCTCTGGAACTGGTACTATTTTATCTCCAGTCTAAATCATTGTACTGGCAATTCACCTTCCTCCCTTTTGCTCTCCTAGCACCCCTCAACATACACAATTCCCTATGGTGAGGCTATGTCCAAAATCAGCAAAGAGTGAAATTGTGTAACAACAAATTTACAAAAATTTGTTTCTATAAAAACAAAGGACTCTATATCTTCAATACCTGTATTTGGAGAGGAGAGAATGTTTCCAATTAGATCTACTCTAATCCCAAGGGACTGAATGTTCATTAGTAGTTAGGCCGTGTTAGGTGCAATCTTCAGTCGTATCTTTCAGTTGAGTTTCATCTGAAAGGAATCCCATTTATTTGCCTAAAACCACTACACAACAAGAACTGAAGTGCTGCAACTAGGAATGAATGAGAGATTTCTTTCAAAAGTACACTCCTGATCCAAATTAAAATGTTACTCTAGATGCATCTGTATCTGCTGCTTCACACAGAAAGCAGGTCAGTAACATGTCCTTAAGTCAGGAGGAAATAATTCCCCTCCAGTTTCTGCTCATCTACTTCAAATTTGAAATGGGTAGGTTTTTTTTCTCCTTTCTCTATTGTCTCATAGCTGTTGACTATGTAATTTTCAGTTACATCCTACTATATAAATGTGTATATCAAACATTAATAAATCTGTCCATCTGTCCACACAGCCGAGTTTACAAACATACAGGGGAAAAACAAAATACAAACATTAAGCCCAAATCCACAAATGCTATCCCACAATTACAGTCTTAAAAACAGGAAGAAAAATTGTCTGAAAGCTGAATAAGGAGGTAACTAGTTCTGGCAACTAAAAAATAAACAAAATGATTGGCTTTACAAAAATACTGGAATCTATGACCAAGGTGAGATAGAGTTCATGTTAAAGGTGAGCAATTTCAGAATGTGAGTTTATTACCTTTCCCAAATTACACTCAAGACACTCAAGGTGCGTCCAAGAAAACAAATTAATAAACAAACAAAAACCCACAACACAGCAAAACAAACAAACAAAAATAATCACAAAAGTCATGGCAACTTATGGTCCTTTATAGGCCTGAAAAGTGAAGTGAATCCATTAAGATGCCACTAAGATGTTTAGAGAACTTGACGTATGAAGAAAGGCTGAATGAACTGTTTGTTCAGTCTAGGAAAGACCAGAGGGGAATCTCATCTCACAGAATCACAGAATCACAGAATGTCTAGGTTGGAAGAGACCTACAAGATCGCTGAGTCCAACCTCTGACCTAACACTAACAAATCATCCACTAAACCATATCCCTAAGCTCTACATCTAAACGTCTTTTAAAGACCTCCAGGGATGGTGACTCAACCACTTTCCTGGGCAGTCTATTCCAGTGACTAACAACCCTTTCAGTCAAGAAGTTTTTCCTAATATCCAACCTAAACCTCCCCTGGCCCAACTTTAGCCCATTCCCCCTCGTCCTGTCACCAGGCACGTGGGAGAATAGACCAACCGCCACCTCACTACAGCCTCCTTTCAGGTACCTGTAGAGTGCAATAAGGTCGCCCCGGAGCCTCCTCTTCTCCAGGCTAAATAGTCCCAGCTCCCTCAGCCGCTCCTCGTAAGACTTGTTCTCCAGACCCTTCACCAGCTTCGTAGCCCTTCTCTGGACTCACTCAAGCACCTCCATGTCCTACTTGTAGTGAGGGGCCCAAAACTGAACACAGTACTCGAGGTGCGGCCTCACCAGAGCCGAGTACAGGGGGACAATCACTTCCCTGGACCTGCTGGCCACGCTGTTTCTTATGCAAGCCAGGATGCTGTTAGCCTTCTTGGCCACCTGAACACACTGCTGGCTCATATTCAGCCGACTGTCAACCAATACTCCCAGCTCCTTCTCTGACAGGCAGCTTTCTATCCACACATCTCCCAGCCTGTAGCTCTGCTTGGGGTTGTTGTGCCCCAGGTCCAGAACCCGGCACTTGGCCTTGTTGAACTTCATACCATTGGCCCATCGGTCCAGCCTGTCCAGATCATCTTGCAGAGTCTTCCTATCCTCGAGCAGGTCGACACATGCACCTAACTTGGTGTCATCTGCAAACTTACTGAGGGTGCACTCGATCCCCTCATCCAGATCATCAATGAAGATGTTAAAGAGGACTGGCCCCAGTACCGAGCCCTGGGGGACTCCACTAGTGACCGGCCTCCAGCTGGATTTGATTCCATTCACTAAGACTCTCTGGGCCCGGCCATCCAGCCAGCTCTTAACCCAACGAAGCGTGCGCCAGTCCAAGCCATGGGCAGCCAGTTTCCTGAGGAGAATGCTGTGGGGAATGGTGTCAAATGCCTCAGACTTTTGTTTCTAAGATGTAGGTACAAGAAAAGGAGGGGATACTATTTTTCCAAGGATGTGAAGACAGAGCAAGAGTTAACAGGCACGAGTTGCTTACGGGAAATGCTACCTGTCTATAAGAAAATATTATTCATTATGCAAACAATTAAACACTAGAAAAGGTTGCCCAGACAAGTGGTGAAATCTCTTGCCACTGAAAATATTCAAGAGTCAGCTTGGCAAAGTCAAGCCTATGGCCCTGCCTTGAACTAAATGTTGATCTCCAGAGGTCCCTTCCTCACCCAGGTTTTTGCGTGATTCTATGACCTGAGTAATAAAAAATGTATACATACAAGTGGAAAAAAAAATCCCCTTTGGAATGCTGAAGTGTTGCAATTTGTGCATTCTTTTACTTTAAAAGTAAAAAGCAGTCTGCATTCCTAGAGACATACAACAAACAACATATACTTAGGCATAAGGGTTACATGAGACACTGTAGGCAGAATCAGCCTTGCCCTCCTCTCCTCTCTCCGAACAAAGACATTGGGGGAATAATGTGAAAAATTGAAAGACTGGTCATTTAGTAATAGACTAGAGAATGGGCCTGCCTTTCAGCTGCAATTATATGAGGGACAATTTGAAAAGAGTTTGAATTTCCTTTGCTTTCAGACTTTCTAAAGAAAGAAAACACTCTGAGGTTGTGCTTTGTAACTTGACTTTGGTCATGGCAATGGCCTACTGCACACTTCCAAAGTAAAGAAGATTCAGCCATCATCTTTTTTCATTTATATTTGGTCTATTCTGGACACCTGTGGACTCACGGACAAGGGCAGAATGATGGCTGCTCAGGAATTGCTTCTGATATGGAAGCTACTGGTCACAGTCTTCCATATTTGTTTCTTAGAGTGATCAGTGACCTTTTTTTTTTTCTTTCTTCTTTTTTCTTTTTTTTTTCTTTTTTTTTTTTTTTTTCCTGTAGGTCGATTCAACTTTATCTTGTGTTTTTCTTCCTTTAAATATTTAAAGTATTTCCTCATGATATACCACTTAAATACTGGTGGTTGCCAACACTTGCCTAACTAGCTTTGTATAGCTTTCCAAACACTCAGTGAAGTGAGTACAAGAATGAGTCAGATGATTCAGTAATATAAACTGGAAACCTATTTTGTATTGCTTTTTCCTCAAAGCTGTGAACTGGTTGTTTAAACATAGCTAAGGCCAAATTAAATCACCACCCAGCATCTGAGTTAGAAGAGATTTTAACAGCACATGGCATAACTAAAAATAAATAAATAAATAAATCTTGAAACTAATGTAATATTTTTGTAGAATTCAAAACTCTGCTACAAATCACAGCTTTGATTCATTGCCATATTAATAACTTTTTAGTATTAATATAAATGGATCTACACTGTTGAATTGGGATGTTGTATGTCATATAACACACTGGTCAAAACTGAGAAATATGTAGAAAATACAGGTAAACCCAGGAGGTTTTCTCCTTAAGATGCTGTGCTATTACTAGTTCACCTTTTAAATCTGCATTAAAGCTACTGAAAACAAAAACAAAACAAAACAAAACAAAACAAAAAGCAAGCACTCTATTTACTAAAGGCCACCCACAGTCTATTCCTGTGCATAATAAAGGCAGCTTCCCAGTGAGTAAAGAAGCTTCTTTCTGCAACCAGAATTTACAGTTTTCCACTGGGTGGCAACCTAGGATCCAGCAACAGAATGAACAGCTTTCTCCAGAGGACCACCAGAACGAGAAATCCACCACTGCGAAGGGTTACCTGAAGTTTTTCCTTCTGTTGCTGTTGCAGTTGCCATGCTATGAACATGAGAAAAAAATGAAACCTCGAACAATGGTGAATGATTGCCTCATCAGGTTGGATGAGGTTCAAATAAGTACTAACATACCCTAAAAAAATCCCATTTTGTGTTTAACTGTTTTTCTGTGATTTGTCTTCATAGTGTCATGAAATATGAACTACAGTTGCCATTAGAAGTACTTGAAAGTAATGCTGATTTCTGGTAAGCATACATCATAAATACAATTCTGCAAGTTATTTTAGAAAATAACAATAATAATAATAATAGTCATTTGAATTTGTAGTAGGAAACTGTAAGATGCAAATGTTGGGGGGGGGGGAGGGGAGAACACCAAATCTTATGTCTCTGATTTGTTTAAAATGCAGAATGCAATTTCTCTTTCAAAAAATGAGAGGAGGAGCCAGATTAGAGAGAGAGAAGGAGAAAAAAAAAAAAAAAGAAAAAAAAAAATCACATAGGCATTTTTTCCAGAAAACAAAAAACAAACAAACAAAAAAAAAAAAAAAAACAAAACAAAAAAAAAAAAAAAACAGGGAATTATATATAAATTTGAGCTCTTTGCACTGTATGAAATTAAGAAAAAAATGTTTCTACAGTGGGGAAGCTCCTAAGACTTGGAAAATTTCTGCTATAACCTCTGGATCTCAATTCCCAATTCTGAATGATTACTGAAAAACAGGACATTGCATAGTGTTGACGGCAAGGGTGACCTCGAACATTAGATGATATTGTTTTATATTCATTTGAGTGCCCATCAATATCTTTTTTTTTTTTTTTTTTTTCACTGTTTCACTGCAGTATCATGGACAAGAAGTTAGAATACTTCTTGAAAAAATATCTCTACTCAGCAAGCTCCAATCTAGTAGCAGCAACCACCATCTAAAGTTAGCCAGCAAGAACTTGTTAAAAACATAATACTACATGTTCTCCCTCTTCTTCCTTTGGTATTGTCTCCCAGTTCTTGGCAATTTATAGAAAGCATAATTAAATCATAATTTCATCAATAGTCGTCGATGAATTCTTCCATTATCTTGTCTAGCTTTTCTTTGAACCCAGGTACGCTTTTTGTTTCCACACTATCTCAGCACAGTGATGCTGTGATTTAACTATATGCTCTGTGAGTAAATATCTTTATTTTTAAGTCAGCTGGACTGAGATCATTTATTGTTGGCAACTGTGAAGAACTATTACCTATTCACCTTTTTTGGCAGTTTATGAGCTGGAAATCTGTTTTGGGGTAAGATCTCCAAATCCTCCAGGAAAGTGATCTAATTTAAACAGAGCCATAGTGTCTCAGAAGAACCTATAATTGTCACTATTCTCTTGGTGTCCTTGTGTGGTATTTTTTTTGTTGTTGTTTGTTTTGTTTTGTTTTGTTTTGTTTTGGAGGCGTGGGTGCAGTGGGCAGTGGGGAGGTGGAAAATGTCTCAAGATAACAGGAACACTAATTTTAACGCGGCATAACATAATAGCTTTTCATGTATATTTGTCAAGGGTTATTTTCATTATGACTATTTTGGTGCTGGATTTTTTTTGTTTGGAAACAAAATTTTCCAGCAGAAAGTTGTTTATAACCTTATCAAGATCTAATTTGTTTGGTCTGGTAACTAAGGTAAAAGCAGAAAAATATATATTTTTAATTTTACTAAATGTAAAGTTTTACAGAACAGCAATGATATTTAGAGACAGATGTGGGTAGTAAAGATATCATGCTTTACTGGAATTCTGGCTTTCCGGGTGCTTCTCTGTTCCCTTCAAACACAAGCCAACTTCAAGACTTTTAGTATAATTTCCCATAGCTGGAACTTACATTTGACAATGTCAGTCCGCAGGCTTATCTTCCCCAGATGGAAGCTGACTTCAGGGTGAAATCTCTACTTTTGTCTAATCATCTCAACAGATTTCAGTTGATGGATTTCATTTATCCCCCAGGTTAATCTCCCCATAATTAATTCAGCTGCGGAATCTATCTAAATTCATGTGTCTCCTGAAAAGCAGAGAGATGTCTCTCACCAGTAGAGTGAATTTAGCTATGTTCAACATGTTCCTGACAAAAAATAATAATAATAATAAATAAGTAAAATCTTACTACAGTATCTGTGTGTACCTCTTTGTTGCAGACTGACAGGTGAGGTTGCATTACTCACAGATAGACAAAAGTTTAAATGTACAAGCTCAGGACAATGTTACATGCATATAAAAAATGAGAAAAATGAATGTGGTGCAAAATTACGCTGCTCAAATGAGACTCACTAGGACATGAGTTGTCCTGTCCCTTGAGAAAGAATTTGTTCCTGCCCTATGAAATGATAATCTTGGTTATGCGGAACAATACTAACTGCTAATTTTTCTATACTCATGGTCTATTTCCTGTTTATGGAAAGGGAAAAATGTCAATGTTAATCCCATTCAGTTTAAAATTTGATGGAAGTATTAGAGAAAACTGCTCATTTGAACAACAAGTGTAGGATCTTTTTCACATATGGCTTCTTTTCATGTCTTCCACTCTAATTTGTGTACACAGCTGAGACGAGGGTTTTTCCTGTCATGAGCATCTGTTTGACTCATAGTATGTTCTCTGTCTATCTCTGTGAATCGTTCCAATGGCAGTGCTGAAGCATCTGCCGCAGTGGCTCTTTCTCTACAGTGGAGTTCAAATCTCCTGCAGACGAATTTGAAAGAAGGATGTAGGGAAAAGCAATTCATTGAGCTTCTGCTGATGTTCACAAAATTCGTTTTTCTTTTACCTTCAGTGGTCATCTTCTGGTGACTGAGTATGGTGCACAGTGTTACACCTTTAACTACAGCTCCCTGAGGCCCAGGGTAGAAGCAGCCCATTTCTGTAGTCTCTTTCTGAGTTATGACATGCTTGGAATTCTTTCTGCTTGTCCTTTTATGTTGCAAACCTTTTTCCATCTGACTTGCATGTTCTTATGGGCATGATTCAGGCCATCTAAGCCATGCAGCTCCTCTGCACTGATCTTGGCTCACTCCCAGTGATTACAATGGATAGAAACAGGCAGTTGACAAGCACTAGTCAGAATGTGGCACACTCCATTGACTATGCAGTCTGAAGGAGTCCAGATAAGACACCTCAATTTTACATAGCTTAAAACGTTACTTGAATTTCACTCCCAAAACAAAGTCTTCTTTGTATACTAAAATATGGCATTATAAAGATAAGAAACCAAAAGAATTAACTGTATTGACTGAAGCATGAGCTGAATTTTTTTTTCAATCTTTCTCAAGTGTCTAAGCAACTTTTTGATGTTCTACCAAAGTTTTTTATTCCTCAAATATATTCCCCTTTACTAAGAAATTAAAAGTTGAGAAGAGGTGGCACAGGCTACCTATCAGCTCTTGAAATGGCTAGGAAAAAATTCTCCTTTGAAACACTAATTCTCTAGATATAAAAATATGGGTTTAAAGTTAAATGAGTACTGCCAAGATCTCCAAGTACAGTCTGTGCTGTCAAAAGGCTGAAGGGCAGAACTCCAGAATGAGCTTTCATTGGTTTGGATCATAGTCAAATCTTTCCTGAGCTAGATATGCATGAAATCAAGAGCCAGTTGCCCTGATCTTGGAATTGCTGTTCAAGGAACTGAGGAAAATATAGTGATAATCTTCAAATATAAAAGACTTTTTCTCAAAAAATAACTGTAATGATTTATTCTTTCTTTCTCCATTAGCTGCTCTTCAGAACTCTTGTATGGTTCAGTACTGCTCTTCTACCATATGGTACCACCACCTGTTAACTGACCACATCTATAATACTTTTGAATGAAAAATGAAACATCCTTATATCAAAAGATTTTATTTATTTGATTTTTTAATTAGTTTTTTATTACTTCAAACAGCTTCTCTGCAAGGATTTCAGGATGCACTAATAATATACTATTCTTCTCTGAGTAGAATATAACATGCTGTTTTGATGTTTGAAATGAAAGCAATAATCTTAGGTATCTGCCATGATATCTTTGTAGCTTCCAGAATTATTTCACTAAAAAAAATAAAAAATAAAAAATAAAAATGCAGTTTTATTAGACTGCTACATAGGATAGGCTTATTACTTCCTCTGTTACTGCTGTCCTTATGTGTGATTCAGAGAAGATTTTAAAGACATCAGGATATGAAAGTGAGACATATTAATAGGAGGATGAGTAGAAACATACTTGCGTACAGAAACATAATGTTCCCTCAAATATTGTTGTCGTCATATTTCATAAAACGACATGAACATACCAATTTTCATAACACTATATTAGAACTGGAGATTTAAGACCTGAGTTCTAGATGCTATAACCTCTCCTACAGAGAAAATCATAGATTTTCTATGATAAAATAGGCTTAGGAAATATAGGGAAAATGAAAGGAAAGTTTTATATTCTTTCCAAAATCACTCTAAGTCTCTCCAGATCCATTACTAATTTTATTTAACCTTTACAAACAAACAACTTCAAAAAATTATGCAAAACATAAAATTTTATACCTTATTCAAGAATATATTTTGTCTTTGACCAAAGTTACTGACAAAGAGCTAGTGTTGCTTGGTCCTGCACACTTTTATCCCAAAGTTACCTTCATACATCAGTTTAACCGGAAGACCAGCATTATCAAAAAATGATCAGCACTGCTATATATAGATCAAATTTATTTTGGTAAAATATCTCAAAGACTTAAGCATAATGGGTTTGGATCAACCTCCCAGGTTTAACACCCAGTGTTTAGGGTATTTTGGTTTTTCATCTCAGTGTAGATATATTTTTGCTGAAAAACATCTAAGATTCTAGATGTTTTATACTTGGATAATATAAATTCTACCACTACCTTTAGATGTCTACACTGATGCTCTTCATAGCCAATGGAGAGAAACAAGACCTTCTAGGAATTTCTATCCAACTACTTAAAGATTGAATGAATTGAGTCCTGCAAAGGCCCACATATTACTTTACTGAGAAAGGACAAAAGGCCAATTCAGGTATGCATTTCTTCACACGCATCTGGAATAGAAGAGATGAAGAATACCAAAAATTTCAACAGTGCAAGCTCTTACTAACATAAGACATTAATGTTCACAAAGCATGTGTTTAAAAACTAATGTGACAGAGACTCAACCCTCAGATTCCTTTGGTAGATACTTATTAGGAAGAGCAGTATTACACAGCAGGATGCTATAATGCAATTCCTCCTCCTGCAGGCATATTTTTTTCTTAAACATACATAATGAGTCCTAGCAGTCTGGTGGAAGGGCTTGCTGGTACTTACGTCTTTTACAAGACATGCAGCAAAGGGGTCTCTTTTACTTAGGAAAGATTAAACTCAAAACATCACTTAGAATATATTAAAGATGCAAATGCATTAAATGGGCTAGCAAAACATCATTACATTTCTGTGTGAGATACCACACCTTCATAATAAAAATTCTTTCTGAATCAAAGTGTCTTCAATTTGGTTTTGTCACTCAATGAACTGTCAAAAATGAGTTAACATCACTGATTTCTAAATTTGCAGCTTTCGTTAATTCAGTGCAATTTTCCCCAAGTGCCTGCATGTGGACAAGTACTGAACTTAGACCTTGAGAATGCAGTGTTAGAACAGCAACAGCTACAACAAAATGATCACTTTAATGAATGCAGGCCAACTTGTGCTTCCCATCATAAAATCCTAAAGGAATACAAGAAACTGAGCTGCTAAGGTAGGTAAGAAATCAGAACTTTTATGAAAAAGACCAGACAACCCTGTATTTTTGAAGTAGATGCTCATGGACTCACAGTTGTGACTGGCATATTAGTTTTACTTCATTAAAGAGAAAATAATTATTCTTTTAACTATAAAAGCAGCAAGAATAATTTGATACAATTGGAAAGAATAATACTAATTTACAGAATAAATAAAGTGAACTGTCATTCTTTGAATGCATTAATAAAATTATATGAACACCAATTTATCAACTGTATTACATAAATGACATTAATGAAATGAGACTTTACACATAATCATTTACAGAATATCCACCAAAATAGGACTACAAAGCAAAATTGCTCTTATATAGCAATATAAGAGCTTAGAACAGCTTACTGCAAACTTCACAATTAGACATATAGAAAAAAACAGTGATTTTCTCATATGACTCCCAACCAATTTCCAGATTTCTAAAATCAATCCTGATTTAGGATAACAGAAGTAACTAAGCCTGCTGTGGAGATGTAATAAAAAAAATAAATAAATAAACAGCAGAATCTTAAGTTTCACTAGTATAGATACACTCAGTGCAAGATGCTAATTGTAAATCTGACCTACAACTGTGTTGAGAGGAAAGTTGTTAGCTGACAAAACATACCTTTACAAAGACAGAAAGGAAAACCTGCAAATGCTGAAGTGCTGAACACTTGCACAGTCATAAGTACTCAAAAGTTTCCTGACTGGACTAGTAAGCCTGCAGTATTTATTCAGGACTGCTGTGAACATTACAGTGAAAGAGGACCCCTGAGAAGATTTTTCACAACCCAAAATATTGTTTAAATAATTCAGTGAGAACTGTTGAATTAGAATGCCATGGCTAGAGGAGATAAATACTTTGCATTTAAAAAGATAAAATGCTTCAGAACGTCACTGTGCAAGGCATCTTATTGTAAAATATCACTAAACATATTACTTGTTTAGTAATTACATATTACTTGAAAGGTATAGTGTATATGAAGGTTTAATCCAATTAGATTGTATTTCATTTATAAGAACTTCAGTGAGGCACAAATACACAGATCTTCTGTCATGTATATTCGTATTTATTTTACGTTAGGCTTATTTTTGAACTATGCAGCATCGAGTTTTCATTGGTAATAATGTCAAACCTTACTATACAAAAAAAAAAAAGAGATGACATTTTTTGCCTCCATTGTTGCATTTCATAAACTATGGTAAAGTGGCCCTGAACTCCCTAGGAAAACTTTTAATAGTCAACAGTTCTCTAATGCTAAATTCTGGAGTAATCTGTGGGTTTTTGTTTGTTTGTTTGTTTGCTTTATGGCTGTGTAAAATGAAAGAACAAAACACTACAAAATGAAGGTATTATAAAGCCAGAATTCAAACTTTTAGAATACCCTTGGTCACTGTTCTTTCTCTTGTCTATCTTTCAGACTATAAATGCCAGCAGTTATTCAACACAGCTCAAATCACGCTTTTCAGTTTAAAAGACAATACATTTTGTAAATCATTACCAACTTATTAAAAATAAATTCACTCAGCATTAGAACCCTTCCATTATAACTCCTGCTGTGCATGACAAAGGACAAACAGTACAGAAAACTAAGCATTTTTTCAAGTAAACAGAAGGATAGCCAGACCATTTTTTTGACGCTAATCAAATGCAAAAACAACTGACAGACGGTTCTGAATTTCAGCTTTTACATACACTACATAGTTTTTATACAACATATTATCAAACCACTATTTTTCTTTCTTCTTTTTTTTGCCTTTCTCTGGAATAGTTCAGATTATGTCCTCCCCTATAATTCCCAAATTCATTAAGATAACCTAAAAATAATATTTCAAGTTTATCAAAAAAAAAAAAAAAAAAAAAAAGACAACAAAAAGTTAGTTGCAGAAAAACAGCAACTAGACAAATATCATTATTTTATTATTGAATTACATGTTGATGACAAAAATAGAAATGTCTTTTGTTTTCTGTGATGACAGAAAAAAATTGTCATAAGACCCTCTCATTTTTCTCACAACAAAAATAGGATCAATATCAACTTAATGGTGTTTCTTTTTGGGCGTGTGGGTGGGAGTGGTAAAACTAATGGCATTGCTGATTAGATATCGAATATAACCTGAAACCAGCACTTTTCCAAATGTAAGTTTATAAATTGTAATGAAAAAAATCTTCTGAATTCAGGGAGGACGTTTGGAGCTACATATTCCTACAGGTTAAATGTCCTGATTCTTCATTATAGCCCAGGTGCTCTAAGTTGGTGACCTCTCTTCCAAGTATCCCCCTAAGGGGGCAGCAGCAGTTCAAAACAAAAATATTTCAGACTAAAGGCATTTGGATTTCTTTCAATGGGAGGTCAAAACAAAACTGTAAACAATTCTGATTCCAATTCCTATTCTTGGAATGCTAGGCTTGTTTTGGAATGCTGTTGGTGCTAAGATTTCATGAGTTCATGAGAAGACTGAAAATTCACTGTTCTGGGGCAGGCATTGCCAAATTTGCCAATTGTGAGAAAACACAAATTTACAGTTACTTTTCTCTAAGCATCTGTTGTTGGTCCTTGTTGACAATGGCATATTATGCAAAGCAGTAAAACCCACAGTTGGCTATTCTTACATTTCAATTTGCTCAGGCACTTTTTTTTGCTATAGGTTGCAAGTGGTGCCTTTGATGGTAGTTTCACCTCTGCCTCATTATAATGTGAGTGCTAGCTCAAATAGAAGAAAACTAAGAGGAATTCATTATATCTCTTTCTATCACCATTTATCTGCTTCTGTTGGCTAAGAACTAATTTGGGATTGAACTCTCGTTTCAGAATATTTAAGAGTCTAAGGAGAGAATTCATTCCCCAGCATAAGAGCTGTGCTAAAGCTAAACATTTATTTGATGATAGATGCTTATTATAATCATTTTCTAACAGCTTGTTCAGCAATTAAAATCAATCAGGCTGTTTAATTCTTCTTAATTTGGATACTTTTGATATGTGTTTCATATGAAACTCTTCCTTCCAAACTTGATTAGCTGTTTTTAATAATCCCTATTACTTTTGAGTCCTTCAACATGCATAATTTTACTATTTCCTTCTCTGACATCTATTTTTGTTTCAGTGGAATCACTGGTCTCAAGATGTTAAGTCTGCATTCAGCTCTCCTCTGTGGACTTTTAATTTATCCAAGTTCATGTTGTAGCCATGTGCTCTGGACAACCAAAAATGTATACATGTCAGTTAAACCACTTCATGAATGAGAAGAAATCTGGTAAAAGGGCTGGAAGGCAGGTCCTGTGAGGAGAGGCTGAGAACACTTGGGTTGTCTACTCTGGAGAAAAGGCTAAGAAGCGACCTCATTGTCCTCTACAGCTTCCTGAGGAGGGGAAGCAGAGAGGGAGGTGGCTGTCTCTTCTCTCTGGTAAATGATGTCAGGACATGCAGGAATGGCAAAAAGCTGTGTCAGGGGAGGTTTAGACAGAACATTAGGAAAAATTTCTGTACCGTGAGGGTGGTGAAACACTGGAACAGACTTCCTAGCAAGATGGTTGATGCCCCATGCCCCATGCCTGTCTGTGTTCAAGAGGCATTTGGATAATGTCCCGATTAATATGTTGTAACTTTTGGTTAGCCCTGAAGTGGTCAGGCAGTTGGACTACAGGATTTTTGAAGGTCCCTTCCAACTGAATTCTTCTCTTCTCTTAAATTACATTAATGCAGCAGTTTAGGGATTCTTATTTCAGTTTTGATAAAAGTGTGAACCTACACCATGTAACAGGCTAGACTCAGAATAAGTTCTAGTTTCAGAATCAAGGGACAAATTGTCATGATATTATGGTTATTTAAAATATATATATGCATTAAGCAAAAAAGGAAGCAGCTGAAGCATATGAAATGTAAACTATTAGGAAACCTTTCATTTAAATAATACCCTCTTTTCTATTTTTTGACCTTTTCCCATCCAGTCTTGATAATCTCTTAGGTGGTATGAAATATGGCAAAAGATACAAGATTTATCTGAGATATGATATTACAGCTAGCCGTTAAAACCCTAAACTAAAAAATGCACAGAGGAGAAAGAAGAGAAGCAAAGACATATATATATATATATATTAACATAGCCATCTTCTGTCTCCAGGGCTTATTGCTACTTGCAGTTTTAAACACAGATACAGCAAACATTCTTAGTAATCTCTTCAGGTACTGATACACAGGCACCAGTATTATGTAGCCTATGGAAAGGCCAAAATTTCAGTCATCAACAGCTATGGTACATGATTTTTAAATAGAAAGCAAAACCAGAGAGAGATGAAGAATGTCAAAACAGATAAAATCAATTTACTTTTAAGTAGTGTGAACAATACAGATTTTCCCCTCCTCTCCCTGAGTTGCCAGGAACACTGCACAGACAAATTCACTAAGAGTGTGTGTGTGTGTGTGTGAAAGAGAGAGAGAGAGAGAGAGAGACGGATGATGTCTGCTCACGTCATTATGGCTTCTAAAATGTCACAGTATCCTGGGATCATGAGAACAGAAGTTGAGCAACACAAGGTTTAGATAATTCTAGATTCAGAATCAGAAGGCTGAAGGAGCTCTTAAGAAACCTCGGTATCTCTAAGGAAAAATAGTTTTTTGCTGCATTATTTCCCAGTACCTTGCTCTGCCTGTTCTTAAACATCCTCCTGCAGGCAAATGCCAGACCCCAAACCACCAGTTTTTGTTGCTTATCATCCTCACCACTAGAAATCTCTCCCAAACATTTTCATGCCATAATTTACATGTTACGTGTCCTAAACATTATAGAAACAGATAATAGATACTTTTCTTCCCCTTAGCAACAGCCTGCTTGCACTTTGCTTTTTCTCCCATCACTCTTTCTTTTCCAGATTAAACAGATCCAGGTATTTCATTCCTCTTATTTTAAATGAGTTTCCTAGGTTCTTGATTGCTCTCATAATGTTCCTGGGAATACTTTTCAAGTTTGCCACAATTTTCCTGAAAAAATCTGTAACTGGCTTATGCTGAACTTCATCAAGATGATTTTGAACCACTTGCCCTATTTTTTGTATTTGTATTCATTTTGTCCCTTCTAAATTGTTTTGTCTGCACAGTGGTTAGGATCATTACCTCCAATCTATGTTCCCAAAGCCTGACATCTTAATTTCTCTTCAAAATATCCTAAGACACCATCATGTCCAATGCTGCTGCTAATGCAATCAACTGGCTGATTCATTCATTGATCCATTCCAACTGTCATTTTCCAGCACAATATGTAGGGCAGATTAGGAACCTTTCTTGCTTGAACACATTCTCCTCGTGTTTAAATTTGCAGAATTTGTTTGTTTAAGTGTGTTGAAAGTGTTTCTGAGACACAGTCTGACTTTCCATAACTCAAAAGAGTACTTCAGGCACCTCACATCATGATATAGTATACAAGTAGAGGTGTTGAGTTGTGAAAACTAATCTACAGGTCTCAGCTCCAGCTGATAACCTAGAGCAACCCAGAGTGTTCTGCTCTTCTGGTTTTAATCATCTCTCTCTACTTCTAAATTTTATCCACATAATACTGTTAACTCTTTCAGAAAGTTAACATTAAAATTTAGAGACAAAGTCAATATAAAAATTATATATATTTTTAAACAAAAATAAAATAGCTTAGTAAGGAAATGTGTAAGTTAAATTAAGATCAAGGAGGTATTTCATTTAAGATATGGAATTCTTGTCACCATCTACATCTTTAGGTTGAGCCACAAATAAATTGTGCTAATTAAATATTTTAATCATATAAAATTACTTTTAAAAAACACTGTAGTCTAGAATCTAATGAGACGTTTCATTGATGTACAAGAGCTGAAGCTTCTAATCATACTTCTTAAAATATAAGTGTAATAATAGTAACAATATAATAATATAATGACCAAAATATAATAGTATTGTATAATAAGTTTTGAAAATATAAAACGTATTAATAGTAAGACCATACGCGTATAAAAATAAGAATACAAAAAACTTATTCTTAGGAAATCCGTAATTACAAGATGCTTACTTCAAATTCTTACGGAAACATTTGGTAGGAATACTACAGCTGATTTGGGGAAAAGCAGGAAAATAAAAGCCAGGATGTAATGTTGAAATTAAATCTGAAATACAGATATCTAAGAAAGGATAATTAATCCTGAGAAGACTGTTGACAAATAAGGACAATGAATGTATCAAGGGTCAACGACTTATTGGGCCTTAGTGCTTGCAAAGCATTGGACTACCCAAGTTGACAAACAAAAGCAGATCTGTAGCTGTTTGCTGAAAGGGTTTCTACTGTTTTCTTAGATATCATTAATCAATATATTATATCTCCTACATAACCTACTTAGAGATGACTGAATCATAAAATCATAGAATTATTTAGGTTGGAAAAGACCTTCAAAATCATTGAGTCCAATCATCAAGCTGACCTGCTGCGTACCATCCCTAAACCATGTCTCTCAGTGCCACATCCATATTCTTAAATAGAATCATTGAATCACTAAGGTTGGAAAAGACCTACAAGATCATCTGGTCCAACCAATCACCCTATTACCAATGTCACCAACTAAACCATGCCCCTAGGCACCAGGGGATGGGGACTCCACCACTTCCCTGGGCAGCCTGTTCCATGCTTGACCACCCTCTCCTTTTCTGCACGGCAGCTTTACAGTCATTCTACCCCAAGCCCTGCATCAGGTTGTTGTGACCCAAGTGCAGCACCCAGCATTTAGCCTTGCTGAGTGACTTGCAACTGGACTCAGCCAATTGACAGCCTATCCAGATCCCTCTGCAGAGCTTTCATACCTTCAGTGGTCCTGCCTAACTTGGTATTGTCTGCAAACTTACTGAAGGCACATTTGATTCCCTCATCCAGATCACTGATAAAAATGTTAAGCAAAACTGGACCCAGTGCTGAGCCTTAGTGACTGGCTGCCAAGAGGATTAGATTCCACCATGACTCCCAGCCATCCAGCCAGTTCTTAACCCAACAAACAGTACAACAGTACACCTGTCCATGCCAGAGGCAGCCAGTTTCTCCAGGAGAATGCTGTGGCAAACAGCGTCCAACACTTTACTAAAATCTAGGTAGATAGCTTCATCAACAGCTTCATCTACTAAGCCTATAATCTTATTCTCATATAAGGAGATAAGGTTAGTCAGGCAGGACCTGCTTTTCATAAACCCATGCTGAAGATGCAGACTGTCACTGCCTGATCTGATTAGTACCAGCTATCTCCCACTTTACTAACACACCTTTACAGCCTTTACCCACTTTCTTTGATACTACCTAACCTTGGTAACAAGAGCACGATCTTTATAAAACATAACTGCAAAAAAACTCTTAATATTTTCATCTGTCACCACAAGAAGTTCAGATAAATGCTTTTTTTCTTTATGAGAGCAATAAAGCAAAAACACAGATATAATTTCTCTGAAAATCCATCTGACATTTACAAATGATAGTGTCTTGTAAGTTGTGAAACATCGATTCCAGAGATATGCATCCAGGAGCCCAGCAGTTTATTTTTATCTCTTCTTTGCCATTGCTACTGAGTGATGTCTCCCAGGCTAGTGCATACATAAAACAATATATGTGTTTCACCTTTAAAACATTTTATCTCGGTGTCTTAACTTACAGTGCTCTCCTGAGACACCACATATATTAAGAGATTAGTTCATTCTTCAGAGCCAGAGAAAGTTTTAAGCAAACAACTTGTCTGATATCACAAACTCTGTATTAAAAGGAGCACTTTATAAAGATCATCCTTGAAAAGACAAATCCATATCCAGTTTTTCCAACTATATTTTTTAAATGCCAGTCCATCTTCTCCTAACCAGTGTATGGTTAAGCTCCATAAATTTGAAGCAGAAATGTCTGAGAAACAGTAATATTCTTTTTTCTTTAAAACATAAATACAGGGAGATTTTTAAAATTCTGTTTATAGATGAGGCCTGAGAGAAGGAAACCCATGCTGACTTGTTTTCCAAATGGGCTTTGACATATACCCAGAGAAACAATGCACTTGACTCCACTTGTCTAATTTAGAGCAATGAGAAATACAGAAGAAAAGACAAAAGTGATTGAAAAAGGTACCTTCTTACAACATTTTCTCCATTCCAACACGGGAGTCCATCAGCAGCTGCCAACTCATTACCGCACAGCTGATCAGCCAGCCCGCCGTAAAAGGCTCTGTAGAGCCGGAGGTGGTTGATAAATTCTCTGCACAGAGGAACACAGGAAACAATAAACAGTGTCAATCAATAACATTAAGTAGTTATGCTGTTGTGCATTTCTACAAGAAGATACAGAATATGCTTTTTCTAACGTTCTCTCTTGGTTCCAATGATGTTTCAAATCAATTTGTCAATTTCTTATTACCTAAGTTAGATTCTCTCTGACACATTTCAGTAGTTTACAGGGTTGATGCTCTTATTGTCAAAATTAAACAATTTATTCATGCTCTGGAACAGGAGTTATTTCCCTCCGTCCTGAAATTTTCTTGCATAATTTTGATACAGCTTGCAATGCTACACTTGTACAAATGTAATAAAAAATGATCCAAAGGAAATCATAGCAAATAAAAAAACAGGTGTATATTAATGTCATCTGTTTTTCAGTGCTACCAACTAGTCTCCTACACAGTCCTACAAATACTAGAAAGAGTATTGGCTAGAGTTATGGAGTAATTCAAGATTTAAGTAGGATGGGTTTAAGATGTAGATGTTAAATATTTAGTGGATATTTAAATTACTGTCTGAAAAAAGACATCAATTTTATCATGTTATGCTGCTAAGTTATAAATTATGTATTGCTATTTTAAAGAATTGCCAAGTTTCCCAAAGCTAATGATAAGGTTTTACACTTAAATCAACATAAATGAATGACTTTTTAGTTTGTATGCTTGTAACTGGATTGTGATATTTCTGTTTATAAACTGTTTGCTTATGTATTGAAAATCTCTTCCTGGGAGACCCATTCCTGCTGTGAAAAATTAAAATACTTATTTATTCTTGTTTTGAGCATCACAGTATACTGAGTTATCTATGACCTGCAGGCACAAAGAAGAAAGGTACTGACAAATGCTGTACTCATTGCTCTATACGCCAGCAAGATTCTATTTATGTTAAAATTCTAGACGTTTCATTACTTTCATTACATTTAGTTAACATAGACCTAAAATGGCATATGAAATTAAATTTTTAATTTTTGCTTAAAAAAAAGCTCAAAAAAAAAAAGCTTTTAACACAAAATTAACATAGATAAAACATGAGTAATTTTATATAATCTTTTAATTTGTAATTGTACACTTTGTAATTGTAGGGCAAATATTCTACACAAAGCACAGTGATTCAGATTTACTATAATTATTTAAGGTGATCTAAGTGCATTACTGTCTAAAACTGCTGTTCTGAAAATCTCAGGTAGGGTCATTTATTCATCATGTAATTGTATATGCACAATTTGTTTTAAGTATATAAATACGATTCATCTGCACTTTCCCAACCATGGATAGTTGCATCCTATATTGTTCCATCCCCCAAATTGCATATAGTGTGCATAATATGTTTGCAGATTTCCTTCATTTCCCATTTAGGGGGACTGATTTTGATTTTGACTATGCGTTGTGTTTATGTTCTGGATGAAGACTAGTGATTAAAGTCTTCTCATAATTAATAGTTGAAATTTCTTCTTCTGTACAATCAATCCATGTATTATAAAGAAATGGAAATAAATACAGCCACTACAGTATCTTATCCCAAACTGTGTCGTAACAGAAAGGTCAGTTATTTAGTTTATTAGCAGATACATCCTGAGGCAAAGCTGAAGTTAATACAGTAGTAATGACTGATTTCAGCCCCTGTAGATGTCTGACCAAAGTGGTTAGAAGGGCAGATGGTTTAAATGTCAATTTTCACATCAACATCTTTTAGACCAGATAGCATGTAATTATAGGCAGCTGAGCACAAATGTGCAATTGCAGTCAGTGCAAGCTACAGATATTTCTTATCTGTTTGGCAATGTTTTTGTTTGTTTGGTTTTGTTCTTACAATTTTATTCTCCTTGTTATAACCTGTCTGCAAAGCTAAGGTTTGGAGAAAAAAGCATTATATATTTTTAAGATTGTATGCTATTTTGTAATGTTCTGCTTAGCAATTTTAAAAATTCATCTGACATTTTTAAGTGTCAAAAATAAAGTGGAATTTCTTTTTCTTCTCATACCACATAGTGCTAGAAAATACCTGCCTAAGGTGTTGATGTTTAAATTGATGGCGTTTCAGATGGTGAAAATACTTTAGGAGAAGTTCAGGCAGAGGTAGTCCAACATGTACATTGTTCTTCAATGTAAACTTTCATCTGCAGCTGGATTTGAGAAATATTAGGAAACTGGGGAACTCTTGGGAGTCACACATTTAATTGAGTCCTTTTGTTCACTTGTTTTTTCCTAAGATAATTGTAATTGATCAAGCCTCCACCATTTGGGAGAAGCCTATTCTTTTCTGCTAAAGCTTGTGAAAGTTGCAGAGAGCAACCCTGCTGCCAGAGGTAAGCAGGTCAGAAGGGAAAAAACATGGAGTTTGACTGGAAGAATCATGCTTCCTTAAAAGCAGGCTGTAAGGTTTGCTGAAGTTGCTTTTCTGCGTGAGGAATTGTTACAGTTGCCATGGGAATATAAAGACAAATATGAAGTGTTTGTGACTAATAAGGAAGAAGGTGATCCAGGAGGTAGCAAGGGAAGATGTTATGAACTATGAAGCTGATAAAATGAAATCTCTGCAAGTGGATCTCAAAAATTTTTTTTCCCCTCATTCTACATCCCCCATCTTTTTGGTGTAGTGCCTGTTGCAAGCCATAAAGTGGTTCCAGCTTCTCAGACAGGGGTAAACCATTGGAAAACAACATTGTTTTGTGCTGCCCACTGCCTCTGGTATCTCATAAGATCTCACTGAGGTCAGCCCAGACACTATTTTTTCAAATCATGGATCAGTCCTGGATGAATTGAGGTATTAGAGTAGAATTTTATGTTTGCAGAGTGCTAGTAATGAGTAAACATCAGGAACTTGCTTAGGAACTTGGAGAACATTGAACTAGCTAGAATGGTCTGCCTTTGAAACTCAGAGGCACATTTGCTTCTTCAGACATCAGAAATTAGTAATTATTCCTTGGAATTCTCTCATTTCAGTGTCCTTTTGCACTGCAAACTGAAATGAAAGAAAAAGAGGCCAAAGAAATCATCTCTGTACTTTAGTGGACACTGATGGAAATGAAAATTCTGATTTTTCCTTTGCATATGATTTGCATTAATAGAGCCTTTAATCTTACCAGTAATACTATCCTTACAGTGCAATTACTCCTTACAGGCATTAAAGACTTGATTCATTTGTCTAAAGATAGAATATCTGGTGGCCTTTAAGGTGCCCTCAGCTATCTGGGATCTCTGCACAAGGCTGCAACATATGGCAAAACTTACAGGACACCTGTATACTTCTGGGCAGCAGAAGATCAGTTAGGGAATACCTT
This sequence comes from Nettapus auritus, assembly GCA_011076525.1. Taxonomy (NCBI): domain Eukaryota; kingdom Metazoa; phylum Chordata; class Aves; order Anseriformes; family Anatidae; genus Nettapus; species Nettapus auritus. The sequence goes on from CM021765.1 coordinate 153,773,275, forward strand.
AGGGCATCCTCAAATGGCACTGAACTCATGCTGTTGTGTGGGCAGCTGAACTGAGTCCTCCTCCCCACTGAATATAATGGCAGCTTGAACACTTAGCTCCTACACAGTTAGGGAAAGTTTACGCTGTAATGCTGAACCAGATATAAATCAAATACCTAAGTCTTTGCAGTCACCTGAATTCACTGTGTACTGGCTAAAAAAAAAAAAAAAAGCAGGATTTGCTTCAACAAGAACTTCAGGACTTAACCCTAAATACTTATTTATCTCATTTTTCACAATAGAAAGGCATGTAAGAATGAAGTCATTATATTTTTTGTCTGATCAGTTTGTACAGTTTTCTGGTAAAAGGGACAATCAAGTCTTGACAGATGCAATGATACCCAATGATGTGCCATTTAAATGTAATTTGAAAATTTACACATAGAACTGATATTCATATTCATATTTTAGTTATCCACTCTTTTAAATATTTCAAAACACACCAAATGACCCCACTTATACGTCCATTATACTGGAAAACATAAAGTCATAAAGCTATAAAATGACTCTTTTCAAAATGTAACAGAGCAGACTGCGTTGCTGAAATGCTTCATTCTTTGCAGTTGTTATTGCATGCCACTGCACTGAATATAAGCTATTCTGTTGTAAAATTAATGGCTTACTTTATTCTTTCTTTCTGGCTGTAAAATTAATGTCTTACTTTCTTCTGTAGGCAAGGGTTTCTTCACTGTCTCTTGAGAACATCTTCAGCCCTTCATTATCTTTGTTCTGATCAAAAGAGCAACTTGGAGACTGTGCAGGCTTCCTTACAGGAGGGCCACATACCTTGTTCACCTAAAAGAAAAATAGTCATATGAAGAAAAGAATATATGTAAGCAAAAAATATTATATATCCCTCAATTCAGTTTCAGTCCATTTTAATAAGAAAGAAAGTCTGTGGACATATGATAAAGAGTAGCTACAAAAAATAGCATTAATTATCATACTTGTCAACAGTATGTCTATAATGAATGCAGTAAACACAGTTCTATTTCATTTTATAAAAGAAAAGAACAAACAAAATCACTCCTTTTGAAGGAATATAAGGGGTATAAGCAAGTCATCACATGTATTTTATTGAATGTGGCTTTTTTGCTTTTTATCAAGAAACTGTATTGTTATGCAGACAGTGACAGTAACATCAGAGATTACAATGTGTTGTGAACAGCAGCGTATTTCCATTTTTCTGTATTACACCCCAATCACATTTTTTTAATATGTATTGAACTCTATGATTTCTTTCAGGGTTGATGAATTATTATGGCACGTTCAGCACAGTTACTCAGAGCATATAGTGAACACTTAGCATGGTGGAAACCTGCATTACAACTTTGCAAGATGTAAATTTAATGATCCAAGATGCATGTTTAATGATTCAGACCATAGATGTTGAAAATACCAAGGGATTTTATATGCCTGGTTTTCTGATCCAGATGTCAACAGATACAAATTCACATGAATTCCTATTTTCTTTTTTGTAAAATGTGATAGTGAGCATTTTGTGCTATAGACAATACCAGTTCATGTTCACAGCTCATTATTCTTCCTAGTCACTGAAGAAAAATAATTAGTGCCATACATATTTATTAAGTAAGAGATAATTCATGGTGAGGATCACATCAGACAGTATGTTAAGCAGACTGAAGGGCACGTCTTCTTTAACCTAGCATGTATGCAGTACCAAAAAACTAATACTGCATGTGATTTATTAAAACTCGGTTTTGATAAGTAGTCAACCTTCTTAAAAGGGACAGAGGAGATCACTAGGTATCCAGTTTGTGAAACGCAAACACACGAAAATTGCTGAAAAAAGAGGGAAGGGTACATATGTTATACAACAGGGATCATAATTTCCTGCTGTACTTTTTATCTCCAAATACAAGAACAGAGAAAGAAAATGAATCTTATGTTTCAAGCTGCAATCATACATGTTAATGAGTATCACACACCTTTACACCTGAAAACTAATATGCTGTTGGTTAAGATATACATTTAAAATTTAAAATTAGGTGAACGTATCCAGTTTTGATGGGTTTCCTTGCTGCTATGCACAACGGTGTAACTCTGATGTAAAAATGGAAGACTTGTTGAATATCATTAGCTTAGAAAAAATTCTGAAAGAATCAGAATTACTACTACATATGAATAAGCCCTATAAATAGAAAGTGAGAGTAAAGTTGAAGGTGAAAAATTCCTTTCTCGTTGTAAATCACGTCTTAATTTAGGTGTCCAATATGGAGTTTTACTCCCTTTCAAATGAGGTGCATGAATTTACTGTTGCCTCTGGACATACGGCTAACAGGATACACCTTATGCATCACGTTAAATATTCACCTCACCATTTCCTATCAGAATCAGTGTCTTGCTGGAGAGTATCTTACATGTGTTCCTGCCCTCAAATTCAGTTTCAAATCTCCCTCACACTTTTTCCACAGCTTCCCCCATTATTTCTTCTTCAGAGCAGATTACCCTACACTCTTCCTTAGCTTTAGTGGTCTTCCATTCCCCCTCTCCCCCTTCACACTCTTTCTAGGCTTCACCTATCCCTGTGCAAGCCTGCCCTGTAAGTGTGACATTTTTCCAACCGCTGCAGCAGTCTTTCTCCTCAGCCACTCTGCAGCAATCTAAAAAAGTACTTTTGTTTTTTTACTTGACTCACTTTGTTCATACTGTCCACTGAAGTGACACTGGCATGGGAGCATTATAGGTGTGATCAGTTTTTATGATAAAGCAACTGAGGTTTTGGGTTGCCTCCGTCCTAGCCTGCCATAAACTCTTTAACAAGTTTTGCCTGTCAAGAATAAAAAACAGGGTTTAACAAATAGTGAGCGTCAGATCCAGATGTTTGGGAAGGAGCATCTGTCTCATGACATGCACAAGTTAGGTGTGTAGGTTGTGCCGACTTTGGCCCTTGGATGTCTGAAAGAGATACCACAGATGTCGTGGCACTCTCAGAGACTGACTGCAGGGAGTGAGCCTGTCAGGGACAGAGAAACATGGTGTCAGCAATTTACCAGCTAATACAGGTTCTAAGGAGGTAAGTGATGGTCCTTTGGAAAAGGGAAAAGGAAAAAAAGGGAAAGGAAAAAAAGGGAAAGGAAAAAAAGGGAAAGGAAAAAA
>CM021765.1:153781433-153829588 GCA_011076525.1 Nettapus auritus
AAAAAAAAAAAAAAAAAAAAAAAAAGTAATCACACTTTTCCCTAATAATGTCTACTGTTTTTGTATGTATTCTGGAAAGTGTAAATGGAACAAGTGTAATGCCATTTAGTTGTATTTCCACCAATTCCAGAAGGATTTTAACAGCCTTTCAGCCACGTCGTCTCAGTATTCTTAGCCTTTGGGCTGTAAAAAATTCATTCAGTGCTATTACTGTCAGTCCTTGGAGACACAGACTTGAATCTTCACTTTGGGAGAAGGGGGTTGCTCTCACTTCACTAATGAGCTAACAAATGATCATTTTGCAGCAATATCCAATCAGAATATATTCTTATCATCCTGCCCTCCAGTTGCACTGAAAGGGTATGCACACTGAACATTCCCACAAAAATTTGAGCATTTCTCTTGGCCACAAACACAAGATCCTTTAAAAGCATATAAAATGATTCTTGAAGGGGACTGAAAATACCCTGAAGAAAGTGAGACTGAAAGAATCACCAAAAAATATTATTCTAAAAAGAATTACAAATCTCACTGAATTTCAGAAAGAATTAAAGACCACTGTAAAATTTTAAATCAGACAAGCCTAAGCAACTTACTAGGATTTTTTCTTTTCTCCCCATCTCCCCACTTCCATCCAATTTTCTTAAACAGATACTGCACAGTATTTAATGGCATAAAAGGAAACCTCAGAAAATTATAAAACTCATGATTTTCACAGTTCAGACAAACCTATTGTCATTATACTCAGCATGCTGTTATTATGCACCATTTGTATGCCACAGAATGATGACTGGGTTAATTAAAAGCTCTTGTAATAACCATGCAGTTAAATTGCAATTAGTGCCACACATGAACTTTATGACAGTTTGATTTTGCTTGGTGTAATTTAGTTGAACATCTCTGGTTACACACAGTTTGGAAAACTTGATTGTCATAAACTTTTACATTTAAAGAGGGCTGGTCAATGATGTGAGCATTATGTTGGTAATAACAGGACACTGCATATCAATTCACAGGTTCAATAGGACCAATTGGTCACATCCTTTGGGACTTTTTTGCACTGCAAAAATGGTTCTTTCTGACCTCAGCATTTCGACTGAAATTATTTCACTTTTTTATTATGAAATTCAATCAACATTCCTATGTTTAATTTAAAGACTGAAAATAAAAGTGCCACTACCATTCACTAGACTAGGACACAGCCTGCTTGGTGTGCTTTTAGTTATTGGTTATTGATTGATAGCTTTTTTATGATCCCCTCAAACACTTGTGGGAAGAAAAAAAAAAAAAAAAAAAAAAAAAAAAAGACTAGTGAAGTCCAGTAGCTCTTAAACAAAGCTAGAAGGAGATAGCAGAACAACTGGTTGAAACTATATTACCAACAACAACAATAAAAACTGTGGTTAAGTGAATGTTTTTAGGTTTTCTAGGAATGCACAAGTTGAACGCTTTCTTCAAGAAATAGATTATTGATGTCACAAGGTTTTCCAGCAACTGATTACTAACCTAACTGCCCAAACCATTTATCCATAAAGACAAGGCCTTACAAGTTTACAACATTTCCGGATTCTGATTCAAACCCTGCAAGTGGATGTGCAATCCTTGCAGATAGATGGCTGTGCATCATATGGAGGAGAAAAAGAAGAGCAATACAGCAGCACACTCTGTCCCGCACCTCCTTCTGCCAGCTGGCCATTGCCAGCAGCAAAGGAAAGAACGGCTTCTTGGAGTTTGGCACTTTTTGATCATCTAAGCATGACGATTTCTCAAAGCACTATTAGCTTCTTCTCTTAACTTGTAATAATCCCCAGCTGAGCTCCTGCAGCAGGAGCCGTCATATCGGCACACTTGGTTCTTGTTTAACTTGCTTTTTCTTCTTTCAGTTAAACCACAAGAGGGAGCACCAACATTTCACTATTTCCAAGGACTTGAACAGGCTTTTATCGTTTATTGTTTGTAACAGTTGCTTATTTAATATCAAACTTCTGTTGCAACGAGAAATGTATCTTGAGGTGTCAGAGCATGCAGAGGTGCATGAAAGAGTAAATGACTCCCTAATGAGACAAAGTTCAAGTTCTTAGATACCGGGAGAACAAGCATTTTTTAAAACAGGATGCTTTTTCTTCAGAATAGCTTTTTCTTCAGAATAGGAAAAAGATGTTAATGAGATTGTCTTAGGAAAGAGCAGTGGGGTGTCACCAGTGTTAGCAACATAGGAAGATCATGGAGAAATACTGTATTGTTTTCTTTGTTAATTCTTTTTCTGCAACTAGTCTCTTTCTCTCCTGTAGCCCCAGGATTCTTGGCAATACATCCTAAACATCCAAAGCTTTAAACTCCAGAGTTACTGCAGCAACCTAAAGTTTTATAAGTTTCACAAACAGGTTTCATCATTTTACAGAATTTATGAGAGAAGTCCAACATAATCTAGAAGTGGAAAATGTGAACAACAGCCTAGAGCATTACAGGCTAAAGCTGATAATTGAAGGATGCTTGCACAAATCATTAAACACTCAATTTATAATCACCTGCAAGACTTAAATGGACTTGTTAAATAATTCCGAATAAATTTTATTCAAAACTATAATTAAAAACTCAGCTGATACATGAGAAAGTGTATTTACAAATTTTTCAAGTAAGATGGAGTTGTGGTGGTTTTACTCAGCTGGGCAGCTGAACTCCACAACAAGCACTCTCTCACTCCCCCTCCTTAGAGGAAAAGGGGGAGAAAATACAATGGAAAGAGCTCAAGGGTTGAGATAAGGACAGCAAGATCACCCACCAATTATTGTCACAGGCAAAACAGACAGCATAGGGAGAGTAATATAATAAATTGCCTGTCACTAGCAGACTAGAGCAGTGAGAAACTAAAAGCAAACTACTAACACCTTCCCTCATCCACCCTCTTCTACCTTTTCCCCCCAAGCAGTGCAGGGGAACAGGGAATGGGGGCTGTGGTCAGCCTCTAAATGGGGGTTGTGTTCAGTGCAAAGCAGCAGTAGCCTCATCAGGAAAATAAACAAATAAGAAGAGAGGATTATATGTTGAAAAATATATATATATATATTTTCTGAGATATATAAATAAAAGTACCATTGGAAAACTAATTATTCCATTATGTTTGGCACTAGTGGGGCATCGGTGTCATTGCCATGCACCTTTCCGGCAAATGAAATCTACACTCAGGATGGAGGACCAAGGAAGAGACAATAATGCTAAGAATTTACAAAATATATATATATATATTTTCATCAGAGAATTTTTGATAAGGGTTTGCAAAAGATTGCTTTCCAAGCTGTTGGATTGGTGACCCACAGTTCATAGCTTTCAGGTGACTGAGACCTGTATCCTCCTCCTCTACCAAAACCAGTGCTTCAGCCTGGGTTCTTCAGGCTGTTCTCATGTCTTATCAGTCTTTAATTATCTCTAATTTCCTTCCTCATTCTGCACATTGTGACTGTAAAATAAAATCTGCTAGTTCATTAAGTATGAATTACCTAATATAATTTTAATTTATATCTTCCACTTTTTAATTACCAAATCTTAAATTGTTTCAATTCTGCTGCTCCTTTCATGAGGGACTAACACTCAGTAAGTCTGGCAATAAAAAAGAGTTTCCTCTTCTGAATGGGGGTGAGGGGGAAGGAAGTGATTTTTTTTTTTTTTTTAATGGCTTAATGTTAGGGGAAATCCTAATGTTCTTGGCCAAGTTATCCTGCAGCCAGAATACAGCACTGCCAGTTCAAACTCCTCAAAGGCAGTTCAACAAAACTGCTTCTTGTGAGAGGCTGCCAGCTCTCCCAGTCCAAGTCTGCTTCAGTGGATGCCAAGGTGTTTCATTTATGTTCAGTGAAAACACTCTGTGGTTCTCCTCTGAAAAGCAATTATATAAAACCGGCAGTAGTCCTTTCCAAAGATCAGCTCCCTGTGTGTACTGAGATTGACATATCTGTGCTCTCTAGTGCTTAAAATATACTTTATTGCTCCTTATTTCTGTGTGCCCTGCAAGTATAGCTCTGACGTAGAGGGCTAACATTGTTCTGCCTTCTCGTCTGATACTCACAGAATTGTTCATTAAATCTAAATATAAGTCTATCCATGGTCACCAAAAGAAACTCAGTAGGAATGCAACTGTCAATAAAAAGCAGAAATTGGGCTCTATAGCCTGTAACAGGCATGCTGCTCACTTAAAACAAGAAACATATTACAATTGACAACACAGAAAAGAGTTTGTGGAAGCAAAACAAGTTCACCGTTTTTGCATATTTGCACTCTGTGCTTACACTTTGTGGCAGGCTGCAATTTAAGTTTCAAAATTGTGAAGGCAAGAGTAGTTTTGAAAACAAGGTCTGTAACAGAAGTATGCATGTCAATAAAACCATGCACATTTACAGTAACAGTCATAATGCATTATTTCATTCAGTGTAAGACACTGCCATCCATTCCTCAGGTAACTGGAGGTCTGCCTTTTCATGATAATAAAGAATGAAAAATCACCGTTAAAAGGGGGGGGGGGCACTATCAAGACAATTAACATTTCAGAGAACCGATTTTTTTCACCCATTTTACGAGATTAGTGTTTTTCCTTCTTTTGTCTCTATGTTAAGTGTATAAATGTCTCCTCACCCTCTCATTTGAACCTCAAAAAAAAAAAAAAAAAAAAAAAAAGTTTTATATGAAGATCTTTATTATGTACAAAGCACAAAGCAGTCACTTATTCATACATGTATATATATCATGTAAGGGACCAAATTAGTCTAAAAAATTCATTTGCTTCACACTCTCTGGATTTGCCCTCATACAGTTTTTCTCTTACAGTACAAAGAGCTGATTTAAGGGCCAGCTGAGAAACAGAAGACTGCTCAGCTGAGTAGCTCACTGTTAATCTGTTTCAGAATGAAAAAGGAAGAGCAAAGAAAAAAAAAAAAAAAAAAAAAAAGGAAAGAAAATACAGACTACAGAAAGGATTCGTGGTTCACTTCTTCCTTTACACTTGTTCAAGCTTCTTACTTGGCTTATGGAAAGGAGTGCAAAGCCTCCTTTCTTCTCTTTCTGCAAATACAAAGAACCACACTGTTGCATTTTCAGCCTCTTGGACCATCTTTCTCACCTTCAGTTAGTTTCCCAGTGAACACATTCAGACAGCTTGCCATGGTGCCAAAGCAGAATTAGACATCCAGTATGCTATCTAAACCCAGAACGTGACAGCAGTCCAGACTGCTTATTCCACACTTATTTTTCAGACCTCTGAGCCTGAAAAAGTAAATGGAAAGCAGTCAATGGAAAAGAGGAGGACCTTTTTGGATCTGTGCATTTTGTCTAAATTGTGCATTTTGTCTAAATTTTGCCCAACCTTCTGTTAAACGTCCCCACCTCCCCCCCATGAAAGAAGGTATAGGGTATAGAAAGGACAATAATTTCCTGACAAAGCAGTTCTCAATTTAAAAAAGGAAGTGCAGCAAACTTTAAGATTTAACAAAAAATATTTCAAATTGTGATGCGCATTTGATTTAAGCACATTAAACAGGAATGCATAAAGCATGCCATGATATGTTTCTACATTATTTGGCAGTCTATATTGAACTTACCTTATGCAAAACTGCACTGCTTGCTGTTGCTTGCCAAAGCCATGTCTGTGTTGATGGGGGGAAGGGGGAGGGACAGGACACATGACAGCCTGCTCAACCAGGGACCTCTCCACAGGCCACAGGGGAACTGCTGCTGCATGCCTGGAGCACCTCCTGCCCTCCTGCTGCACTGACATGGGGGTCTGCAGGGCTGGTTCTCTCACTTTCTTTCTAGTTGCCCTCTCTCACAGTTGCTGTTTAACATTCTTTAACCTTTCTCATATACATTTTCTCAGAGGTGCCCACCCATGGCTGCTGGGCCCAACCATGCTCTGTGATGGGGCTGTTGGAGCCGGCTGGAAGTGGCTGTGTCTTGGCATGGGGCAGCCCCTCAGAGGAGCCCTGCAGCCCCCTGCCAGCACCATGCCATGGACACCCAATAAAACTAGTATATCCAGTGAGGCGTTGCAGAAGAGGAACCCAGGCAATTTGGCAAATGGATTGAAAGAAGCACAAAGCTTTTCAGAAAGGTGTGAGACATGAACTTGACACTGGATTTGAACCACTTCTCACCAAGGGAGTTTCACTTCTCACCAAGGGTGAGAAGCATGTTCTCTCGCATTTCCATAAATGAAAGGAAAATTGGCTGAAAGAAGAGGAATTGGAAATGATGCATCTTGAAGCAGGTATTGAAAGCTGTGCCACCATATACTCAAATACTGAGAAGAAGAGAAATGAATGTCGCTGTCAACTTGATTTGATAGACATGATTCCATGGCTTCATGTTCTGCTCTTGTATTTAAGAAGTTCTTGGCAGAAACAAGTGCTTCCAGTGTTTGCCACGTATCTGTTGGTGTATCATAAGCCTTAAAATAAAGTCACTAACAGAATATTAACAGGCGTATGTCCAGCATAACTCATCTTTTTTTATTCTTTCCAGTTTGCATTTGAAAAGTGATGCCCTGCTAAATGAAAGGGACGGATCATATCCTAATATATATTTTTTTCCAAAATGAATGCATATTTATGGATGTATTACTGCTTCTGTTAATATTTATTCTATCCATGGTTGGAAACCTTTTTTTCTACACATTAAAAGCAAATAGACGAATTGCAGTGGAAAAGGCACAAATTTTGAGCTGAATTCTACAGAACTGAGCATACAACAGGGAGTCCGACAAACAAGAGATGCTGAGGGATGTTTGCTACCATTTTTATGTTAAATATGGTAGCACTATAAATGTCCATGCTGTTTTATAGATTTTGTCATTATTTTGAAAACACTGCTTTTAGTTACAAAATCTATAAAACATTATGGGCATTTATAGTGGTAGAATACAGTGTGTTGTGAAAAGGGCAAGATTACAGAAACAAGGGAGATTTAACAAGAAAAAATAAATGGGAAAACAGATAAGCAGAGTCCAGAAATGACTTCTTTTGCATAAAATTAAATGATGTTAACATACTCAGATGTTATCTTTCATACAAACATCTTTCAACTAATGTCTGCCATACCTCACTTTTTTGTTGATCATTTCATATGTTTAAAAAATAAATTTAAGCATACATCTTCAAATTGTTTTATATTAGACAACAGAGCTTTCTGTCTATTAGAACTTTTCTCTGTTTCCTCTATATTTCACTTCAGAGTTGGAAAAGACTTGCAAATCAAATTGTCTATCATTTAGGCTATCAACATCACTGATCTTACACAACACCCGTGACAACCTCCACACAGAATTCCATATTTTAACTTACATTTTTGATGCTCTGGGTAATTTATACACAACTAAAAATACAGTCAATGTCTCAGAAAATCAGCGCCTGAAAGTTGTTCTAAAATAGACCATGCTTCAATATAGTAATCTCTAAGGCTGTTTTGTATTTTTATTTGTGCATAGAAACCAGGACCCTTAGTTGTTGTGTTTTTTTTGTTGTTGTTTTTGTTTCTGTTTTTTTATACAACCATGCAATAAATATGTATACAATATATATTTGTATATTAATATGTAATTTTTCCATAATCTTTAGAGTTTCTGTAAAAATGTTTGTCAAAGTAAATACTTTCATGTTGCCTGGCACTAGGGAGACATGGGTTTCTTTACTTGAAATTTATTTTCATCTTAAACACTGACTTTCTGTAAAACTTTGTCAGATTTTTCCATGTTGTATTTGCATTTATTTTCCTTAATACCTGCAGAAGTGGACTGTGAATTAGTTTGTATGTTGCTCTGTAAGTACTTAGTATGCACAGGTTTCTTGAAAAAGGTCTTTCTTTTTCCAGGCAATATTGTGATTGAGTATTGTTCATTTAAAACACCAAACAGGATCAAGTTTCAAGATCAAATATGAGACAATTCATCTTCGAATCTGTGGATGCATTCCTCTGTGGTTATATAAGTGATAGTGGTGTTTTTTTTTTTTCATTTTCATTTGGAACCCTGACCACAAGTTCTATTCTCTTTCCTCAAAATATTCAGTTCAAAAACATTCAAAACTTACCTCAAAATTCCTGTCATCCAATGCTAGCTGAGAAGAGTTTATATACTTCAGTGTTGCTCTGACTGCAGTGGTGAGAAGTAACACTTGTAATCTCTTGGCTGCCCAATGACTTCCCCTCTTTCACATCAGACATGAAACATGGCTTAAACCCTCCCACGCTTCTTAACAACGGTTTTCGTAATTTCACTAGTTCCAAGCAAGTAATAAGAACTCGTTTTGTTGATTTTCGCTGTTTTCAAAATTTTGCACTTTTTTCTTGTGATTGAAGCTCAGTTAAGCCTCTGGAGAAAGCTTCTTGACAGAAGCAAGGAGCTTTTCCGCTTTGAAATACTGGGGAAGTGAAATATAACACTAGAGGAATCTAAATTAGATGGAGGTCATGACTGCAGTACACTTGCTCCTTGCTACATTCAAAAATGACTGATGTATAAAAATATTTTATATACTTTATTACATAAGCACACAGTTTTTCACAGCTGCAGTTGGATGCTTAGCTGTGGATGGAGGGAAATGGAAGGTGATGGTGTTCAACTGTGTGTTAAGTTAGGTATCAAACCTTCTTTTACAACACAATGAGATTAGAATACAGAGTGTTTAAGATGAGGACTTTAAATTCAATTACTGTTCAGCAGCTTCCACAAATCAGTTTATATTGATCTTCTGAAGTAATTTAAATTGATCAATTTATCAAGTTATGTAAATTCAACAAAGTAAAGACGGCACAAACATAAACCAAAAGCTTCAGGCAGAACTCCACAATTTTACTCCAATGTCTGCTTTGCTGAAAATTACATAGTTCAGATTTTCCTTTTTTTCAGTAAGTATATGGCACGTAGCTCACTCTGGTTCTGTCTTTTGTAAATTGTTAGTGGGAATACATGGTTGCTTAAAGTTAAAAGCATGCAAGGCTGAATACAGCTAGACATTTTGATATGAAAAAAATATAATTAATTTTATGGTTAAAAATAAAGATACAATATAAATTGTAATTTAAAAATGTAACTAGTTTTATAATTAAAGCACCCCAGATCCCCTTCTGCTGAGCTGCTCTCCAGCCACTCATATCCTAGCTTTTACCTGTGTCCAGAATTACTCTGTCCCACGTGCAGAGCCTGGCATTTTCCTTTGTTGAACTTCATGTCATTGGTGACTGTCCAATGCTCCAGTGTATCTAGATGCCTCAGCAAGGGCCATTTGTCCCTCCAAAAGTCAACAGCACCTCCTACTTTGGTATCATTAGCAAACCTGCTGAGGATGCATTCCACTCCTGCATCCAGATGACTGATAAAAATATTGAACAGAAGTGGCTCTAGAATTGAGCCCTGGGAACACCACTAGTCACCAGCCACCAGCCAGGTGTAGACCCATTTACTACAACCCTTTGAGCTCTGCTGTTGAGCTAGTTCATCACTCAGCATAGTGTGAACCTGTTCATCTCACAGTCGGATAATATGTTTGATCTATGGAAAGTTGGAAGAGACCTCTGTCAGATCATCTAGTTCAACAGCCCTGTTCAAGCAGGGTCAACCTGAACAAAACAGCTACAGCTTACCCCACCTGTAATGTACACTGTATTCCTGATAAAAAAAATGGGATGTTGCTGACAGTGGAACCTGGCAATGACCTCGCTCCTCTGCTGCTGCTGTAGCGTAAGCCTGTGAAGAGCAGGTTGACAGAGTGTGGGGAACCTGCATAGCTTCCCCAGGATCCACTTCCCTTACCCCTACTCATACTCCCTTTCATAGAATCACAGAATCATTAGGGTTGGAAAAGACCTGCAAGATTATCTGGTCCAACCATCCCCCTACTACCAATGTCACTCGCAAAACCATGTCCCTAAGTGCCACGTCCAACCTTCCCTTCTACGTCCAACCTATCCACAAGATAGAACACAGGAAGTTCCGCACCGACATGCGAAAAAACTTCTTCACGGTGAGGGTGATGGAGCACTGGAACAGGCTGCCTAGAGAGGCTGTCAAGTCTCCTTCTCTGGAGATATTCAAGGCCCGTCTGGACGCCTACCTGGGCAGCCTGCTCTGAGGAACCTGTTTTGGCAGGGGGGTTGGACCCAATGATCTTTCGGGGTCCCTTCCAACTCCTACAGTTCTGTGATTCTGTGATTCCTTGAACACCCCCAGGGACGGTGACGCCACCACCTCCTTGGGCAACCCATTCCAAGGCCTGACTACTCTTTCTGAGAAGAAATGTCCCCAAATTTCCAACTAAACCTCCCCTGGCACAACTCGAGGCCATTCCCTCTAGTTCTGTCACCAGTTATCTGTGAGAAGAGGCCAACCCCAGCTCCCCACAACTTCCTTTCGGGTTGTTGAAGAGAGCAATAAGGTCTCCCCTGAGCCTCCTCTTCCCCAGACTAAACAACCCCAGTTCCTTCAGCCGCTCCTCATAGGACTTGTGTTTCAGGCCCTTCACCAGCTTTGTAGCCCTTCTCTGGACACATTTCAAGGTCTCAATGCCCTTCTTGTAGTGAAGGACCCAAAACTGAACGCAGTACTCGAGGTGTGGCCTCACCAGAGCAGAGTAGAGGGGAAGAATCACTTCCCTGATCACTGCCCTGATCCTCCCTAACTCTCTGCATCCTGTCTCAGAGAAAATCCTCCTTTGGAGTTAAATGTGCCTGTTTTCCTTTCCAGCAAGAAACTGCAAGTAATCCACTATACATACAACATGGGCATACATACATACTTTTATATGCACAGTGTGGTTTGGCCATTCAATGCCAAAAGTAAGCATGCTGTAAATCATCTTGTCTCCCTATCACCCAGACTGCTCAGTGGCAACAGGACTGAAGTTTGGGAAGAGCTATCTAATCTAGGCCACTGGTCCTTACCAGGACCATCCTGTGATAGAAAACTCCATCCAGCACAGGCAGCGCTTCTCCTTTCTTCCCACATAAAGTGCAGCTGGAGACTTGTGTTACATGGGGCTCTCTTGTGAACAGAGAGGGAGTGATCTCGAAAGTAATAGAAGCAATCATGACCAAAGAGCAGGAGCATGTGTAGAAGGAAGTCTGGGATTTGAATGCGGTAAGTTGTTCCTGATATCAAGCTGCTTTTTTTAAAAAAAACTACGGCACTGGAGAACTCCCTCATAATGATGCTGCCTGCATGTCTCTGCATTGTGTAAATGCTAAAATATGATGCCTACACAGCAGCAGATAAATCATAGACAGATGAAGTCAACTATTTGGAAGAGCCAGCTAGATATTTGGCTCTACTTACCTATTTTCAATCAGATAAAGTATGCCTAGAATGTCTGCAATAGAGAAATTTACTTTGCAGTTTAAATACCAATAATATGTATAATAAACCAAAACAGTCATAAATTATATAATGCAGTGTAATCTGTTTAATGTGTAAAATAATAACTGAATAGGTTACTCTGTAATAATTGCCAGTTTTGCTCTAGTATATACAGGAAATTAGGCTGTGAAATTATCTTTTCACATAGTTAATTCTTCTTATGTGTAGAACTTTTATTTCTTTTTAACTAGTGTTTTGATTTTCAAGCTATGCTATTTCATAAAAGCATCTAAACAAATTTTTATTATATTATATTATTATTATTTTATTATTTTATTATTATTATTATTATTATTATTATTTTATTATATTTAATTTACAAATAACAAAACCTTGAATGCATGACTTTCAGATGTTTCTCATTTCATTTTATATTAAGGGAATGAGAAGACTGAGGTGGCAAGAGAAAATGCATAAAGTTATCCATTTTGATAAAGGTTATGCAGAATTCCCATTCATAGTCCTCGAAATCAAGGAATGATGAGTTGCTGATTCCTCCAGCCATGAGTCAAAATAAGAGAAGTTGGTGGTAAAATAGATACTGTAGTTGGTAACAAATGTGTGTCTCTTCTGTGTGTATACTCTTAGGTGCCCTGAAACATACTACTGGAATCCCCTGGGGCTTAGTGCTGGGGCCAATTCTCTTTAATATCTTTATTGATGATCTGGATGAGGGGATCGAGTGCACCTTCAGTAAGTTTGCAGATGACACCAAGTTAGGTGCGTGTGTCGACCTGCTTGAGGGCAGGAAGGCTCTGCAAAGATGATCTGGACAGGCTGGACCGATGGGCCGAGGCCAACGGTATGAAGTTCAACAAGGCCAAGTGCCGGGTTCTGCACCTGGGGCACAACAACCCCAAGCAGAGCTACAAGCTGGGAGACGAGTGGTTGGAAAGCTGCCTGCCAGAGAAGGAGCTGGGAGTTTTGGTTGATAGTCGGCTGACTATGAGCCAGCAGTGTGTTCAGGTGGCCAAGAAGGCCAACAGCATACTCGCTTGTATATGAAGCCGTGTGGCCAGCAGGTCCAGGGAAGTGATTGTCCCCCTGTACTCGGCTCTGGTGAGGCCGCACCTCGAGTACTGTGTTCAGTTTTGGGCCCCTCACTACAAGAAGGACATCGAGGTGCTCGAGCACCAGAGAAGGGCAACGAAGCTGGTGAGGGGTCTGGAGAACAAGTCTTAGGAGGGAGCTGGCGTTGTTCAGCCTGGAAAAGAGGAGGCTCAGGGGCGACTTTATTGCACTCTATTGGTACCTTAAAGGAGGCCGTAGCGAGGTGGCGGTTGGTCTATTCTCCCACGTGCCTGGTGACAGGATGAGGGGGAATGGGCTAAAGTTGCACCAGGGGAGGTTTAGGTTGGATATTAGGAAGAACTTTATTGAAAGGGTTGTCAGGCATTGGAATAGGCTGCCCAGGAAAGTGGTTGAGTCACCATCCCTGGAGGTCTTTAAAAGACATTTAGATGTAGAGCTTAGGGATATCATTTAGTGGAGGACTTGTTAGGTCAACGGTTGGACTCGGTGATCTTGGAGGTCTCTTCCAACCTAGATGATTCTGTGATTATGTGATATGGAAATAGTATTAGAAGACATTCATATGTCAGTGTTTAATTAGACAGACTGAATTGTTTTAGGGTAAATGTTTATTATTTTCCTCATTTACTTCATTTTTCTGGATCTTCATTTTTAGTGGAAGCACTTTTTTTTTTTTCTTCTATTTTCCTGAATTTTCATTAGATGGTTAACTCTTAAGTTATTCAAACAAATATTCAAACATGTATTTTAAATAAAACTCAGAAGTACAGCCTAATATTTTACTTATAGTAAAATACCGTATCTCTGATTGTTATCAAATCAACAACTGTTTTTGGTGAACACTGTACTCTTATAGGCATTCGATACAGAAGTTCATTTCAGGTGGGCTGAATATAGCTCATGAGCTACAACTTTGTTTTTAAGTAAGTGATGAATTTCACATCTCTTTCATGACCTGATTTATGTAGTAGATTTATAATTAGCATTTTCCAGTATTAAGATTCCTTAAAAATAGAGCAACAAAAGTTTTATTTTTAATATCATCAAATAGCTTGTGAACTTATTTAACATGAATCCACTCCTAGCAAGCAACCAAAGTGCAGTAGCTATGAAGCCATATGCATAATACTGTTATATTTGGAGGCATATAAGTAAATAAAAGGGCATATATATGGAGGTATATAGGTAAATAAAAGGGATAGTTAGGCAGTGGATTCACAGGATAGCTATTTCAAAAGATGCCGATTTCTTGCAACTCTTTAAGTGCCTCAACTTGCCAAATTATGAAAATTACTAAATATCCAGGTATGGCACTTCCCACTATTAGAACTACTGTTAATCTGGTCTTTTGTTGACCATCAAGCTTCCTCCTTCCCCAGAATAAAAACTGCACTTGTACTGTGGCTTGCAAGTGTGTGTGGATTTGGGTCATCCAAATGTGTTTTTCATTCAGTTTCTTTTTTAAATCTCAGGAATGAATTGGTTTAGCGCAGTTCTATAAGTACTTTATATTCTGGAATGGCATTGAATAAAGTCGTGCAATTTTGCACTAGAAAAGCCCCAGTAAAAAGTAGCTACATAAACCAGATCCTAGAAGGAACAGAAAAACAAATATTCTATTGATAATGTTTTTTAATATCTCTCTTCATGGGAATATGAAATTCAACATGTCACTACCGCCACAATCCAGACTGCTTAGATGTTTATAGCTAGTGTGGTGGTTTTACACAGTTGGGTAGCTGAACTCAACCACAACCATTCTCTCATGGTGAAAATAAGAGAAAAAGATGAAAAGAGTTCAAGGGTTGAGATAAGGACAGGGAGATCATCCAGCAATTATTGTTACAGGCAAAACAGACTCAGCATGAGATTAATATAATTTATTGTCTGTCACTAGCAGATTAGAAGACTGAGAAACTAAAAACACCTTCCCCCCAACCATCCTGTACCACCTCCTCTCCCCGAGCGGTGCAGGGGAATAGGGAATGGGGGCTGCGGTCAGTCCCTAACACTTCATCTCCGCCGCTCCTCCACACGGTCACTCTCTGCCTCTGCTCCACGTTGGGTCCCTCCCATGGAATGCCGTTCTTCTCGAACTGATCCTGCAGGGCTGCCCACAGGCAGCAGCAGCTCTTCAAGAACTGCTCCCACATGGCTCCGTACCACAGGGTCCATCCCCCAGGAGCAAACTGCTCCAGCACGGGTCCCCCACAGGCGGCAGCTCCCCCCAAACCCCCTGCTCCTGCGTGGGCTCCTCTCCACGGGCTGCAGCTCTGGCCCGGGACCTGCTCCTGCAGGGGCTCTCCCTGACCCTGCAGCCTCCTCCAGGCCACATCCACCTGCTCCACCAGGGGCTCCTCCACCGGCTGTAGCATGGAGATCTGCTCCATGTGGGACCCATGGGCTGCAGGGGGACAGCCTGCTCCACCAGGGGCCTCTCCCAGGCCACATGGGAACTGCTGCTCTGGCTCCTGGAGTACCTACTGCACTGACCTTGGTGTCTACAGTGTTGTTTCTTACTCCTCTCTCTCCCAGGTGTGCAGCTATTTTTTTTTTCCTTTTCTTAAATCTGTTCTCACAGAGGCTCAATCAACATCACTCACTGGCTCAGCTCTGGCCAGTGGCGGGTCCCTTTTGGAGCTGGCTGGAGCTGGCTCTGATCTGACACGGGGTAGCTGCTGGGCTCTGCTCAGAGAGGCCACCCCTGCAGCCTCCCTGCTACCAAGCCCTAGCCACACAAGGCCAATACAGATAGTCATCTAAAAAAAAAAAAAAAAAAAAAAAAAAAAAAAGTAAGCAGAGTTCTAAATATAGTCTATTAGCTTCTTACTGCTGGCATTCTACAGCACAAGAAATATATATATTTTTCTATTATCAACAGTATTAAAAAAAAAAAGAGCAGGACAAAAGTCTCTTTCCGTACAATATAATCATGCACATTTTCAGAAGACATGTAACTTAGAATTTCTTTCAGGACTGGGCTAAGATAAGAGAAATATATGCACATCTTTGTATGCATATATAGCTTTCTACATCATAGTCACATACTTCATTTTCCTCCAGATCCCCAAATCATGAGTGCCCAGAATATACAATGAACAACTAATCAATATTTCTTTTCATCTCTTTTACTCAGTATTAATCTCAGACACCGTCGATCTTTTGGGATTCAATAAGAATAGCTTAATGTTTAGTTTGAAGGAAATATTTTAATTATAAAGGCTTATGCCTTTTTTCATTCTTTTCTTTACTGACCTCTTCCCCTCTTCCTTCAGCTCTTGCCTCAAACCCATTTCACCTCCTCTCAAGTCCCCCATGCTGCTTTACCCAGCACATGACAGCACAATTCCTCACACCATGAAACCAAATCAGGGCTCTCTGAAACAGCTTTTTTTTTCAGCTCCCTAACCAGCATCCACACAGGGAAAGGGATGGAGAAACATAGCTGAAGATGATGCCAGACCAAGACTTAGCAAGCCAAGGTGAGGCTGGCTTGAGCTGTCATTGAGCCATACTGTGAGTGACATGGGAACTTGCCTTTCCATGGCATGTGGCCCTAACTACCATTAGCGCACGCAGGAAGGGTACAAGTACATACTCTTCCATAGGGGACGATATGGTCCATCTACACTAGAACTCTAGAAATCTTACTAAAATCTCTTATTTTCCTTCTGTCTCATGACTGAGATGCAGTGTCTAGCATCCACAGATGCAGTGTCTAGATAATATCTGTAAAATTGAAGTAACATGAAATAATTTATGACCACTTGTAAAAAACTTCCATAGTTTTTTGTTTGTTTGTTTTTTTCCTTAAACAATGTTTAAATGCATATTCATTCTTGCATATTCATTAGCCTGTATGGTTGCCCTCATTGGGGATTTTCCTGACTATGCCATAGCTCACACAAACCGGCATGTGGCTGGGCACAGAGAGCATAGGAAGAATTTACAAGGTCCTCTATAGAAATAGGCATTTTTACCTGTTATCTATTGGATAACAACTGCACAATACCATCTTTTTCAGATTATCTTAATAACAAATAGCTTATACTATTCTTGCTTTGTACAATGCTGCTCTCTTAAATCTCTGTGGCATTACATTTGCATGAGTGTATATGCAGAAGACTGCTAAAAATGTTTCTGTTTCAGCTCCTACTGAAAAAGCATAGAGCCTGCTGCACAGAGTATAAACAGTGCATAAATGGACATACGTAGGTTTCAGGAGCACAGAACAGAACTAGCATTAATTATATGCCTATATATATATGTGAGCGTATATAAATATGTGAATATTTGCACAACCCACAAATTTCCACTAGAGTCTGTGGAATAGCATGGAAAAATGTCCAGGTATAAACATGATGAACTGATGCTGCATTTATCTGTCAGTAAATGGAGCTGTGGAAGGAAGGAATTAAAGGTGTGAATTCAGAATAGGAAGAACAAAGGGAAAGAGAGATTGGAACTGTAGACAGTGTGGCACCGCTCTGCTGACCCAAGCAGAAAAGTGAACAAGTTGTAAATTACTGGGGCAAAAAAAAAAGAAAAAAAAAGAAGTAAAAAAAAAAAAGTAACAGGAAGTGTTGTTATGTAGGCATTGGTCTTTCCACACCAAACAGAACAACATAATGTAAGAATATACACTATATTTAAATACAGATACACAACAAGTTAGAAAGAAATCCTTTACATATACTTATTTACACAAACATACATATGATTAGATACAGAGCTATACAAATACATGTATCACTGAATATGATACTCTGCTGATTCTTACATTAACATTTGCATATGCATATTCCATATTTCCATACATTTTAAGATTTTTTTCTTCTATCTGCTTCTTTAATATTCAAAAAAAGTACTTACTGTGATGAAATTCAGCTT
The DNA here is from genome assembly GCA_011076525.1 of Nettapus auritus. NCBI lineage: Eukaryota > Metazoa > Chordata > Aves > Anseriformes > Anatidae > Nettapus > Nettapus auritus. The sequence goes on from CM021765.1 coordinate 153,798,745, forward strand.
TAAAACTGCAGAGACAGCTGAATTCCTAAGCAAGCCATTATTTGCTGGCTCATAATCATGTTCTCCATGTCTGTTTGGATCACTGATGCATTAATTGCTTATCTAAATTTGAAGTAGTTCATGAGTCACTCTGAAGATAAATAAATAAATACTAATGAGCCAATTTCAACAGAAATCATATCCTCTTCTTCTAAAAGCTGAGAGACTGTCTTTATTCCATGTCAGAATCAGCTTTTATACCCCACGTATGGGCAAGTCTGAACTATACTCAAGCCATAATTAACAGTTCATTACTAACCAACTAAATCACCATGTTTCAAGGGATCAGGGTATCACAGTCTTATTGACCAAATTACCTATCAAAGAGGGAAAGAACTGATCAACTGTAACAAAGAGATTAAGTGAAAAATGTCTTAAGGTTTATGAATAATCTAAACACATGAATCTGATGCAGACTGAGTAAAAAATGACTTTTTTAGCTTTTCAGGTTTGGAAGTGATTCTATATGAAAATATTTTACTGCAACAGAAGTAAACAGTTGATCTTCAAGCAAATACATTGCCACAAAATATCACCCCATAAGAAATTTTCCTATTTCTGATGTCTTGTGAGAGAAAGGGACAAGAAAGACATAAAGTTTTCAGAAATACCAAAATAAAGCACTTTGGTGCCGATCGGAAATTTTCATAAAGCTGAAACACTGGGTGAAGGACTCTTCAGCCATTTCGTTTTTCATTCAAATTGCATGAAAGATATTATTTTGGAGAGTGAAAACTTCAATTTTGAAAACACAAGTGTGCCAAGAGACTTTAAGCCTGGGGCAATGCTGGTATACTCTTCAAAATGCAACTCTAAATCTTGAGAGGGGAGCTTTTTTCATACCAAATGACCCAGCATGAAGCAGAAAAGAGGCCCTTCCTTGAATCTTTACTTGTTTTTCCTAGCTCATTCCTGAAAATTGTAGGGTGAAAGATTTTTAAAAAATAAATAAAATCTTAAGAGGAACAGGGACTATCCCTAAAAGGCAGATGTAGCTTGGGAACACATTAGGAATTGGACGGACATCAGTGAGGCACCTTTAAGCCAAAATGTCAGTGAAAAACCTGTTCAAAAATCACAGCTTTTCTTAATACAGTTCAGCAGCTAAAGATTCTGGCTAAAGTAGCTGTCTTGTGTAAAGTAGATCTAATGGGAAATTCTGAGAAATGGTCAATTTACCTATTACTTACTCACTACAAGTAGGATTAAAAACCTGTTTTAATAGACTGTGGGTTTTAACACATTAAGAAATGATGAATCCTCTATTTATTATGCCATCTGCTTAGCAGAAAATTTATTGTCAGCTGCTTAGCAGAAAATGCTGTTTCAGCTGCAGCTAGTCAAGTGAGGAGTGAAGCTGTAGTACTCCTAGAAGTATTACTGGTACCTGCCACTCCACAGTGGTGCACAGCCACAAATGGACCTGCGTACCCTCCAAAAGTGAAGACAGCTACCTAGACCAAGGTATCCATATAGAATATGCCACTGTTACTGAAATCTGCATGAAGAAATACAGAGAAAAATATAATTACAAAACATATCATGGATTAAATATAGGAAGAATTTAAATTTTGCTACTTACACAGCTTTAATGAATTTGCAGATATACTTTCATTCTGATGTGTAGCTAAACACCGTGTATTTTCCCAAATCGTATTCCAATTCTTTACTTCAGGCATTCACAGATAAGATAGCTGCCACTTAACTTGCTTTTTCCTTTAAATTTATATAAGGAAGGACTTAGTTCATGTTGCAGATGAACTGTACCACACTTTCTCTGAAACCCTTTTTATGCAAATAATATACTCTATACCATAAGTTCTGTGAGGCAGGCCATCGGTATCTGAAGTAAGAATTGCTTGTATTTATCGTTACGAGGATATAACAATCACATGATTAAACATTTTTTCTTACTAGGAGTTCATGAAAAACAGGTTTTTGTGCTCTGAAAAGCTATAAGAAGATTGCAGTCCAAAAACAAATATTAATGCTGAGACTTACACTGTCATTTTTACAAACCTCGGGATATTATTTTATCTTTAAAGAATATTTGAACATATGAAGAATATATATTTGTGGAGTTACTTTTCACAAGATAATTTACTCTCCTCCTTTTAATATTTTAAGCTTCCAAACTTTACAACGCATTCAATTTTTTACACTTGGTCAGTGTAGAAGAGAGAGAAGATAAATTAAGAGATGCAGTTATAAAATTAAGATAACTTAAGAGATACAGCTGTAAAGTCAAACCTAAAAATATTCGGTACATCTATTTAAAATGTCAACTTCTAAACAAAAAGGGTGAAGGAATTGATGTTTCCATTCAAATGTGCAACAAAATTTTCACTCAGAAAAATTTTGAAATATCTGTGGTTTCAAAGGAAAATATTTTTCGACACTACTTCAAATATTTAAATAGTTCTGATTTTAAAATACACATGTATTAATTTCTTTCATTTTGAAAATCCTTTCATTTAAGTGCTGCCAAAACGTTGAATCTCAACTTGATGCCAAACTTGTGAATTCATTATGTGAAATTAGAAGTTCATGTGGATGATTAAGTTACAACAAACTACAGTGTTGGAAAAACACCTTGTTAAATAAAGCTGAATTTGGATACAAATGTGTTAATTGCCATGAAAAAGGCCACACAAGTACTAGCTATTAGTGCTGCTTTTTCAGGTGTCCTGTTTGCACCAAGCATGGGTATCGACAGCTTCTTACCTGCTCAGATAATTCAGGTCTGTGTACATGAGCTTGTATGAGAGCATCATTAACAACTGAATGAAAGTTTAGAAGTACATGCTCAATGTCGTATGTCCCACGCATGGCGCTTGAGAGCTCCTCCAAGGACTGAATGTACGCCTGCCAATGAAGATCAACTTCTGCCATGTAGGCTAAGCAGCCTTGGATGACATTGAGGCAGTAGCCCATACAGGGCTTACTTAAAGTCAGCCCTTGGCAATGGGGGCAATACTGCATTCTCAGTAAAGCTCTGCTGCAGTCTTTAGAGAAATGCAGATGATCTGTTGTATTGATCACTTCAATCCCCAAATTCAGAGCCTGCAGGAAAGTCCGACTGGGTAACAGTGATCTTCCCATTTGTCCTATGACCTTCTTGGGAATGTTACCGAAGGGTCTGATATCTCTTCTTGCCATTCGGAGGCACTCCGCATATTCCAGTGAAACATCAGTCTGACCAGGGTTAATAATGTGATTGTAGACCACTGGGAACAGGTTGTCAAAAAATCTGTTGACAAATTCCTCTGTGCTGATGTCTGTGCCAAATATGAAGAGTCCAACATCTGTGAAAAACTCCTGAACACGTGTAGCAGCCTCAGCAGCCATGTTCCTATACGTATTGCAGAAAAGTGTACTTGTGTAATTCTCAGCTAGTCTGATAAGTGTTTCAAAGGTTTCTGTAATAAAAAATAAATAAATAAATAGAGCAGGAACTTAAAACAATCCTACAAGGATATCTTGCATTTATCCTGAAAGCATTTTTGTAAAGCTTATGACATAGAATTTATGCAGAGGGAATACTCACAAACTCCGACAACTACATTTTCTATACAAGCAAAACCTTACAAATAAGGTTACAACACTGTAATAATTCATCTGTATTCTTGGAAGAATTTACTCAGTACAGTCTAAGCAAATATTAAAATAAATCAGTTTTAAGCTGAGTTATTGAGCTACAAAATACAACAAAGCATTACTGTACCTGTCTACACGTATACATACGCGATCTCTCTCATACCACAACTCATTCTGCAACTTGCAATAAAAAGTGAAATGCTCTTAGCCATTCTACCTCAAGTCTTTGCTCTTGCTATCTTAAATGGATGGGCAAAAGTAATATTAATCAATTGAAATGACTCTTCCATTCCGTTAAAACTTAACTTTTAAAAGACAAAGAGTTTGTCCTCTTGTCTTCCAAAGGAAGGAAATGTACCAAACACACAAGAGAACATGCTTTTAAATAATGCTGGTTAGACTGTCAATTGCTGTTGTCAAAGTGATGGAACATGGAGAATTTCACCAGTCATTGTGCTGGATACACCCTCTCTAAGCCTCAAGATCTCCACAGCCTGTTAAGCTTGTATGGGTAAATTTGTACTTAGTTACGTGTTAGGTGGTAATACTTAGGTACACTTAGTAGTTTTTATCAAAACAGTTAAAATATATTGGAAAATAATTCAGTCCTGACTTGATCTATGATTTACAGATGTAAAAAAAAATTTAAAAAAATGATTCTATGACTTCGTAAGTTTATTTCATTCATTCTTTATGGAATCTAATGCCTTAGAATTAAAATTCTGTGTTAAAAAAATAAAAATAAAAAACCTTCAGAAGCAACATAGGATAGAAGATACAAATAGACAAAGGGAAAGGCTCATGAGATGCAACAGTATAAATGGACCAGTGTTATTAGAAAGACTGTAGCCTGGTTCTTGAAGGAACTCGACACATTTTTTAATTTTTTTTTTTCCAGTTTTTAAATGGGCTCTCCATAGAAATAACGTTGAAGGAAAGCATAAAGTACATTCAATACTGTCTTACCAGTGATGTTAAAAATAGGAAGAGTCAAATAATGTCAAAAGATATCAGGCAATTACTGAAGCAATTTGAAGTCTGATGAATAGGAATATTCAGGAACAGCAGAATACCAAGAATAATTCTAATGTAGTCACCAAGACTGGTTATCATGTCTTTAATACACATCTATACGCAAGAATAAATGTCCCGTTTCCAACAAAAAGCTTGTTCAGGTCAATGAAATAACTTTCACTGACTCCAGAGGGTTTGAAATTGCCATCTTTATGAAGAGAAAAAAATCACAGACAAGACATATTTAACTAATCTGCTTATATTTTCTATGCATTGTTTCTTCCAATAAAAATGAGATACGTGCTTAGGTAAGATTTTGTCATTACCTCTATTGCTCTGTTTCCTATTACCTATTAATTCTCTTCCATCCTCAAGAAGGTGGAAGGATTTTGCTACCTCTACCATTCCTCTAGCATGTACATAAGTAAGAAAAAAAATGTTGACTGCAACCAGTAAAGAGTAGGAAAGTGCATTCAGTTTGTCTCATTCTTGTTATAATGACACATACATATGTGCCTCTCTCATAAGGTGAATTTCTCTATAAGCGTATACACATGACAAATATCACAGTGATTCAGCAAAAGGTTTGATCTGTTTCAAAAGTTAGACTCCTAAAGTTAGGAGTCTACATGCAGCTAGGCTCCTACCATACCCCGTGGAGACAATTCCTGGATTCAGTAAAGGAAACTACCTTCAGCATATCACATATATTGACAAGTGGAAGTGCTAGCTGACTAAGACAGTATCAGATCGACCAAGATGCCCACCTTACGGCAACTGCTCTGAGGATGACATCCCCACCAGCTATAAAAGCAACCTCTACCACAGAGGCTTGATTTTGTTGGCTGAAGAGTGTTCAGTACTATTTCCAATGGTAGATGCCATTTAGCTGCCTGTCCAGAAGGGCAGGGTTATCCTGCAGGTCCTGTATCACACCTGACAGTTTAATGTGGACGTTATGCAATTAAAATAGTACTAGATAGCTGTGTCTAAACAACTCATGTGAATTCCAGATATCTAGTTATCACTGACTAGAGAACCCTTAATTTAAAAGCCTAAAGTAGACAGAATATCAGACAAAAAATTAAGTCATATTGATTCCTGTTTTAGAGGGTTTAAAATAACAGCCAAATAGCTATTTTTGTAACTGTAGATCCAGTCTACACAAATTTTGCTAATGCTTCAGATGAAATTTATTCAAGGAGATAATGTTAATAAAATAATGATGTTACAATAATCTCTTTTGAATGACATGAACAAGATTTCTATAACCCTTTTCAATTTTTTATTATTACTTTTTCATGGATGAAAAACGTAAAGTACGTGATCTAAGATGTCTGCTGTAATCTATGGCTGCAATATTCTATTAACAAGAGCACAAACATTAGATGAAAGAATAAATCATGCTGTACATGGATAATCAATAGATTTTACAATGTAGTCTAAACAGTAACAAACTTCTGAGATTGAATTATGTTTTAGTACCTCAACAACCCACAGGTGAATGGGTACAACAATCAGCTGCATGATTTATTGACTATTTCTGCTTTTCAAGACAGCATATGGTAATACTGGCCACTTGGATTTACATTTCTGCATCACGCTGTTTAATTGTCATTTTAGCATTTTATTTCCTTTGTTAATTTGTTAATCGGACTTATTCTACTGGCACGTTTCTTGCTTTATAACTGCCAAAATTCTCGAGAAATGTGTTTTGCCCACAGACAGCTTGAATAATGACAGAGAGCAAAGCAGATCTATGTTTACTTACAATATTGAACAGCTCCTGTGAACATTTACAACAGCAATCTATTTACAACACTTTCAGAGACTTCAAGGACTAACCAGGTTATGCTGATTCAATACTGCAAGCATAGATTTAACAATGTGTTTCTGTATCTTTTTAAGTCTATAGACCCAGATTAAAATTATCAATCTTAATTACTCAGCCACATAAAATAAGTGGCAAGCTTTCAATCAGCATAAAACCAATACATATAAAAGACATTATAAATATAACTAAGATGAGCAAGACAAGTTCTTTTTACTGTTATTAAATGCTCACTTGTTTATAAATGCTTCATTAATTTTCAGGCACACAGGTGCTCAGTGCCTCTTATTTCCTCCCTTTATGAGATCTTTGTCATAACCACTATAGATACTTTCTGCAGCACTACCATGAGTATTATCTAGTATTCACCATGGGGAGAATGCAACTACATATTTTTGCTAAAACAAGAATTATGATTTGTACATTCCTAAGTCAAAAAACAGGGCTGACAATACACTAGCCCCTTATTTTTTTGAAAAAAATAAAAATAAAAAAATCTGGTTTTCCTAAGAAGAAACAAAACACAAGACTAAAAAAAAGTAGATAATTACTTATTTATTCAGAGGATTCTTTATATCTGGATTAATTTTTTTGATGTTGTTCATAATAACATATTTAACTAAGTGACTACAAAGTGTGATGTAAAACAACTATCTGGTCTTTGTTTTAAAACAATTGCAATCTTTCACTTCCTTTAATATTTTTGTTTCTGAGAGCCACAAATAGTTTTAAACTGTAAAGAAACCATAATACAGTAATCAACCCAGTAGATCCCCTTCCATGGGGCTGCTCTCCAGCCTCTCAATCTGTATTCACAATCCAGGGTTGCCTTGTCTCAGATGCAGAATCTGGCACTTGCTCTTGGTAAACTTCCTATTGTTGGTGGTTGCCCAGCCCTCTTCTCTGTCAAGAGGTCTTTGCAAGGCCTCCCCACCCCGAGGGAGTAAATAGGTCTTCCCAATTTAGTATCATCAGCAAACTTACTTAATATGTATTTGAGTCCTGCATCCAGACCACTTATAAAAGAGAAACCCCACTAGTGACTGACTGCCAGCCTGATGTAATGTGAAGATAATGTCATCATGACATTAGCTAGCTCTTTGAGTACCCTGGAATGAATCCCATAGACTTAAGTGCATCCAGCTGGAGCAGCAAATCCTGCACAAGCTTAGAGTTGGATGGGAGTTTATAGTTACCACAGTCATAGTTCTCCAGCTCAGGGCTCCAGGGGGTCTCAGGGCCCATCATGAGCATTAAAGACTCAGGCAAAGGAGGCATTAAAACTCTCTGTTTCATCTACCTTCCTATTTGTGAGGTGACCATCCTTGTCAAGTAACAGACCAATGTTACAGAATCACAGAATGACAGAATCATCTAGGTTGGAAGAGACTTCCAAGATCACCGAGTCCAACCTCTGACCTAATGCTAACAAGTCCTCCATTAAACCACATCCCTAAGCTCTACATCTAAACATCTTTTAGAGACCTCCAGGGATGGTGACTCAACCACTTTCCTGGGCAGCCTACTCCAGCGACTAACAACCCTTTAAATAAAGAAGTTCTTCCTAATATCCAACCTAAACCTCCCCTGGCGCAACTTTAGCCCATTCCCCCTCGTCCTGTCACCAGGCACGTGGGAGAATAGACCAACCGCCACCTCGCTACGGCCTCCTTTAAGGTACCAATAGAGTGCAATAAAGTCGCCCCTGAGCCTCCTCTTTTCCAGGCTGAACAACGCCAGCTCCCTCCTAAGACTTGTTCTCCAGACCCCTCACCAGCTTCGTTGCCCTTCTCTGGACTCGCTCAAGCACCTCAATGTCCTTCTTGTAGCGAAGGGGCCCAAAACTGAACACAGTACTCAAGGTGTGGCCTCACCAGAGCCAAGTACAGGAGGACAATCACTTCCCTAGACCTGCTGGCCACGCTGCTTCTTACACGAGCCATGTTATCTCTGGTCCTCCTTTTGCTGGTAACATACATAAAGAGCCCGCCCCCCCCCCCCCCCCCCCACTTTTTTTGGGTCCCCAGCAATACTGGCCACCTTCAACTGTAATTCAGCTTTTGCTGCATGAATTTTCCGCCTTCAATGGTGAATAGCATTTCTGTAGTCCTTCTATGTCACCCAACCAGCTCACTTTTCAGTCTAGATTTCTGGCCTCATGAAACCAATGAACAAAAAGTCAAAACCTAGATTTCTTTATGCAGTTCACATATATGTCCAAGATGCAGTCTACTTCATGAAAATTTCTGAAAACCTATCTTTTAATAGCTATTGAGACTTTTCATGAGATTATCTCATGAATTACTACCTAATTTTGGTTGGCAAGATGCTTTTTAATGACAAAGTTTAATTAGAGCTCACTCAATGGATCCCAGAAAGTAGAGGTTAAATTTAGACACAAATCAATAATGTTCATTGTAGTATAAATAATTACGTAACTATGGGTTAATGTGCTTATTCCCTTGAGCTTTATATTTCAATGCTCTTTAACCTTCACCAAATTATTTTCAAACATAAAAAAAACCCTCTTTTTTAAATCCTACATTATTTCCATTTAGAGACACCATTAGTATAAGAGTACATTATCTATTTTTACCATCCAGCTTCACAGGGGGTGCTCATAGTCTTTCACCCTATTTGTAGATGCTCTGCTAAGCTGTGTTTTGCAAGTCCTGCTACAGCACTGCCAATTAATACATTCCCAGGGCACGTAATGGCTTCCAGGAAGGAGATGGATATAATAGTTGCTGGGAACGTGCCTCTTCCAAACTATAACCCCCCTGTGAATTCCACTCTATTATGTGATTCTACCCCATCATGCAATACAACAACAATACACATCTATTGTACAACTCAAAATTGAATGGTTACCTCCCCATTCCCTTTACATCTGTGTAACCTAGTTTATGAGGAGCTAGAATCTAACTCAGTAAAGTTAAATAAAACCACATAGAAACACAGGGCTAGGAGGAACATGAGATATCCTCTAATACATCCTTTGAACACAGGGCAAGTTTAACTATATATATGTTCTCATATAGTAACATATTCATATAACTTATTCTTAAGAAAAGCACAGGGAGGCCACAATCGCCAGGAAAACCATTCCAGTGCTTCAACATCCTCTCATATATTTACACCAGTGCAAATAAATTATTTGCTTCTTCCTCCCTTTATGTATTTCAGCTTAGATCACCCCCACTTGACTGCAAACATCTTCAAAGCCCAAATGCAGCTCCGAAGTAGATGTCTCATCGCAGCTAATCAGTAGAGAGGAATGGGCATGATTCATCTGACCCAGTTTAGGTGTCCACATGGAAATCAAACGAATCACGCTGCTTCTCCCCTCTAATTATAGAGAGAAAGGGGTTGATTAGTTCAGAGAACATATGTAAAGTCAGGTGATTGCTTAACACCTAAAGGTGCTACTTAACATCTCTTCTTGTCACATACCCACAGTTTGGTTACCTGACATACAGGGAAATGATATTAACTTGGCCCATCTTGTCCCCAGTAAATAAAATTCCATTGTTTCTTATCAACTTGATAACTTCTTGTACTTAGTTTCTAAATATTTCTGCTTGAAATTAAGCTAACCAGTCTAAAACGATCTATCTGCCCCCCTTTTTATTTAACAAAACTAAACAATTGCCTATTTCTGTCTTTTGCTACCCCTATATATCCAAAGACAACTACTTCAAAGCACGTATTTTGACAAGTGAAGAACCTCGCAGAACACGTGAGAACATTTGAACATCTTGCTCTTCAAATGCTCTGCATTTTTAAATGACTCTGCATGAGAATCTGATGTATGTTATTATGAGTAATATATATTGTCATGTCAGCTATTAATACCTATTTATCTCTGTGCTACAAATTATCAGGCACATTATGGTGCCTTCCAAAGAATACCGTTCAATTCACACATGATTTTGAATGTATGCATGCCAATACTGATGAAAGCAGAGATGTTTACTAAACAATGAGAACTTCCAAACTCCAAACCCACAAGTAAAAAGGGCAGCAAAAGATTACATCACCTTATCACACCTATCACACAAGCGCACAGGGTGGTGATTCATCTCAGCTACCACCTCAGCTAAATACCATATTCCCTTTTTTTTTTTCCTCAGTGAAAAGTAATGGGGATGTTTAAGGTGTGACTCATCTTACCTATTTTAGATGTTTATGGGAAGATGAATCACACCAAAATGTTTATGGAGAGATGAATCATGCCAAAAAAAGTGTCTCTCCCAATTTACTATAGAGATTACTGAGGGTGACAAGCCTAGCGATCCATTATTGTCATTAGTTTTGCCATTTCACCTGTATAACTCGGTTATCTTAGTTACATATTTACTTATACATTCTGTATTATTGACATATTTACTTGTCTTCTGCATTATTTATTACTTATAACTTCTGTATTAACCTGTAGTATCTGCATCTAAATTTTCTCTGTAGAAAATTAGAACAAACTTTGTCTCCTCCAGCGATTTCTGTCCAAAAACTTTCCTGTAACTAGACCTGCTTTTAAATGTTATAATCATTGAAATTCAACTGCACAAATGCAATCTATAACACAGAAAGAATTTTTTGATGAACTCTTAAAGAAAGCATACATCCTGTATAAAAAAGCTGATCAATATGCCTCAGTAAGTTAAAAGTGATGTCCCATTTCTTTGTGAAGTCTACAGTAAGTTTAATGTTGGCCTACCAGCCACACAAATGTGTGTTCATTGACTTTTATATGTGCCTGTTGAACATACAGGCACTTTTATACCCTATATGCTACTCCTTCACTAAAAGAGGCAACTTGGAAAAATATTTGCTACATTATCATCTGTAGTTCTTTTTTCTTTTAATTTCTGTCTCTGCCAAGCTATTTTGATTCTGTGTTAATAACCAAAACATGTAAGATGAAAAAACGTGCAGGACATAATGGAGGTGAATTTTTGCTTATGCAGACAGACGAATTTTAGTGCCTTTTTCACCACCAGTGATTCTACAAGCACAGACTCTCATATTCTCAACCACTCTCCATAAGTAAAATGTGTCATGAAAATGTAGTCTCGTTTTTCAAAATCTCCCTTCTATTCACTCTGAACATGACTCTCTTCCAGAATACCACTACAAAAGATGTGTAGTACATAATGTAACTGTCAATACTTGAATGCTAAAACATCAAGAAACAAGACAGAATTCCAAAAGGAATTCTGTACTTTGACAGTACTTACAAAAGATACATGCAGAATCTCTGTCTGAAAAATATATATATATATATTTTCTAAGACACTGAAGAAAGACAACGTATTTGTAACATTAAATCAGACTGTACTGCCAGCATTCCACACTTGTAAAGCTATCCACCGATAATGAATTAACAAGCCCATTGCAGAAAAGAGGTCTAGGGAAAGACTTTGACCACAAGAGCCACAACCAATAGTTTTCTCTTATCATTTTTTTTTCAGGTCATCCCGACTAATTCTTTCCAAGATAACCTGTGTGATTCTATAGAGAAGGTCTACCAGAGGGACCGTGCCCAAAACACTTAGACATTGTGTAAGTTTGGGCACTCTCCAAAGTTTTCCAATATTGCTCCAGAAAGCTCTATATCCTCTATACCCTTCTGACACCCCAGCACAGCACCTCAGGTTCATTTTGGTGGGTGTAGTACATTCTTTGTACTATTTCAGACTGAAACAAAGAATTAAAAAAAAATAATGTAAAATCAAGAGTGTGCACACAACCAAGTGGTACATGAAAGTATGTGGCCAGTCTGTTCCAGAAGGAGCTGGCCCTAAGTGGTGCCAACACAAGCAACACCATTGTCTGGCCTATGGCCTGGTAATGTCTCCACGGATCTGCACAGGCAGCAGAGCTGATATAGCTAATATGTCCAGTTCTGGCCAACTTCCTTCTATAATCTGAGAGACAGTGCTGTAATGCTCTGCCCTTCTTGTATGCCTTCCATCTCACTGCCAAGTTTTTATTTGGTTCCAGAACAGCTGATGGGGCTCCCTCAACCCTCTCCTAATAGAGATGGAAGAAATAAAAGAAGTATAGGGTAGAAAAACATTGAAAGCTGTGTCCCTTACTAAACATTAAGAGTGGTGGCCCTATTTTCCACTCAGTTTAGCAGACACATTTTAACCCCCTGCCAAATCCAGTTTCACAAGAAGATTATATATTAAACTGTTTCCTGAACTGGCCACTTGCCTAGCACTGACAAAATGGTTGAAACCAAAACTCTTCAGCACACTGCTGAGAACAAGAGCAAGGGGAAAAAGAAGGAACAACAGATACTATTTCTCTGTTGTGACCATCCAAGGAAAGAAAACTTCCAGCTCCAGCAGTATGTTTCTCTTATAAGAAAGGCATGTCAATTCATCCTACTTTAATCCTAAGGGATGAGTGGTAATTCAGCTCCTGAACACAAAATGTTACTCTTGAACACAGGGTACTCCAAAGATGTACAAGATGTAAGACCATGAAAATAATCTCTCTAGAAAACAACATTCTGCCTTCTCATATCCAGTGCATGCAAGAAATACACTTCCAAATTACAAAAAAAAAAAAAAAAAAAAAGTAGTCAAGAGAAGGTTGAACTTGTTGAAGGTTGTACAGGGAAATTCTTAAGAATCTTAGATGTGTCCTGCTACTCACTTCACAAGTTTGTGTATATTAAATGTTACAGGAATTTTCTGTTGTGAAAACTAATAACCTTTCTCACTTTATTTGTGTGTCTTACTGAAATGACAATTATGGCAAAGATACAGGAACATCCTGCTCTTTTTAAAATGTCCTGTGTACTGTTACCAGTGGTTCAAGGAGAATCCCCAAACCAGTGAATGTTGATGAAGGACTCTCGTTGAAGGACTCTCAATGAAGGACTCTCCTTGAGGAAGGGAAATGCCTCCAGAAGCTGTCATTTGACTTGAAGCAAATGGCATGGAAGGGCCATTTCCTTTCTCCTTTAGCTGGCAGATAATGCACATTAATATCCCTTACTGCTGTTCTATAGTAAATACATGCTAGGAGGCTGAAGAAGAGTATGTGTGCAATGAGTAGCACTGAAGTGCTCTTCCGAAGCAGCAGTGAGCATTACTTATCTAAATATGAGTATCAAACCACTATATAAACTACTAATTCTTAGATTCTACGAGTTCTTCCTTTCATGAGTATTCTTTGCATTTTTTTTCACTTGACATCTTTCTGCATGGTTTGGTTTAGCTGTACAAATTTCTGTATAGCATGAGCAGCAATCATTGGTCACTTAGGAACCATGGAAGATAGCAGCATTTCAAGAACCATCATGGATAAACTGGAAAAACAGGACTTAGAAAAATTCCATCTACCGAAAAGATGACAACCATAACTTTTTTTGTTTGCTTGTTTGTTTTTGTGTGTGTGTGTGTGGAAAAATGCACCAGAACATAAACCATTCCATTGAGCAGATACAGGGCTGTGAACACTCATACTACAGTCATATGTCTTTATAGATGGCATGTACAAAAAAGGACTCAGAGGAATAATGAAAAAGGTAAAATCTACACAAAAAGAAATACTGTACTTTATTTTTTCTTTTTTTTTTTTTCCTCTTACAGGAAGAATGCTCTCTGCTTCTTGGCCGATACTGGTTTTAGCTTTTCTAGGTATGCAATGAATAATAACACAGTTTAAAAAATGTAAATTTCTAACTATATTGTCTTTTAACTGTTGATTCAGTACTTTATTTCATGCAACATTAATACATTCCTGCTACAAAATCTATAGTCTTCAATGATTAAATATATATATATATTTCAAATTTCTCCTGGATGGCTTAGTTTATATAGGTATGTAAGACAATTCTAAAATTTGAATTTGCCACTGATGATGTTCTGAGTTGGGGAAAAAATAAAGTAGATAATATATTTTGTCTTTTCTATATGTTTAAAAATGGAAATTTGTAGTACCATAATAATGAGGAACTTTCTGCTAAAATGTCTTTTTTTTTTTTTTTTTTTTTTTTTTTTTTTTTTTTTTTTCCTCAAAGTACAAAGCAGGATTCACTTCGGTTTTCTTTATCCATCTAGAAGTTAAATACTTAGTCTACCCTAGCTATGTAGATGATCTGTGGGTTCAGACAGGCAACCTCTCATATTTTATCTCTGAAGCAAATTCAGGAATACTGATTAATTAAACAGATGCTTTAACTGTGCAAACCATAGTTCCCACTCAGACAGACAGCTCTGAAGGGCAATTCATCCTGATTATGGCAGCCATCCACCTTAGGATGAGATGAGTTCCACTCTAAGTTGCATTTATTTCTTCATGAACTATGTTGAGCCTAAATGATTGATAGATTAGATATGCCTTTAGCTACTTTGTGGGTAGCTAAAATTAGAAAAGATGAATCCCACTCATATAGTCTGCAAATTCAATCAGGTTTAGTGCTAAGTAAATTTAATACTGACTACCTATATTGCAGGTCTTCAATTGCCACAAAGATATTTTCTTTGAATTAATGTATAGGTTAAAAAATATTACTGTAAGATTCTTCCTTATTTGGGAACCTTTGGCTGTTAAATTAATTTTGCAAGGGCCTTCAAGTGTGGGTGACTATCACAATTGTGAAATGTAATTTTTCCTCCTACTCGATTATGTGCTAACTCCTGGTGAAGACCAAAAGGTCTAACCCATTACATGAATTAGTTACTATCAGCAAACATTCCCAAAACCTCAGGAATCATGAGGGAGAAAAAAAAAAAAAAAAAAAAAAAAAAAAAAACCTGACAAAAATATCCTCTTAACAGTGCACTGATCTTGTCCAGCACAAATCAGATATCACAGAATCACAGAATCACAGAATTTCTAGGTTGGAAGAGACCTCAAGATCATCGAGTCCAACCTCTGACCTAACACTAACAGTCCCCACTAAACCATATCCCTAAGTTCTACATCTAAACGTCTTTTAAAGAACTCCAGGGATGGTGACTCCACCACTTCCCTGGGCAGCGCGTTCCAATGAAATTGGATATGTTGCTATTCATTTGTTCAGTCAAATCCTGAAACACTGGATAGCATACAATAAAGGGCAGAGGAAACTCTTCTTAAATCCTATTAAATGTATCCAACTAAGTAATTAGTTTTTATTAAATATATATTCTTATTGAATGTGTACAAAGAGGTTTATCTTTTTTATTATTATTATTTAGTTTACATTTATCAGTAATATATATATATTAACTTTAATTAGTGTGTTGCTTGATATACTGGTTAATTATCACCCATTTAAGAATTTAATAATATACATTTTCCCCAAGGTAAGGATGCAGCACACTCTTATTTTAATATATTTTTCCTAAATAATACTACACTATACTGGTATGATTTTTTCTGATTCATCCCATAGTACTAGATAACTAGAAAAGAAAAATACCACAGTGGCAACTATCTGTATTGTGCTGACTTTATTTAAGCTACCCTTTTATAGCAAACTATTATTTCCATTGCAGTCCAATCACAGAATCACAGAATCACAGAACAGCTGAGGTTGGAAGGGACCTCTGAAAATCAGCTGGTCCAACCTCCCTGACAAGCAGGATCACCTACAGCACACTGCACAGGATGGCATCCAGGCAGGTTTTGAATATCACCAGCGAAGGGAACTCCACAACCACTGAGGGCAACCTGTTCCACTGCTCTGTCACCCTCACAGTAAAGAAGTGCCCTCTCATATTCAGATGGAATTTGAAATGACTTTCTGCACTACATCTTTACTTGTAAGAAAAAATCATCTACAATTAAGTATTCTGAATACCTTTATCTCCACATACCCCAGAATTAATTTTTCCTGGGTCTGGCTGAACGATCAGTTAATTCCCTGACCTGTGCTGGGACAAAGCACAGCTATATAGCAATTCCCTGTCCCAGAAAATAAACTTTAATTAATTTTCCTAACAAGGCTCACAATCAAAATATCCAGGAGAGCAAGACCTGAAGGTAGGAAGCCACTGATTATTAAATAATAACACTTCAGTTTTTCAGTAATGCTGGTATACTAAGTTGAGCTTGCTATAGAGACATTTCTAAACAATACCCTAGCATACTGAAGGTGAAAGAAAACTTTTTTAATAAACTGATGCTATTTGATATTTCTAACTTAGATAGAATCCAAATACCAAAGTTTTACTGACACTTTGGCCAGCAGTCTTTTACCTTCAGTGGAAGATGGAGAAAGCAGCTTACGTAACTTCTCAGAGTATTTCTTTCTGATCACTTCTACCATGCATAAGGGAGATTATTATTTAAAAGCTAATATCCCAAAGACATTCTGACAGCTAATTATGTGCACCATTGGAAAGTACGACACAGCAAACTGTACTGTTAATGTGTAAGTACAGACAAGGTTGTGGTATCCATCTATCCCACACACCAGCCTCTTCTACAGCGTAAGACAGAAAAAATAGCCTGGTTCCACTAAAGCTCCATAGATAATGGTTTTCAGACCAGAATAAAAAATATCCGGTAGGAGTTTTGAAGTTCCTTTGAGAAAAACGATGCAAGTCACTGCTCTGTTGGATCATCTACTTCTGCTTTATCATGTAATCACTTTCTGATCCTTGATCACAAAGGCCAGAGGGGAGAATGAGCTTGGAAATTTCATACTGTTCTTAGAGATAAGGAAGTCATTGTTTATTGATGTTACCGGCTCTTGATCTTTTTCTGTGCTGTACTGTGGTCTGATCCTTGACTGCGAAACACAGGAAGTTTATTCATGTCATGTATTGCTGGAACTTGGTGATTACTCTTTCATTCTGTCTCGGAATGAAAAACTGAGCATGGGATGCTAGCTGGAGAGAGCCGGGGTCAAATGCTGCCAAGAAAAACAATTGCATTTTCAAATAATGTATTAAATATGCTTATCTGAAAGAAATAAATTATTTGGGTTGATAGTGAGAATGGTGTTGTTCTTTTATTTAGCAGAAATGAAAGAAAACTATTTCAGAGAGTAGAGTTTGAGAAGTTTTCAAACCTGGTGGAGTTTCAGCTTGCATTTTAATGATGACTGAGTCAAAAGTAGCAAAAGAAATATTTTTAATTCCTTCAGATAGAAAGCAACTGTACCTGAATCTCCTGTATTCTGTGCATCGTTATAGATTAGTACATCAAAGGAGACTACCAGTACCACAGGAGCCTCCAAGAAAAATGGCAGTGCTGCCACAGTATTTTTTAGCAAGCCTAATACTACATACTCTCTGAACTTCTGTGACATCCAGGATCCCAGGAAATTTGGCACGGGTAGGTCTGATTTTCATATGCCCCTAGAGTTAGGGTAAAAGCTTGTAAAGTTAATTAGAAATCAGATGTTTTTACATACTTATGCCAGCATAATTTTTTAGTACCTTTGGGATTTTAGAAACTGCAGTGGCTACAGAGTGTCAGCTAAATGCCAGTTTTTCAGAGTACAGTTCTGGATAATAGACAATCCCATTTTCTCTAGCTTCTGGTATTTCACTATCAGTCTGAGATAAGTTTGTGAATGAGTCATCCAAAAAACAGTGCTGTTCAGCAGGACCTGATTGCCTCCTGGCATCACACGAAAGTCTGAAAGTCACAGTTGTCAGCTGTACACATTAATCGTATTCACACACTTGTATCATGAATGTCTGCCAGTTTACAGGTTGATATAGAATATAAGCCTCAGTAGGCTGACACACATCACAGTGAAATTTGTGTGTCAGACCTTAATATGAGAAGGATGCCAGAGCCCATGGAAGTCAGTTTTTAACTACTGTGTTTAGTGTTTAATTGCTTCTCTGGACTTAGCTTCTTAATCTAACTTTAAAAAAATTATTTGCATACTTAGTAGCTTTATTTCACTGAATGTCAAGTACTAAAATCTAAACAAAAAATCAATTTTAATTCCATTTTTTGTACCATGTGGTAATATAAATTACTTGTCAGTCATACAACATAGTGAGCTATTAAATGGCACTTTGAACTGTGTATTTTATTGAGTGAACAGGTTATACTGCTCATATTATTAAAAGCTATCCAATCTAAGATGAGATCTGTTGGATCTTTATTTATGTCAACAGCAGTCCATAGTACTTTGCTAACAAAAAAAAAAAAAAAAAAAAAAAAGAGTGGGGAGGCTTTTGGATCATATTTCAGCTGTGTTTCAATAACAGAAATACTCACAGCTCACAGACTGTAAAAAACTAGCAGGTATTCTTATCAAATGTGCTGTTATGATAGGGTTTTATACAAAATCTTTTCCACAGTACTGCAATATAATTATATTATAGTGGCAAGCTGCCTTTGAGATAACAGACTGAACTGTAAAATATTCAGGATTGAGTACTGAGGGCCAGACAGAGCTAAATGAGGGTATGGAAAGTAAAGTAAAATAGTTATTATCTTTCATAATAATCTGTAGGGCAACTTGGATTGCTGAATAATACTGGGAATCAGGAAGCCTCAAATTCCAGGAACTTCCAACTGATGTTTATTCCAGCAGGATTCTCTGGTGGAGGACTTCTAAACTGGGTGACTTTCACAAGAAACACACCTCCCAGCCACATCAATTGGTGGGCCATCAGACTGGACTTTGTAGTTGATAAGACTGTGAACCCAAGGCCCCAAACTGGAAGGCTGCAGAAACTGCACAGCTCTGCAAACCCATGAGGGTGTGCAGGGTGGGAGGAGGAGCAGGAGGAACCGAAAGCAGGGATAGGCAGACAAGGGGACAAAGGGGCCAGCTGCATCTAAAATATTGCCGATCAGTATGCCTGTTTGGCTGAGCTCTGCGCCTGATCACCAGTCTCTCCTATCTTCTTATACCTTTCATTAAATCTTTCCTTAACTGTTTCTGTGTGTATTTGCATGCTCTCTCCCACATGTACGTGAGCTACAAGGATTAAGTGCCAGCTATTGGCAAGACCTAGAAGTGGGTGAGTGAACCTCAGCAACAGCTCCTGGAGTCAGGCCGGGGCTGTAGACCCTGTGGACTGAGGTGCCAGCTACTGGAGTGAGTGAGGTCCTAGAATCACCTTACTATAGGCAGTGGAGTCTTCTGCTCCCAGCCACTGGCGCAGGACCAGTATGTGCTCCCACATGAGCTGCTGGAGAAGAACCCAGCATGTATGAGGCAAGTGTGGGGCTCCACACCAGTGGCTGGAGCAGGGCCACAGGTCACAGCCCTTGTGCCTGGTGCTGGCTGCTGGGGGAGCCAAGTGCTGCCCACCGGACAGGGGGGCCGTGCCAGGCGCTTGAAAGATCCACGAATGTGTGTAAGCTTGTGAACCTAGAGAGTGCTGTATGTGCGCCTTCAGTATCTCCACCTGACAGAGAGGAGGAAGGTGTCTCGGCTGTGTCTACGTCTATGTGAGACCTGCATGGAAGTCTTGTTGAAGGCAGCTCTTGCCTGGGGCAGCGTGTGTGACCAGCCTGTCTCTTTAAATGTCTGTGTGTCTCTGGGATACTTACTCAGCTTTGCTACCACTTGAGTCTGCAAAAGGGAAATTAGCAGTTATGTCCCCTAGCCTGGGCAGAGACCACAGGTCCCGAAACATGCAGCTTGGCCCCCTCATCTGGGCAGGAGAGGTCCTTGGGCCAGAGCGGCTGGAGGAGGCAGCTGTGCACTTGTCACTGTTCACGTAACAGTCAGTCCACCAGAACATGTACAGACAAACTAAGAAAAGCAAAGGCACAAGCTGTGGAACAGCTAGCAAGAAACATACAACGATAAACAAACAAAAAAAAGATTAGTAAGTACATTAGTTGTAAGAGGAAGACAAAGGAAAAAGCTGGTTCACTACTCAAAAGGAAGAAAGGCTATTAAGTCAATGCACCAAAAAAATCCTGAATGTTTAATACATTCAATGCTTCAATCTCTACTAAAAAGGTTAGATGCAATCAGGCAGGTAATGCAATTAACATGAACAACAAAGCAGTAAGAATTTAAGACAGAAAAAGGAAACAGGTTAGAGAATACAAATGTAAATAAGTTAGTTGGTTTTAAATCAACCAGACTTGATGAAATTCAGGTAGGTTAGAGAACAACCAAATATTAATTTACTGAAGTAATATCAGAAGCAGTTTAAAAAGCTCATGAATGATGAATGGAATTCTGGAAGATGAAAAGAGATCAAACAAATTACCTTTTTATCCTTACAAAAAAAGAAAAGCAAAAAGAGCTGGAATATGGTATAACAGACTAATTTCCATTTCTAGAAAAAATCTAGAATATGTTAGCAAACAAAAATACTGTGAACCTCAGCAAAAGGGACGATGACTAAGAGCCAAAACAAAATTTCAAAAATTCATGTAAGTTTGGGGGAGGTAATAAACAGACTGGAAGTGCAAGTACAACCATATTTGAAATAGCTTTTAATACGGCTTCTGATACATAATTTTCTCATAAACTGTCTTTAAAAAGGTCTATATGAAGTTACTATTATATCTGCAATACTCATTGCAGAACTGTATTTGGAGAGATTTCAGTGGTTCCCTGTTAAACATTAAGAAAATACTGATTTGAGGGTCCTGGAGATCTGCTGTTGGCCTCCATATTTTTTTAATTATAATAATAATTTTCCATAATGATAATAATAAAATGAAAGCTTTGAAGAATGTGAAATTACAAAATCTGAAGGTGTTGCCAAGCTGAAGATAACTGTAGGCAGTCCTGCTGACAGAACTAAAATTGGAAAGGACGACCGTATATTGGAGAAAAGTTATTTAAAAGCACAATGAATTTCCACAGAAAGAAGTGAAAAATAACTACACTCAGCTAGAAGTCATCAATGGCACAAATGCAAGCTCTGGGATAACAGTTTGTAGGAAAAAAAATATATCTGGAGGCTGTAGTGGATAACAACGTGAACCTAAGTCTTCTATGTCTCATCAGAAAGAACAAGACCATGCTACTGGTGTATAAAAAGGAGTATTATACAACATATAATATGTAAATAATCATTCCATTGTAGCTGGCTTTAAGATGCCTTTGGCTAGAATACTATATATGATTTTGTATCAGAATTACCAAAATAAGTGGATTATCTACACGGAATAAAGAACTCATCAACAAAAATCATCAGAGATAATGATTTAAACATGACTTGTAATAAAAAAATACAAGTAACTAGGGCTGTTGAATATAACCTAAACATGAAGAAAGACATGATAAAAAGTAACTGCAGAGAGGAACACAATATACTATTTTTCATGTCCACTGTGAGTAGGACAAGTAATAATAAGCTTTAACTGCAGAAAGGGAGATTAATTTAGACATAATGAAAAGCCTACCAGAAGTGATAACTATGCTCTGGAACAGATTGTCTTGTAATGCTGCAGATAATCCATCAGTGGGGATTTTAAAAAACAAGCTAGACAAAAGCTGTCTATTTTTGTCTGTTGTTTACTATCACCTACAAAATTTTGAGAGATTCTATCTTGAAAATATAATGCCATCTTTACTTCCTAGATTTTCTGAACTTGTTGGGGTGCTTGGTACCCTCATAAACTAAAAGGGTTCCGGTACCTAAAGGGGTTCCACAGGAAAGCTGGGGAGGGACTCTGTCAGGGAGTGAAGCGATAGGACAAAGAGTGATGGCTTTAAACTATTTTATTTATTTATTTATTTATTTTCATTTAGATTATATGTAAGGAAGTAACTCGTTATTAAGGGGGTGGTGAAGCCCTGAAAGAGGTTGCCCAGAGAAGCTGTGGATGCCCCATCCCTGGAAGTGTCCAAGGCCAGGCTGGATGGGGTTTTGGGCAACCTGGTTTGGTGAGAGGTGTCCCTGCCCATGGCAGGGGGGTTGGAACTATTTGATCTTGAAGACACCTTCCAACCCAGACCATTCCATAACCAATCGGGGAGGGAGTTTAGTGATCAGCGAGACCCTGTAAAGGTAGAAAAGAAATGCAAGAAAGAAATACTGCCTGTTGGTCACACAAACGAGAGAGATGAAAAGCTGAGGCTGGCTAGCAAGCAAGCTGGAAAATACAGAACCAAGGGTCAAACTTAGTTTACCAGCCTTTGATAGCCAGGATGTCTGAGAAATGAAAAGTTCAGCATGGATAATATGCTGGCAGCATATTATGTGATGGTGACAGGTTTGGAAGACAGGTCAACATTCTATGATTAATCAACATGTTCCTGTGGAATACGTCAGCCATTGGATCAGCATTTTCTAGTGAATCTGCTTCCCTAGAAAAATACTGAAAAGCAGTTTTCTGTAATGGAAATGTCTTGGTAGCAGAGGGTCTATAGGGGTGGTCTTTGTGAGAAGAATCTAGAAGCTGCCCCAAGTTAGATAAGAACCAGTTCCAGCTGGCTTCAAAATGGACCTGCTGCTGGCCAGAGCCAATAGGCAGTAAATTATTATAAGTAATAAATTATTTATTGCCTAGTGATAGGCAATAAATTATATTAATCTCCCTATGCTGAGTCTGTTTTGCCCATGACAGTAATTGCTGAGTGATCTCCCAGTCCTTATCTCAGCCCTTGAGCCCTTTTCATCATATTTTCTCCCCCTTTTCCTTTTAGGAAGGAAAGTGAGAGAACACTTGTGGTGGAGTTCAGCTGCCCAGCAGGGTAAAACAACCACAGAACTAGATCTTAAAAAGTTGCTCTTCCTTAAAGACTTATCTTTCTTGTCTAAAGATTTGTGTTAGGTGACAATGATGTTATTATTTTCAGATAAAATGAGTTTCAGTAAGTAAATGCAATTTACAGTTGAGTGAAAAAATGAGAAAGAACTTCCGGCTGTTAATGATTGATACTTCACTTATTCATGTCACTTTTAATATTAAGATAATCATAGAATCATTTAGGTTGGAAAAGACCCATAAGATAATCTAGTCCAACTGCTAACCTAGCACTGCCAAGTCTACCACTAAACCATGTCCCTAAGCACTACATTTACACATCGTTTGGATACCTCCAGGGATAGTGACTCAACTACTTCCCTGGACAGCCTGTTCCAATGCTTTATAACCCCTTCAGTGAATAAATTTCTCCTAATATTCAACCTAAACCTCCCCTGGTGCAACTTGAGGCTATTTCTTCTTGTCCTATCACTCAGTGTTTGGGAGAAGAGCCTGATCCCTACCTCGCTACAGCCTCCTTTGAGGTTGTAGTAGAAAGCAATGTCTCTACTGAGCCTCCTTTTCTCCAGACTAAACAACCCCATTTCCCTCAGCTGCTCCTCATCAGACTTGTTCTTCAGAGCCTTCACCAGCTTTGCTGCCCTTCTTTGGACATGCTTCTGTACCTTGATGTCCTTCTTGTAGCGAGGGGCTCAAAACTAAATGCAGTATTTGATGTGCGGCCTCACCAGAGCCGAGTGCAGTGGAACAATCATTTCCCTAGTCCTGCTGGTCACACTGTTTCTGATACAATTACGATGCTGATTGGATCATGGGTCACTCAGATATTTTGCTGTTTCTCCACAGTGATTCTATATTCCTTACATGCTCCAAAAAATTTCAGCAGGAAGAACCAAATCTAGGGCTGATTTTTCCAAATGGCCACACCGATGGGGGCGCATAGCAGCTGTCAGCAGCATGTTAGGCATGCTGTTAGACAGCAGCAGTACAAGGGTCAGGAAGAGCTGAGCAGCCCTGCTTATGGTCCTGGGGTGAGCGATCAGCACGGGCAGGGCACGCATTGAGAGGAACAGGGAAGCTCAGTCATGTGTTACAGGGCTCAAAGGAAAGTGGGATAAGGTATTGGGACAGGACATACTGGGTACTTGGTGTGGATGAGGTTTGGGAGAATTTAGTTCCCGAGCTGTAGTCTTGGGCAGGATGGAATTTGGAGTGGTCTGAGAGAAAGGAGATTAAGAGGAGTCATGGGGCTTTGAGTTTAAGCTCTAAAAAACTCCAAAAAATTACACTTTAGAGCTAGCTGGACGGGGAGACCTACAAGAGACTTACCGGACCTATGCTATGAAGTCATCAAGGCTCTTGAGCAGCTGTGGTGATAATTCATTTCTGGGTAAAAGAATTATGGTTTGGCATGTGAAAGGCTCTGGGTCAGGAGAATACTGAGTTTTTCAATCATCTTCTTCCCTCTAACCATCTATAACCACAACCTTGGATCCTGATATAAGAAGGGATCACAAATACACACAGCTCCTCCTCCAGCTGACATAAGTGTTGCCGTACTGAACTTCTAATATGTTTCTGAAGAACACTTATCTCCCTTAATTTAGGTAACTTCTGTGTAAACATCAAGATACGAGTTAGCTGTATAGCTTCTCTTTATTGTCTTTATGGAGAAAAATATACTGAAATATAACCCGTATGACTACTTCCACCTTAAAACGTACAACTAATACGGAATAGATCACTCATGAACTACAGATGTCAACTTTGTTCCCCAACTATACAAAGATTCACTCAGGATATATAAACCTAGACTAAAAACATATATAATTAGATTAGTTGAATCTCAGTTCTTTGCATGATAAATCTGCTTCTAAAAATAGTATTCAGAACCATTTATATACATTAATTGTTAAATTTAAAAATGGATGAATTAATGCTAAAATTCAATAAGTACTTTTTGTAATTGTTAAAGAAAAAACAAAAATACCACTACAATTTCGGTGGTGTGAGCACATGTCCAATGATCACATTTTTTCTTAGGTTAAATATATTATTATGCTTCTATTTCTCTGTGAGCTTAGTCGGGTTACTATCTATAATTATATGCCCATCAGCAGCTCCTAAGTCTTGATTAAATATGGGGGCCTATCTTGCACAAACAGGGGATTGTCTTCAACCTTAGATACCCAAAAATCATATTACAGAAACTGATTTGTAAAACTTTACTACTCCCCTTTGTCATGTTAATACAATTTATTTTGATTCATGTTGCAAATAAATGAATCCCTGTGAGACTTTCAGAGAAGACCACAACTTCTGCAAATTGCTGAGAACCCAGTGTTAGTAAGTGGATCATGCTTCAGAAGCTGTTTTGTTTTGCATTCCAACAGCAGCAGCTGCCAGTGCTTCCTCATGCATTTGTTATTACAGTGCTGGATTGAGATTTCTCTCATTCACTAGTAACATTATGCCATTTGTTTTATTTCTGTCATTTGGAAGTATTGCTCTCCTGTGCTTTGCAGAATCAGTTGTGTATGCATACAGTTAATCAATGGGTGGCAACCACTTTGTAAAGCTAGATTTCTACCGTTCTGTACCTGTTTCTATCTTGTCAGAAAATACTAAAAGCAACTATCAGTATCGTTTATGAAACCCCACCACAATATTTATTTAAATCATTTTACTAAATATATTCCATTTATTAATTACTTTAAAAAACAAAGATGGCATCTCTCATCTGAAATCACTGCATCAGGAGTTTTAAATAAAACATTTTGGTGTCACAGAAGTGTGTTTCTAGAACAAATTATAAAGTATAGGTCCTGTTTTTAGATAGTATTTGCAACATCATACATGGACATTTTTGGACTTTCTTCATATTGAAGTATCCTTTAAATATGTGCTCTCCTTTCCTCATTTCTTATTTCTCAATGCCAAGGTATACTAAGTATAGTAAGAGTAAACATAACAAATGATTAAGGAAATCATTATCTTTCTTTTTAAATGTCTCAAACACTTCCATGTGGTTCAGAATTAATATTAAAAAACATGGTAAAATTAGCTTTAAATTAACTAAATTACTGAAAAAAGCAGTATTAGTTCTCACCTTCAAAGTCACCTATAATTGGTTGACAACGTGCTAGATCATAAAGCCAAATTTACATTTACATTTACATTCTGCAAATGACAATAGCAAAATATTCACCCTACTTCTGTTTACTTCAGAGTACTCCTTAGGTTTTCCAAAACTGAGAGGGGGATAATTATTAGCATGATAAAGGTCAGATTATTATGAATTAAAAACAACAACAACAAAACCTGTACAGTTCTTAGTGATATCACTCATGTTCCTAGGACAAATCATTTGAACAGGATTTGTATAAACTAGCTAGACAGATTACAAAATTTATGTGGAAAAGAATGACTCTGTCCCTGAAGCTTGTTCAAGTTGATGAACATTTTTCTGTGACTTAAATGGACTTTGAACAGACCTTCTGTATGTACTGAATATGTAGTATGCGCATACCACACTGAACATTATTATTAGAAGACTGAAGTTTCTTCCAATAGTAGAAAATACTTCAAAATAATTTTCATGGTGCAAAGTAGAATTTTTATGCACTAAACTCATTTTCATGTTCAAAAACAACAACAAAAAATTCCACTACATATACATGTAGTATATAGTATATGCATACATAATTAGGAATTAATCTACTGGCATATCCTTGAATGACACTGTAATTGGAAGTATGTCTTCACTGTATAAGTTGTATAATGGGTTCTTTTAAATTCTTGTATCAGAGCTGCATTAGGAACACCATGCTTGCTCATTTTATTGCATGGTTGGCTGAAGAGCCCGGAGCAGCCTGATAGACATCCACTATGAGAAAATACACATTCACTTTCTTCTTTCCTAGCTGCAGCAAATTAAAGGCATTTATCAGATGAAAAGTTATTTAGAAACTGCGCATATATGATTATTTTGAAGAAATGTTTTATTATATGAATCTTTTGAATGACAAGAAACTGTTGAAGGTTCTTGAGGATTTGCTCACATGGAAGGGATTTTTTTAACATACTTGAAAGGAAAATAGATGACCAATTCAATTGAAAAGGTAAATGGTGGGATGTCTGATCTCACTTTGATTGTTAGAAAATACAATAGATAAAAAGATATACTTCATTCTTCATTGCAGTATAATACAGTAATTGTTATTATATTCCCTTTCCTTCCTCTCTTAAAAGTTCTCTAAAGTACAATTTCTACAGCATCTAGACACATTACTCTACACAAACTCTCTGAAGACATAAAACTTTATTAACTGAACTAAAACACCATCAGTATGATGAACACATGAACATTTATAAAATATAATTAAGATGTTTTTGTGCATCTGAAGTATTTTGTTCATATTTTGAACAGTTTTAAAACCAGCTGTTCTAGAGAAAAAGGTAAGAGGTGGAGACTAAAAAACATATTCAAGGATATTGGAGATATTGAATTATTTTGGTGTTCAGGATTGTCTTTCATGTATGTGCTGGTTATGTCAGCATTTTCATTTACATGTTATTAATACTATCCTTGTGTGAAAGGCTTCACTATGCATAATGTATTTTTTTCCTGAGGCAATCCATTAGATTGCACTGCTTTTGCTCTGAATAATTCCCCTACAACTCTAGTTAATTCATCCTTGAATTTTGGCAGGCAGAGGGGTCTGGAAAGTTTTGGTCTGTTTGGCTATCTAGATTATTTCTAATTGATTTCCTGATTTCCTCTATTCCAACCCATCATTCTTTCTTTTAATAGACAGCATTTTTTTCTCTCAGCACTTAGTATCAAGAGCCAGTGCCTAATTCTCAAATCCAGAGACAGACAGCAGAGATGGACAAACATACTTTCCAACTCCTGCTACTAAAAAGGGAAGACTGACGATTGCAGTCTCAGGTCTGAAACACTGACAAGATTAAGTATAAAATTCAGTTAATTAACTTACATAAATTCTACATAATTTACATTCCATTTTATTGTGTCTAAACACTTAAGATCTGTACTCAGCATATGTTCTGGTATCTTTAAAATCCACAGGAACTAAATATTTTTAAATGGTTGGTAACTGTTCACTGTGACAACAAATCTGTGAGCTTTCTGAGAATACTCCATAACAATGTTAAATTCAAAATAATCTCTTTATCATACTCAAAGTATACCTCTTTTTGTGTGATTAATATAAGCAAAGACATATCTGCAGTGTAGATGTTTATTTCAGCTACCAATTCTAGATTTTTTACAGTGGCAACTAATGTAGTTGCAGTGGAGTAAGTATGGAATATGCCTTGGTTGTTTTGTTGTTCTTGTTGTTTCCACTGACTACAAAAGGAGTGGGGACTACAAATTCAAAGGTAACTGCTAATATTATAAACATGAAAGGTTAGATAGGAGAAATCCTATATTATGTTCATGAGCATTATATTTTCTTTTACTTACTGTAAGGCAAATTTTCTTATCACTAGGACACTATAGTGCCTCCAGCACTGGAAGGTTTGTAAAACACTTGGAGATGAAATGTGCTATAGCACATCAAGTACAGTCTAAAAATTTAGTCTGAATTTTCTTTAATTCCAACATATTCCACCTTCCAGGGTTTGTTATGTGCAAAACAAAATGACTTCAAAGGAAATGCAAGTAAATTCTGAGAACATTATATAAAGCTACATACCAATACATTTAAATCTAGAAAAAATGTGGAGAAGACCAAAAAGCAGTTTGTGACAATAAAGTAAATTAATTCATTACAAATGTTACGCTATGGTAGGTTATATGATTCTGCCAGATGTTTCTCTTTACATGAATTTTATTATGCCACAGAGGGCAATTTGTTTTAATGAGAATATTTTTTCAGGGCAATATTTGTTCCGGAAGGCAGTACTTTTCTAGCTTCACATTCTAATGAGAACAATTTCCTTTGATTCATTGGTGTTACTATTCTTTTGTTGACTCAGTCAAAACACCAATTAGCTGTATGAATGCTGCAAGAGTGAGAAAGTGGGAAAATGCTGATAAGGGGCCCAATCCTCAAAACACTTGAGCAATGTTATTTACTTCAGTGGAGTTCTTTACATGAACTGACTGCATGATAAGGAGTTTAAAAGATGAGAACTTAAATGTGTAATTCCAAACACAGGATCAGATTACTTGCCTCTACATGTCAATAAACTTCTCAAGTCCACTTGGTAGCTACCTTTTAATTAAAAAGTTAAGAATACCTTACTGCTATTGTTCACACTGTGTTATCTTCAGTTGTTTGACTTTCTCAGGTATACTATTGTTGCAAACCTTTTTCTTCAACTCACTGAATATTTGTCTCTTAGGTGTTACATGTTATTCATCTACTGCTTCAGATTTAGAATTTGAAATCTCTCTGATATAAAGCTGGGACAAAATTAAAATATATAACTACAAGTACTCTGTTTGGTCCACCTACATCTCCCTGCATTTACTCACTCTCCTTCAAGCTGCTACCAAAAGGACTACAACAACCTATATTTTATGCTGAAAAGGTAAAATGTAAAAGTGATTTTATGGAAGAAAATCAAGTTGTTTTCATTGGGATTTGGCTTGCATTTTTGTTGTTAGTGGTGGTGGTGGTGTTTTTTGTCTTAATTTATTTCTTGTTACTTTGGCCAACACAGATTTTCTCAGAAAAAATTAAGTGTGTGTTAGGTCTAGAAAGATACAGGTGTTTAAGGAAAAGAGAGCTTAGTTTATCTCTCACTGCAAGAATGCATCTCATAAATTTCTGCATGTTTTAAAAAGTGTCTGTCAGAAATAGGAATCCCACAAAATTTATACAGCATATTTGTCATGGATAAACTCAGAGTTGTTCATTTCTTGAATTAACAGGTCATATAAAAATGGTTTGTTGTTTACAGAGTAATCTCTATAGGAGATGCTGGCAGTTATAAAGTTTTACTTTGAAAATACATTATATTTTAATGACTATTAAAACTTAAAATGTAATTTTTTACAGCTGGATTGCTGAAGGTTTGTCTTCTGATGGTGACTGCAATGTTATAAGCAAAATGATGCACTGTTCTCTTACCCAAATCTGAATCATAAAAAATCTGGTAGAGACCAAATTTTAGCAGACATATAAATGGAAATTACAATGACCAAGGAAACATTCTTCAATCTTTCATCTTCAAAGTCTAGTAACTTGCAGCAAATAAAATACAACAGTCTGAGTGATGTTCTGTATATAGTAGCTCTGAGAAAATATCTCCAATAAGGATAAGGAGGTTTGACAGTTTTATAACAAACTCAAAACCAAAATTATACTGTAAATGTGATTTTTTACACGTAAATGAAGCAAGACCATTAATCCAGAACTTCTATTACTTTCTCTGTGTTATTTTATAAAATAAACATCAGTTACATAGTTCAGTAAGAGTCAGCTAACTTACTACATAAATGACCAAGTATCTCTTTGAAATAAATGGAATTTTAAACTTTGTTTTGGAAAAAAAATCAAAGAATCATAGAATCATTTAGGTTGGAAAAGACCTTCAAGATCATCAAGTCCAACCATCAACCTGACCTACCAAGTCTCGTCACTAAACCATGACCATTAGGGACATATCCACACATCTCTTAAACACCTCCAGGAATGGAGACACCCGCACTCCCCTGGAAAGCCCCTTCCAAAGTTTGACCACCCACTCCATGAAGAATTTTTTTCTCATGCCCAATCCAAA